>JADLZK010006017.1:0-600000 GCA_015847255.1 Hyparrhenia diplandra
GGGAGTCCGAGTCCCTCAACTACGAGCTGATGGCGCTCAGGGTGCAGCTGCAATAGTACACGGAGGAGATCCACAAGAGCAGCAAGGACATCAACACCGGCACCGGGAACGGGATGAACTAGATCCTCGCTCTCTTGGCCAACGTCAGGAACGTCGTCATCTTGGCCAGGGCGTCATCAAGTCTTTCATTGCCATCTCCATTACTAGCGCACTGCCAGCAAATTGAGCAGCTCTGCATGCTGTAGCTGTAGTCATATTGGACCGGACATTATATTAGGTTCCTCGTGCTAGTTGCAACTGGGAAGGCTTGGCCGAGAGAGCATCGATACTTTCTTCTTCAATTTAATTCTCCTCTTCTTTTATATATATAGATAATATTATTATTTTTTACTTTCCTACTATTGTACAGAAATGTTGATAAGAAATATGGAGAGAGGGAGAGAATAGAACAATGCACATAACAATGATCATTACTACACTCTTGACTAAAATAAAAATATGGAGAGATGAGCAAGTATCAGAGAAAATAAAATAAGTCGGGTCTAAATCCTAATCGAAATTCATTACTACACTTGATAAAGTTAGTCATAGAAGTAAAGAATTCATAATACAATGCACAAGTATACTAGCTTTTATTTTCTGAAATTTAAGATTGTTTTCCATGATCCTCTGCGCTTTAAAAGCTTGCACCAGTTAAAGCAATGTGGCGAAAAATAAAATTTTAAGATCAACAAAGAAAGCATGACATAATAACTAATGTATGAAGCCTTCTCGCAAAGTCGACTGCGCTACTGGCGTGTGTCGAGGCATGATACAAAGATGGTTAAACCAACATGTGAACGCAGTCAAGTGTCAAGGCATGATATAAAGTGGTTCATGTCCTATGTTGGAAACGTAAAAGCAGAATCATTGAATGAACTACAAATAATCCAGTATCGCCAAACCCGTGCAACGATCGTGGCGTGTTTTCTAGTATTAATAAAAGCGAGAGAAAATTTCGATCGTCAGGTGTGCCCGCCGAACCCCTCCTGGCCAATGCAGTGAGCGTCAAATGGTTTAGATCGATACTATCGCGGATCACCTCCTTTTCCGCCTCCTCTAATCTAAAAGTGGCTAGTTTGTCACCTAAAGTGGCTCGCGTCTCGTCTATGACCTACGGATAACTCGTGTGTGTCTCCGAGATGGAAAACGTTTTCCCGTGAAAGATAGTTTCCGTTCAGTAAGTTTTCCTTTTCCCTTCCCCTGAATGGTTATGTATGTGACTTTTTGCTTATTAATTATAACATAAATAAACTACGGTCACGGGTGCTTCAACTCTTCATCTATCTCTAATCTACTTGTTCTGCAAGTGATGAGAACAAGCTCTCGGTCATGTGGGTCCCCTAGGCATCGGATCGGCTTCGTACGTCCGTCCAAGCGAAGTTTGGGATAACGGTACATAGAGAAATAAACTAAGTAAAATAAAGGAGTAAAATAGAAAAACAAACAGATAAATACAATTGTAATGTAAACCCTTTAATTTTATATTAGACTACGATGAGAATTTTTTATCAGAAGTTTATCAAACATTTTTCTACAACATCTTCTTGCCCCACCCATACACCACGCTACAAGCATATACTGATGCTGGCAACATCGTCGAAGCGAAGAGTTTCTTCCGTCAGTCTTGTTTCTTGCATCCTTCGTGTATCCTATACATGAGACAATGATCATATATAAAAGTATCACAATTCAAATCTAGCAATGATGTGGATTAATCCACAGAACGCAATACGTATATTTCCTGGGCCTACTTTATACTCTACTTTTTACTAATAATCCATCAGTTTGAACTTTTCTAAATCCACCCACTAATTTGTACCTCATAGTCATTAGTAATGCTAAATACACCAACAAAAAAATGCCTAACCATAGTCAAAAAATTCAAATGAATGAACACATGATTCACTTAACCTCCTCTTTCTCTTACTCACTCAGATCTAACGGTCCAGATCACTGGATCAGTCCTTATCACTCACCCCCCGCCCAGGTTTCCCGCACACAAGCCCCCATGCCCGCGACTGTTGCGCCCTCGCCGCCGCATCGGCATCGCGGCCAGCATCGGGCCCGGACGCTGCCCTTCCACCTCCTCACCTTCTCGACATCCCACACCCGCCGCCGCCCATCGCGCGGCCGTCCTGCCTGGCCGACGCCGCAGCACCTCCACTGCCGCCGGTTCCGGTGGTTGCGGCCGGCGAGGCCGTGCAGCTGGCCCCAGCTGGCTCTCCCAGAAGCGGCCGGGCGCGCCAGGATGGGCAGACGGGCGCCAGGAGCACCGACAGGTCCGGCCGTGCGCCGCCGCGCTGCTCCTCCAGGAGGACCGCCATGGAGCCCGCGTCCACACACCGCTTGGCGTGAGGGACCAGCCGTCAGGCCGGGCGCCGCCGACGTCGCGGACTGCGCCTCCCTTCTTTCTTTTGCCGGCCATTGCCAGGTCAGTGCTTCACTAGCTGGCGCTTCAATCATCGTTTAGAGCTGTCCTCACCTGAATCCCACCTGGCCGGCAGTATCATTATTTGTTGAAAAGATGTTAGAATTTCCGTCCCTTTTGGCCACTGGATCATGAAGCAACGATTAGTTGTGTAAACAATGATGCCCTTTGTCTCATATACCGACCTTGAGCACCTCAGATAGCAAGTTTGGAGTTTGGACGCCGTGTATAGCTGAAGCCGGACGCGAAAGCGCCCAATTGCCCTAATCCAGTCCGCCCCGACCACCATTGTGAACCACGCATGCCGGGTACAGTGACGCCGCAAAGCCAGAACAGTAAGTATTCTTATTGCAATTATCATTAGTGTAGGAGATAATACTTGATGAGGAACTGAGGACGCTTGGGTACTATTTGTTTACTCTTTCTGTTCTATAGACACATTATTTATTCCTGGCCTATATGCTTTTATAGATGAGATATCCTTTCTTTTTAGTTAACTTCTCTTATGCCACCAGTATGGCATGCTGCAACGGAGTCTGTGCTATACCACATTTTGGGCTCCAGCTTGACTATCCTTTGATTGTTCTTGTTCTCAGATGCACCTCAAGTTGCTGCTGATGGAATTGCAGGAAGGAGTATTAGCAGGATCAAAAATCGTCGTGGGCAAGTGAGTTTTCCTCCAGTTTTAATTTGTTTACTAACTTGAGTGTGAATGTCATGTGGTCAGCGATTTTCATGTGCACAGTGCAAATGGTACTGCATCTAGCTTGGTGATTTAAATGCATCAGCAGGTTGAAGGTAGCAGTGGTGGAGCGGCCATCTGGTGGCAAAGATGAGTTTGAGATTATTGACATAAAAGAGGATTATAATATGATTGTTTGCTGGCACCACCACAACTTTGGAACAACTCAGGAACTCAATTAGGGGCACTTTGGCACCTATGATTTTTCTCTTTAACTTTGCACGTTAGCTGTTATGAAACTTGATGATTATGTTTTAATTATTTTAGATTGGGAAAACTACTGTTTTTGTTGCCAAGTTCATTGTGGGCATGATTTTCACCAGCTTGTCAGCCTTCTGACAGCTGGGCTACATCGATCAAACCTCCAGGTTCTTAGCATCCAGCAAGCGGTAGCTTCACAAGCAACAGCAAGAACAGAGGCTCTCTCAAGCTCAACGCCGAAGGCATGTTGGCTTTGTTCTTGATCACGGCAATTATTTTCCTTAACTATTTCAACCTACTTATTAATGTGCTTTAACTGGACTGATATTATGGTGTGCAGATTTCGAAAGCAAGGAAGTTAAGCAAAAGCAAATATGGATTGACAGTGGTGGAGAGAGAGTATGGCACTGAAACGATTGTAGAGTGTTAGTCGCTGAGCTTAGTCATAACCTCATAAGAAATTGCTAAATTGAATTAGAAAAGTTTTTATGAACAGAAATGCAAATATCTTTCTTGGTGCAGGACGCATCAAGCTGGGCCTCGACAGAACTGCGCCTCGTACGGGAGAGGACAAGAGCATTCAGGTGGAAGATATAAGTTCAATCTCTGGTTTAGGGGCGCTTGGAAGCATGTTATATTCTGAGGTTTATGCCCTCAGTCTGTAGATTGATCGCCTCGCAGTCCTGCACGGAGTGAGGTGAGGAGATGTCGCAAGCTGCCGGAGCTGCCCATCCCGCAGCCGGTAATACTACAGCTAAACCATCATCTGACCTGGTTAAGTGTAAGTGTATTTTTGTGTGCAAAATCAAAATGTGACTGCTGCTGGTTGGATTGAAATACGCCTTGGTGCTGCATATAAAAGTATGGTTTTGGGTGCTTATATTCCTGTCTTTTCACCTTTTACAATCTTGTTGCCTGAGTTTCTTTTCTTCTGAATGTAAAGGGCAGACTGGTTTCTTTCATGGTGGAAATTGATCGTTTTTTTTTTTTTTTGAGAAATAACCTGTGAAGTTCGACAATAGCAACTGTAGATAATTAACAATGATAGCTATAGAGGTATGAGCTTCAATTCCTTTTACACCTCTCTTGCTGTTTCTTTTTTCTTGATTGGAATATATTGGGTGAATGAATAGTTGCATCACCAGAGTTGTCTACCTAAACCTTTATTTCTGTATACAAAAGCTGAATACCAAATGGTTATACTGTTGGCATAATGCTGGTCCAGGCTTCTGGCTACTATATATGGAACAGTGAAGTCCTTGATGTTTAATTAATCGGTTGCTTATAAATTGTTTCATTTGTAAAAGGAAAACTCCTATTATTATTTCACCATGATGCTACAGGTTTATGTAATAGGATCTACATGCTGATTTTTTGTTACTTGGTTGTTCATGTTCAGGGTTAAATGATCTACTGTTGCAGCAGTGTGCCAGCAGTTTCACAGCCTATGGTCTGCTGATCTGCTCCTTTCCACATTTTTATTTCCATGGCCCTTCTATATGCACAGCTTGGTCCTGCAGCATTAGTTGGCTTACTTTTATGTGCATTCTTAACCTGGCGCCAAATAAAATTTGGAGGTTACAAGAGCATTGATTGTTTTCTTTCTGGTATACGGTCATTTCTTGATAGGATAGAATTAGAATAAAGGTGATATGTGATCGTCCATGATTTCTGAACCTTGTGATCCTGACATGGAGATGATTGCTTTAATAATAATGTGGCTGGCCAGATAACCTTGAAATTAAAGCTTCTTTTTGTCTGGAACATTTTCAGTGGTGCTCCAGATAAACATCTTCAGTGATTACCTGCTTGCTGCTTGTGTGAATGCGCCCTAAGGCCATGGAGGCTGTCCCTGCACTGTGCAACCTCTTGCTATATTCTGATAGGAGGGCAAGTAACATTATATATTGATGATGGTTTCCTTGGTCATTTGTTTTATATGGGAAAATATATTGGTGGGCAGTTAATCATTATGGATGCTAGATTCTGAATCTACTATTGGCCAATAAGTGTTGCTGTGTCTCACTCACAGTACCCTGCACCAGCCATTGGAAATCTCATATATGGTCAGTACAACAACCTCATGTCCTCCTCGATGTATCAATATGCTTTGTGCTCCTTGCCTATGGATTCTTTCAAGCAAATGTACTTAGCAAGCATATTGCTGTTTAGTTTTTATGTATAATTCTAACTATCCTTGTCTCGAATAAAATCGATGCATGGTCCGACTGATTGAATAATATGGCCAATATTGATTGTGAGCATTCTAACTACCCTAGATTATTGTGCTTGCTCCTCTTCAGATCCTCTTAGATGGGTTACCCAGTGTGCTTAGAACTGTGCTCTGTACACTGTATAGAATTAATTAATTATATCTATGTTTGTTGACATGTGCAAAGTATATGAATCCCCAGGCTGGTTCTAAGGAAAGGCCTTGTTTTAGCACTCATGAAGCTTTGTTACGAGGGATCTGCTTGCTCGGAATGTAGTCTTAGCTGCCATAGATCATAGTTCTTCTGTTCCATGCCTGCTGGTTTTTTCTAAACTGTTACTTTTGTGAATAGGTTTCAGATAAATAACGCTGACGGCACAGAGGGAAGGCTAACACTTGTTGATGCTTTGGTCTATGCTTGCAACGAAGCTTCATTTGAAAGCTCATACATTCTGTCATTGGTGTATTTCTAATGTGGGGGGAAATGATTAATTATCCCCATGATTCTGTAATTCAATGTGGAAATTGACACGATCTCCAATATAACACTTTGACTTAAATTTTTTTCTGTAAAAGTATGTAATTTGAATAGAGAAATTTACGAAGTGTTGTGAAAGTAATTTCTAGGGGTTCCCTTCATCTCCATGACTCAGCTCTGCACTTAGTTTTATCGGGCATGTTTTTGCAAAATAATGAAAATTTAGCATTCATCGAGACTGCTGGTTTGGGTTGGATGCTATGCATGTGGAATCTGGTCCAGCAGTTGTGATTGTACTTTTGTACATTGCCTCATTTTTGGCTTGATTGGAGCTTGGTGGTAAAAATCATATCGAATATTTCTGTTGAGCCCTGTGTCTGTGTGGCATATTTCAAAAGCACAATGAGCTAAGCATTTCAAATTAATATAACCCGTAGCTGCTAATTGGAGAACACACCCGGATGCGCTGCCGTTGCCTCTTTGCCAGTTGTCGGACGCCCAACAGCCCCTCCCAGCTTTGGCCACCGTCTTGATATCCTGACAGGCCGCTGGCTCATGTGTCTCGGCCCATTAATCCGGGTCCATCTTCAGGCTCGCCGCAGGCCGCGGAGTGCGGACCTACTAGCAACCGCTAGTGTGTGTGGGGAGAGGTTGGCCGGTAAAAGTTTAATAAACGGCCGGGCCCCCTCTTTTACGAAAGTCCATTTTGGCCCCCTTCATCCAAAACCTGACAAAATAGCCCTCAACTTTTCAAACCGCGCAGATTTCACATGATTGCATTTAAGAGAATCTCGGTTTGCTACAGACCAGTTTTGCTTTTCTTATTTATTTCTACGTTTTCTCTTTCAAAATCGGTCTGAAATCACGTAAAATTCATAAAATAGAAAATAAAATTTTGTTGACTCGCATGAGTAGAGCTAATGAATATATATAATATGATATACTTTTTGTTTTTGTTGTTTTTTTTTATTTATTTCGAATCAATCTTTTAAAAAATTTTAGTAACTATAAAAAATCATAAAATTGAAAAACCAATTTTGCTAGACTCCACATGAGCATATTTACACAATAAAAGATATATAGGTGTACTATTTAATTTATTTACGCGATCCATCGATCGTTCTCACGTGCCTGTACACGACGCCAGACAGAAGACAAAGAAACCTAAAGCTAACCTAACCCAGTTAAAGAGCTACAAGAACTACGCATCGTGTTATTGCGCGCCTCATGTGGAATCCAACAAAATTGAATTTTTTTATTTTATAATTTTTCCTGTAATTTACTAAGATTTTTTAAAGATTGAGCTGAAATGAATAAAAAAGAAAAGGCAAAACCTTCTAGCAAAACTTTGTACTAAAGTATACCATATTATATATTCATTGCATAGCTCTACTCATGTGGAGTCCAACAAAATTGGATTTTCTATTTTATGAATTTTTGTGATTTACTATGATTTTTGAAAGATTCAGCCGAAATAAATAAGAAAAGAGAAAAATGAAACCAGAGTCACTGTAGCAAACCGGAGTTACTGTAGCGAAAACCACCATCCAAACCCGCCGGCGACGAAATCTGCACGGTTTGAAAAGTTGAGGGACCCGTTTTGTCCGGTTTTGGAAGTTGGCGACCAAAAATCCTTTCTTCGCAAAAGTTGGCGACCAAAAGCAGACTTTTTCCCAAAAGCTAAAAGACGTCGTTTCAAATGGCTATGATGGGCCTGCGGAGCCTATTCTTGTGCGGGAGCTATTCTGTGCGGGTTGGTAAAGACGTCGTTTCCAGTGGCAATTCCCCGACCTCGGCACCTCGCCCGCCGCCGCGCTCTCGCACTAGATTCCTCATCTCCTCCAACGCCCTTACCTCGCCGCATCTCCTGCCCCGATGCACCGCCCTCTCTACTCTAGACCCTCCTCTCCCTCTATGGCGTCATCTCCGTCTCGCTGGTGGCGGCTCCCACTCATGGCGGCCCTAGATCCACCCGTCCGTGGTGTTTCCCGGTTTGTTTTGTTTTCTGATTCTAAAGTTTGCGCCTTTAGTTGGTTCCTATATATAGGTTTCGATCTGGATTGTATCTAGCTTTGGGTTTTGTATACTTAGCGTTCTTATGTTGTTTGATCTTTAAAACAAATGGGAGAAAATTCTTCTAATTGGTTCGACGTACTCCTGAAACAGAGAAAGAAAGTCCGAAAATACAAATCAATTTCGGCTTATATAATACCTTTTACCATGCATACAGCAAGTTTGTAAAACAGCTCTCAAAACTGGAAAACAGCTCTCAAAACTACTGCCTAAGCAGATCAAAAAAAAAAAGAAAAAAAAAGCTACTGCCTAAGACAGCATCTTCAGGTCCACCAAACTGAACCAATGAGCAGAAATGTATTATGTCTCCCGAGGCATTTGCCAGGTTGTTAGTCAGATGGACTTTAGCTTCCTCTGGTATCTCCAAAGTCTTCCAGTTTTGTGCTTCCTGAAACATGAACTTCTTCCAAGACCCATTCACAATTTCTAGCCAGCGATTCTTATTGGTCTTGTTGCTACACACATTTCAACCCCCTCCAGTTTTGTCATGAAACTCTTGTTTCATCTGCCGTGGACACAGAATACTCCAGCTTTGAAGCATTATTGCAATTTTCAAAAACAGTCTCACATCCTTTCATATTGTTCCCTGAAAACACATAGCATTTCTTACCTTCCAAACCCCCACAAGGCTGCTGCACTAAAAACATTACAAACTAAGAATTTTCTTATTGCTAAGCCGAAACTTGTCCTATAGAAAAAAAAAAGGAGCACAGCTCCCCTACCAAAAATATCTGAAAGGTGCCTCCACATCTGTTTGGCAACAACACAATAAAAAAAAATAAATGGTTAACAGAAGAGCCATCATCTATCTTCTTCCTAATGCTTAAATTGTCTCTAGTCACCGTTTGGTTCTTAGAATGTAGCCACAGAAAGAAATGAACTCTAGGAGGTTGTTTTAAACTCCAAGCAGCAAGTACATGAACAGGGTACCCCTGTATAAAGGGACTGTGAACAGTAGACACCACTAGAGTTGAACTGCCAATTTAGCTCATCCTCCTCTTCACTGAAGGTAATTGCTGAAACAATCTGAACTACTTCAAACCACTAATTAATCAACCTTTCATGAACATCTCTCCTAAAAGAACATTTCATATTGGTCCCATCTCATAACTCAAACATAGTTTTGGACTGCTCTTGACTAAGCTCTACATGTCCTAAAAATTGATGGCTAAATAGAGGACCCTATCTAAGTATCTTCCCAAAATTTAACTTTCCTCCCATTTCCAATTTCCCTCTATACCCCATTTTAGCTGTTGAAGCAGCCCGCATGCCACATTACACCATTGAAGAACTCAATGGAGCTACAAAAATATTTGGCTTATCAGTATTATAACTAAGATCAATAAGTTGTTTACACGTTTTTGTGACTATCAATGTTGTATATTTTAATCCAAGAAGCTAATAGACATATTTTCAAGTCTCTAAGGTTGGGTATACTCAAGCCACCATAATCTTTCAGCATAGAAATACTACCCAATTTACTTAGTGAAACTTATGATTACCTAAATTGCCATCCCAAAGACAATTTGCAAGATGGTAGTGGATAGTGCCATCTTATTTGTGTTGGATGCTGATATTGGATGCTTTTTGGTGATAGGTTTCCAAAGATCTCGGAGCATGGCCTCGGCAATGGAGTAAAAGCGAGGAAGATTTGGGCAAACTAGATCAGAGACCACTCATACCTTCCGGTCAAGGACATTATGATTTACCTGGGCAACGACTCCCAACGCATGATTAGTGTTAAGAATAGTGACACAATCGAGGAGTTCGTTGCGCATTATGGCTTTGGCCATCCTGCCAATATTGAAGCAGATGGGAGGAAGACAAGCGTGGATGTCATTTATGGTGATGAAGAAGCTCAGAGGATAAGTGTGGAGGTCACAGATGGCAAACAAGAAACATGTGGGAAATGAGGATGTTTTGATGGACACTGATAAAAGGGCAACCAAGGGTTTGAATGGCTTAAATCATGGTTAGTGATGACAAACAAAACTTGAGCGGGCAGAAGAAATCCCCCATTACTCTGTTGACAGGGTAGTCCCCCCTTAATATACTTCCGTATAGCAGCCACCGTGATGGTTCTGTTTACTGGGACACAGATGAATGGAAAAAAGAGTATCATATTGTGGATCGCAGCGAGAGTAAGTGATCAATATCTCATTCCTATTTATATTTGTTGAGTTAAATGCAACATAGGCCCCTAAACTTATAAGCGTGTGTCACATAGGCCCTCGAACTTTGAAAATGCATTTCGCCGCCTAAACTTCTAAGCATGTGTCACATTGGCCCCTGAACTTTCAAAATGCATTTCTGGCCTCCTAAACTTGTCATGTGGTACACCATAGGCCCCTGAATAGTGCTTTTGATATTTTTCCAAAAACGTTTTTAGAAACCAACTTAAGAAGCAAAAAGGGCACCTAGAGAGCTCAACAAATCTTAATATTTTGTAGGTTAGTAGAGTGAATAACAAGAATGATAATGGTGTAAAACATGCTAACTTATTTAAAAATTTGAAGTATTGCATTTAGAAATGGTCAAACTTATATATTCTATGATTTTTAGGTATTCAAATGGCAATAAAAAGTCTAAAAAATCGTTAATTTTTGAGATTTTGTATTGCGGCCTGCACACTTTTGGCCATGCAATTAAACAATGACCACCGTTTGCTTCTTTCCTACCACGCCAGAGAAACCCTCTTCTGATCTTATCTATGGCTTTAATAGCCCATGTAGGCAGGTCTGTCGCCATGGCCACATATAGGAGCATTGCAGTAAGTACAGCCTGTACCAGCACCGCTCTCCCGCCCGGAAGTTATAAGATCCGCCTTCCAGCCCGGCAGCTAATCTGCAATTCGGTCAATAATAGGCTGAAATTGCTCCTTAGTCAATTTCTTAATAGACAGTGGCAGCCCAAGATACTTGCACGGAAAGTTTAGCACCTCACAAGGGAGCAAATTCTGTATGATGGCCAGGTCCTCTTCAGCACATAATCCTGAAGCTTTTCACAAACAGCTGTAGCAACTGCAGCATTAGATTAATATCTGCTGCAATAGGTCGGAGAAAAAAATAGCCACATCATCCGCCGCATGCAGAGACGCGGTGCTGAATGGGTCGCGGAAGAGAGGGGGCTGCAGCAGCCCAGCTTCAGATGCCCTAGAGACCATCCAGTTCAGCACGCCCATCACAAGAATAAAGAGCATTGGGGAAGCAGGATCCCCCCGACGAAGCCCTCTCCTATGCTAAATAAAATCCCCAGGTGCGCCATTCAATAGGACCTGAGTGGAGGAATCCAGGTACCCTTCCCCTACTTAAGTTGATTTCAAAAGCGCTTTTGGAAAATATCCAAAGTTACTGTTCAGGGCCTATGGTGTACTACTGGATAAGTTTATGGGGGCTTAGAAATGCATTTTCAAAGTTCAAGGGCCTATGTGACACATGTTTACAAGTTTAGGGCCCGGAAAAGCATTTTCAAAGTTCAGGGGCCTATGTGACACGCTCAAGTTTAGGTGTGGTGCATTTAACTCTTATTTGTTTTTATGACATTTTTCAAGCTATATAGCGAACTGATTTATCTTCTTCCAAATCTTGAGGTTATAGATGTCATCATGTCTTATACTACAAAATATCTCTATAATATTTCATTAATTTTAGCATGTTTTTGTACACTAAATGTTAAACATCTTGAAGCTCCCTTGCCTCTTCCCTATCTATGCAAATATTATAGGAAAAATATTTTGTAACATAGGGTATGATGTTATTATGTATCATGGGATAACTTAAAAGGAGGATTTCAGTAAGAGGTGACATTACCTGTTTTAGTTCGTGGGCTGAAGTGTGGAAGTTTTTTCTTTGAATTGATTAGATATTGCTCTCTTTTCCTTTCGTTTTGCTTATAAGAAGTGGGAGAAGAAGTTTAGTGCAAACTTTCCAATTATATGAAAGGAAATTTTCCAACCAAGATGTTCCCTTTTTCTGTACAGCAAGTATTCGTCTACCGTATTACTATTACAAAATTAACTTCTTTTTTGTGAAGCTTGGTTGGAGGCAATGATGTTATCAGATCCCACGGATTGCATCATCTATGATGGAACTTGCATCCTCCATCGACCTCGCCAGATGTTGCAAATTTTCTCATTAAAGTTGGCTAAAATTCCTGTGGATGCTGGCTCAGTAGAGTTGTATGGATACATAGCAGCGCGGATAATCTGGACCCATTGCTGAATTATGTCGTAAATATTGGTAGGGATGATCCCATCCTCGTGGAGCAGGTGCGCATTAATAGTTATCTGCAATTTTTTCAAGGAATAAGTCTAGCTAACAGACCCAATCATTGAGGTTTTGTCTACTTAACCCCTCAACTATACAGAACCAGGTATTTGAACCCTTTAAAGTATTCAATACTGTATAAATCACCTCCTAGGTCAGTTGTGGAGACGGCTTTGGGCCAGTAACCATTTTGGATGCCATTTGTGTAAAACCACCTCAAAAATCCTCCCCAAGGGATTGTTTATACAGTGTGGAATACTTCTGGGTCCAATGCCCAGTTTTACACATAAGGTTTTGTAGACAAGCCTCAGTAATCAAGAGAGTTAGGTAGACTTGTTCTTTATTCAAACTACTTTATTCATTTCTACATATAAGTAAAAATTATCACATACATATAACAGGTGAGATTCCTTTATGATTATTTGATGGGGATCGCATGCTTGATTAACCTGTGCTCTTGAATTAGTTAGTAGATGTCAGCTCACTTTGCAGTTTGCACTCTTGATTTCCTATATTACATTTGAAACAGGATTAGTTTATGGTTTGCTGTGCCATAGTGGACATTCATTACGTTATGGCTCCCATGCAATTAGCATGCCCAAAAGTAGCGATGAGTATAATACTTATAAGCCACTAGTCTTAAATTGTGGAATGATGATAATATTTATCATGAACACAGATCAAAATTATTTTTTTAAAAATGTGCCACATAGTCCAAACAATCAAATTTCTTATCCTTTTGTTTTACACACAAGCTTATGCAATTAATTATATGCGATTTGAAACAAAATCAAATAAATAGCGAGAACAATTTTTCCTCACTAACACTGTAGTGCACCTTTGTAACCATTCAATTTGATATGTGACAATGATCTTGGTCATCATTTGTTAAATATCCCTTTAATTAAATAGCTATACAAGTTGCCTCAAGAAAAATGTATTCCTACATTTACATATATCTTTCTTCTATATTAGGGGATACTAATAAATGACAATAATTTTGTAGGGTTCTCTCATCCATATGGCCCCTAAGCGAGGGATCAAATTGAATGGCACTACTCTAATTGAATACGATATGAAAATCAAGACAGGAGAACATGAAAAGGATGATCTACAGCTGATTGATGGTATATCAGTCATAGACAGCATGAGTACAGACAATTGTAATGTATTCACATGTCGCATCATTGGTGATTGTGGTGCAATTGACATAAGTGCATCATGTGTCGACACTGCAGTTGAGGCGACCATAGAAGTTGTCATATCAGAAGTACAAGGCAGTTTTGCTATGTCTCTCGGCTGTTTTACCAGCGAGATAGATGAAGAGATCCAGCTATTTGATGGCACCGTTGTTGAGGCCCGTGGCTTGGGGAGGTCTGTGGTAGCAGTTGCTTTGGGTGATCCAATGGATTTGAAGTTCAAGGTAGGTTCAGAGCCTATAGGTTCCTCAGAATATTTCTGTTCCTTCAAGGCTCACAACCATGGAAGCGTCAGCGAACTGATAAAGACTGATTTTGCATCAATCTCCGTGAAGGTGACTTGGTCTGTTTTACCTTGCCGTTTTACATCTCTACAACCTTTGTTAAAAAGCTATGGGCGTGGCAAGTGAACTCTTGAGAGTCTGAGAAGTAAGCAGACTAGGAGTTATTTCAGCAGAACTGGAAAACGCTAGCCTAAGTTAAGGCATGCCAAGTTGTCCAATTGTAAAAAAAAAAGGATCAGGTGTGCCCAATTATTAGTGTAATAATAATATAAGTGTTTGTACTGCGCCTCGGTTCAGCGGTGATGGATGCTCCGCCAGTTGCATGTTGCCTCGGTGCAGTGCAGTACTTTTCACATATCGTTTCTTCTGTGGTCTGTGTGGACAAGCTTCAAGAGAGATGGCCATTGCCCCCATTTTGAATTTATCCACTCTTATGAGCAAATTAATGATCGCTCTTGAAACCAATTTTTTAATTTCGGTATTGCAAACATTTTGGCCGCCACTAAAATTACCGGATTTTTATGAAATTCGGCTGAAATTTTTTAGAGACTAGCACACACGAAGTATGCTTTTTCTGGAAAAATAGACCAAAACAAATATTAGTATGATTTATGACCACATCTATTGAACATCTATTGAACAGAAGAATATGCAATATAAACATTGGAGTAAGGGTTTAGAGTTACATAGCACATATAACTCTAAACCCTTATTTCAGGGAAGCAGGGACAAAAATAAAAAGAAATCGAAAACGTGATCCGCCATGACCCGCACCACGGCCAGCCAATCTAAACAGAGACCTCAACTCCTGCCTCGGCAGCTCGTCGCGGTGCTCTTCCGGCGGCTCCCATGATGCCGGAACCCGCCGCTCTGCTTCACGGCCCGTCGTCCTTGTCCTCGTTCGCCGCCGAGTCGCAGACGCGCTTCGGCCGCCGCCGCCGCCTCCTCTTCTTCCCTCCTGCTTCGTCGTCCGGCGAGAGGCCGCCATGGCCAGCACGACCGGTTGTTTCGCGTCCTCCATGGGCTCATCCCTTGGCAGCAGCAGCAGCAGCGTCGTCGTCCTCCCCTCGTCGGCGTCATCTGCAGCCTTGTGGTGCTTCTGCGGCCGCCCTCCTCTTGTAGGCTGGCATCACGGCCTCCTCGTCCTCGCCGCCGCTGCCGGCACGGCATCTTCGCTCTTGGTAGCTTGGGACGTCGTCGGTCGTTTAGCCTTCCCTCCTTCTTGCCCTGCCCATTCTTGCCGGAATGGAGAAACTCTCTGACTGCTTTGAACCTATAGGATGGATTGGAAAACATGATTCTAAAACATCTGAAACTTGTATGGGAAGACCATGGCACGCGGGAGGCACGATTCGTTAATAGGAACATGAGAGAAAGTTATAAGGAAAAAAAAGTGAAGAAAAAAAAAGAATCTGCAACTAGAAATGGCAATCAGATTTCGGGGAACGGATCCATAAATCTGTTCTTGAAGTACTAATGAATAACAGATCCAAGCTAGCTCCATAGCATCTGCTAGTGTTTGTTTCTATCTCCAAGACATAGCATAGCAGGCCACCAACACAAGAAGGTACGGATCAGCACGAAATAGGTGCTGAAGAAGAGCATAAACAAGAAGTTAACGAGAGCAGGAACACGCGGTTGTTACCTGATATAGCCTACAGGCGGCCGGCGGCGTATTTTCGCCGGTAAAACAGGGCGGCGAGCGTTGATGGTTCGCAAGAGCCCCGACCCGACCTCCGCGAGCTTATCTGGAGCAGAAGAGAAGAAGGCCGCACAGAACTGCTTCTTCTGAGAGGGGATGTTTTTGGCTGGGTGGGCTGAGGCTTGGCCGCCAGAAATACACCAACGAGTCCCTGAGCCGCCACGAACACTAACGAGGACTAACGCAACGTAGGACGGCCCGCCCAGGACAGGCGTCACAGTAAAGCCGTTCCTCGCACTGTTTCCACCCCTTACATTACAGCCAGCCCCGAACGTAACGGGTGAGTGAGTCTGCGACACACCAATGTGCCGTGTCCCTGCCGCCTGCCGGCCGGCTCAGCTCAGGACACGCGCTGCTCCGTGCCGTACGGGGAGAAGAAACGGAGGAGGAAGGAACACCGAACAAGCACAGAAGCAAAGCAGCCTGTCTCGGCTCAGGCTCAGCGCTGCTGCTGCACGCTCTGCCCGTCGACGGTTTAAGCGAAAACCGTGTGCGTACCGCCCGGGAAAACCAGCCCTGTTTCGCACGCACGCACATCGTCCGGGGCCGCCATTCGGCTCGCTCGCTCAGACCACCGGACTGGTTGGATTGATCTTTGCTGCCTCCTGTATGTATCTACGTACGAACCGATGCAGTGGCGTCGAGGACGGAGGCCGCCGTTGTTGTCCGATCGCACGACGACGACGGCGATGGCCGGCTGGCCCTCAGGGATGGATTGCCCGGTTATGATGGTGTCATGCGTAACGCTGTCCTTTTGGGCGCCAAATCTCAACATGCCACTACATCTTCCGACCAAACGCCCATCATCTTGATCTTGTGAAATGAAGAAGGAAGAATCAGCGGCAATGAGCTGGAAGGAGCCGTGGAACGGAAGGCGGCGGCGGTCGCGTCCGGCACAAGCGAAAAGCAAAGCCGGCGGTCGCTAGCAGCGTTTCCCTCACTCTACCTTCCGCCGTGGTATCCAACCGCGTCATGCACGCGGCGAAAGGCACGGCTCGTCGATCGGTGCGAGTGGATGTTCCTCGCCGAATACGTGCGGTGCGCGTGAGTTTCGCCTCTTTTCATGGATCTTCTCATCACATCTTACGTCTGGCAGGCATCAGGACCTCGGCCTGACGCGCGTCGATTGTGAGCACGCTAAGCGAGGTATACAAGAGCGAGCGTGGGCGCGGGCAGGCGGAACGGCGTACGGCATCAGGCGTTGGTGGAGGTGGTGGTGTCCGCCGCCGCTCTGCCTCCTGCGCGCTGGCCGACAGCCCCGCTTGCGCCCGCAGGTGCGCGCTCGCTCGGCTTCTGCTCTTGCCGGGTTCAGACCAACCACCACGGCGTGTCCGACCGCCTGCTCGCGTCGATGGATGCAAACAATGCAGCAACCCGGCGAGCGCGGCCGTCCGTTTTGCGTTCAAACAGGCGAGGGACGGACGCCGGCCAGACGCGTGCGCACGCTGGGGAGGGGCAGTCAAGGCTCCAATGATCCTTGCTCGCCACGACGCGTTGCCCAGGAGGAGCAAGGGCAAGGCAGCTCAGTGGAAGGAAGCAGAAACGTGCTGCCGTCTTGCTGCCAGGTGCCAGCTTGACCGACCTCTTTTTTATTTCTTTTCCTTTTTTCTGAGACAGAGGAACCGGAGTAGTACTTTTCTTTGCTTTCATTTTCATTTTTTAGCCTAATCATAAAGTGGAATGATGTGTATATGCAGTTCTACACCTACCCCTACGTCCCACAGATATATGCACATCTCGCTTTTCGAGAAGTTGAACTTTTTACTTTGATCAACTATATAGAAAAATAAACATCAATACTTATATATTGTAATATTTGTTATTATGAAAGTATATTCCAATGCTAATCTAATGATACTTGTTATATATCATAAATATTATTGTTTTTTATGTACACTACCTCCATCTCAAAAATAGATGTCGCTGGAAGTGCGTGCCTGGCCAAACTTTTTCAACTTTGACTACGTTTGTAGCAAATATTTGCAAATATTTAAATCTTCAAATAAATTTTGTTAAAAAACTAGACTTAAAGATCTTCCCGACGATACTAATTACTTAACATAAGTATTTATATATTTTAATATATAATTGCCTGCATTTTGAAAACTTTGAATTCTCGAAGCGAGAATGACATCTATTTTGAGATGGAGGAGTAAGTCAAAAATTAGAAAGGTTTTTTTTTTTGACAAATTAGAAAGGTTTGATTTCTCAAAAAGCGATATGTGCAAATATTTATGGTGTACATATATAATATTAAAAATAGTAAATTTCTCGATTGCTACTTCTTTCATTCCAAACTAATGCTTTTAGTTTTTCTAGATTCATAGCTTTTGCTATGCACCCGTATAAATTTCAATGCAAAAAAGTGCTAATACTATCCACTATAAACTAAGTCAAAATTAGATTAGTTTAATCCAAATATATTTCCCCATAATTACATTCTTTTAGATGGATGAAGTATATTCTAAGCTCTAAACTCAAAAACGAGAACAGTGAGTAAGAGACAATGGACATAGGAGAGAGTGGGATGGCTATTGTGTCATTGTGTGCACACAGAAGACGACCAAATCATGATACAAGTAAAGATTTTGTTGTGCTCTCTGTAGTGAAGTGTATTGGCCTCTTATATACAAAAACCGCTCGTAGCTAAAAGTTCTATGGGGTGGGCTAGTTAGATGTTACTTTAGGTATTATTTGCTTTCTAGAGGCCCAGCCCTTTTGGACAAATTCTAGAATTTAAAGATCTTCAGATTTCATAACTCTTAAGCTGGTGCAGCTTAGCTTCTTGCTTTCTATATTTGAAAACACGATTATGCCCTTTCACTTTTTGCCTCCCCATATAAAAAAGGAGGATATTATAGACACATTTTATATTATAGGCATTTTTAATTTAAAACTGTCCAATCCCATCCTTTAGAATCTATGCTTCCAAACATCCCTCTAAACTCATATTTTCCAATGTACCTTGAAATGCTAGTTTCCATCCAAACGAGGCTGGGTGACTATTTCGAGCACAGGCATGTTTAATGGCATGGGAGTCAAAACTTGTAAACACTTCAGGATTTAGTTAGGCTCACCAACTCGATCTGAAGCTAATATTTGCCAGCCATCTTTGAATCAGATAGGTGGTGATAAATATATAGCAGCCACCAAAAATCAACGACGCTAGGTA
Organism: Hyparrhenia diplandra; assembly: GCA_015847255.1. NCBI lineage: Eukaryota > Viridiplantae > Streptophyta > Magnoliopsida > Poales > Poaceae > Hyparrhenia > Hyparrhenia diplandra. The sequence continues at coordinate 18,799 of JADLZK010006017.1, forward strand.
AAATTTGATTAGAGCACAAGCGGTTCTAATAAGCTACTCAACTAGTGGGTTTTGCAACTGACTATAGTTCATTACATGCAACAACTCATAAATTTATGAGTCAAAACATGCATGCAATAATGTTGCCTTTAGTGATGCATCAAATCAAAACAATTGCGAATGTTGGTTTGATGGCTAAATGACACTAAAATGTTGGTTTTGAAAAGATTTGTATTGCTTACCAATTCTTATGTATGAATGTTTGATTATTAATGATAAGGTTTGATAAAATGAAATGTTCTTTCTATCTAAAATGAATTGTGGCCGGTACTCAGGTAATTTTTCACAATGGTCATTAACTAGCGGCAAGGAGCTCGGCTGGGCTACCATGATGAAGGGTAAGCAGGCGCCTACTCCTTGGTGATGACAAGTGGGGATGGGGTGGCAGCTCTTTGTCCCCTATGGTGTTGTGTCGAGTGGGATTGTATGGCTAAGGTCCGCCTCAATGGGGTGCGTGATCTTTGGGAGGCCTCGACATCGCGGCCCCGCCGTTTCTCCATCTCATTGCGCGAGGCCGGTGCTTGGGTCTGAAGATCACTGTTTTGGTTTTGGCTAATTAGTGACACCTAAGGACTAATCTCGATGCACTACTAGAATGTTCTCATTGATGACGTTCGCCATTGGTCAATGAAAGTGCAAAAATCGGTCACCAAAAGCATTTGTGATGAGTTTTTGGCCTAAGTTCATATAGATCCGAGGTCGCGTCACATTTGGTCACTTCCGGTGGCCGAAATGTATACTACCGTCTGAATGTGCCTCCAATGGAGTGGCGTAACAACTAGAAGTCGCCATGGATAGCCACTTTCAATCTATGGCGATGCCTTTTAGTCATGGAAGAACCATCATTTTCGCCATTATTGACTAAGAATTATGCGATTGTTCTAGGCCGTTAACGGCGCCGTTATCCATCAATGACGATTTACATTCATCACGTGTTAGATCATGGGCCGTCGATCTAGCACGCGTTTGTGGTACGATGGCGTGGCGGTAATGACGGATGCCGGCGCGGCTCATTTTGTTCGCCACATGGCTTAGCTATTATTGGTTTTCATTTTTCGCCACAGATGCACATGGTTTCCATTACTATTTGCAAATAATATTGAAATGATCAAATAAAATTCCATAAATAAATAGATCCAGTATTCCAAGCTCCCACAAAAATTGTACTCATTTCAAAGACAGAAACATCTATTGCAACCCCAAGTATGTACTATTATAACCCTATATACATACACTAAGAATTATGAGCTTAACGATAGCAACTGTATCACGCATGTCATCCATACCTGAGACATATATTTTTTAAAAAAATTCCATGAGAACGTGGAACAACCTGCTCCACATATGTGCAGTCCACCGCATCAAGCCATCGTCATCGATGCTCCTCTCCATCCCAATTCCCCATCGCCGTGGCCGTCGATTGTTCCAATCTCGCTATCGCTCTCTTCATCCTCACGCACGGTCGATTCCAAGGAGTTCAGGTCATCAGTCTTCGCGCATATTGGCGGTGCGTCGTCCATCCACCGCGATGGCCATTCTCAGCGACCGGTGGCCCATGCGCCCCTCGCCGCCATGAGCTCCCGGGCGACCGACGCCGCAAGACAGCTTCCCGGCGCTGTCGTCTCCCCGTACGCCGTCTCCCAAGCTTCCTGGTCAGGTGGGTGGCCCCGCCCGTCAAGATCCTATCCATCTAACCGGACGCCTCCTGAGGTGGAAAAACCGCCGCTCGCGACGTGAGTTGCAGACCGGACGGAGCATCGCCGCTCGCCGCTCGCCGCTGAAGCCACGCCCCGGCGCCGCGCGGCGCCGCTGATGCGCGGCCCGCCACGCAAGATCCGCGACGCTGCGGAGCCGCCGCGCGTGTAGTCGCGACCGCGAGGTCAGCTGTGTTGTTCCGCGACGAAGCCGAGAAGGGAGTCGCAGGAAGTGCGCTTCGGCGCTGCCGGCGCGGCTGGTGCCGCTGGTCGTCTGTTTGCCGCTTCGTCGCGTGGTTCCTAGTCGCGCCGCGGACCGGCTAGCAGGTCTTGGATCCTTGTTTTTTGTAGTCGAAGTTTGGATTGTGTATGTTGTTGCTATTAGTGTTCCATCTGGGTCTGTTGTCCGATTTTCTTTTCCCCGGCGGATAGAGTTTTTCCTTTTTAATCGTGACGCATCTGACGCCAAATTTTCGGCAGAAAATCGGTGGCGTAAAAGAAAAGGTGAAAAAAAGAGGTGGGACCGAAATTTTCTCTCTTTATTAGTAGGTATAGATATAGACTAGCAAACATGCGTGCATTGCAGCGGGAGAAAAAAACTACATAATATTTATGAATAATGATATGATGAATATGACATCCATAATAAAAAAATTAATATTAATAACATACAATACATAATTAAATCTTTTTAGTACAATGCACAAATAAGTCTTTTATTAGATATAATACACTATCTTGTTTTTTTTATACTTAAAATCACATAGAAATATCTTAATCATAGACTTTCTTTTTGGACCTATAAACATATCTATACCTAATAACACTTTCAAGATCCTATACATGACTCGCCAAGACAAATCATCTTGGGGAAACTAGAAAATTATAGATCTAATAGCAACCGCCCGACGAGGCGGCGACAGTGCTCAAAGGCGGCCAACAGGAACGACGTCAGCCGACGTAATCTTCCTTCTGACGTCAGCCGCCGTGACTACACGGGCGATCCGGCGACTCAAGCCGCCCCGGTGCTAGAGTTTCTCCCGCGACACGCCGGGCACAATATTCGGGTTGGGTTCCGACGGGCCGATGCGGTGGCCACTTGACAACATCGCTGAGGTCACGGGCGGCGGCACCTTCTCCTTTGTTTGGCAACTACGCTGTTTGTGAAGGATGCCTTGTATCATGACTTTGACGGGCCATGTGCCTCTCGAGTTCTGGTATATCACAGAGCCCGGTGAGACGTGCCTCGGGACTCACCCGTGATCACACCGCTCTTAGCCTCGCTCCCTGAGGCGGGGGCGAGGGCTTCCACCGGGTGAATCGTGGCACGGGAGGCGGAGCGGCTCTCGCTCCGCCTCGACCTCTCGCCGGGCGTGTCGAGGTCGAGAGGATCGGAGGAAAGTCGCTTCGAACCTCCGCGCTGAGGTGGTGTACAACGCTTGGCCGAGCGAGGTGCGAGTGGTGGAAAAGGCGAGGAAATGGCACTTAAACCGCCAACCATCCGCCGCTCCTCGAGCCTCGCACTCCCGGTATTTATAGGAATACCGTGGGTCGAGGGGCTGATTTACAATTTGGTACATGGGTGTGTGGGGAACAGCGCGCTTGTTGCATCGGCCGCAAGCGTGCTAGTAACTATTCGCATAAGGCTATTACCGGGAATACACTTCTGCGACTTTTTCTGCTTGGGAGCCGTGAGGGTTTCTACGCCGCCGGCTTCAGCCCAACGGAGGGGTACAACAAATAAGCCCTCTCCCGGGCCTCCCCGCTGCCGCTGGGGTCCCATCGCTAGGAGGCCCTTCGCTGCAACACGCCACCTACGGGCCGTATTCTCTTAGCTTCGACTGCCTTCGGGACCGCCAGACGGAGGGGGGTGAAGCCAGCTGCTCATGTCGGCTTAAGGGACCTCCGGCCGCCTGACCCGGCAAGACTTCACACTTTTTGCTTGACAGAATCGCCTCCTGGCCTCCTTGTTGAGAGAGGCCTGCGGGAGCTGCCGGGGCTGGTTATTGCCCTCCCCAACAAAGCAGCCTCAAGGTTCCGGTTCTCCGAGGGGCCGCCGCAGCAGCGAAATCGCCTTTTTTCCGAGGGTCCCGTGCGGGTGGCCTGTTGGTCGCCCCATGGGCTCCCTGCCAGCGGCGTCCCCGGCTGCTCGTGTGGGCTTCATGGAGGGACCTGCCTGTGCGCTTGTTGTGGATATTTAGGTTTGGGTGCGCTTGGTTGACGTGGTTGGCTCGGTTTGGTGATGGCGTGGATCGGGGTTGGTTTGTGTTTGTTTGAGGTGTAATGGATGCCGTCCGTTTTCCCACGCGTTGGGGGATCTGGAGGGCGTGACGCAATGTTGGGATCCAGGCCGCCGGGGTTCGCGGTTGCGCCCCCGCACGCCCTCCCTCCCCATTGCCGCCCTATATATATGCGGTTTGGTGGGATTAGGTTTGTGCTCTCTTCGCTTTCGCCACTCTCGCTGGGCTTCCCGCTTTTGCCCTGCCTTTCTTTGGGGCTTTGGCCGTAGGGCTGTCGGTTGCTCTCGTAGGCCTCCTCCTCAGCTGTGCTCTTGCCTTCGAAGGGAGCAAGCAGTTTTTGTGTTAGGGCTTCGATGGCTCGCGATCAAGGAGACGGCGAAGCCCAAGGCCGTCGTTGAGTGCTTCGGAAGTTTCTCGAGCCGGGTGCGCACCACCCAGCCCCTGGAAGGAGTTCCGTGACGAAAGTTCGAGTTTTTCCACAAGAGGCGGTTCCAGGTTCGAGGGGGAGACGGTGCCGCCCCAAGCCCGGGCGGGTTATCGCCTTTGAGGAGTTTTTTCACGCTGGCCCCGATTCCCCCGTGGTGTGAGCCGGTAAGCCGGGGTGATGCGGAGGTTTAACCTCCGCCTATATCACCGACGCCGCCCCCGCCTCTCAAGGCCGATGACGTATGTCCGGGCGTGTCGCGCTTCATACGGAGCCGACGGGCGGATCGTTTACCGGAGCCCACGTTGTGCACTTCCAAACCGCGAACGCCAAGACGACGGAGGGGAGGTGCCAAGGCTCAAGATGGCGGTAGGCCAGCTCATCCCCGCAGTTGAGTGGAGGCTCCCGGCCCGCCCGAACAAGTGGAGTCCGGACCGGCCGAGCACCGTTTTATTACTGGGCTGGACGGGCGCCGGGAGGGGCTCTACGGGCGCCCGAAGCCCCTTGCACTTGCGAAGGTGAAGCCTCGTGGAAGACGGCTGCGCGACAAAGGAGCCGACGCTTCTCGCTGCCATGTCCCGCCATGTCTCAGGCGCTGACCCGGGTGGAGAGAGTTTGCCGGGCAGTTGCATCCGTGTGTCGTGGGTCGGGGGTGCCCCCCGCGGAGGTTGCCGACCTGGGCGAGTATGCTCCGGCGGGCTGAAGGCGTGGAGATTGACCTCGGGCGATTTGGCCCGATCTACACGCAGGCGCGAAAGGCTACTGCAGGCCGAAGTTCGGGCGGCCGGTGATGGCGAGGCCGCCGGGTGCTCCGACTTTTCTCGCCGGAAGTTGAGTCTTCGAGATCCGCCGGATCCGGCATGTCTCGCTGACGGGCGCCGGCTAAAACCGGCCTTCGATCTCCGGGGTGGAGTACGAGGATTGGCCGCCCCGAGGCCGACGCCGATCGCCATGGACGCTGGCAAGAAGCGGCGGGGAGTTCGCAGCCAGCGACTCGCGCTGCCGCTTCAGCGGAGCCCCCAGGGGCAGCATGGGACGCAGTCCGCCGTCCCGCCCCGCGGATCGGAGGGGGCGGGTTCGTCTCGAGCTGCCGGGCGCTCCGGACTCGCGGACCTCGGCTACTTCTCATTTCGGATGATAAGGATGACGAGGCGAGGATGCGGAGGCCGCTAGCGGGCGACGCAGGAGGCGGAGATGGAGGTGGCCTGGGCGACAGGGGGACCTCCCGACGACGGCTCGATCGGTGCAGGAGGAGGGCCACTTGCATGACCCTCCTCAAGAGGAGGAGGAGGGCGATTTGTGACTGGTGACGATGTCAAGGCTGGTCCTCACAGCGGTGACCACTGCATGAGCTGGGCAGTGCCGCCAGCCTTTACCGGGCGATGCCATGTGGGCAGAGGGGCTTAAATCGAGGATCCTCCTGAGGCCTCCGGAGCTGGAAAGCCCGGGGAAGCGGGGCCTCCCTCCGCCATACGCGTATGGAGACGACGATCGACGATGTGGACGCGGGAGCTCCATACGGGTGTTTATTCCTCGCGAACACGCCTTGCCGCCTCCAACGCTGAGCCGGAGGATGATCGGGCTGCGGTTTGATCGGGTGCGCTGTCGAGGCGGAGATGCAGGTGGCGACCGCCCCCTCCCTATCCACGAGGACATCAAGGTCAAGACCGAAGGAGCCGGCGGTGCCGGGGCGCTGGGGCGCTATCCGGGAGGGCTGACTCGTTGATAGCGAGGATGCTCAGAGGAAGGCCGCCCTCGAGCTCAAGGAGAGCCGGGCGAGGTCCAAAGCTTAAGGCGGGCGTGGACGCAGGCGGCGCCTTCTGAGGGAGGTGGCGACCGCGGAGGGGGTTTTTGCTCCTCCGGGCCAGAGAACTTAACGCCGGGCGTAAGGAGGGGCGCCGAAGCCCACGAAGCGCGTCACGGGAGGCGGGGGGCCACGCCAAGAAGCCGAATGACCTAGAGCTTTCTTGGTACGCCGAGGCGAGGGTTTTAAGGCGCGCCGACGCATTCCTCGGGCGGGGTCGGGCCGCCCTTCGCTATCCCGAGAACCCGACTCCGCTTCCGTTGGCGCCCGGATGCGCGGGAGTCAGCCGCCGAGGTGGTGACCGCGGCGGATTTCGAGCCAAGACCGCTGGCGGGGCTCCTCCGCCATTCTGGAGTGCTCCTCCGCACCGCGAGCCGTTGTTGAAGTCCCGCACCGCCACTTCCCTAGTCCTCAAGAGGCCGTGGCTTTGGCGGAGGAGCGTGAGGTGAAGCGCTCCACCGCCTCATCAAGCGCTTTTTGGTTCGAAGGGCGGAGCTTGCTCGACTTCGCTGGCGGCCGACTCGCTGTAAAAGGTTGGTTACTTCGCGGCCTTGTTTGTTTTGTTTTGTTCTTTTGCCTTGGCGACTTTACGTGATCCGGGCGGTGCTTATAGGTTGCTATCGGGCTGCCGCCGCTTCCAAGCTGAGGTTCGTCACCGTCCCGAGGAGGTCCTGTGACGCTTGACGGGTTGAGGTGTCGTGGTCGCTTTATAGGCGACTCAGCGCTCCGTCCGGCGCTGAAGGGCTGACGACCGCCCGCCCCCGCACGGCCGCCTCCGACGCCTGCCGCTCGTTCCCCAAAGTTCGCCGACCGACGCCCGCTGCCTCTCCGCGCGATTCCGCCCAAGACCTAGTGATCCTCCTCGACCGGGCCGCCGACGCCGTCGCGGGCCCGGGAAGTGTGTGGAGTAGAGCCCTTAGGTTTTTTTTTTTTTTTGGTGTTATAGTTTATGGTTCATGGACAAGAAAACCTTCTCGCTTCGCCTTTAATGAAGGATAGATGGCTTCGCTTATTTCGTCCTTCGCTGTTTTTGGTAGTGTTATCCTCGTTTCGCGGGTCCGATCTTGGTTATTTCTGGTGCTAATAGCGATTGCCGGTTAGTTGGCCGCGCAGTACTCGAGGGACCCGCGCGAGGGCGCCAATGTGGTTCCGCCGATGATGAACCGCCAAGATATGTTCATCTCGGGAGACCTGGGTGCATGCTATGCACATTCCCCGGGCTGCCCTTTGAACGGTTTTGTGGGGAGGGTTCGAAATACGACCTGGCCAACCGGCTTCGGAGGCTTTCGGGCGGTCCCATGACTTGACAAATCGCCAAGTGGAGCGGATACTTTTTGGGCCGGCGCAGCCAAGGCCGTGGCGGAGGATGACATTGAGGATGATGAGGTCGGGCTATTGCTCTTGGGCAGGCGGTTTGTTGGGTCGACCGCAAGGGCGTGGTCGTTGTTCCAAGCAGTGAGGATGTGGGGCTTTGAATGGAGCGCGGCTACGCGGAGGGTCCACCGGCACGAGTATTGAGCGGTGACCTTCCGCTTGTGGTGCTCGGAGCCAACTATACCGAGTCTGCTCCTCCACCGGGCGAGGCCTTGGTGGAAGTGGTTGATGTAGAGGTCTTCGTGGAGCACGCTGGGCGTAAGGGTGCTTGTTAGGGCAGTTTTGCATGGTGTTGTAACTTCGCGGGCGGAAGGTTTGTGCGCGGAGGCCCCCGGAACCTTTGGACCGTGAGGGTCTTTGTAACTTGTTATCCGGGTGTAAATGTTATATTTGGCGGAGTCGCTTTGATGCTCGTGTATGTGGCGCAATGATATATTATTTTTTTGTTTTTTGCTTTGGCGCGTTGTCCTTGCGAAGGTAGCCGTGTGGAACGGCGGGGCGCCCCCTATTTCTTGGTGCGAGGCTCGCAGTCCTTGCGGAGGTAGGCGCGTGAAACAGCGGCGCCCCCTATTTCTCTTAGTGCGAGGCTCGCAAGGTTTTTGAAAGGAGGTAGCCGCGTGGAAATGACCGGGTGCCCCTATTTCTCTTCTTAGTAGGCTCGCGGGTTTTGCGGAGGTAGCCGCGTGGAACAAAGCGGCGCCCCCTATTTCTCTTAGCGAGGCTTGCGCGTCTTAGCGGAGGTAGCCGCGTGAACAAATAAGCGCCCCTATTTCCTCTTAGTGCGAGGCTCGCGCTGTTTCGCGGAGGTAGTCACAGGGAACAAATGCATGCCGCCTATTTCTCTTGCGAGGCTCGCAAGACCGCGAAGGTCGGCCAGCCAATGGTGCTTGCTGCTTTTATTGCATGATTTGTTTTTACATAGTTGCCCGGGGCGCTGGAGGGGCCTCTTCTAGTTACAGGTTCCTCGTTGAGTTTCTCGCATTGATTGGGTGCCCTTTGCGTTCCTCAGCCCACGACCATCGCCCGCAGATTGGGCGGGACCCACCCGCTGCGCGAATTGGAGCTCTTATGGAGGTGCCTTGCGGGATGGGTCGCTACACCCCGCGCATGCCCGTCCTCGCTTGATGGCTTATTACATCGCGGTTGTCGAGGTGCGCCGCCTCGCTCATGTTCGTGGCTGCTCCTCGCCCCTTCAGAACTTTGACCCCTTTGGTGGTGTTGCCCACGGGAGGATGTTACATTCTCCATTGTGGTATCTCCTCCGCAGGGGTCTCCGCACCGTGTTGGCTGGGTCCTGCGCGAGGTGTTCCCTGGGCAGCCGGGCGTAGGTGGTTGCGAGGAGGGCCGAAATGCTCTAGTTTGTCTGCATTTGGCGTTTGTTGGGCTGCGGAGATTTGGATGTTTTGCTGCCTCGGGGGCACCTGTAGCGCTGTTGCTCTTCATTGCCCTTCGCGGTCTGCCGCGGGGGGTCGGGCTCTGTTTACATTTTCCATTGTGGTACCTTCGCCGGGGCTGGGGTTCTGGTTTCGAAGGTATCCCGGGCGTTTGCTCAGAGGGATCGGGGCTTGGCTAGGGGGTGGTGGCATGGTGGCGTATGCGACTAGTTGCTGCTCTCTTCCTATCCCGGGACTTTTGTGAGGGTTGGGGGTCTGGTTTTATAGTGCTCCCGAGGGGGGTTCCGTGCTGGTTGGTTGTCATGAATGCTTGGCGAAGTTATGGCTTGTAGGTCGAAAGTGGGTACCGCCCTTGGTAGGTGATGGAGTTAAGGATTGTACGGCGGAGGTCTTGTCCTTGATAGGTGGAGTTAAGGCTTGTACGGCGGAGGTCTCTATGCGGGTCCCGGGGGCTGTCAGGCCTCCGCGGGTCTCATACTCCTGGAGAGCGCCGGGCGGCGCTATTGGAAGCCTCCCCGGGCGAGGTGCCGGTGCCTGGTTTTTTAGGAGCCCGCTGGTCTCGCTGACTGGAGGGGCGCTGGGCGGCTTGATTGGTGAGCCCCCGGCGGAGGTGCCAGGGCGCTCGTTTTTTGCGCCCGCTGGTCTCATACATACTGAGAGGGCGGGAGGTGGTTTATTGCGAAGCCCCGCGGGGGTGCCCGACAGCGCGCGGAGGTGCCCCGCGGAGGTGCCAGGTTTTGTACGCCTCCGCGTGGTTCAGACGGACAAATTGGCGCGGCTTATTACAGCCCCCCGGGCGGAGGTGCTGGTGCCCGCTTTTTGTGGCGCCCGCTGGTCTCGACGGAGAGCGGGCAAGCATTATGCGAGCCCTCGGGCGGAGGTGCCGTGGTGCTCGGCTTTTTGTCGAAGGGGTATTCTTAGTTGGTTTGACTCTGGGGGGTGCAGTCTTGCGCTGCCCCCTCGAGCGTGGTCAATCCCGCTACCTTCGCGCCGATGAGGGTCGGGCGACGCCGCCAGCCCCTTTCGCCGAGCCCGATTTGAAATTGTTTGATATTTGGGGACTAACCCGCATGTGATAGATCTTGGTGCACGCCTCATTAAAAACCTTTGCGCCCCTTCGCAAGGAAAAGAGTGCAGCCCGGATTGTTCTCAGTTTTGACTTGAAAGAAAAAAAAGAAAGGTAAAAAGGTCGGAGCCCCCTACAACTCGCGAAGTGCTTAGTACATTGCACCGCTAGGGGGTAGTACTTGCGGAGGTCGCCGACGTTCCATGTGTGGGGAGGTCGTGGCCTTCGAGGTCTTGCAGTGGAAGGAGCCGGGTCTTGTGGACTTGGTGACGAGGTAAGGGCCTGGTCCATATGGCGGCGAATTTGCCCGCCATCTTCGCATTCCGCTTCGGATCAGGGCGAAGTCTCCGACGGAGATCGTGCGGAGGTGGATTTTCTTGTTCCTCCATCTTGTGGTTTTCCCCGGTAGGCGGCGGAGGTTGAGGGCGGCCATGTTTCTTGTTTCCTCGAGGAGGTCCTTTGCGCGGCGCTTCTAGTTCAGGGGGGGCTTTGGTGACCCTGGCGGACGCATGCTTCAGTTCTTACGGGGAGGGCGGCCTCTTCTCCGAACAGGAGCTTGAATGGCGTGAACTTGGTCGCGGCTTTCTGGAGGTGTTGTGCGACCACACCACGGAGTGAGCTCCTCTGCCCATTTTCCCCGGGGCTTCGCGTGGATCTTCGCCACGATGCCCCGCAAGATTATGCCGTTGGCTCTTCGACAAGCCCATTAGGACTGGGGGTGCCTTACGGAGGCGAAGTGTATTTGGGTCCCTATTTGGTGGCAGAACCGCTTGAAACCTTTTTGTCGAATTGGGTGCCATTGTCAATGTGATGCTTCGCGGGGTCCCGGCGACAAACAAGCGCCGCCGTAAGAACTTTTGTACTGAAGTGCGAGGTTATGCTTGCGAGGGGGCGGGCTTCGATCCATTTGGTGAAATTTCGACCGCCACTACTGCGTAGCGGAGGTTCCCGAGCCGGGTGGCATAGGTCCGATGAGGTCGATTGCCCATCACGAAGGGGCAGGTGGGGCGTATGAGGGTTGTCGGAGCCCCTCGCTTGTTGAGTGGTGTGGTGTCACCGGCACCCTTCGCGGCGCTTTACTAACTCGTTGCGTCGTTGAGTGCCGTTGGTTATAGAACCCCTTGCCACGAACACCTTTCCCACTAGGGCTCGGGGCGCAGCGCGGCCGCAGATGCCTTCGTGGATCTCCGCTAGATGGCGCGCCCTTCGCCTGTGGATATACATTTAAGCCAAGGTGCGGCGCGGAGGCTTTGTACAGCTTGTTGTCCACCAGCGATATCCTCGAACCTTGCTCGACCCTCTTTACGCTCTTGTCAGGATTGTGGGCTCTAAGAGACCCTTTATGAATGCTATGATCGGGGCTCTCCGGTCGCATTTGTGGATGGCGCCGACCGATTTCGGGGGTGGGTCGTTTTCTTGGGCGGCGGGGTTGTATAGTATTTCGTAGAACACGCCTCTCGAGGGGCTCCGCCAAGGCTGCTGCTTCAAGAAGCTCATTCGGCCTCTCCGTTGTCTCGTCCCGATATGGTTTTGGTTGTGACCCCGAGAAAGAAAGCCTCCGTCTTGCGTAGCCTTGCCAAATATTTTGCAGTTCGGGGTGCCCGGCTCGATGTCTTTTTCGCTTGCCCCGAGACCACCTCCGAAGTCGGTTTTGATGATGGCCCTTCGCGCCCGACATCGCGCGGAGCTTGTTGAGATGGCGAGGAGCACGGCCCGATTCTGCCGTGTTGTTTTGTGCACGGAACTCAAGTCCGGCCGCGTATCTCCCGCCTTGACCCCGGAGGGTGAGGTGATGATAGCCGCGATGCCAGCCCGCTGGCCCCCCAGGCCCGTCCGTCTGCGCCGGCCCATATCGGGTCCAGGTTAGCTGCTTGGTTGAAGGTGTCGGGGTCCAATCCGCGAGAAAATCCGCGAGGGCCCGAGACTCTGATGGCTGTTCCGCAACGAATCTTATGGCGTGGTCTCCGATCTCGGCTGCCCACTTCGCTATCCTGCCCACGCACTCGGATTTTCTGAATATGTTGTCAAGAGGAAAGCTTCCGGAAGGTACGGTGATCTCGCGGTGCCTCGGAAGTAGTGCTTGAGTTTTCGTTGCCATGACCACTGCGTATGCTACCTTCTCAAGCTCGGTGTAATTCAGCTTGGGTCCTTCGAGAGTTTCGGAGACATAATAGATAGGTGCTGCTTTTGATTGGTGCCCTTCGCTTGTTTCCTTGATAAGCACAATTTGCCCGGCGGCGTCTTGATGCGGCGATATAGAAGGAGCCCTTCGCCGAGGGTTGTGGGGTGGCGAGAGTGGTAAGATTCTCGAGGTAGCGCTTGAGATCTTCAAGGCCTCTTGTTGCGAGGTCCCCGGTCAAAACAGCTCCGTGCTCTTCGGTGTTTGAAAACGGTAGTGCACGTTCACCGACTCGAGATGAACTCGCCGGGCTGCGAGGCGTCCCGCATGAGCCTTTGGACTGGACTTTCTATTCTTCGGAGGCTCCATTGCGGTGATTGCTGCGATCTTGAGGGGTTGGTTTCGATTCCGTTACCGACACCGGCAGCCAAGCGACTTTCCTTTGCTCACCCCCGAACACGCACTTGGCGGGTTAAGTTTCAATCGGCCTCGGCGAGCTTTGTGAAAAGTTCTCTGTAGGTCCGTTATGTGGTCTTCTCTCTCTTGCCTTTCGGACTACAAGGTCATCAACATACGCGGAGATTGCGCTATCATCCCTGAACACCTCCATTTGTCATGCGCGCGAAGGAGGAGCCGGCGTTGGGAGGAGACCCTCGGCCATTCTCCCAAACAGTAGGTTCCGAAGGGTGTTATGAAACCGGTCTTCTCTTCATCCGCTTTGTTCATCCGATTTGATGGTATCAGGAGAAGCAGTCCGGAGGGGGATAATCTCTCACACCCCTTGCCGCACGACAAGGGAGTTGATTCGCGGGGAGCGGGGAAATCGCGTCTTTGGGCGTGCTTTGTTAAGGCGGGTGAAATCGACGCACATTCTCCATCTGGTGGGCTCGCTGCATCCTTGCCGAGGCTAGCCTTCTTTACCATGACGACGTTGGATAACGGTGGGGTATTTAAGCGGGCGGATGATGACCTCGCATCCGAGAGGCGGTTCACCTCGCCTTTGTCTTTGCTATTCTCCTTTCATCCGAGCATCTTTGGCGGAGCTTGTTTTTATCGGGGTGGCATCGGGTTTTATGTTGAGGTGGTGCTCGATGAGGTCTCGCCCGACACCTGTAGATCGTCCACGGACCATGCGAATACATCGGAGTTCTCGCGGAGGCACGGAGTAATTCTCGCCGAGGTCGGGTCAAGGTGCGCCCGAGATGGTTACCTCTCTGTCGGGGTCGAAGCTGAAGAGTCTGACCTTCTTTGTCTCTTCGGCCGGAAGGGCTCGCGGTGGAGGCTCCGCGACGCTTCTACGGCCGATTCTCTTGCCTTTTCTGGCTGTTGTTCAAGGTTATGGACATTACGCTGCCTCGAGCTACGCCCCCTCCGCGTTCCTTGCGGCGTTCTGGTCTCCGAAGACGTGGATGATGCCGCCAGCGGAGGGCATTTTCATGCAGAGGTAACTCGGGTGAAGCACCGCATCGAACGCGCGTTGGTGACCCCGCGACCGAAGATGGCATTGTAGTTGTAATATATATCCACCACATCGAAGGTTATGTTCTTCGATGCGTGAATAGGATCCTTTCCGAAGGAGACCGGCAAGGTGATCTTTCCAATGGTTGCCACAATTTGCCAGCCCGGCCGAAGAGCGGATTTCCGCCGGGCTGCAGTAAGCTTCTATCGGAGACCCATCTTGTCGAAGGTTGAGGCTTAGCAGGATGTCGCCGGAGCTACCCGTGTCGACTAGTATCTCGGTAACCGTCCACCCTCCGATGTTGGTGTCGATGACCATCGTGACGGTGTGGGGGTAGTCCTTGAGCTTCATATCACCGCACCGAAGGTGATCGGGATGTGCGACCACCGATCGGCTATTGCGATGTGGTCCCTCCGCGCTTACATGATGGACCCTTCGGTAGTGCTCTTTGCGCCGGGCGTTTGTTGCCATGGTCTTCGTTGGAGCCCCGGTGATTGCGAGGATGACTCCGAACGACGAAGTTCGGCTTTTGCCGACTATTGTTTGTATTTCTTGTTTGACGGTGGGTGCGGAGTTGGGGAAGGGCGGTAGCGGTGGTGGTGCAGGGCGTGATTAGGGTAGCTGGGTTGCGGAGGCTCGGGGGGGTGTGGGACTGTGTAGTCTTGGTGGTAGTAGTGAGGCTGGTTCGGTTGAGGCCGCTTGTGAAAAGCGGGTAGTGGAAGCTTTGGGTGAGCTGGGGCTCGTAATCGAAGGGGGTGAAAGTATAGTGGGCGGAGCGGCGTTTTGCTGGTTTCCTTGTGTGATTGATCGCCTCACGGGAGTTCTGCGAAGCTAGCTCTGTCCATCGCTTCTTTCCCCTTGGCGAAGTATGGGCATTGCTTGGTATAGTGGCCTTTTGCCTTCTCCGCAGAATAGTGGCAATACGGCTGTCTTCTTGCGAGGTCCGGTGCTGTTGTGCGGGTTTGGCCTGTGGGTTCTTGGCGGGTTGCTTGGTCTTGGGAGGTGGTGGTTGGGTTTTGCCCCATCGGAGGGTTGTTGTCTGCGGCGCCCACTCGCGGCGCCCGGCTGGGGTAGCTGTCTCGCGTGAGGGGCGGGATGTTTGGTATTGACTCTGCGGAGGTCGGAAGGACTCCACCTTCGCCTTGTGACTGTTGTCGGCTCTGCAGTATTTGTCCATTATCTCATGCAGTTCTGCTAGTGTCTTTGGCTGCCTTCGCTCGATCTTTGAATGACAGGGCCCTCGGGCGGATGCATGCAACCGCCGCCATGATGACGCTTTTGATCCGAGACCCCTCCGCTCGCTTTGGTTTGAGGAACCTTCGCCACCATTCCCGCAGTGGTTCGCCGGGCTTCGACGACGTTCAGAGCTCCGTGGCCTGGATCAGCTCGGAGTCTACACCTTTGAAGTTTGCCGGGAGGGCGGCTCGCAGTGTCCGAGGACCGATGGTGTTCGTGGTAGGGTGCAATACAAGATTGGGCCACTCCCTTGCTATGATCACAAACGACTTAGCCATGGTGGAATGATCCCCCCCGCTTCTACCGCCGCCAGAGCTCATGATAAACCTGCGGGGTCGGTGATCCCGCATATCTTGGTAAATGTTGAGGGTCGAGGGGCGGAGGCCACTCCGCGATCCGGAGAGCGAGGGATAGTGGAGATTTGGGGTCATAGTGGGGGCTTATTGCGGTGGTGGGGGGGGGTGGGCGCTTCGCTGGCATCGCCCTCGAGGAGATCTTTGGGGTAGAGCTGGTTGATGCGAAGGGCGTGGGGGGTGGCCGCGATGGCTGGTTTGGTCGCTGTGGTGGCGGGGGTTGATGGAGGTGGGGCTTGCCCTAAGTTGGGACCCCGTGGGTGGTTCTTTGGGGCGGCTGCCCTCCGCCACCGACTTCTGTCTTGACCGCAAGCTGTTGGTTGATCCATGCGAAGCTCGGTCCCGCGGCTTCCGCTTTGTTGTTCGAAGGCCCGCAGCGCCGGCTCCTCCGATCCGAGCTTGCGGTAGCCTCCGCTTTTTCTGCGATCCGGGCTTGCGGGCTTCGAGCAGTTCCCCTTGCTCGGTTTTCTTCTTCGGTCATCCTCCCGTAGAGCTCGAGGAGCCCCCGCTGGTCCGCGAGGGGTTCGCCGAGGCGGAGACCTTTGCGCCACCGGGGGTGGACCACCGCCCTCGGCCGCGCGAGCGCCGCCCTCGCTGGGCGCTGGGGGCATCTTTCCTCGTGACTTCCGAGATCGGGACGAGCGGGGGTCCGAGCGATCGGGCTCCTTTGCCGCGCGCCGGGCGCTGAGTCGCCGCCGTGCAGTGGGCCGCCCGGCGCCCACCTAGCGGGTTTGATCCGAGGGGTCCTCCTCACGGGGCAGGGCGTCAAGCTGCGCGCGCCGCAGGTGTCCGACCGCGAGTGGCCGGCATGGCTTCGGGCCAGATCGGTCCCACCCGACGGCGCCAACCTGTGGGGGATCACCCGCCCCCCTGGCCGTCCCCTGAGGGGGCGGAAGGGGCAGGGCTTCCCACGGGGTGAATCGTAAATACGGAGGCGGAGCGCCCCCGCCCGCCCGACCCCGGGCGCTTGCCGAGGTCGAGGATCGGAGGCGCCCTCGAACCTCCGCGCTGCGGAGGAGGTGGTACAACGCTTGGGTCGAGCGAGGTGCGAGTGGTGGAAAAGCGAGGAATGGCACTAAAACCGGCCAACCATCCGTCCGTCTCCTCGAGCCCGCACCCGGTATTTATAGGAATACCAGGGGTCAGAGGGGCTGATTTACAATTTGGTACGTGGCAGGTAGGGGAACATACGCTTACAGACGGGCCCCTGCAGGGGCAGGCTAGTAACTATTCGTACAAGGCTATTACTGGGAATACACTTGCGACTTCTTCTTGCTTGGGAGCCGTAGGGTTTCCTACGCCGGCCGCCGGCTTCAGCCCCCAGCGGAGGGGGTACAACAGCGGGGGCCCTCTCCCGGGCCTCCGCTGCCGCTGGGGGGTCCCATCGCTAGGAGGCCCCTTCGCTGCAACACGTCACCTTACGGGCCGTCATTCTCTTAGCTTCGACCGCCGACTTCGGGACCGCCGGTGACGAGGGGTGAAGCTTCGCCGTTCATGCTCGAGCGAAGGGACCTCCGCTCGCCGGACCTGCAAGACTTCACACTTTTGCTTGACAAGAATCAGTTCTTGGCCTCCTTGTTGAGAGGCCTGCGGAGCTGCCGGGGCTGGCTAGGGTTGCCCTCCCCAACAATCTTTTCAGCGAAATGCTGTTCTCCCGATTCCACTCATTCCCATGGTAAAGCTGCTCTGCAGCATCCCAAAATCATGTGGATAGTGTAGAACCATAGATGTACATGCATATATAGCTAGAGAGACAATTAAGATGGCTTGGGAGGCTTGAGGTGATATATATAGCGGTTTGTGCAGTATGGTTGGTGGATGATTTCCTATTATAGTTACAGAAAAGTGGACCAGCACTTCTGCCCACACAAGCTGCCCTTAAAAGTCTAGTCACAAAATGAAAAATCGAGTCACAAGCTGCCGACACATGCATAATATTGGCATTATTGACGAGCACTGAAGCTACAACAATAGATATATAAAGGGAGCTGCATGCCACATCCTCATTCAGTCACAAAAACCCTCTTGAGATGGGTTAAGAAAATCAGAAGAGACTGAAACGTTAGGGCTGGACAGAGTTGTGCCACAAATATCCATTGTAGTTCTCTTCGGCGAAACACTCTTCTTCTGATACTACTCATTCCCATTATATGGGTGGACGAAAAAATAAGATGAAATTTTGACACTTTGACATTAGGAATAGATATAGAAGTAGAGGTAACTAGATATAGGTTAGACTAGACAACATACTACTTTCATGGAATTGTACATGATCTGAAGGTCTGTCTGCAGGAGGACTCTATTTCTGCACGTGTGGTGCATATGTTTCAAGAGTTTGTAATAAAGTAGCTCATTGGGTGCCTAATTAAGTAGAGCAGGTCTATGCATCACATGATGCACCCAGTTGTTGTATCATGGCACTGGTGGACAGCAATCATTCTGTGTCGCAGGGTTAATGAAATCCATGTCTTACAAAAAATAAGATGCTCAGATGGGCATGTTAAATCGAACTGTAGAGAACATGCTAAAAAAAACTGAACCGGGAGCATAGAAGATTGAACATCACGTATTAAGCTGAATCTGTCAGAGCTCGAACCATAATATGAGTACAACAAATCCAACTGTAGAGAGCTTCACGGGTGGGGTGAGCTGAGGAAGGGATGCGTAGAGAGAAACAGGATAGATTTCTTTTTTCTTAATTTTCTCTATCCTTTACAGGTCTCATAAATCGAATTTACACTGTAAGCCTCGAAGGATATTTTCTTACTGTAGACATTGCCATTGTCGAGGAGCTCTGAGGCCACAACAATATACAAGTGCTAACTTATCTCTAAGCGACACTAGGTGAGTCTAGAATGCACAGAGATCAAGACAATCTTGACATGGGTACAAAGATGAGAAGAGATGGAACTGCTACAACACAAAAGAAGTGTGCCACAAGCATCCTGCTGCAATCCCTTCTACAAAATTCTTCTCTCCTGATACCACTCATTCCCAGTGTAAAGCTGCTCTGCAGCATCACAAATTCATATGGATATTGGAGAAGGCTGCATCGCTAGAGAGACAAGAGAGCTTAATAGGAGGCTTGAAGAAGGCGATATATATAACGGTGTGCCCAGAATAGTGGGTGGGTGATTTCTTATTACATTTACATCTATGCATGTCGTCTAGCACTTTTGCTCACATATGCTGCCATTAAAAGTTCAGCCACGAATTGAAAAGAGCGAATTTGAAAAAGTAATCAACAGGTACTATACGTACTACAGATTGACATTTTTTTAAACCGAACTGTCTGACCCACATATAGTTTATTGCACATGGCATACAAAAGGTCAACACAAGACAGAGTCAATTTACAGGTAAACATGAGCGAGGTTTGTAGAGAACAAAATGCAACTAAAATACGCGAAGTCTAGTACATGATAATATTGTATAAGTTAGAGTCCGAACACTTGCTCCTTGAACATGATGTTGGAAAATTAGGCAAAGTTCATAACATATTCAAGGACATAAATAATTATGATCACACATAGTAGCATGTAAATAATGCTATTTAGTGTTTTAATTATTTGTTCTCCTTCATGCTATCTCAGATTAGTCTTTTTTACTATCTTTCTTATTTCTTTTATTCTCTATATGGTATAATTCAAGCTCGCTAGTTAATAAATGTAATTAGTATTTTGCTTGTTTGTTGAACCTTCGTATTGATCTCCTACCACATCTATATTATTTAGAATTAGTCTCCGTGTTGTCTTTCTCATCTCCTTTGCTCTTCTTATAATTGTCATGTTTCTTATTCTATAACATAATGCTATCTCGGATTAGTCTTTTTTTACTATCTTTCTTATTTCTTTTATTCTCTCTACGGTATAATTCTAGCTCGCTAGTTAATAAGTGTAGTTAGTATTTTGCTTGTTCGTTGAACCTCCGTATTGATCTCCTACCACAAGATCAAGTCCTACTAGCTAGAAGATAACACAGTCCATGTATGATGTATCCCTGTTAGTTTTTTGCTAAAGCCAAATCTGACGTTAGGTTAGCACTGTGAAGATGAAAATGGCACGCTTGCTGAGGTCTACGATCACCTATGAGAGGAATGGAAAGGAAGCAAATAATACATTTGATTGCTCGATTCAGAAGGGAGGCTCTCGATCCTGCATTCTGGCATGTTATGGCCGCATGGGCCACATGAGGACTACTACAAAAAAATCTTTTGCAAGACACATGCAAAACATTTACAGTGGCAGTTATTTAGAAAACCGCCACGGCAAATGACTTGATTTATTGTTGCAGTTTTTTTATTAACCGTCACGGCTTTTTAGACAAAAACCGCCACGGTAAATGAAGCCCAAAGGCACATCTCAATAAGCCCATATCAGTCCACTCTAAATCCTAAAAGCCCAACTCAGCTCGGTTAACCCCAAACCCTAACTCACTCAACTTCGAGAGACCCCCGCCCCAACCCCCAATCCTCACACACTCATTCTCTCGCCAAGCAAAGTCCGACTTCACCGCCCGGCCTCCCACCCCGCCCCTTTGTCCCTCCGACTGCCCTTCTCACTCTTTGCTCCAGGCGAGAGGCGCCAGGCGGCCCAGCCCCTCCCCTGTCCACCCAGGCATGGTGGTGGCATCCCGACCCCCCTCCCCACTGCGGACAAGGCGTGGAGCGGCGCGGTAGTGGCCCGGCCCTCTCCAGCGAGTTGGAGGCCGACGGCTACGGATTTGGCCGCATACCCTTCCTCCATGTCTCCTCTAGCGGCATTAATCTTTACACTATATCAATAAGGCATATCATTGTTTACAGACCTTAGTCTTTACACCTTTTTCATATAAACAAAGCTGTCATTAAATTTTCAAACTCATTTAAAACTGTGATATATAGTGTATCCTACTTGTGGGAGTCCAAGAAAATAGTTTGGCGGTTTAGGTGAAAAAGGATAGGGTTTAGATCAAAAAAAAAGAATATAATGAAACAGAGTAAACTGAAAAGCACAAATTTAACCAGTCATTGCAGCAAACTATAGGCACATGAGACTTATACAAAAACATAGAGTTATGCCAGCACCAAATTAAGTATCTGCCAACATCAGTTCTATCATGCACCCCTCCACGTTGGAGCCCTCAGTTTTATCTTGAACAGTTTTATATCAGGCAACATGTGAACATGAGCATAATATATTCTAACACAGCCCACGCTTAGCAACAGTTTTATATCAGGCTGAAGTCTTTTGTAGCATATTTATGTGACCACTTTTAAACTAGTCTAGTCGGATGCTCCCATAGGGTTGTTTTTAGTGTGGACAGCTGAAATTTGTATGGGTTTGGACAGCATTTACATGTCATGTTGAGTTTGAAAAAGAATTGAGGTTTTGAGCTCATCATAATTAGTCTTATGTCCCTTCTGTCTAATTGTAATTTAGATCATTGAATAGTTGTTATGGTAACAACACCACATATACTCTAGATGATTAGCCCTGCTTTTTGCTTATATGCATATCCATGGCACCAAACACTGTAGATATTATGGCTCCCAAGAGATAAGAATGAGTGGCAACTGGAAAACAGAGTAGACAAGAAGGTGGTCTTCCGGCACAGGGAGTCTGTTCAAGACTAGTAGTCCGTGACACATTCTTGGGCTTCATCAGGTTCTGGTATGATACTTGGTTGGGTAATAAGCCACTGAAAAGAAAAATTCCCGTCTTTGTTTAATATTGTTAGGAGAAAAAATGATTCTGTAGCACAAGTGCTTAGTTTAGTCCCACTAAATATTTTATTGAGACGAAATTTAGTGGAAGAAAATCTAAATGCTTGGCATAGAATTACTGTATCCTTACAAGACATTAATTTAAGTGAACAAAGGGATGTCTTTATTTAGGGGCTTAATGCATCTGGAATCTTTACAATCAAGTATATGTATGCTAAGTTAATTAACAATGGTGTTAGAGTGTCACAAGATATCTGGCAAATTAAGGTTCCTACGGAAATTAAAAATTTTCCTTTGGTACCTAAAAAGGTGTGATTCTAACTAAAGATAATTTAGTTAGACGTAACTGAAATGGTGACAAAAATTATTACGTTTGCCACTTTTCGGAAACAATTCAACATCTTTTTTTTTTTCGATTGTTATTATACCAAATTCTTATGGCGTGCTATACATATACTTTTTGGTTTAGCTCCACCAACTGATATGAATGACTTATTCAAAAGGTGGTCAAAAATTGCAAATAAAAAGTATAATTCATTGTTATTAACGCATCTGCTGCACTTTGTTGGGCAATTTGGTTGACATGTAATGAAGTGGTTTTTGATAAATGTAGACCAAAATCTTCTTGCAGGTATTGTTCAGGGGAACGCATTAGCTACGTGAGTGGGCAAGTCTGCAGCGGCATGAGGATCAGCGGGAACGACTGATACACGCTGCACAACATCTTGAGTCAACAACTTTACAATTTTTTTTTTTACTCTAGTGGATGGTTTTCTGCAAGACATATTGGTCATGTTTAGAAAAAACTTATTTTGCTCCTATCAGCAAACATGTAGCTGTCATCTTTTTAATTATTCCGAGATACTTTGTAATAATTGGCCTGATTCTATCTACCGATAGATGAGGCCGGATTTTTAATCCATTATCTAAAAAGATTCTTCTCCCATGTGCATATTGAATCATATGAACAGGGACAATATCAGCATGTTATTTGCCTTCATACCTAGTTGCTAATCCAACAAGGTTGGGAACATCATACTCAATGCTCTGGCTCGTCTATACAAAAAAAATAGCTCTGCTCCTTCAGGCACCATTCAGTGAGCGCTTTTTTTAGATGCCCATCCGACAGGGCTCCTCGGGAGAAGGCCCAAGAAGCTAGAGCCGGTGTCCTGCCAAATATGTAAGAGCAGTTCTAGTGTGAAGGGAAACCAAACCGTGGGCATAGAAGATTGAACATGTCAAACCATGTGGCCAGCTAACACTTTTGATCTTCGTAGTAGGGTGAGTGAGGAAGGAACACATGGAGAAAGAAAATAGATATTTTAATGGGCTCTCTCCTTTACATGTCTGATAAGTCATAAATGTAAACTTACTCTAAGGCTCGAGCCCTCAAAGCATTTTGTCATGCATTGTATTTCGTCATGCAAAATCGTCGAAGACGCTAGAGCTCCCTTAACCATCAGGAGTTGATACTGACATTGCCGACGAGCAACTGAAGCTACAAGACTACACAATCCCAGTATTACTAGTTCTGAAGATGAAGCTACACAGTCCTAAAACGTACCACTAGTTTAGCCACACCACACAGTCTCAAGGCATAGATAATACCACACAGTCAGGCATGGAGAATCTAGAGGCGAGTACAAAGATGGCACAATATGAAATCATAGATAATTTTCAGAATCGTGTAGGACAAGTTGTGCCACAAATATCCTTAGCTCAACTGTTCAGCTAAATGCTCCTCTCCTGATGCCACTCATTCCCATTGTATGTAAAACTGCTCTGCAGCATCACAAATCTATATAGAGATGTTGTAGAATAATATATAGCTGGAGAGACAGCGAGCTTAATACACTGCCTTGGAGGTTTGTGGCCATATATTTAGCGGTGTGCGTGTAATAGTGGGTGGGTGAGTTCTTATATTACATTAGCAGCTAGTGGACCAGCACTTTTAGCTGCTGAGAAACTGACAGGACATTCTTTTTTTTACGGAAAACCTAACTGGGCAAACAACAATACGAGTGGGATAATGACTCATTCCTATCCCAACAGAACTAAGTATCCATCAATGACTGACTCGATCAGTGGAAAGCTAAACAGTTGAACTGTTATGAGGATCACCACAATGTGCAATATCCACTTTTTTTTTGCTTCTTAATTACTCAAGTTGGTGCACCTAGAAGATTACACGTAAAAATACTTTTAAGCACAATTACATGTAACCATATATATGATTGTCAGAAAATTGTCCTTCACTTCTTGAGGCGTACATCCATGGGATTGGGTTCACCTATTGTTTACACACAACTGGAAGCAGTGCTCGGTACTCATTGTGTTCATCTTTTTGTACAGGATCAGGTTTTCTATGCTGGCTCCAAATGAAGTATCTGCCAACTTCAGTTTATCTCAAATGTGAGCATGAGCACAATATCTTCTAACACGGACCAAGCTCAGCAGCTTTTCTGCTAATCTTCACAGTGTACGTAGCAGCATAAAAATACAATAATACAGTGGACAGATGGAAGAATAGTGAAGAATCCACAATGTGTTGCTGAGGTGACTACCCAATAAAAAGTTTGTTGAGAATGTAGTTCATACTAGCTGCATTACTGAGTCCATGTGCATTTTGGTGTTAATATAGACAGGTGGCGAGCCCACACGCGAGCATGAGGAGTACGCGATCGTCACTCTGGAGCCCATGCCGCAAGATGTCAATCAGCTGCGCCCGCACCTCAATGTGGTATGTAACTTCCTAGAGCATGACCAACACGTTCAGATCGAGTCAGCTTTTCGGTCCTCCTTGGGTCTTGGCCTCATCAAACTCAGATCAGTGGCTCAGAGTGAAAGATTAGTGCGCAACTCCCCGTTCATCATGGCAAACAACCGCATAATCAGAGTAGTGAGACATGATAAGGGTAGGAATCTCAGAGCCTGTACCTACACCAGGTTATGTTGGTTGATGTACCTAGATTTCCCGCTAGATTTCCAAAAGGATCTGTACATCCGTGCGTCAGTTGCTCCATATGGTCGTCTACTAAATTGGTATAGAGATGACAACAGAGCTAGAATCCTGTTGCAAGTCCCGCTACTAGAAGGCGATAGAGTGCTAAGGAGCCTAGTTGTTTTCAGGGTACTTGTCCTTGGTGGGACAGGGAGATCATGGAGTGTGCCTGTGTACATCCTTGATGGTGAATTTCCTGATGCTTTTCCCCAAGATGAAGACAATGTGCCTTTTGATGGTGATGCACACCCTGAGCATGGGCCTATCATCATGGGTGCAAATCCTCTGTTCCCAAATTGGCAGAATGAGCAACAGGGGGCGGCAGGTAATCTGGGGGTGTTTGGTGGCAATCCACATCCCCTTCCTGCCCAACTTTTTAACCCAGTTCAGTTCCAAGCTGCCAATCATGCTGGAGATGCTGAAGAAGCTATAGATGATATGCACTTGGATGAGAATGAAGATGCAGAGTGGCCAGCCTGGGAACCTGCAGAAGGAGGCGGCAATAATGACCAGTTCAATGCTCAGCTCAACCAGGGGGCAATAGACAATGTAGTGCCCCATGATCTAATGGATCTTGACCTCTCAGGTTCCTCAATGCAGTTTCTGAGAGCCAATGGTCCTGTATGTCAGTGAAGTATTCAAAGTTTCTGATGACAGTTCAGAGTCTAGTGATGCAAACACTGAGCTTTTTGGAGGAAAGAGCTAGATTCCATGCAGCTAGAAGCTTCGTGCCAACATTGCTCTATTCCACAGGAGAAACCTCCCTTCAAGCAGTCACACTGCACCACCCAGAATCATTCTAAAGCCAATCTTCATTGATAGGATGGCTATTGAGCCTCAGAACAGGAACCTGGAGATTGCCCCACCCAATGGCAGAGATGTTGTCATCCGGAAGCCAAACTTTGTTGTTATCATCTTTGGAGGCCTACCCCCGCATTCCCCGAAGCCAAAGAAGAATCAAGAAGATCTGTTGCCCGATATCCGCAAGCCAATCTTCATCAATGAAAATGGAGTGGCATTTGAATCCTTGTACGATCTTCTTTGAGTCGAGTATAGCGGCACTGGAATCTAGCCCAACTTTTCAAATTCAAAGTGGTGTTTCTGGCCCAAGCCCATCAGAAGCCTAGGATCAGAACAAGATTCAGCCTGTTGGACAAAAAAGAAAGGGTATGTCTCTCCCCTCTCTCATATCTACCTTTGATGCTCGCACACCCACGATACGTAAACATGTTCATCGCAGCACTAGACTCTCCACCACAGGCGGGGAGTGTTTTCGCCATGTCGGGATTGACATGGAGCCCTCTAGGAGAAGGAATAGCTAGGCAAAGATAGGTAGATGATTCAACAGGTGAGCTCAGACCCATATCTATTCAAACTCTACAGAGTTGGGGAATTGCTTGTGGTGTCGATCCTAGTGATCTGACAATCGATGCGCTTTTACAGGCGCCCTCCAAGTTGGTTATCAATGAAGATACAGAAGAACCCTGAAGAAATGGAGGAGGGTACCATAGAGGAGGACCTGGAAATTCAGCCACGCCTTACGCTTGCCCCCATTGTCTTTTGCTTCAGTAGAGTCAGCAGTACAACTAGCTGGTCCAATAATAATGGTATGTTAAAGTTATGTTTGCAGTTGAGACTTTATATAAACTCCTGGTATCTAGTATGTTATGGGGCTTGCTACTTTATTATCACAGACATTATCCTACTATGGCATCATACTATCGAAACTATGCTTTTGCTTTATCTCGCTTAGTGCCGCCGATGCAGAATCGCTTTGTTTTTTGTCATATCTTTATTTTATCCCACTATGAAAATGAATAGTAGAAATTGGAATATCTTGTCTTTGGAATATCGGGGGTATGAATGCCAGTCTAAAATGTGATGCCATTAGAGATAAAATTGAGGAGAGTGCTTGTGCCATTATTTGTCTCGAGGAGACAAAGAAAGAAGTAATTGATCTATCCTACATCAGAAAGTTTGCCCCAAGAAGATTTGACTGCTTTGATTTTATACCCTCAGTTGGTGCATCAGGTGGCATTTGGTAGTGTGGAACAGTTCCATCTTCAAAGGAACAGTTCTAGATAAACAAATGTTTGGTATTACAATCAAATTTCAGTCAGCTCATAACAATGAAATCTGGACAATGACAACTGTTTATGGCCCTTGTCATGAACCATCGAGGACAGAATTTATTAATTGGTTCAAGGCACATGAAATTGATGATGACAATAATTGGCTCTTTCTTGGGGACTTTAATTTCTATCGATCACTAAGCAACAAGAATCAACCAGGGGGCAATATCAATGACACCCTGATATTTAATGACGCCATCGGTCACCTGGGATTAGTGAAGCTGCCATTGAAAGACAGATCATTTACTTGGAGTAATATGCGGTCCAATCCTCTCGCTTGAACAACCTCGATTGGTTCTTTACTTCAAAGAACCTGACCATTGAATACCCAAGTACAGAAGTGTTGCCACTAGCCAAAATAACCTCTGATCATGTACCTGTAAAATATCCATTGGAACAAAAATTCCAAAGGCCAACATATTCAGATTTGAGAACTACTGGGCTGAACAACAGGATTTCTCAAATGTGGTATCCAACTGTTGGAACTCAAGTACCAATATCCAAGATGCAGCAAAGAGAGTCTCCTCTAAATTCAAAGCTCTGAGAAGTACTTTGAAACATTGGAGTAAAAACATTTCAAATCTAAGATTATTGATTGAATCTGCAATGAAGTGATCAAGGTCCTAGATGATATAGAAGACCATAGAGGTCTCTATAACCCCGAAGCTAACCTGAGAAATGCAGTGAAAAGACAGCTCAGAATTTGGCTTAAATACAAGAACATTTATTGAGGAATAGATATACAACAAACAGAGTGAAATTTGGAGATGAATGCACCAAATTCTTCCATGCCATGGCTACAATCTCCTACAGAAGAAACATCATTTCATAGCCGATGAATGAGCAAGGGGCATGGATTCATGATCATGAAGGTAAAGCAGACCTTCTATGGACAGCCTTCAGACAGAGAATGGGCACCTCTATATCACCAACCATGACATGTAACCTGTAAATGCTTAGTGCAAAAAGTGAGTGACCTAGACTGCCTCATTGCACCAATTGAAAATTCAGAGGTGGATCTCGTAGTTAAGCACATGCCCGCCGACAAGGCACTGGACCTGATGGCTTCAATGGCCTGTTCCTGAAAAGATGTTGGCAAACGGTCAAGACTGAATTCTATAATCTCTGTCAAGCATTTTACATGGGTCAGATAAACCTGGAAAGCATTAACAGGTCCTATATAACCCTAGTCCCAAAGAAAGACAGCCCAGAGACTGTAAGTGATTTCAGGCCCATCTCCCTCCTGAACATTTCCTTCAAGATAATCACAAAAATTCTTGTTGATCGACTGCAAAGAGTGATATGAAGCTTGTACATGAAAACCAATATGGTTTTATAAAGACCAGAGCCATACAAGATTGTATAGCATGGTGTTATGAATACATCCACCAATGTCATCAATCAAGAAGGAAAGTGATAATTTTAAAGCTTGACTTTGAGAAAGCTTTTGATACAGTAGAACATTATACTATCATTTTATGATGACTCACCTGGGGCTCCCAGACCTCTGGATACAACGGGTTCAGTCTATCTTTGCCTCTTGCTCTTCAGCAATTCTCCTAAATAGTGTCCCTAGAAAGTACTTCAGATGTGCAAGAGGTGTCAGACAAGGAGACCCATTATCCCCCTCCTCTTTGTCCTAGCAGTAGAACTTCTTCAGATAATTGTAAATAAAGCCACTGAAGATGGAAACTTAACCAAACCACTGCCACAACCTGGAGAAGACTATCCTACAGTCCAATATGCAGATGATACATTGATGTTTGTCCAGGTCGAGAGAGATCAATTAGTCTTCCTCAAAAATTTATTGCAAGAGTTCTCAGCTGCTACTGGCCTCAAGATAAACTACAGGAAATCCAATATCTACTCCATCAATGTCAGCCATGAAGACTTGCCAGATCTTGCCAATGCTTTTGGCTGTGAGATTGGCACTATGCCATTCACCTACCTTGGTTTGCCAATGGGAAATACCAAACCAAGATTTGATGACCTGACACCTTTGATGGATAGAGTGGAAAGGAAACTGTCTGCATCATCCAACTGGCTGTCCTATACAGGAAGACTGCAACTCATCAATTCTGCCATAACCCCCATCACCACATATGTCATGTGTTCCATAAAAATACTAGTTGGAGCAATTGAGTACATTGATAGAGGGCGTAAGCAATGTCTCTGGAGAGGAAATTCAGAAAAGAAAAGAGGAGGCAATCTAGTGGACTGGTTGACTGTGCAGCTACCCAAAGAAAAAGGAGGTGCAGGCATCACCAACTTGAGACTACAGAATGATGCTCTCTTGATGAAGCAGCTCAGCAAATTCTATAACAAGGATGACATTCCATGGGTACGTATGATCTGGAGTAGATACTATACCGAGACTCAATGTGCTTTTCAGAACCACTGCAGAGAAGTGGGATCTTTCTAGTGGAAAGATATCATGAGACTCAATGTGCTTTTCAGAACCATTGCCAAATTTGAAATTGGCATTGGAGATACAATGAGTTTTTGGACTGATCAATGGACTGTTGGCATCCTATCCCATGAATTTCCAAGATTAGCCTCTTTTGTAAGATCTGAAGACACTTCGGTAGCAGAGGCAATGGAAGCTGAAGATTTGGATAGCATCTTTATACTGCCCCTCTTAGAAGAAGCCATGGAAGAACTTGACATTTTGCAGCTCCACCTTCCATCATTGAATTACAATAATGACTCTCGGGATAGATGGATCCCTTCCTGGGGAGGAAGATATACATCACACAAATTTTATAAACATGTCTTCAGCAGCATAGAGGCAGATGCAGTCTTCAAGATCATTTGGAAATCTAGATGCATTCCAAGAATCAAATTCTTTGCATGGCTCATCATGGTGGACAGATGAAACACCAAAGACATGCTCCAGAGACGCCACATACAGATACAAGGGACACATGATTGCATTATGTGCCCAAATAATACACTAGAAACGTGTCAGCATCTATTTTTTGAATGCTCCTTTGCTCAAGCTTGTTGGCAGAAACTGGGTATCAGCTGGGACATGAACCTTAGCATTTGTGACAGATTCAAGCAAGCAAGAGCAACCCACAACATTCCTGTCTTCACTGAAGTTGCCCTCACTGCTGCGTAAGGGGAACTTTGGAAGCTGAGAAATGATAAAGTCTTCCAAAAAGAAGAGAACCCAACTTCACTCTCTGGTTTTCAAATTTCAAGTCACAATGCCTGTTGCAATCTGTTAGATTTAAGGCTGACCTGAGGTCATCCTTTTGTGTTTGGTTAGATGCATTCAGTTGAACTTTGTAAGTTAATCCTGTACCTAAACTTTTTATAAATTAAATGAAATACTACTGTGGGGATCTCCCCACAGTCTTTTAAGTCAAAAAAAAATATAGACAGCATAGAGACAGCAAATGCACTATTGCTGATTGAAATCTTTAGTAGCATATTTATGTGACTACTTTTATCATTCTAGTCAGATGGTCCCACAGGGATGTTTTCAGTGTGGACTCAGCCACCATATATTTGTAGAGGTTTGGCCAGCTGAACCCTTCAACCTTGGTATATATAAAGCATTGAGATGGCTTGTTAGAGTTCTCATAATTGGAAGAAAAATTGAGGTTCTGAGCTCATCATAATTAGTTTTCTAGGCTTTTTGTCTAATTGTGGTTCTGATAGTTGCATAGTTTTTTTTCCGAGATTGCGCTGTTGTGCGTATTTCATTAAGCAGAATAAAGTTTAAACAAGTTAAGAGACGGTAACCGCGTGGTTACCGAAACAGCCTAAGCACTACTGGATACATGATCGTTGCATAGTTGTTATTTACAAAAATGGTTGGCCAGGCCTTTGCTTATATTTATATCCATGACCTCAAACACTGCAGATCATATAGCTCAAATAGATAAGAATGAGTGGCATCTGGAAAACAGAGTAGACAAGACAGTGCGTATTCAGAAAAAAAAAAGGTGATGGATCAAGACTGGCAGTCCGTGACACATTTCTGGGCTTCAGATTGTTCTCCCATGTGCATACTGAGACATATGAACAGGGACAAGAGCTTCCACTGGCCCAATTATTCACCAAGATCGCCATGGTTGCCAGGGAAACAAATGAGGTGTAGGCATGAATCCAATGATATGGATCCTAGTGCGCTCAACCACAACGAGACCTAGTCAGAGGAAGGATCAATGATTGGACGGATAATGGTAGTGGAAATAGGCTTTTCTCGTGTTTAATTTCTCAGAGGCCTCCGATGATGTCAGAACAGATATAGCCAAAATTGGGGTGGGTATTTTAATACGTAGAGACAATTTGGATATCGATAACAATAATTTAAAATTAGGTCAGGGGCATGTCTATGTAACATGCACATGTTCCCAACTAATTACATGGCAAGATGAACTTGGCTAGGCACATGTACCTTAATCTTCTTGACAGTCATTGTCTTCGTCAACATCAGCATATGCATGTAATTTTTTGGTCCTATTGGAATGCAATCCGAAAACAAAATAAACCCATTCGTTCATCAGACAAAAAAAAAAGTTGTTGAGCTACTTGTGGACGTGTATGTATATATATGCACACGAGGTGCGTGTGTACGTTATATACTGTGTCGCCGTCACAATACGTGTGGACGTGTATGTATTTATATGCACACGAGCTGCGCGTGTACACGTTACTCTAAACAAAAGACAGTACGTGATACGGATTAGCCAAAAGGAATCCAAGGAGAACGGTACATTACGAGGTTAAGTAAAGTTTTTTATTTTGTTTTTGATTAACTCAAGTAATCCAACACTTAGGCTATACATCTCTTCATTTGACAATAACGTGCACGACGCTTACTTTCCGGGACCTATCGGCAATCGCCATGTGCCGCACGAGGCTGGGCTGCACGTAACCAATGCAATAACGTGCACGGTGTTTAATCTTGCATGTTGTTTAAAGTGCAGTAACAGTTAAGTATAATCTAAACCTGTATTCATAAGTAGCTGCGTCCTGGCAACCAATTAAGGATGTGTCTCCAGTTACTCTTTTTGCTATGGCTTTCTCAAAAGGCCAGTAATAAAACTCTTTTTTTATATAAATAACAGAATTTCAGTTCAAAACATTTCAGTTTAAACAAGTATTTGAGACTCTAGAAAATTTCAAATAAAAATATTATCAAGAGAAATCATTTAGGTCGGGTCGGCTCCTACAGCTTTGTTACTAATAAATATATAAACATTCAAGGTCGTCTGGAAATTCTAAATTTTGAATTCAAAACCTGTAAACTTAAAACACATATTTTGGACCCTAAACAACTTGAACAAGTTTCAACAAAAAGTTATATATTGTATAGTAAACTACAACTCTGGTATATAGACCATGTCAACATCCAAGTTTGTTTAAAATTTTGAATTTGAAATTTCAAAAATTGTGAAAATAATTAAAACAACATCTTGCGTCAAGGGCTATATAATTTTGATATAATATGTCTTTATCTGGCTTCATATATTGAAATTGGATACATTTTTGATTATAGATCTGGATCATATCATCTATTACGTACAAGATTTCAATCTAAATCACTCAGACCATTAAGTTAGCTTTGCCAATGAAGGCATTGAGTAAGGGAATGTGCAAACTTTTTAGAACCAACACGTAACAATAAATTGGTCGTTGTGCAAATATCTTTGAATAGTACACATGACAACCACGCCACCAATGGGTCTGTTGCATTGGATGACTTTGAAGCCTCATTTCCACAAATAGAAGATTTGAACGTGTTAGATCTTCGGTCACGATCTTTTCTATTTCCATGCAGAAAATTATGCACGTGTTTCACTACTACACGAAATGTTTACCGTGGCGTTTTTGTAAACCACCATAGAGTTAAGATCACGGTTAATTAATCGGTCGAGGAGCTAAGACCGCGGTTGACTGCCATGGACTAGGAGCCTGGCGAGGAGGCAGCCGTGACGTCAAAGAGCTTGGCGAGAAGGTGACCGTTGTTGATGCCACGCTTGCGCAGTGAGAGGGAGTGGTGGGTGCCGACGAAGCCTGAAGCGCGGGTCACCATCACAGACATCCCGGCCCCGGTGGGGGACGTGCGGTTCTACCACTCCCACCGTGCGCCACCTGTGCAGGGCCGAGCTCCTCCTCACGACGCACCAATATCCTCTCGCGGCGCGCCACCCTCTACTGGATCCAGCCACTGGGGGCGCATCCACCATGGATCCGGGTGGGGAAGGGATGGGAGTGGGCGAGATAGAGAGAGCCGGGTGGCAGAGATAGTTGACGTGAGGGAGGGTGGCAGCCGGGTGGGGAGAAAGACGGAGAAATAGGGTTTGGGTTCGGTATATCTTCAAGTAACTCAATAACCAACTTTGATGGTCTGAATTGGGCCAATATTAACCGTGCTAGTTATAGATAAAAAACATTGGGCACAGTGCAGGGGAGGTGCGGTGCGATGGTGAGATGCGCAGCATTGGGTACAACACTTGGAGCCAAGTTGGTCGGTGTTGAGTAGAGGAGGGAGAGTGGAGTGGTTAGCGTTTGTGGTTTTATTTACTCCCTCCGTCCGCGAATATAAGGCGCACACGTATTTCAAAATTCAAACTTTATTATCTTTGACTAAAATTTAGCCTAATTATATTTAAAGTTTTATTTGTAAAAGTAGGTCCATTCAATTTGTATTTTGAAATACTTTCTAGTGATCAAACTTTATGTCTATAAATTATATATTATAAGAGAAATTATATGTTAAAATATGTTTTTGAAGACCGCACCAAGTCAAATCGCGCCTTATATTCACGGACGGAGGGAGTATTACTTAAGAGATGGTACAAATATTGTATAAGCTAGTAGGCTCGGCCTAATTTGCCGAGGTAGTCAAGTTAGAATGTCTATCTCGCTTAATGATTTGTTGAGGCAGATGAGTTAGGATGCCTGCCAGTTGCTAGGCCGGCTGCCCGGCCACGAATAACTGAGGTGGGCAACCAGGCCAGCCACTTCAAAATGTCAATTTCGAAATGCCTCGCAAAATATTTTGTGTAGCACTACCCGTGCTTAGGTGGCTGCCTCCATGCCGCCGCCCACCGCCTGGCCACAGCCGCGACACGCGGGTTGCTCGCCACCAGCACCGCCATACCAAAGGATGGCCCTGAACTTCCGGCACTTGCTCCACTATGGCGCTGGTAGGCAAGGCCTTGCAGGCCCCATCGGGTTCGCGTTGCCTGCATCTGGATCACCGTCCTCCTAGTGTTTTAGTATTCAAAATTTTGCATAACTTCCCTTACAATAGTGAGGATTTCCATGTGCTATCTAGCTAGTGGTAGGGTTTTATGACTACTTAGAAACACTAGAAGAATTCCACCATTTTGGTTGTGATATCTATATTTATTTCTATTTCTACATCTATATCAATACCTATATTTTATTGAAGTAAATCCTACCAGCATACGTATACATATCTGCATGCATATTATCCATATGAGTAGACCACTACAATAGAGCTATCATAGTTATCCGTACGTTCAAGCAAGCTGCCGACGTCATCAAGCCACAAAATCCATTAGTATAGATTTGGATCCTATAGATTTTGGTGTCTACATATAATTTTAATTCCCCAACTTATTATTAATTGAGTATAAGCTTGCCAGATTTCATTTATGGGTTTTCCATGGTCACATCACATGTGGTACCACATGCTCCATATAAAATTAGAGACGCTTAATTTTATATGCTTCTAATAATGCCAGTTGAGTTTGGCTGTGCATACAATCCGTTCTATTTGCTTGTTAAGCTATAAATATACGTGCAAACACCTCCATCGCAGCAGGAGGGCAACATAGAGCTATCAACAGCAAGAGCACACACAATATCAAGATGGGGTCGCTGCCTCTTCCCGTGTACAGCGGTCGCCATCAGGAGGCGAGGAAGCGGTGTGTGGTGACCGGCGGCGAGGGCTTCATGGCCAGGCACCTCGTGGCAGCGCTACTCCGCTCCGTGAGTGGTTTGTGCTGGTCACAGACCTTGCAGCCGCGGTTGAGCTTGGCCCTAGCGAGACTGATGAGCCCCTCAGCGACGCTCTCCACGATGGCCGCGCTGTCTATTCTTCAGTTGATATCTGCAGTCTACGCCAGCTTACCAGAGGTGAATATATACTTCATCTACATATTGTAACTCATATTCGGTCTTCTATAATAAGACTGGGCGTTGACCTTTTTAGTTTTTCTTTAATAGAATGCTAGATGGTAATACCAGTACGTTATGGTGACATATCAGACTGCAACTTATAAAATGGGAGGATAATGTATGAAGTAGTTAGGTAACTTTGATCTCTAAGTTTTTAGAGAGATAAAACACACACTATATGATAATAGTACATGATATAGTGTATTGATTATATTGGTTTTGGGCAAAGCCATGAAATTGACATTAT
The DNA here is from genome assembly GCA_015847255.1 of Hyparrhenia diplandra. Taxonomy (NCBI): domain Eukaryota; kingdom Viridiplantae; phylum Streptophyta; class Magnoliopsida; order Poales; family Poaceae; genus Hyparrhenia; species Hyparrhenia diplandra. The sequence continues at coordinate 53,251 of JADLZK010006017.1, forward strand.
ACACATAATTTTAAAAACACACAACATATTAATGATAGGACATAATTAACATTTTGATATATATGGTAAATATAACTATAAAAAATATCTACCACTTAAAACTTTTTCACCTTTAGTTAATTAGGTACGAATAATCACCTTGTTTGCTCGTGTCAAAAGTTACAAAACACTTGCTTTTAGAAATGACGCTTAGGTTGGATGTTAAGAATCATGCAAGAGAAGAGGTCAAGGGTCCCAATCCCTGAAACCATATGCAAAAGTATTTCACTTCAAATTGAGTGGGTTGCCTTCGGGTTAAAAAATTCTTATTTGTTTGTTTTTTTTCTTGACTTGTTGACATTCAGATTTGGCTCTATGAAAAACCATTTTTTCAAGGGTATAGCTTCAAGCCTTACAGATACTGCCCAAAAAGAGTTCTGGGATGTGGTTTTATTAAAATTCCCAAAACATTTTGTCGTGCATTGTGTTTTTGTAATTTAATCCATTAAAGAAATCCGGAAAATTGATTTCAGAGTTGAGCCACCTAATCCAGCTACCATATCGATTTTCATAGGTAGCTTAGGTGGCCCAGCTTTTAATTTGTAAGCAGTATTGATTCTTGAATGGACCAGCCATATAACCCGGATTCCTATTTGTACTCCTGATATCATTTGACGAAGTGTGTGCATATATCTTGGTTTTTAAGATAATTTTTCTTGTGTTCAGCTTTTTGAAGGAATGGATGTTGTTTTCCACACGGCTGCTGCAGATCCTAGCAACGATAACTTCGAACTTCATTACAAGGTCAATGTCGAGGGTAAGTAATTGTCCAAGGTTTGTCCTTCGATCAGTGGGCACGATGAGAATAAAATTATTGCTATTCTGTAGCTTATACTGTAAAATCATTCACTTTGACGAGGTATCCATTCTAGTCCTAAAATATATGACATTACTCAAAGTTTATAGGTGATAGACTGCACAGAACATAAATTAATTTGAACGCATTGGATCCCTTATATCATTATCACTTTGAACTCAGCAGTTGATTTAATGTATTCGGTCAAAAAAAAGTTGATTTAATGTATTATTTATATAGGCATAACATAAACATGTGTCTTCAGTTAGCTTTTTTATTCATATTTTACATGAACAGGGACCAGAAATGTGATCGATGCTTTTAAGATCTGCAATGTGAAAAGGCTTATATATACCAGCTCTAGTGTTGTTGTATTTGATGGATTTCATGGACTTCTCAACGTCAATGAATCAGTGCCATACCCAAATGAGGTTTGGATTTTAAGGTTAATTCAAGCACATTAGGCACAATTAGTATGGAATACCCAAACTAATAATTAAAGTGTATTACTTCTTCAGATAAACTACCGCATTCTTTCTAACAAAATGAAATTCTGTACATAAGTTGTCATAAAAAAGATAGCTAGTTGTTGCTACACAAAACATTTACAGAAACAGCCAAAATATGTTTCTTTTTCTGATGGCAATTTTGATAGTGACAGTTTCCTGATGCATATGGGCAAACCAAGGCGGAAGCAGAGAAGTTAGTGTTGAAGGCGAACAACCTAAATGATCTTGTGACTTGTTGCATACGTCCTGGTAACATTTTCGGTCCTGGTGATCATGTGATGCCAATTCTTGATCGCTATGGAAAAATACACGTAAGGAAGTATATATGGCATGTTTGCAATTTAATATTATTATTAGGGCTAACTGTTGGTCACTAGTATGGATATGATTAGTACAAAGTTAATGAAATCAATAAATGGTTGTCCGGTTTTTTATTTGCAACCTAGAAATTATTTGTTCGCATCTCAAGGGAACTACTACAAAATTGATTTTAAAGATGCCTTCATTTAATTATACAGTTGCCTCTTGACCTTCACCTTCTTCATAAATCTCCAGTGAGGGCATTTGGTTACTCGCATATGACCTGGCCAAGCTGACACCTCCCTCAAATAGTTGTCTTCTAGCCAATTTGGTTACACGCTTAAGCCCTGGCCAGGCACGCAATTTTGAGCTACGTTTAGATGCCTACAAGGAGTTGTGCAAAACCATCACATGAGCCCGCGGGCCAAGAATGCAACTATAATTTGCTTCTAAATGAATTTGACTCCATTAAATTATCTCTCTGTGATTACGTAAAAGCTACGTCATCGCATGGGCCCCACCATCCAATCAACCCTGCATGCGCGATGTCGGATGAGTCAACGCTTTTCTAACACTTGCGATTCTCCTCTGGGCTACATTGCTCCATCGATCCTGCCTCTTGCCCTCCACTACTAGCTAGTTATCACTTATCACACATGCATCATGAATTGGCCACTATGACGCGTGCATCGTGATGGAATGGAAAATGTCTACGTTGCCAATCTTCCCGATTAAATAAATCATCCCCACCTATAACTATGCGTTGGCTGAGAGGCTAGTTTTTTACTCCATTGAATCATTGGCTCTCTCGCTCCACGCACTTGGTCGCCAGGCCATCTGTGCTCGCCCAACTGCCGCTGGATCCTTCTCGGCAGGCTCTCAGTTCCCACTGATGTCACCTGGCCGCTCTGCTCGACCGGTCAGGATTGCTAGCTCGCATCACTACCTCATATCTTCTGTAAAGCGAAGCTGTACAGCAACTATTGTTGCTTCACTGCATCACCCGTACTTTCAGCCATCTCTGTCTCTGCCCTTGAATAAAGGTATGGAATGGTCGACCATGAGCAAGCTTCTTTCTCTCAGTGCCTCTATAATATTTCTGTAACATTGTTAGTTTTCCTTGCAGTAATTTATAACCAACGATAGCGAGCAAGCCTTTGTCATATGGAGATGTCGTCCATCTAAAAAGAATCACCCATTTAAAATATGTTATTTTTTTATCTAAGATAGTTTTAGAATTGGCTATAAATCCCGTATCAATCTATCGTTAATTTTCAAAGAAACACATAAAAAAAAAAAAATCATTGAAACATATTACTTTCTTTCAATGTGTATTCAACTAAAAATTCTTTCTGTTATTGTATCGACTTTTAGATTGATTTATAAGTCTTAACACAAAGATTTGGGAATTGGGTGTGTGGATAACCTTATGTATTGCTTGCAGTTTATTATTGGAGAAGGAAATAACTGTGATGATTTTGTTTATGTTGAAAATGTGGTTCATGGCCACCTCTGTGCTGAGAAGACTCTTTCTACAATAGAGGGTGCTAAGATCAGTGGAGGCAAAAGTATGTTTTTACCACTCCATTCATAATGTGATTTTTATAACATATTTCATTGACAAATGAAATCATTTGCAGGCATACTTTATAACTAACATGGAACAAAGTAAATCTGTGGAGTTTTGCATATATGGCTCGGGTTGAACTTGGATACAAAAGGTAAAAGTTTCCCTAGGTTCTTCATCCTGAAATCTAGACACAGAAAATTCAATGATGGAGGGTTTGTAGAAATTCATGAATCATGTTGTTGGCATGAGGTCATAGCCTTATGCTTCTTTTTAGTAGAACATCCAAATTGTCGGGATTTGGATCCTAGGTAGAACAATTTTGTGAGGATTGCGTTTTATGTTTGGATAATACAATTATGAATGCATCATGTTGTAGCACTTAATTCTCAAACATACTACATATATTTATGGTGATAAAGTATGTAATCAGGACACCCTTTGTGGTTGTCGTTGGTGGATTTCGTAAACCTCCAAAGTTTAGGAGTGTGATGGCCAAGTTATAATTTTTGTCGGTCAAACATAGCACCTCCTAGTTAACTACTATATGAGAATCAAGAGCAAAAGTGTAAGCGAGGTGCCATGCTTATATATGCATAGTTGGAGCATGGGGTGTTAGTAACGTGTGGTGAATCGAGTCTTAGTAGGGGTCTCACATGACAATGACACCCAACGCCGACATGGTGACCATGGTAAATCCATATGGCCATGGGAAGCATGATGAGAATAAAAAGTTGAACAATAGAGCAGAGAGATTGTGTGCATTAAAATTTCTACTAGAAATCGATGAATTATAGCGATAGTGATAGTGATAGGCATTATCTATCAAAAGGTATTCAATCGCCCACGGAAATCAATTTTTAGAGGAAGGAGAACTTGTCAATGGCTAACAGAAAATCAACTTCCCCAAATGAAATAAGGATGTACTATTTTAGATCTTATTAGTTAAGGTCTATGTCCATCCATGATCATTTCAAAATTTAAACAATGGCTTTCACAAATTTTCAGAGCCTAAATGATATTGTATTTAAGGTCTAAAACACTGACACAAAAATTGTCTTCATGTGACTTTTGATGTAAAAGTTATGATTCTTTGTGGTCTGCCTATTTTTTAGAGGGCAGGCATATTTGCAACTAGAGCTTGGAATCAAATTCTAGGTTGTTTGTGTTCCCGATCTGTTATGAAAATAATGCCGGGCATCTTTAGAGATTCCGTCCTAGATGTTGTTTCTGCTAGTGTTGTGTAACACCCGGTGCCAAAAGCTACTTATATGCGTGGCTTAGCCCCCCGAGTGGAGGATTCCTGCATGCGTGTAGCACATCTCTTACGCTTTCGTCCTCGCTTTGCGTTAAATGTTCTATTCAGAGGTGCTACATTTAGAGCTATAAGGATTATATATAGCTGGCCCTCGATCCATCTAAAATATACATGGTGGTACTTAACAGACCAACCACAAGGACACATGGCCCACATGGGCTTGCTACTGTTGGTTATTAATTGGTTGGAGTGCTAGAAGTTGTCTCTTAAAGGGGAGTCCATCTCTAAAAAATGTTTCTGTAGTAGTATTACTTGCATCAAAACTGCACTTTGAGGATTTCAAACCTAGGGAGACATTAAAAAGTAATCTTGGTAAACAGTTTACTTATGTATTTAATTGTTTAGAATTGTCAATCTGAACTCATATATGCTTGTTTACATTTATTTTGATAGTTGAATGGTTCTTATATGCATTTTTATGATCAAAACTTAGGGTAGACATAGTTCGTGATATCAAGCAAATTCATATTTCAGCAGTAACAAAGGAAGTGTGTGCACAAACAAATCTTAGGTATAACATCATAGAAATATAGGAGTTAAAAAAAAACTATGTGGTGTGATTTTTTGATTTTTGTAATCTCTTCAGTTTTGGGGCTAAAGGAGCAGTGAAGACTGCTTATATATTTGTATTTGACCAGATATATTTCTATGATGACAAATTTTGACGCAGACCATTGGAGATAAGAATACCTACACTGGTTATCATGCCAATAATTTTTGTCATAGAGTTGATATACAAGTTAATGCTTCAGCAATACGGAATGAATCAACCTGAACTGCTAACAATTGCACGGGTTAAGTATTTGACGCTCAATAGAACATTTAGTTGTGACAAGGCAGTTGAAGAACTTAGCTACAAACCCATTGTTTCACTCAGGGTGAGTAACTTCAACTCTTTCAGTTCCCATCATAATATTTATTTTTGTCGAGACAACTTGAAATACTGACACTTTTTCTAACCTATGTATGATCTAGGATGGGCTGAGGATAGCGGTTGAATCATATATTCACTTGAAAGAAAGTGTTTTATCTGAATGTGAAAGTTATGAAGGTACAAACTTTAACAATTCCCACCCTCTTGTATATTATTATCATTTATTCAATTAGGAAAGTCCCATGCCTTGGTCGTGGCTCTACATATATGGAGTGTCAACCTCCAGGAACATGTCGGCCAAGGCATATTTATAACAAATGCAAAAACTCAAACCTAACTTGCTAACCTTTCTTAAAAAAATATTTGCAGGTGACTCAGCCGGCAACAGCTAGTTTAGGTGGACATACAGGTGACTGGTCTGATGATGATTGTCGTCACAACTGTGAAGAGTGGATATGTCAGTCAAACAGCAGTTCATAACCTCCAAAATGTATTATCGAAAAAAAAATGTTAGCTTACACTGATTGTCTTTGTTAGTTTTCACTAGCTAAGCAAGTTGCACAATCATCAACTATAATAGCCTATCAGGCCTGTTGACGATAAAATCGGTAACACACCAAAAATAAGAGCTAGATCGCTCTACGTAGGGCAAGCCGAAATCGGGGGATCGGCAAGCGCCTAGGGATGTCCACACCTGGACCGTGTGCCTCCAACGATGAGCGCGATACGCAAGACATGTCGTCGGAGGAGCCTCGTCGGGAGCGCGGTACGCAAGACACGCCGGCGAAGTCTCTTGAAACCCGAAACCCCACACGCCCGGGACGGACCCCGTGAGGGCGTGCAGCAGCTATGGGCTGCCCTAGCCGGCCTGACCGCTCTAGGGCGTTGTTGTCGTCGATCTTCCGTTCATGGCATCGGCGGCGAAGAAGAAGGAGAGAGGATGACCTACAAGCAAGACGTGGTAGATGTGTTTTTGTCGATTGGATGTAGATGGGATCAAATCGGCCATAAACCTCTTTATTATATAGAGGGGGGTGGTCTTATCCCTTTAGGAAACCATCCTTGGACGTTTCCAAGTACCAAAAACCGACCAAAACACGATTGGAAACAAATCGGTTCGGATCTCGTACGGACACGGACCTGCGTCGGGGTGACCGGACGCGACGACCAATTTGACCGGACGCGCTCCGGTCGGGCGCCCGGCAGAGAGGTCCGCAGGGCGCGATCCGGCCGGACGCGCTGACCGGACCTTGGACCCGGACGCGACGGGGGCGCGTCGGTCGGTGTCCCGAAACCCGGCCTGCTGGCCGGACGACGTGACCGGACGCTGGACCGGACGCCGCCCGGTGAGTCCGGTCGGTGAGTCCGTCACATTCCGAAAAGCCATTTTCGATCCTCCTCGAGAATTTGGCTAAGTCCGGAAATTTACGGTGACTTGGACCTCCAAAATATGGCTAAGTCTGGAATTTTGCGGTGGTTTAGCCTATGCCATTTTGGGTGTCAACATGCCCCCCTGTTTTTTCAGGTGAGAGTTGCACGAACCCGAAAACAAAACAAGAAAAACCAAACAACACGAATGCCCATCGATCGGTTGTCTAGTAACTAAGGGCGATACTACGTATCGGCCATTTTTGTTGTAAGGGCGATGCATGCATCGGCCATTGTTTGAGAGAGCACTAGGCCTCTTGCCAAACACTAGGGAAATACTTTTTCAAATACCTCCCGTTAATCGCCTTTATCTTGACGTTTTCCATCACTTGTTGACTCAAGCACATAGGAGTTCCCAAATATCACTTTGACCACCTTGAAAGGACCTTTCCAATTGGGTGACCACTTGCCAAATTGATTGCTCTTCGACCCTATCGGTAATATAGTTTGTCAAACTAAGTCACCGATTTGGAACGATTTGCTCTTGACTTTTCTTGTTGTAGGCTCTTGCAACACGGGCTTTGTCTTTTCAATCTCCTTTAGAGCTTGTACCCTCTTGTCGGTTACCTCGTCGATGTTGTCCATCATCAAATCATGATACATAGTAGGAGATAAGTCATTTTGTTTAGCAAATCTATATGCATCCAAATTTACCTCAACGGGTAACACCGACTCTTGACCATACACCAACTCATAAGGAGTAACCTTAGTTCCACCGTGCCTTGATATGCGATGAGCCCACAAAGCTTTCGACAAGACCTCATGCTACCTTCTTGGATGTTCTATTATTTTCTTCTTAATAAGCTTGATCAAAGTTTTGTTAGTTGACTCGCTTGACCATTGGCTTGAGCATAATATGGAGATGAATTGAGCATCTTAATCTTTATATGATTCGCAAAATCCTTCACTTCTTTAGCCATAAATGACGTCCCTTGATCCGTAGTTAATGTTTGAGGAATGCCGAATCTATGAATAATGTGCTCGCGGATGAACTCAATTACCTCCCCTGGTGTCATGTTCTTCAATGGCACCGCTTCCGACCATTTAGTGAAGTAGTCGGTAGCAACCAAGACGAACTTATGCCCCTTCAAGATGGAGGATGAATCTGACCGATGAAGTCCAAGCCCCAACCACGGAAAGGCCACGGTTTGATTATAGGATGAAGCATAGCCCGGCACTAGCTGAATATTCTCAAACCGTGACACTCTTCAAAACCTTTGTAGTAACGAAAGCAATCGGCCATCATAGTAGGCCAAGTAGAAACCAGCCCGCCTCAACAACCACTTCAACTTCGAGCCGATTGATGCGTACTACAAATGACTTCATGAACTTCTCCCATTGTCACTGTGCTTGATCAGCCCTAGACACTTTAGCAACAAGTCTTCGGCAGCCCTCCTATAAAGCTCACCATTGTGCAATGTGTACTTGAAAGCAAGTCGCCCGAATATTCTTGTCAACTTTAGTACTAGGATCCTGCAAAAAAGACAAGAGAGGAGTTCTCCAATCTTCTAAATCGGTGCTACTATTGTCCAAAACAGAGATAGACCGATTTAAAAGAACTTTTACATTGCTGTCCCAAATCATTAGTAACATCGGTTTGTCCAATTATTTTTGGTTGAACCTAATTCTTACTAGAATCTGAAACAAGCAAATTTTCATGCATCGGAAAATGTTGTAAATGAAAATATTTTCTTTTACCTCAAAGCCGGATGCCTCTTGAGCAAGCAAGTTTGCTCTTTGCATATATTTTACATGCAAGTGATCTTCTTCTTGCCCCGGGCCTTAAGTCATCGAAATAAAATTCCCTAGGGGCCTTTCATATAGCACGATGGTTCTAAACATTCATCGGCTATATTGCATCGAGGCGATAATAAAGTATCGGCCATATGAATTCACACACAGGAATATGCATGACCGAAATAAAATATTTCGGCTCTTGATCATTGATAAGCGTGATAATTCGACATCCCTTCATAATATAAAGACCCATACCAAGGATCAACATAAGAATATGAGGGATAACCATGCATACCTTGAGGTGAATTCCACATATGCACAAAGGCAGAGAAAATGGATGATGCCATGACCAATGATTCGATGATTTGGTGCAAACCTCCAACTTGGCAATTGTGTCCCGCATCTTTTCCTTCTATTAGTTGTTTGTGATGCACCACTTGCCCGATCATCATCCCTTTTAACTTCAATGCTTCTTTTCGAACCCATGCTAGGCCCCTTTCTTTTAGCTTCTCAGACCGAAGCTTCGCAATTCTTTTTCCTCGCCACTTTGGTAAACCGATTAAGCATGTCGGTTTTGTCTTCATTGTGGACAAAGTGACAATTCTTTCTTGTTCTTAAGTACTTTTATCTTCTTTTTGTTCAGATTTAGTACCTACAATATAAATGGCCGAATTTTCAACTTGTTTACCATCAATAGCCAGATTTTTCAACAATGTAATCGGCTTTTCAATGGTAACATTTAAATCTGAATTGTTCTTTTTTACGTCCATCATACTTCACGCGGTAAACTTGTTTTACCACCTTCCCTTTTGGCACAACTTCGGACCGATTATGATCAAATCGGTCTTTGTAAGATAATGACTCTTCCAAGCTTTTGAGCTGCATACTCCACATGTTGTGGCCCGAAATATGACGGAACATAAACCTTCCTTTGCCAATGTTGTTTTTGAGGTTTATGTTTTGGAGGCAACTTTGATGCTTGGGCTTTCTTCAATCGATTCGCTTCCCCTATCTTTGTATATTTGGCTAAGAGCTCCTCGAAGCTAAGCTTCGGTCTCCTATTGCCTTTTTCTTTGTCATGCTCCTTGCCTCCATTAGCTTTATGAGCATCCTTCTTTTGATGAACATTTTGCAACAAATGACCTCCAGCCGATTCCCTTGCTCAATGGAATCAATCGGCTTTTGGTGGAGATGGAGAGATTTTATTTGCCCCCGGTGTTCTCTAACATCGAGCAATATTGCTATCCTTTAAAACATCTTCAATTTTAATTTTATGGACAACAATTCTGTCTTCACTTGAGGGTCTTCCATCTCTCTCTTGAGCGTTAGAGCCTTGATCTTCAAGTGAATCGGCTAGTAGTGCAAGCCGATTCAAAACCCTTTTGCCATCAGGCTCGATTGAATCTAATCGGTCCACTTGTTGAGCTTCAAAAACCTCAATCGGTCATTATAAATGTCCGATTGAATCGTCATTATAAATGTCCGATTGGATCTCATGATGAAATACATTGCAACTATGAGTATTATGATCAAATGATTTACACAACTTGCAATATATAAGCTCTTCCAAGTTCTGAATTGATGGCAAAGCCTTGTGATCAATATGCCTAATAAATTTACCTTTCAAAGCAACATGTTAAAGACATGATCACAACAGATAGAACCAAAGGTGAGCATTAAATTTGCAAGCCGATTTACTTGTAGAATCGGCTTCAATGCTGGCAGTTAAAAGATTAACTTCAACACCAATCCATTCGGCCGCACCTTTACAATCATCTTTCATGCGTAATTAAATGTAGAACAAACATCGGCATGAGCAATATTCTTCAATCTTAGCCCCGAATTATAAAACCCAAAGTAATTACATATCTTATATCTCATTCGGGGACCAAGTATGAATTGAATTTAAAATAAGTAAAGCAATCCACATATATGTATAATTCACATTAAGCATTGAGAAAAGCTTTAACTTTAACAACACATTATCATCGGCCTTCCAATTGAAGACAACATGTAGGCCAATGTAATCGTGTACCTTAGTGACAAAAGATGTAGCAAACCAAGGTTGCGCCTCGGATGGTCTCATCGTCAGCAATACCTTTGGAAAGAGTTTGTGGGCTCTCTCTAACGTCAGCGATTTCCTCCTCGGGCTCTTCTTGTGTCTCGACGCCCACCATAGTAGTGGTGAAACTTTTAAGCACACCTGCGGAAACATCTACAATAATAGGAATCGGGCTTAGCGACTCGAAAGTCGTCAATGCCGATTCATACTCAATGGCAACAACCTTAACCAGCTCGGTTGCCTTTGGGGTCGGCTTAGCCATCTCAAGTAAGGTAGTTGGCCTAGCCGACTTAGTTGGCTCTTTCTTATCGAAGCACGATTGGCCATGGCTCAATCGGCTACAAGGTAAATCTTGCTGCCCAATTTGAGTTTCATTAGCACACGCTCTCCTTTGGTGAAGATCTTGACACATTAATGTGCGAGGAACCAATACTCCACCTTTATGTGTGTGCTGCACTTTTTGCTTATGAATAGCTTGACCGATTTGAGCAATCGGTCTTACTGATTTTTTGCCCACTAGTTCTAAGAATTGATTCCAGCAATCCCTTTTGGACAATGACACTAGTGGTTGACCTCTCGCTTATGAATGGGAACATGAGCTTGTTCCCCAAGCCCAGAAGACTTAATAGTGATCTTGAGGCTTTCTCGACTGTCACCAGACTTTGCTAGCACCACCTCACGATCTGAATTTTGCTTTCTCTTCTTAGGCTCTCTAGGCTCGCCGATTATGATATTTTTTCCAATAGCGGAATCAGCTTGCCCCGGTCGAATTAAAATGGCCGGATTATTTTCCTCTAGAATTTCAGCCATCGAAGGTGTCTTTTTGCAAGTTGGCTGGATAGGTTTTTGCACCATAGAACCGGCCCTCTCTAGTGTTTTCTGATTCTTTTCTTTCATTGCAATCTCAACCGCTAGAAGTGCTTTCCTGCACATTATAGAAAACGAATCTTCTAAATTGGCTTTATCGGCTTTGGGTGCCGAAGAGACCAATTTGGTTTGATTATGAGAGGCAATCGGTTTATCCGACTGACAAGTCGGTTTGACCGATTCAATGTGGGTGTCGAGTAGTATGCTTCTGATTTTTCTCACACTTTTCTGTAGTGAGGTATGCCTTTTGATAATCGATTAGCCATCCTGCCTCAACCATTGTCCTAATTTTGATTGGCCTTTTTTCTGTGCTTCTTCCGAAGAATTCATAGAACAATTTCTCTAGAATAGACCATGACCAAACAGAATTTTCGGGTAAAGATGTAAACCATGCAAAGGCAATATCAGTGAGAGATAACGGAAAATTCCGTATTTTCATGTAGTCTTCTTTACTGGCAGAACCCAATTGATAGAGATATGCATCAATATGCTCCATGGCAGTCCTACCACTTTCTCCACAAAACATATGAAATTTAGGTACCCGCCAATCATTAGGATATTTCAAGTAATCATAATATAGCATATAAGGCCTGGTATATGCGGGCACCCTCCATTTAGAAGATCGGGTGGATTTCGCATGACTGACTGTTGATTAGCAAAGTTTGCTTTGAGGAAGTCAAATACGGCTGAATGATAATCAACATCTTCTCAGATCTTGTTGGATTTTTCATTAATTCGGCTAGAATTAAATGAAGCCGAATTACGAGAATAATCACTGTCATAGGGCACTGAATTTTTATTGATTCGGCTATGGTTATTATTATTAATAATACGAATAGCCGAATCATGAGCATCAATACCTGCATAAGATGTTGATTTTGTAGAGCAATTTATTTTATCATGCATCGGCATGTCATGTTGTGAACTTATAGCCGATGAACGCGCATGTGGCAAATTGCTAGAGGAATTAGAACTCAATAAATTCTTAGCATACATTGGCTCTTTGTTAACGAAGTCATCGATGATATATATCTATCATTATTATAACTAGCAATGCCATCATGGGAATTTATATTACTTGCAACATAATTACTAAAATTATCATATGAATTTGCAAGTTTTACCTTGGACGTGGAGTGATGATACTGAGATGTAATGTCTTGATACGCCTCCATGGATCTTTGTAATTTTCTTGGAGTCGTTCAAATCACAGCACGACACGCCCAAATTTGCTTCACTCGTACGTGATAAACACCAAGCGACAAATTGATAGATCAATGATGAATTAGGGCTAGGGTAAAGATATATTCGGCTGCAAAGTAGAACCGAAACAATTCTTTCCCCAGCGGAGTCGCCAAAAAGTGTGTTGACGATAAAATCGGTAACACACCAAAAAAAAGAGCTAGATCGCTCTACGTAGGGCAAGCCGAAATCGGGGGATCGGCAAGCGCCTAGGGATGTCCACACCTGGACCGTGTGCCTCCAACGATGAGCGCGATACGCAAGACACGTCGTCGGAGGAGCCTCGTCGGGAGCGCGGTACGCAAGACACGCCGCGAAGTCTCTTGAAACCGAAACCCCCACCCGCCGGGACGGACCCCGTGAGGGCGTGCAGCAGCTATGGGCTGCCCTAGCCGGCCCTGACCGCTCTAGGGCGTTGTTGTCGCCGTCGATCTTCCGTTCATGGCATAGGGGCGGCGAAGAAGAAGGAGAGAGAGGATGACCTACAAGCAAGACGTGGTAGATGTGTTTTTGTCGATTGGATGTAGATGGGATCAAATCGGCCATAAACCTCTTTATTATATAGAGGGGTGGTCTTATCCCTTTAGGAAACCATCCTTGGGACGTTTCCAAGTACCAAAACCGACCAAAACACGATTGGAAACAAATCGGTTCCGGATCTCGTGACGGACACGGACCTGCGTCGGGGTGACCGGACGCACGACCAGTTCGCGTTGACCGACGCCGCTCCGGTCGGTGCGTCCGCAGAGGTCGGCAGGCGCGATCCGACCGGACGCGCTGACCGGACGCTGGACCGGACGCGACGGGCGCGTCCGGTCGGTGTCCCGGCCGGCCTGCTGACCGGACGCACTGACCGGACGCTGGACCGGACGACGCCCGGTGAGTCCGGTCGGTGAGTCCGTCACATTCCAGAAAGCCATTTTCGATCCTCCTCGAGAATTTGGCTAAGTCTGAAATTTACGGTGACTTGGACCTCCAAAATATGGCTAAGTCTGGAATTTTGCGGTGGTTTAGCCTATGCCATTTTTGGTGTCAACAAGGCCACTTGGATGGTGGGGTTAAATTATGTGCATGTGCCAGTGCGACAAGCCACCAGCTCCTCATGTCATAACCCATGACATCATAATAAAGATAATAAAATCTAGTACTAAGCTTGCCGCAAAAAAGGGACTTTGTTTGTATATCTACCTTAGCTGTATACATCTATGCTTGTACCTGACTGACTGGGAAGAATATATAATCACACATAATGACATGTTAGGCCTTGTTTGGATGCGCATGATACATCTGAATCCAAATGTGTTGAAGTGGATTGTAGTGTAACTAAACTAAGTTATATTCCATTCCTCTGAAACACGCAAGGATTGAAGTGAATACATATGCATCCAAAGTCCAAACAAGGCCTTAGTGGTTAACAAGAACGAGATGAGCATCACGTCAACAAACATGGGACAAAGAGTTCCAATGCAGGATGTATTCAGATCTGATAAATTAACACGACTTAGTTTTCATCCCTCCATGATAACCTTGTCATTATTTATGAAAACTGAATTTGAATGTGCTGTCGTGTCTTAAGAAAATTTTTAGATAATGGATAATACAATCCGGCCTCTACATCCAGAGATGTACACAGCCAATTATTACAAATGTGGAAAAGCTAAAAAACCTCAATGTCTTCAACAACGACATGGAGATTATAACAAACGGAAAAAATGTTTCCACCCTCTATTAGAAATTTCTAAAGCAACCATCTCCAAACGCTTGCTCAAACACACTAGGGCTTCCTTTGTTTGCTCAGTACGCTGCAACTGGGCCCAGGAACGTAGCCAATAAATGGAGAGACGAATCTCTCCCTCTGGTCAACTGATCAGCGTGGTTTAGTAAACTGGGCACAATCTTTTCGGAGGATAGTATTTCCTGAGACCTCCCATACTCAACCATTTCTTACTAGTCTTCCCAGAGGATGAGGTCAACTGATCAAGAATACAGAAATATGTGGAGGCAAAACAAAATAATGAAATTATAAAAGTTCTCAGTCAGGTTAGTGCACTACGCTGAAGAAAGGAGGAAAGTATATATGGAGAGTCAGAAGCTGGAAGGTAGTAGTACAACTTCGTAGATGTATATAATAACCCTCTAGTGAAAGTGCATCCATCTTTCAACCAGTAGTTTCATAAGTTAACCGCCAGTGGAAATAAATCTATTTCAACTAGCTGTTTCTCTAGATGGAACATCATCTGAAATGGTTCTCCACTGACAGTTAACAAAATAGTGCGTCTGAGCAGAAACTATTTTTGTACTAGTGAAAAGCAATAAAATCAGTTGCAGGTAAAACAAAATCGTAACTAAAATAAAATAAATTAGTAACCAGCACATATTGTTTTTTAAAAGTTACATCTGGAATAGAAGAGCTCTACGTGTGGTGCAAATTACCCCCAACACAACTTTAAACCTGCTCTATCGGTAGCACGAACATGCCATCTTGGTGCGTAGCTAGTCGAAAAGCCAATATCTCGCGTGCTTGGCAGTACAATCGGACTTTTATTGTCACGTATACGTCTCAATCGGACTTTTATTGTCACGTATACGGCTCATTCAGCTCGCAGCTTTGCAGGTACAAGAACTGTGCATAGAGCAGCTCGCAGCTCAGTCGTACGGCTTGTGTGATGGGGATGAGCTAATCAACGTTGTCATTGGTGACACACTCATGGCATATAGTACTGCAGATTTATTCCACAAGGTCTGGTTTCTTCCTCCCATGTCTAGAACATCAAAGTTGTAGCAATGTTTTCTATGATTATTGCATCCTTGAGAGGGAGAGGGAGAAAGAAGATGCAGCATAGCTTATTTCTATCAAGCGTTTCAGTACCAGCAAACTATAGGCACGTGTGGCTTCTGCACAAAACTTAAAACTTATTAAAGAGAACCAAACATATAGTACCCAATATTGTTCTATATGTGGATACTGCCCCAGAACTTATTTTATTAGCAACTGAGAATCTGAGGCCATCCTGTTTGGTTCTTCGAACCTCACTGTGCAAAGAACAATACTAGTGAGATAATGGCTAGGATATGTTCAAGATGTTAAAGAATTAAATTGTTGGAGGATCACCGCAATGTCCAATACTCGCAACTTTTTTCTTCTTAGTCAAGTTGGTTCTCCTAGAAGATTACATTTAACTATATTTTTTAGAGCAATTACATTTAACCATATGATAGTCATAAAACTGTCGCCTTGAGTCCTGCATCCTGGGATCAGGTTCTCCTATTGTTTACACATGACTGCAAGCAGTGCTCGGTAGTCATTGTGTTCTTTTAATCTTGAACAGGATCAAGTTTTGTATGCATGAGGTCCAACTTAAGCATCCTCCAAGCTCAGTTTTATCAGGCAACGTGTGATCATGTGAGTAATATATTCTAACCCAGCTCACGCTCAACTAGTTATATGCTAATCCTCACAATGCAGCAGCATCAAGAATACAAAAATACAGTGTGGAGACACGGAAGAATAGTGAAGGGAGAAGTGCTCATGTAAAAGAACGCACAATGTGTCGTTGATGTGAGGAGAGTATATATGACACATGGATGATGACTACCCGAGGAAAGAAAGTTATTGAGAATATAATTATTACAGACAGCTACACTGTTGCTGCTTGAAGTCTTTAGTAGCATATTTATGTGACTACTTTTAAATCAATCCAGTCGGATGGTCCCACATGGTTGTTTTCAGTGTGGACACAGCCACCATAACTATTGTGCGGGTTTGGCCAGCTGAACCATTCAACCTTGGTATATATAAACCATTGAGATGGCATTGTTGAGTTCTCATATTGAAATGGAATCGAGGTTCTGAGCTCATCATAATTAGTCTTCTTTCCCTTCTATCTAATTGTAGTTTCGATCGTTGTATAGTTGTTATTGTAACAACACCACTTATACTCTGAGACGATTAGCCAGGCTTTTGCTTAGATGTATATCCATGGCATCAAACACTGCACAATTGCAGATCATATGGCCCAAGTAGATAAGAATGAGTGGCATCTGGAAAACAGAGTAGACAATATGGCCATTTTGCGGCAGAAGGTGATTGTTCAAGTCTAGCAGTCCGTGACACATTTCTGGGCTTCAGATTGCTCTCGCATGATATGAATAAGCACGACGTTAGCATGTCATCTGCCTTCATACCCATTTGCTCTCTTTTTTTTTACTGGAACCCCATTTGCTTATCATGCAATGGTGGGAATATCAACGGGCTCAACCATCATGCTCACCATGGTTACCAGGGAAACAAATGAGGTGAAGGCATCAATTCAGTATCATCCCTTCCACTTGCGTTGTTTCACCCATCTTGCATGTATAAGGATTAATTTGGCTCTTGCATTGTTCTTTGTCTCTTGATTTGTTATTACATTTATAGCATTTTGGACCAACATTTTTGTGCTGCCAGTTAACAAAATAGTGTGTCTGAGCAGAAACTAAAATCAAATCAGTTGCATATAAAGAAATCATAACTAAAATCAATCAAATTTATAACCAGAACATATTGTTCTCTTCAAAAGTAAATTGCATCCAGAGTACAAGAATTACATGTATACATGGGTGCAAATTACCCAGACACCTTTAAATTTGCTCATGCTAGTAGAACTATTGAGTCCATATGAATTTTGGAGTTTATACAGATAGCTGCACTTTTGCTAGGTTGAAGTCTTTAGTTGCATATTTATATGACTACTTTTAAACCACTCTAGTCGGATGGTCCAACAGGGTTCTTTTCATTGTGGACACAGCAACCATAAATTTGTTCAGGTTTGGCCAGGAGAACCATTCAACCATGGTATATATAAAGCATTGAGATGGCATGTTGAGTCCTCATACTGAAAGAGAGTTGAGGTCCTAAGCTCATCATAAGTAGTGTTCTGTCCTATTTGTCTAATTGTAGTTTTGGTAGTTGCATAGGTTTTACTGTAACAACACCACATATACTCCTAGATGACCAGCCAGTCTTTTGCTTATATGTATATATCCATGGATTCAGACACTGCAGAGCATATGGCCAAAGTAGATAAGAATGAGTGGCATCTGGAAAACAGAGTAAACATCCTTGCCCTTTTCTGGAGAAGGTGATTGTTCAAGGCTGTCTATGACACACTTCTGGGCTTCAGATTGTTCACCAATGTTCACACTGAATGATATAAACAGGGAAGGTATGAGCATGTCATCTGCCTTGATATACTCATTTGCTTATCATGCAATGGTGGGAAAATCAACGGGCTCAATCACCAGGCTGACCATGGTTTCCTGGGAAACAAATGAGGTAAAGGCAGCAATTCAGTACCTCAACCCCTAGTTGATTCGGTATCATTGGCATGTAAATGGTTCTTTCATGAGATCATCCCTTCAGGTTGCGTTGTTTTTCCCATCTTGCAGGTATAAGGATTATTTGACAATTGCATTCTTCTTTATGTCTCCTAATAGAATGGACGAATTATAGTCATGGAATAACCCCTCGCTTGTGTATATTTTCCTGGCCGGATTAGTATAGGTCAATAATTGCATCAATGGCAACAAAGAAACGGCACGGGGAACCGATGCAGGGTTCGGCTAGTGGTGTGTGAGAGTTCGTCGCAGGGCGGATGAAAGAGGGTGTGAAGGGAGAAGGCGGAGGGTCGCGATGTGGTGAATGAATCGCGGACATGGCATTTGTGGAGGTTTTGTCGGCTTTGTGCCTGTCTCGAGCCCGGCTAGAGGATGGAAAGAGACAGTGCCGATAAGTGGGCCAGGTAGGTGTGGCTGTACACAGCTTGGAGATCGTCTAAATTCTAAAGTGCCTAAGTTTATACTTTTTGTTTTTAGTTCACTACATGAGAAGCATTTTGGATCTTTATTGGCCATACTACGAGGTAAACCGTAATGGTTTTTTAGAAATGCGTGTAGGATGCGTATGTACTAGAAATCTGTCAAGCACAATGTAACGTTCAACTTTTTCGAGTATTGGCATTTAATTAAATAATACCATGTAAACACATATCTGTGGGGATGGCCTTTCGACTGACATTAATGTATTTTGTGTTCATGTATCTAGCCTTTTGTTCTGAAGTGTATATCACTGTCATCTGGGTAACAGCAGCTACTGCATATATGTTAAATGTTTGACAATTAAAGAGAGCGATTCTGTCATCTAATTCAGTGCAGAAGACAACTGTAATACCCAGTTTTAAGGACAAAACCAGATACACACCATATGTGAGCCCAGGAAGTCAAATCTCACATATAGTCACAATTAAAGGTAATATCAAAACATAATGCTTAATAAATAATGAACTTAATATAAAAAGATAACCTCAAAGCGCGAACAACGGAAAGACACTCCGATCCTGGGATGAAGCCTCCACTCCACAGGGACAAACTGACTGGTTGATCACAAGCCTAAACTTCTCCTGAGGTGGGGTGAAATAGCAAGAGTGAGTCCATGTCGAACTCAGCAAGAATAGTAAGGCAACATCTAATCAATAACCCATGATCACTATAACATAATAATGTAGGGCATAAACGATAAATTATGAATTATTAAACAAGCATAGGTCATCATCTTAATGCAAAGGTTCCAAGGCCGCTCATGACCGTGAGCACGGCTGATATACCAGTTTTACTCTGCGCAGAGGTGTACACTTTCACTGTGAGCCGTGAATTGCCCTTTCGCCCGGGGTGATCGGCCCCTTAACCCTCTCCCTAGGACGGTCGGCAGGGTTCACTATGAAGCCTTTCACAGGGTCGTCTAACAAGTTAGGGCCGCTAGGTATCTTCCGTCAGTCCGTGTGACACACCGCAGCGATCCACGGTCTGCGGCAGTTCCGTGTGACACAACCCTCCACGGGGATCCACAGTCTGTTTTACCCTAACGCCTTTCGGTAACCTCTAACAAGCTAGAAGATGTCCTGGGTACTGAGCTAAAACCAGAGCCCATTAGCCCTCACAGTTGTACTGTTTTCCCGGAGACGCTAATACAGACAAGTCCACATGCTGCTAAACAATTCACATTTTAACGTCTAGTGCATAAACATTAATCAAGTCATATGATCATGGTTTAAAGTTAACATATCCCAAAACTATACTTGCCTTAATATCAATACTTCTTCAAGTCCAAAGCTCCAAGAGAATATCCTTCTTGATCGTCAACGTATTCCAGATCACCACGTCAAGCTCACCGTCTAATTGATCGATATAGCAACAACACACATCGAAAGACAATCATGCACGAGGCAAACAATAGAATTATATTAGAACAGTACACCAACATCAAGAAAACAAGATAAAAGGTTTATAAAATGAATCTACGTATCTCTATGATCACATAGACGCGAAGATCACTGAAAACGGAGCTAGAACGGAGAAGCTACGCAATTTACAAGTTTGCATGAATAAAATAATAAATTAAAAGGACCACGAAATTTAAAAGTTAAAAACCTAATGAACAGTGGCATAAGCTTCTAGATTACCAATTACTAATATAACGTAATTTGAACGAAGCCAAACGGATTTAAAATGAGCAATTTATAGGCATTTGAACTTCAATGGCAAAACTATAAACAACAGGGATCGGATTTTCGAAATAAAATAAATGTCATCTGAAATTTGATTGCTGGAGGAACTGTGAGTTAGACACTAGGAGCTCAAGATGATTAGATGCACAGGTGTATTTCCATAGTATTTGTGGAATTGCTTTTCTAAAGAAAACGGCCATAAAACGCATCTGTGTCATCAGGATGTCATGAAGCTAGCAACGATGACAAGAAAGCAAGCTAGCAAGACCAAAATGGATGGGCAAGGCCGGCTATCAGGAATTGTAGGTAATGTGGTATTTTATATTGTATTTGATGATTTGTTTTTGTGAAGAAAAACGGCAAAGAAAACAAATGATGGCATCATATGATGTCATCAAGCCAACAATTCGATCAGCAAGCAAGGATTTTGAGCAAGGTGCATGGCCGATCGATGGCATCAGGCGTTTGGACAGAGGTGCATCACAGCTATGGGTGGGCACGAACAGCAGCACACCCGTACAGGGGTTCCATTGCTGGCATTGAGTTTCTCGCCGGTGAACACGATGAAGGCTGCGGCCATCGGTTCCTCTAGGAAAAAAACAAACGCAAGAAAGTAAAGAGGATACGGGGTTCTTACCTAGGACGATCTCATCGGCCGGGAAAGCAAGGAGAGCGTGCGGCTCGCTGGGGGCAACAGCGGGTTCCTGCAAGGGTTTGGCATCCGCAGGTAAACAACAGATAAAGAAAGAGAAAGATCGAGACCTAGGCACACGTACTGCTACACGCGTACAGAGATCCACCGGAGGCAGCACGGGGCCGTTGCCAGGGGCGGCAGCGACGAATTCCAGAGGGTGAAGCTCGGCAAGATCGAGTTAACGGAGGAGCAGCAGGATGCCACAGCAGCTTCGACGACTTCGCTGCTAGGGTTTTGACTGCTGCTGCTCGAGATGATGCGACGGCGAGCGCGAGAGTGCGAAAAGAGCGATGCGGCGCTCGCGGTTCAGCTTCAGGAGGTGCTGGGCGCTTGCGGAATCAAGGAAGGCGACAAAGATGGAAACTGATGCGGCATCAACGGAGCCGGTCTCGTTGCTCGTTGCGACGTTTCGACCGCAAGGGAAGGAGAGCTGGCGCTGTGCTCGCTGCTGCCTGCGAGGCCGAGTGGGCCGGTCCAAAACGACGAGCGAGCAGGCCAAACAGAAGGCCACTCGAGCTAGAAACTGTTGTAAAACATGTCGTCAACGGTTAGGACCTCCCCTCTCCGTCTCTCATGATCACGTAGTAGATAAAAGAAGTAGAACAAGTAGACACAAGATAGGGAGACTATTCTTTATTCATCTGAAATATTGGTAATTACAACATAGAGCTCCCACATATATATAGTCCCTGCCAAGGTCTAAGAGTTTCGTAAGAGCCCACATACGAACGGACTAGGATTAGGATTTCTCCTTCTCCTTTCCTTCTAGGACAGAGTCCGTGTGTTTTACAACACTCCCCCTTGGACGATTACCACGATATGCATATGCCTCATCAAAAACTCCATCCGAAAACCCAGTGGAAAAAAACAGTTCTTGGAGAAAAGAGTACATCGCATTCGTTAATTGCATTGCACATGTTGTCTCATTAAAAACCTTGTGTGAGAAACCTTCGAGTAAAAACTCACATAGGGAAAAAAAGAGTACAACATTTAACCTTCTTGGTCATATATTCTTCAGGATATACTATTCTTCATGAATAGGTATTGATCTTCATAATTTATGCATAAACTTCGTGTTTTAGCAAATATGATCTTTATAATTCTAATGGTTTCAATTACCTTCAAGGTAAATTCAGTAAAATTGCTCCCCCTCACAAAGCCATCATTTGAATTTGACTCAAAAGTATGGCTTATAATTCTTCCATGAATTATATGGGTATAACAAAGAGCAATATGCTTCATGCAAAAGGAACCACTTGTTGTGCAAAACAAATAAATTTTATCCTTCAAGATAATAAATCCTTTTCGGAGGATTACGGGGAAAAATAAGTTCATATTCAACATCTTCTAGATAGTGTATCAAACATATACAAGCTTGAATACTTTATGGTTCTTCCTTAGTGGATTTTGAAATGATATATTCTACAAATCTTCAAGATTTTTATAGTATCACTCAATAATAAATCCAGTCTTACATTTTGGTATTTAGGGGATAATTTAAATACCAAAGTCACCATTATTCTTTCTATTGCATTTAGAGGATGATAGATTCATTGCTAGCATTACACTTTCTGAGTGTTTATATGACACCTTCATGGTGTTTAAGATTCCTCATTTTCTCTCTGGGTCTATATTCACTTGAGGATGCATGGTGTTTATTCAAGAATTGGTGGTAAAATCCTTCATGGATTAATTTCTTCAGGAATATACTTTAATTCTTAGTGAATTAATAATTCTCTTCTATGAGATAGATACTCTCTGCATAAGGGATGAGTGATATACACAATAACGTTGAGTTATTCACTATAAAATCATTCAATGATTGTAATCCTTCTAGGACATGCTCTTCTTGAGACTTCAATATTCATTCATGAATATATATATACCTTAGACTTTAATACTTAGTATGAGATTTCTACAAGTTGCGATTTATATTCTTCGGGAATTATATGGATTTTTCATAATCCACTTATTAACTGCATATTCGATATTCATTTGTTTCATTTGCGGAGATATAGCAGAACATTCATTTCTTCTTAATAGGAGATTCAACCTCAATTGCTTTCTTCATTGACCCGATATAATCGCTACAAGCGATTTTGCCATGGACTTTATTTTTCTGGATCCGGGTTCTCACAAGAGAAACATTCACAATTAAAGAGGTAGTGTTGTCGACAACTATTTTCTCTTCTCCCAATACTCTCACAATGTGAGAATATTTTATCTCTGTCATTTCCCAAACAAGAGATGGTATATTGTTCTACATATCCAACACTAATGATGCGCGCGCTTAGTATGTTGGATTTCATCTTCATGATGATCCTCTTCATGAGGTGCTCAACCTTCTTCATGAGGTGTTCTCTTCATGAGAATGGAGGAGTTTCATTTTATTTCTATTCAACAAGTATACACAAAACTAGAACCTACAGCGCCCCCGTAGATTTTTAGCTTGATAGTATGCAATACTTAGTTTACTATTCGTAAACAAAACTTCTGGGTTATAACTTCAAGTTACTCCTCTCATTTATAAAAATATCCGGCATATTAACAAAGCTTCATGCTTTCACAAGAGCATTAGTCAAACTATTAATTGACTTAGTGCGTGATAGTATTCCTGCTTCAAGCTTTAGGAAAATTTTCTAGATTATTTTTCTTCTCTGGAAATAATGTTTGGCATTCAAAATAGGCTTTCTCTCCCCCTAATGCCAATATTAGATCTTTAATAGCATACTTCAATAGATATCCCCTATCATGGGCTTAAAACAATTCAAATTCATATATCTCCAACTACAAGTGGAGGCCCATTTATGTATGCTATGATTAGGTTTTATGGGAAATATTCACGCACATATTTAAACATGGGGGTTATTATTCATTATGCAGTGAGCTAGAATACTTAAAGTGCACTTAAGAATGTTCATCATTCCTATGAACTCAGGGGATGTTCTCCCCACGGTATGCATAAAACATAGTTTAGAAAAACTATTTCATTCTCTAGCTTCTTTATTATTTAGCCTAATAAATAGATCCAAGTACTCATACAATTAAAAATATGGACCATATACTACAAAAATATAGATACGCAACATACAAGTTCACATGGAATTTCTTCTAGATTTTTTTTTTTAATTGCCATTAATGCAAAATCCCTTGATGCCTTTTATAATAAATCCCAAATCATCATAATTATGTTATCCAATATCTTAGTTCCACAACTATTCATCCCATCAAATGGGTTAGTCTCCATTGAGCAAAATTTCATAAACTCACTCCCCCGATCTTGGGCTGCTCGGCCCTAGACCAATCTTTTGCTTATGCATACGATGCATTGAAAACAAACATTATTCGAAAATTTCTGAAAATTTTTGGGGTTGAATGAATGCTTGGTATAAATTCTGAAAATTTGCATACCATAATCTGAAAAATGCTAGGATGCTCCTAAGTATATTTTTGAGTAACCATCCACTATTTTTTTTTGCACCTTGCTACTCGTTTACATGTAGTAGACTTATATGCACATGGTCTATGTTATGTTAATATGCATGCCTTAAAAAAGAAGAAGCAATATCCTAAAATTGCTCAGAAAGTAAAAGTATTTGTTACGGTCATTATTAAATCCATGTAGGATATTTTGCTACCATTGAAGTGTAGTAAACTCAATATATATATTTCTGAATTACTCTCTAGAATGAGTATATATATGGCGATGGAAGTAACAAATGTATTGTGGGACTCATTGCATGAGTAAAATCCCAAATTATGATTATAGAATATCATATTGCATTGAAAGTGGAATTTTAAAGCTTGTATGCTTAACGTTGTTCTATAAACAATAGCTCGAAGCTTTGTAAATGTCTCGAAGACAAGATGGTAAATAAGACTTTATCAAACTATATTCTTGAAGAAATGTCTCTTGTGTATAAGAATATCAAAGAGCAATGTAATACTTGAAGTATTTGAATTTACCATCAGAAACTACTCATGAAAATTGAGTTAGAATTTTTAGACAGCTTTATAAACAAGGATATTAAGTTGCAATAATTTTGAATATGTGGCTTGCATATGTTACACTGCTTGAAGGCGTGTGACTACACATCATAACTATTGAATATAAAGCATGAAGCTACCGCTTGTCAAGTATAGAAATTAAGACATGCAAGAATGTATATTATTTAGAACATATAAAGTTCCTCTTGAAGAAGAACTTAAATCATGTGCTTATAGATTTGTTGTCTTTTAAATTCATATCCTGAAGTATTAATAGTAGTGATGGTGGTGCATTAAGTTTTAATTTCCGTTGAATTAAGTGGTTAATGGTTAATTTGTTAGCTTGAAGACTACTATGAAATACTTTATATTCTTAGTTGCAGTTCTTATTACTTGAAGTAATGTGTGCGAATTTCTCATGGAATAAATTAGATTTATATGTTTCACATATAAACAATTGCCTATTGCCTATCAAAATAAATTTTGCATTAATTTATCCACAGAGAAGCCTCGAGTTAACCATGAAGGTTATAGTTCTTTGTGCATCACTATCATTTAGGAAGATGGGAAACTGAATTTTCTAAAAGCACATGAACAATTGGACTATACTGGCATATTAATTGATCTTGGAAGGATTGATTTAGTCTAGAAATTGTATAATCCTAAGTATTTGATATTTTATCCCAAGATCAAAAGATATATCCTGCCCTAAGTCTATTGTTGTACCTTTGAATAATACAATGGATATGTGAATTTCGTGCCATAATCAATAAATACTAGAAGTATGATTAGATTCTATGAAGCATTAGAAGTGACTATTCATAGATGATGCATGAAGCAAATCACTACTTGAAGTAGTCATGGCATGAAAAGGGCGAGGAATTTTGGGCAAAGACATAAGAAAATGTGGGCAATATTTTAATAGGCATAGCCTTCCTAAGTCGATCTTTAAGTGCATGTATCGGGACTTGAAGTTCCGCCCGCGTCCCTTTCGGCCGAGTTAACTTTCTCTATTGCACTAATTGCATGTAAGCTCGTAGCTCTGCATTTTGTTGTTATCTATTATGTTAGACTGAATATTAACATTTCACATTACACACCTGCATGTGTATCTGGTTGAGCTGCAACTATCTCTATTGTTGCATGAATATTAGCACAACCGCTACTGTTGTAGCTAGTAGCTACCTTTGCGCTTCTCTCATAAGTAAATTGGCTAGCTAGCATGCTATGTCTATATGGTTCCCGTTGAACTAAGGAATGATTTACTTTCAATGCATCGTATGCATAAGCAATAGATTGATCTAGGCCAAGCGACCTAAGATCAGGGGAGTGAGTTTATGAAATTTTGCTCAATGGAGACTAACCCATTTGATGGGATGAATAGTTGTGGACCTAAGATATTAGATAATACAATTATGATGATTTAGGATTTCTGAAGAAAAGGCATCAAGGGAGTTTTGCATTAAAGGCAATTAGAAAATTCTAGCGTATTTTATACATTTGAAGTGTATGATCCATTTTTTTTTGTATGAGTACTTGGATCAATTTTTTAGGATAATTAATAACGAAGCTAGAGAATGAAATAGTTTTCTCGAACTATGTTTTGTGCATGTTAGGGGTGAACATCCCGATTTCGTAGGAATCTTTGAACATTCTTAGATGCACTTTAAGTATTCTAGCTTCTTTGCATAATGAATAATAACCCACATATTGAAATATGTGTGTGAATATTTCCCATAAAAATTTAATCATAGCATACATAAATGGGCCTCCACTTGTAGTTGGAGATATATAAATTTGAATTAAGCCCATGATAGGGGATATATTTTGAAGTATGCTATTAATGATCTAATATTGGCATTAGGGGAGAGAAAGCCTATATTTTGAATGCCAAATATTATTTCTATAGAAGGAAAATGATCTTAAGAGAAAATATTCCTTTGAGCTTGAAGCAGGGAATAGTATCACACACCAAGTCATACAATAATTTGACTAATGCTCTTTTGAAGCCTGAAGCAGCATATGCCAAATATTTTTTGAAATGAGAGGAGTAACTTGAAGTTATGAACCGAAGTTGTGTTTACTAGTAGTAAACTAAATGTTATATACTATCAATCTAAAATCTACGGGGACGCCTGTGGGTTCTAGTTTTAGCGTATACATGTTAAATAGAAAAGAAATGGAACTCCTCCATTCTCACGAAGAGAACGCCCTCACGAAGAAGGTTAAACACCTCATGAAGAGGATCATCATGAAGATGACATCCAACACAATTAGCGCGCACCTCACTAGTGTTGGGTATGCAGGAACAATATACCATCTCTTGTTTGGAAAATGACAGAGATAGAATATTCTCACATTGCGAGAGTATTGGGAGAAAGAAAATAATTATCGACAAACTACCTCTTTAATTGCAAATGTTTCTCTTATGAGAACCGGATCCGAAACAAAGTCCATGGCAAAATCGCCCTGTAGCGATTATATATCGGGTCAATGAAGAATGCAATTGAGGTTGAATCTCCTGTTAAGAAGAAATGAATGTTACTGCTGTATCTCACGGCAAATGAAACGAATGAATATCGAATATGCAGTTAATTAGTGGATTATGAAAATCCATATAATTCCCGAAGAATATAAATCGCAACTTGTAGGAATCTCATACTAAGTATTAAAGTCTAAGGTATATATATATTCTGAATGAATATTTAAGTCTCAAGAAAGAGCATATCCTAGAAGGACTGCAATCATTGAATTATTTTACGATGAATAACGCTATGTCATTGTGTATATCACTCATCTCGATTCGAGTAGAGAATGTATCTCATAGAAGAGAATTATTAATTCACTAAGAATGAATGTACATCCTTGAAGGAATTAATCCATGAAGGATTTACCAGTCAATTTTTGAATAAACACCATTCATCCTCGAAGTGAATATATACCCGAGAGAAAGAAAATGAGGAATCTTAAATACCGTGAAGGAGTCATCAAAACACTTAGAAAGTGTATAAAAAGCTAGCATGAAGTTAATGATATCCTCTAAGAATACCATAGAAGGTATGAGAATAATGGTGGTTTTGGCAATTGAATTATCCCCTAAATGCCAAATGCAAGGCTGGATTTGTACAATCAAAATCTCGAAGATTTATAGAATACAATTTGAAAATCCACTAAGGATTAATTATAAGTATTCAAACTCTAGTATAAGTTTGATACACTATCTTGAAGATATTGAATATTAATTTATTTACCCCCATACCTCTCGAAAGGATCTATTTCTCTGAAGGATAATATTTATTTGTTTTTGCAATGACTAATTGGTGGTCATTATGCATGAAGCATATTGCTCCCATATAATTCATAGAAGAATTATGAGCCAACTTTTATTTACACACATTTATGAAAAAGTATGGTTTGAATAATGAAGTTCAAAGTTTGGCTTTATGAGGGGAGCATATTTTATTGAATCTGCCTTTTTAAGGTAAACCACTAGAATTACAAAGATCAAGTAGATCATATTTGCTAAAACACTGAAGTTTATGCATAGATTATGAAGATCAATATCTATTCATGAAGAATAGAATATCCTGAAGAATATATGACCAAGAAGGTTAAATGTTGTACTCTTTTTTTCCCTACGTGAGTTTTTACTTGAAGGTTTCTCACACAAGGTTTTAATGAGACAACATGTGCAATGCAATTAACGAATCACGATGTACTCTTTTCTCCAAGAACCGTTTTTTTTTTCCTCTTGGGTTTTCGGATGGAGTTTTTGATGAGGCATATGCATATCGTGGTAATCGCCAAAGGGGAGTGTTGTAAAACACACGGACTCTATCCTAGAAGGAAAGGAGAAGGATGAATCCTAATCCTAGTCCGTTTGTATGTGGCTCTTACGAAACTCTTAGACCTTGGCGAGGACTATATATCGTGGGAGATCTATGTTGTAATTACAGATATTCAGATGAATAAAGATTAGTCTCCTACATCTTGTGTCTACTTGTTCTATTTTCATCTACTACGTGATCATGAGAGACGGAGAGAAGAGCTTGTCGTCGATCTTCGGCACCGGCGTTCGTCTTGATAACGTGTTGTAAAACATGTCGTCGTGGTTAGGACCTTCCCCTCTCCGTCTCTCATGATCACGTAGTAGATAAAAGAAGTAGAACAAGTAGACACAAGATAGGGGAGACTATTCTTTATTCATCCGAAATATTGGTAATTACAACATAGAGCTCCCACATATATATAGTCTGCCAAGGTCTAAGAGTTTCGGTAAGAGCCCACATGAACGGACTAGGATTAGGATTTCTCCTTCTCCTTTCCTTCTAGGACAGAGTCCGTGTGTTTTACAACAGAAACAAGGAATGGCCAGTTGCCAAGAGAGAGGAAAGGCCCTCGGGCCAAAATTCTAGAGAAAAAGGTGAAAAAAAAGAATAAAATCTTTTTTTTCCTTTACTTGAATCATTTTCAAAAAGAGCTTTTCAAGAGAAATTTGAATACTTTTCAATTCAAACAAAAACCAGACAACACAAAATAAAATATGCACCGGCATGAATGCTCAAAAACTATCTAAGCCTTATATTAGATTTTAATTTCAAAAAGATATTATTTTCCTATATTTGCATGACCACAAAATGCATAAATAAATCATTTTAGACTATTTTTGAAAATTGTAAAATTTAGGGTGTTACAATTCTACCCCCTTAAGAGGAATCTCGTCCCGAGATTCGGATGAGACTTTCGGATCATGGAAGAGAAACACGATAAAGATCTTGATAACATTTCTCAACTTCATAACTTGTATACCAAACTAGCGAAGAACTTAGGCCTCATGGTCACAACTTATTAATGAAGATTCAACTGAAAAGATACTTGTCTAACTCGATTTCTAGCTCTATTATCTTACATCTCAAAGAGAAAAGGAAATTCATTCCGCATACACTCCTCATCTTCCCACACTGCTTCTTCCTCTGTTTGGTTACTCCATTGAATCTTGCACACATTACGCATCTTTCCTCTAAGCATCTTTCGGTCATATGCTAAGACTTCAATTGGATGAGCTGCATACTGATCATTCGCTGCATTGACTTCCACCAAAGATGCTTGTCCTTCTACGTTATTAGTTGAAATCCCATTGTTCACGTTAGCACCCTTGGTGTGCACATCTGGGTACAAATTATCATCTTCCATAGATTGGAGTGGACCACCTTGGTACTCTATTCTTTCCCCTGATGGTGATGTTAGAAGCATTATGCGTTGATTACCTTGGATTACTGCTTTGTGTGCACATAACCATCTATTACCAAGAACCACAGGGATATCCAATGACTCTAAAACAATGAATGTTGCAGTGAATTTTCCCTTGTTTATGACAAGACTGACCTTTGGACACACCTGATCAGCCAATATTTCGCCCATTGGAGAATGAACTAGTAATGGTTTCCTTGTTGGACACTTCATAATCTTGTATGATTCTACCATGTCGGCGGAGATGAGCGAGTGTGATGCACTGGGGTCAAACAGAGCAAACACTTGTACTGAGCCTACTTGTATATAACCACCCACTATCTTCATAGCCCCACGAATGTTTTTGCTATCCATATTGTATATTTGTCCTTTAACATAATTTTGCTGCAATTTATTTCCTTGAGCACTCTTCTTACGAGCTTTCCTTTTTTTCGCTTCCGACGTTGTGGGTTCTGGGTTGGCTCGAATGGTTCTTGCTCTTCAAAACTGTTGTTGTGATGGTTCTGTTTGCATCATCTTGATAACTTCTCTCTCTATTAAGAACATTATTCTCCTCCCATGTGTCGGGATGCCATCCTTCATCACCACCTCCATTTCCCGACATCTGGTAGCCAACAACAATGGCATGAACAATGATAGCTCAGAATAGGGAGCAATCCAAGAGACAAACTCATAACTTCAAGGTACACTCATAACTTAAAGATAGAATGAAAGAAACAAACACGAGAAATCAAGGCTCTACTCCTTATTAAGATAAGATTGATCATGTGACACTAGAGTAGAGTAGTTTTCATAACCTTTTGAATACCATAACCATCACATTGACATTCCATTGACCATCATGACTAACTCGTAGATATTCCAAAAATTTATCAATCTTGAGCAAAGACACCTGTGGTCGAATGACTTCTCAATAACAGATATTTCCAAGCAAAACACTAAAACTTATGGAACATCCTCCTTGCAACTACCATCACTTGGCTACCCCCTTAAGAATATAGTTAGGGGAACCAAAAGATAGCTTGCATATTCTTGTAACTTTCATAATTCCCAAACTTTAACAACTATCAGGATGATTCTTGCGCTCAGAGAAAAATATGTAGATGTGTGCTATTGTCTAGAATTTCCACATGATTTTTGATTGATCAAGAACGGAGGTATATACCAAGGAAGATAGGATGCTCCAAAAAGATAGATTAAGACAAACAAGAGATATGCAAAACCCAACTATTTATTTCATTAATAAACCTTATACCTTAAGCCTATAAACTAAATGACATTGTGGTCAAACACCACAAAATCATTACACTCATTACAAAGATCCAAAACAAACATAATCATAAGCACAAAGCAACTAAGCACTTAAGGTTCATAAACCACGCTCAACTTTCGCTACTAACGTTTTGTTATATAAGGGACATAAACTCCTATTCCATAACCATTATGAGATAGTTGATCCTTCTTTGGACAAAAATAATTGATATGCCTTTCTCTCGGAAAATGAAATCACCTTCTTTTATCTAGACCTCTTATGACATTAGGGTCCATTGAATTGTTGATTGGTCTATTACTAGCTTACTTCTTAACTGCTTAACCCTTTCTCTTGTTTTTGCTCCTCTAAGGTCTTCTCACAACGATTCGTCTAATTGGATAGATAGGAGGATGGAGTCAACATTTTGAAAAGAATTGAAGCTACATTTTGCAAATAACAAGGTCACGGGTGAAGAAAGAGATAAACAAAGATAAAATCAACCTAGAACGTCCAATTCTATCTAGGCTTGCGTCCTACAGTCAGCATTGCTTTGATACCAATTGTAATACCCAGTTTTAAGGACAAAACCAGATACACACCATATGTGAGCCCGGGGAAGTCAAATCTCACATATAGTCACAATTAAAGGTAATATCAAAACATAATGCTTAATAAATAATGAACTTAATATAAAAAGATAACCTCAAAGCGCGAACAACGGAAAGACACTCCGATCTGGGATGAAGCCTCCACTCCCACGAGGGACAAACCGACTGGTTGATCACAAGCCTAAACTTCTCTGAGGTGGGGTGAAATAGCAAGAGTGAGTCCATGTCGAACTT
Organism: Hyparrhenia diplandra; assembly: GCA_015847255.1. Taxonomy (NCBI): domain Eukaryota; kingdom Viridiplantae; phylum Streptophyta; class Magnoliopsida; order Poales; family Poaceae; genus Hyparrhenia; species Hyparrhenia diplandra. The sequence continues at coordinate 85,556 of JADLZK010006017.1, forward strand.
CGGCAAGAATAGTAAGGCAACATCTAATCAATAACCCATGATCACTATAACATAATAATGTAGAGCATAAACGATAAATTATGAATTATTAAACAAGCATAGGTCATCATCTTAATGCAAAGGTTCCAAGGCCGCTCATGACCGTGAGCACGGCTGATATACCAGTTTTACTCTGCGCAGAGGTGTACACTTTCACTGTGAGCCGTGAATTGCCCTTTCGCCCGGGGTGATCGGCCCCTTAACCCTCTCCCTAGGACGGTCGGCAGGGTTCACTATGAAGCCTTTCACAGGGTCGTCTAACAAGTTAGGGCCGCTAGGTATCTTCCGTCAGTCCGTGTGACACACCGCAGCGATCCACGGTCTGCGGCAGTTCCGTGTGACACAACCCTCCACGGGGATCCACAGTCTGTTTTACCCTAACGCCTTTCGGTAACCTCTAACAAGCTAGAAGATGTCCTGGGTACTGAGCTAAAACCGAGCCCATTAGCCCCTCACGGTTGTACTGTTTTTCTGGAGACGCTAATACAGACAAGTCCACATGTTGCTAAACAATTCACATTTTAACGTCTAGTGCATAAACATTAATCAAGTCATATGATCATGGTTTAAAGTTAACATATCCCAAAACTATACTTGCCTTAATATCAATACTTCTTCAAGTCCAAAGCTCCAAGAGAATATCCTTCTTGATCGTCAACGTATTCGGATCACCACGTCAAGCTCACCGTCTAATTGATCGATATAGCAACAACACACATCGAAAGACAATCATGCACGAGGCAAACAATAGAATTATATTAGAACAGTACACCAACATCAAGAAAACAAGATAAAAGGTTTATAAAATGAATCTACGTATCTCTATGATCACATAGACGCGAAGATCACTGAAAACTAGCTAGAACGGAGAAGCTACGCAATTTACAAGTTTGCATGAATAAAATAATAAATTAAAAAGGACCACGAAATTTAAAAGTTAAAAACCTAATGAACAGTGGCATAAGCTTCTAGATTACCGAATTACAAATATAACGTAATTTTGAACGAAGCCAAAGCGGATTTAAAAATGAGCAATTTATAGGCATTTGAACTTCAATGGCAAAACTATAAACAACAGGGATCGGATTTTCGAAATAAAATAAATGTCATCTGAAATTTGATTGCTGGAGGAACTGTGAGTTAGACACTAGGAGCTCAAGATGATTAGATGCACAGGTGTATTTCCATAGTATTTGTGGAATTGCTTTTCTAAAGAAAAACGGCCATAAAAACGCATCTGTGTCATCAGGATGTCATGAAGCTAGCAACGATGACAAGAAAGCAAGCTAGCAAGACCAAAATGGATGGGCAAGGCCGGCTATCAGGAATTGTAGGTAATGTGGTATTTTATATTGTATTTGCTGATTTGTTTTGTGAAGAAAAACGGCAAGAAAACAAATGATGGCATCATATGATGTCATCAAGCCAACAATTCGATCAGCAAGCAAGGATTTTGAGCAAGGTGCATGGCCGATCGATGGCATCAGGCGTTTGGACAGAGGTGCATCACAGCTATGGGTGGGCACGAACAGCAGCACACCCGTACAGGGGTTCCATTGCTGGCATTGAGTTTCTCGCCGGTGAACACGATGAAGGCTGCGGCCATCGGTTCCTCTAGGAAAAACAAACGCAAGAAAGTAAAGAGGATACGGGGTTCTTACCTAGGACGATCTCATCGGCCGGGAAAGCAAGGAGAGAGCGTGCGGCTCGCTGGGGGCAACAGCGGGTTCCTGCAAGGGTTTGGCATCCGCAGGTAAACAACAGATAAAGAAAGAGAAAGATCGAGACCTAGGCACACGTACTGCTACACGCGTACAGAGATCCACCGGAGGCAGCACGGGGCCGTTGCCAGGGGCGGCAGCGACGAATTCCAGAGGGTGAAGCTCGGCAAGATCGAGTTAACGGAGGAGCAGCAGGATGCCACGGCAGCTTCGACGACTTCGCTGCTAGGGTTTTGACTGCTGCTGCTCGAGATGATGCGACGGCGAGCACGAGAGTGCGAAAAGAGCGATGCGGCGCTCGCGGTTCAGCTTCAGGAGGTGCTGGGCGCTTGCGGAATCAAGGAAGGCGACAAAGATGGAAACTGATGCGGCATCAACGGAGCCGGTCTCGTTGCTCGTTGCGACGTTTCGACCGCAAGGGAAGGAGAGCTGGCGCTGTGCTCGCTGCTGCCTGCGAGGCCGAGTGGGCCGGTCCAAAACGACGAGCGAGCAGGCCAAACAGAAGGCCACTCGAGCTAGAAACAAGGAATGGCCAGTTGCCAAAGAGAGAGGAAAGGCCCTCGGGCCAAAATTCTAGAGAAAAAGGTGAAAAAAGAATAAAATCTTTTTTCTTTACTTGAATCATTTTCAAAAGAGCTTTTCAAGAGAAATTTGAATACTTTTCAATTCAAACAAAAACCAGACAACACAAAATAAAATATGCACCAGCATGAATGCTCAAAAACTATCTAAGCCTTATATTAGATTTTAATTTCACAAAAGATATTATTTTCCTATATTTGCATGACCACAAAATGCATAAATAAATCATTTTAGACTATTTTTGAAAATTGTAAAATTTAGGGTGTTACAACAACAATGGAATGTAAAATAGAAAACAGAATGCGATCTGCATCCATGTAGTACTTATGACAATTGACACGGTAAAGTTACCCTGGTTTTCCTAAATCTGACATTAGTTATTATATATAGTTTTTCTGTTTTAAAGGGATTTATGTCCGTGCTCTATGGTTTAGGGTACTTTTCGGGCTGAAGGTGAGGGTGCTTTCCGTGCTCATATGGCCTAAGTAGATAAGAATGAGTGGCATCTGGAAAACATAGTAGACAATGAGGTGCTTTTTCGGGCTGAAGGTGACGGTTTAAGACTGGCAATCCGTCACATATTCGTGGGCTTCAGATTGTTCTCCCATGTTGCGAACACATGGTTGATTTAAGTCACATGGTTGATTTAAGTCACATGTGTTTAGTTTTGTGATGGAGTGATTGTCAACAGTCAACATTCTCTCTCTATTCACTACACCACAGCCCAATTGAATGTCTGACCAATGGTCGGTATAAATATCGAAATCGCGATAGTTGGTCGGTCGGTATATCTTAGTAACAGATGGTTGGTCGCTACATCTTATTATTTCGTCAGACGGTTGGTCGCTATTTGAATTTGAGTTTAGCGTTGGACTGTCGGTCGGTATAACTTGTTAACTGGGTCGGACGGTCGGTCGCTATACCGAATTGGGCCTGCGCGTGCACAATTGGCCCGATTCGGCGCCTACAATTCGATGGATGCATACGGTTCGCGCCGAAAGTGGCGCTAATATTTGGGTTGGGACCCCACACGTCAGATGAGGGATGAATTGGTCTTGGAAAACCTAGCCTCTCCCGTGTGTCCCTCATTTGCCTCCCTGTCCGCCCGCCGCCACCCTCTCGGCGCGAGCGGAGCGCGACCCAGCACCTCCCGCCGCCACCCACTCGCTCCTCCCTGGTCGGGCTCCCGTCGCGGGCCCAGGCTGCACCCGGCGCCCCCTCTCGGCGCGAGGAGTGCGACCCAGCACCTCCCGCCGCCACCCACTCGCTCCTCCCGGTCAGGCTCCCCGTCGCGGCCCCGCCCGCTGCCCGGCGCCGACCCTCTCCACGCGACGCCCCACCGGCGAGCCTCGTCGGCGTCCGTGGCACATCCCACCCGCATGGCAGCGTCCTCACGGACCCAGATCCCAAACGCCCCCAAGCGGCCCCGGGCGGCGTTTCACGGAGCAGACAACCGTCCTCTGCTTCAACAATCCCTCCCGTGATTCAGAGGTTCAGTAAGTCATGACCTTGTTCTCTTGTTTCTCGAATCCCTTTCTGAGAATATTTGGTATTGGAGAATCCCTCCTCTTCTCACTTTTCAACTATAGTTAACGAAATCGATTAAACAGTTTGGGTCCCCAGCGACCCAACCGGTGTCTTCATCAGACAAACAACAGTCATTGACAACAAATTTCTTATGTTTCGCATGGGGTTTTTCCCCATATTTTCTTCCTTGTAATAAAAAGACGGGTGGACAGGACATCAGAGTTAGCGTTGTCCTAGGACTTCTTTCTTGTGTCCTGTACCCAGGTGATGATGGGCTTTGTTGGCCAGGATCTGATAATAAGCTGTACCCAGTTACCAATTCATATCATAAGCGAATTCCTGCAAGTTAATTTTTGAGCAGATTCCATTTTACATCTCATTATCCCAATATTTTTTTGAGCAGTTACCAATTTCTGAGAATATTTTTTTGGTATTGGGTGACACTTCTCTCAATTACAGGAGGTAGTAGCAGCTGTGAGATGTTACTGTGCTGAAGCCAGGAGGAAGATCTGGGAGGCATTGTTCTGTTGGAACCAGGAGTCAAGATAAGGTGGCCTGCTTAAAGTGTCTTCCTGCTTGAACCAGTCAAGAACTCAAGATCCGGTACTTCAATTAACTAGCTGCATTGAACAAATATGTGTGTCTTTGGTCCATGCACGAGGGCATGGATTTTTAGTGCTCATTCAGGAGCTTCTCTGTAACATGAGCTGAGCAAAATCATTAGCTAATAGCTATAGTCTTTGTTGGCTTTACTCTCTGTACTGAAAACACTCAAATCTTATATCTTATTCTGTATAGATGAGGTTGCTTCCTCTTGAGCTGTTATCAGTGGAAAGTCAACAAATTATAATTAACTGTTGTTGTATGCAGTCCAAGGTCGCGAGGCTTTTGCACCCAAATCCGGTGAGGCTGCTGGGGTACTGCTAGAAGGACAAGAAGCTCTAGTGTACGAGTACATGGCAAGGGCAGGCAGCGTGGAGAACCATCTATTCAGAAGTGAGCCACACGTAAGTCACATTCTCTTTTAAATGAAAGCATGTGAAAGCTAGTTATATTTCCTTATGGGCTTGCTGAAATCTTGTGAGACTGAGTTGAATTTGTGAGCTGCTGAAATTTGTCAGATTTGTGAGCTGCTGAAATATGTCAGATTTGTGAGCTGCTAGTTATATTTGTGAGCTGCTAGTTGAATTTGTGAAAGCTAGTTATTTCCTGTGAAAGCTAGTTATTTCTTGAATGCTAGTTGAATTTGTGAGCAGCTGAAATCATGTGAAAGTAGTTATATTTCCTTCAGTACAACAAGCAGCCATTGCTTATTTCTTCAATGCAGAAATGTCAGTGGTCGCATTTGTGGCCTTCCTATTGCACTATTCCTATTGGACAAGACACACGATAGTGTTACTCATCTGAGATGCACTCTTTTATTTTTCAGCCGGGAGGTAATGGCTAGCAGGAAGCAGTTGGATTGAAGTGCGCATGGTCGGTTCATTCTTTTGGATTGAAGTGCGCAGGTAGCACTCTGAATTGTATTTGAATGATCTTCCCTGCAACTACACAAGTATACATTGATGATAATGCTAGCAAACACCCTGGTATCCTCTTGTGTATTGCACAGCTGCATTTTGCATTCAGCAATTACTTTTCCATAGTTATTTTTAGTTTGTGATTTCTGTACAGTTTTGTTTACATTTGACAAAGTACTCCTGCATAGATGAAGTAGCATTGCTGAAGTCTCAGGCATTTATCTAAATAACTTGTGGCATCTAGCCGATTAAACTTTTTTCATGCAGTAACTTTTAACAAGCTGCCTTATGTATGCACCTAATATTTGGGATTGAATTGTGATTAGCATGTATGTAGCTAATATATTTGGACCTGGACCTTTTTTTTGTCTTCACTATATTTTAGGTGCTGTGGTAAACAGTGTACATGCAACACCTTCAATTGTGGAGACAAATCAGCTCTGATGGAAGAAGATAGAAGCATCTGAGCAAGCAGGTCTCCTGCCTGATTCAAGAGACATGAGCGACCAGTTGCTTATTGAGATGGATGGATGTGTGCAGATAATGTGCAAATTTCACTAGCTATTTTGACTTGTGGTGCTGCCATAAGTGTGGTTGGACTGAAGTGCTCGTGGTGACTGCGTTGATTAGCTAGAGATAAAAAATCTTGTAAGGACTTCCTAGTGATGAATTATTTGTACAGTGTACCAGCAAACCATTGAGATGTAAGACAAATGCTTATGGCAATAATATAATTGTGAGCTATGATAAGCTTGTGTCATAACTGTTTATTGTCCAAAATGGAAATGTCAATTGTGTGTTTTATTGATTGCATGATCAGTATTGATTATGAGGTTAATGTATAAACAAATAATATGCTGTAATCTCCTAGTAAGCATAGCGTCCTGATGGTTGGTCGCTATAATTTTGTAAGTGGCGTCGAGCGGTCGGTCGCTATATATTTGACGTCTTGTCGAACGGTTGGTCGCTATAGGTAAGTCGGTCGGTATAAACTTATAGCGACGCCTGAGTTATATCGACCGACTACATTGGTCGCTATATGTTTATAGCGACCGGGCTCATATGTCGCTATCTTACGACTTATAGCGACCATCCGTAGCTTCGCTATAGATAGGTTGTGGTATAGTGATTTTCATTTTATCTTTTATGCTTCGGCTATGTTCACCGGCACGCGTGGAGTGTGTCGAAGGCGCATCTCTTAGTTCGTGTTGTACGGGGTGTGGAGCTCGGAGATGGTAGCTGGACGGCGAGGTGAAGGGGCCAAGGAGGGCGTGCCGGGCCGACGGACCGCGGAGGGTGAAGGACGGACGTGAGGCTTGGACCGAGGGACGGATCGCCGGGTGGCTAGCCATGGTGGGTGACATCTGGGACATCGGCGGATGCAAGAGGACATGGCGGGGCAAGTGTCGTCGGGTCAAGGCGGCGGCGTGCAGGCAGAGCGGGAGCTCCGGATGACTTAGCGACTCGGGCGGTCAAGGCGGCGATGACGTGTCGAGGAGGTTTGGTGGTTTGCCCTCAAAACCATCGGCGCGGGTTTTTCGTGGTTTGGGCCTCAAAACCACGGGCGCGGGTTCAGCGGGTTTGGGCCTCAAAACCCGGCGGCGTTCGGTGGGCGGAAGGGCGGCGCGTGGCGGCATCGGGGAGGTTGCGTGGATGCAAGGCTACCGATGAGGAGGCGCGGTGGCCGTCGGATCGATATTTACCCAAAGTCGACCCGAAATAGCCTTAGGGTTACAAGACCGACTCATGTATCTTAGGGGTAGTTTAGGCGGAGGGAATATTGGACTATTTAGCGGAGGCATACTCCTCCATCCCTTCTTGCCTCTCATTTTTACATTTCTAGCTAGGGTTTCCAATTCCACGGTGAGAGGTCCACCGATCTTGTATCAAACTTGAGTGGGGAAGGGCTGCCCCTAACCAGCCTGTGCCATGGTGGCTTTTAGATCTGACTAGCTGTGCCCGTGCCTGAGCAGTACCCTTGAGCTGTTGGTTTTCGTTTTTCCCAACTTGCTGTTCTTCGTCCGTTCTTCTCCCCTTCCTGATTTCTTTTTGGCTGTGTTGCTCATGGGTCTTTTTGATTGATCTGCGACGAGCTAGGACATGCGCTGAACCAATCCTTCAAAGTGATTAAAATCTTTTTGGCATGAGCTCGTAGATCGATCTGAGTTTCGTATTTACGGATGCGGGGGCTGTGCGTTCTTCGACCTTGCTTTTCTTGTTCGTGTCTAGATGTTGTGCAGGTACAGGGAGGCCAAGCAGCAGGGCTTAGTGCGCCAAGGAACAAGCTGGTTGGACATCGTCGCTCTGCTCGTGATCTCAGATCAGTTCATCGACTCGAGCCCGGTGAGCTGTACATCGCCGTATCCTCTGTCTGCTCATCTGTTTTTCTTTAGTCGAATTGCAAGTCATGCAGCAATAGGGGAGAGCGGTCACATCAGTTTCTTTTGATCTGTATGCGTTGTTGATTTTCTTTCAAGCAGCAGCTCATATTTGTTTTAAGAAATAATTCTGTGAGCTGTCACTTTCTTTCTACAAAGTGAGTAATCATTAGTTTATATGTGTGCGTGAGCTAGCAAGTGCTCAGCTTGGTAGTGATTTGTTTAATTGATCTTGGATCCCTTGAATTGTCGAATCAAGCTACAGCTTTGCTCCTTCTTGATTACTTCGTGAATCTCTGCATGTCGGTTTGGTGTCCTAGTGCATAGCGAGCAGTCCCGGATAGCATCTCTGTTTGCCGACCGCAGTAGTTCTTGGAATTATTTTGCAGTTCATCAGCGGGTTCACTAGCAGCAGCAGCTTCACCATCGTTGGGTGTGCTAAGTTATTTTCTAAATGATGATATGATGTGATCTTGTCTGTGATCTTATTTGCTTGCAGGTGGTAACTTCAGAAGCCCAGGATTGACTTGTTAGTTTCCGTGAGTTTTGGTTTGGACTCTGCTGTAATTTGCAGGGGAAATCGTTTTCCGGTTCTTTTCTGATTTGATCGGTTGAGCTCCTCGATTTGATCTTTGTTTGTTTCGTTGGACTCGTTGTGCCTATCACTTCGCGTTTGATATCTTGCTACCAGTTAGCACGTGTATCACTCGTTTCTTTAAGAGTTCGTTTTTGAGGTTGGGGTTGAGCCGATGACCCAAAATTAAAAAAGGAAAATCGAGGCTCCCATTCACCCCCCCTCTAGTCGCCGTTTCGGTCCTTCACATGTGCATCGTGAGTGATATGAACTAGCACACGATGAGCAGCATGTCATCTGCCTTCATACCCATTTGCTTATCTTGCTATGGTGGAAATATCAGCGGCCCCAAACACCGCGTTGATCATGGTTACCAGGCAAGGAAATGATGTGAAGGCATCAATTCAGTATCGGACCCTATCGGATTTTGTATCATTGTGTGTAAGCGATGCTTTTATGAGATAGTATCTTCAGATTACGTTGTTTGTCCCATCTTGCATGTATAAGGCTTAATTGACACTTGCATTGCTCTTTATCTCCTGATAGCATGGACAAAGTATGGTCACGAATAACCCCTCGCTTGTGTACAAAGTCCTTGCCGGATTTGTAGAGGATGATCAACAAGGACATCAGCGATGACAAAAGCGGCACAGCTGCGGCCACTACGGTTCGGTGGCACGTGCAAGTTGGCGCTGCAGGGTGGCAGAAATTGGCTAGGGTGGAGAAACTGACTGGGCATGCTGTTTGGTTCTTTGGAACCCCACTGTGCAAACAACAATACCAGTGAGATATTTATGGCTAGGATATGTGTACAGGCAGCAAGATAATCGGCCATTTCAATCCCAATAGAACTAACTATGCATAAACGATTCACACATTGCATGGTTGTGCAAGCCCCTCCTGTTTTCCTCAAAAAACAAAATGTAGGGGATCACCGCAATGTCCAGTACATCCAAACTTTTTTTTCCTTCTTAGTCATGTTGCTTACCTAGAAGATTACATTTAACCATATTTTTAGCGCAATTACATGTGACCATATGATTGTCTGAAAATTGTCACCTTGAGTCATCCACCCATAGGATCTGCAGGTTTGCCTTTTTGTTTACACGCGACAGCAAGCAGTTCTTGTCATTGTGTTCTTCTAATCTTCAACAGAATCAAGTTTTGTATGCATGCCAGCACCAAATTAAGTGTTCGCCAAGCTCAGCCCACGCTCAACTACTTTTATGCTAATCTTCACAATGCAGCAGAATATCAAGAAAACAAAAATACAGTGTGGAGACAAGGTAGAATAGTGAAGGAGAAGTGCCCATGTAAAGAACCCACAATATGTCGTTGAAGTGAGCAGTGTATATATGAGAGATGGATGGTGACTACACAACAAAAGAAAGTCGTTGAGAATGTAAATCATACAAGTGAGATAAATGAGTTGGTAAAAATAAAAAAGGTTGGGGTTTCCTCTGCTGACTTCAGCGAAAAATGAGTCCATAGTCATTATTATGTGACTACTTTGAAACTACTGTAGTTGGATGCTCGCACATGGCTGCTTCTAGTGTGGACTCAGACACCCCAAACTTGTACTGGTTTGGCCAGCTTAACCCTGGTGTATATAAAGCATTGACATGACATGTTGAGTTCTCATACTGAAAGAGTTGTGGTTCTAAGCTCATCATAACTAGTCCTCTGTCCCTTTTGTTTTAATCATAGTTTTGCTAGTTGCATAGTTGTTACTGTATTAACAGCACATATACTCCTAGATGATCATCGAGGCTTTTGCTTAAATGTACATCCATTGAATCAAACACTGCAGATCATATGGTTCGAGTAGATAAGAATGAGTGGCATCTGGAAAACAGAGTAGACAAGATGGCGCGTTTCCGGCAGACCGTGATTCTCAGTCCGTGACACATTTCTGGGCTTCAGTTGTTCCAGGCATATAGCAATACATCGCAGGAGTGTCCACTGGTCTTGTACTGAAGTCCCTGGTGGTTGATAGATGCCTATGCTTTACTGAATGTCATGGATAAAAAAGTGAGTTAAAGAAGAGATTGTAAACTTTTACACTCTGTTTGATGAGAAAAAACAGTTTACTGTTAGGCAAAATAAATCCGTATGTGGGGACTATATAAAAAAAGAGTAAATTCAATCAGCATTGACAAAGAAATATATATAATACAACATACATGAACCTTAGTAGTTCTGTATCCAAGAAGGCATCAGGTTCAGAGTAATTGCAGTCTAGTCGATACGTCACTGTTTTTATGGAACTTACATTTAAAATGCAGATTGAGTGCTGAAATCACGTTCATGCTTGGAGACCATCTGAACTCTGTACGTTGAGCTGGAGGAGTTAGGATTATATCTGCTAGGCCATAAGACACCCCGTCCCTGTTGGATGCATACTTGCATCACATACTTTACAACATTCTGATCGTTGCATAGTTGTTATTGTAACAACGCACCACATATACTGCTAGATGATTAGCCTGAATTTTCCTCATATGTATATATCCATGGAATCAAACACTATAGATCACATGGTCCAAGTAGATAAGAATGAGTGGCATCTGGAAAACAGAGTAGACAAGACGACACTTTTCCAAAGGAAGGTGATGGATCAAGACTGGCAGTCCGTGACACATTTCTGGGTTTTAGATTGTTCTCCAATGAGCACACTGAATGATATGAACAAACACGACATTAGCATGTCATCTGCTTTCATACCCATTTGCTGATGATGCAATGGTGGGAATATCAACGCGCTCAATCACCACACTGGCCCTGGTTTCGAAGGAAAAAATTGATCTGAAACCACGCTAGTCGGATGGTCCCACAGGGTTGTCGTGACTGTGAACACAACCACCATCAATTTGTACAGGTTTGCCTAGCTGAACCCTTCATATATAAAGCATTGAGATAGCATGTTGAGTTCCCATATTGAAAGAGAACTGGGGTTCTGAGCTCATCATAACTACTCTTGTGTCGGTTCTGTCTAATTGTAGTTCTGATAGCTACATAGTTGTTACTGTAATAACAGCACATATACTCCTAGATAGTCAGGCTTTTGCTTATATGTATACTAGGGGGATTCCCAGCGTTACCGCTGGGTATGAAGAGGGTATTTTTAAAGAATTCTATTGTTATTAAGTAAGAAATAGGATCAGTAAGAAATAGGATCAGTAAGAAATATGATCATAATCACTAAGAAATTTATGAAATAGAGTACATTTTTATGTAGGTTCCTCAGTCGTTGGTGTCAAGGAATTCCTCCTTTTGATCAGGCCTGACACAAAGACTGAGAGCCCACTTGGCTAACTCAGTTCCATCAATAACCGATGGTTGTCCTGTCAACAGATCCAGCAAAATGACTCCCAAGCTATACACGTTGCTAGCCATCATCAGACTCATCGTGTATGCATACTCTGTAACCATCATTCAGTTAGTGTTAGCATATACAAAACATCACTACTGTCCTGTTACAAAGATCAGGCATATGTTGATAGGAATAAGTCTAATTACCTCTGGAACGTTTCTTCTTCAACAAAGAAAGGCATGTCTTAGACACAGATTGAAGTTTTACACGATCACGCTTCTGTAGCCTCCTAGAAACTTTTGGTGCATTGCTTTTCTCGATCACTGTTACTTTCATCCTACACTCCATTAAAGATTTCCTTGTTAGTACATTCAATAAATATGACTGATGCATATAACATTATTCTGAAATGAAATTCACAGCTGCTGAAATCACTTAAGTCATCATAAGGAGTTGATCCCAGAAAGGCAATTCGATTCATTTTCTCATGTGCAACAAATAGTTCTAGATTGCATTGAATAAATTACTGATTTTGCATATAATAATAAGAAGAAAAAACTGTTTTGAGACTGTGCTAACTTTATTATTCTTAATCCCATGGTCACAAAGATGGACACAGATAAGGGAGAAAACTATTTTTTCATATGATTTTTCACATATAACAGAAAAGAATTGAAGAATATATGCCTATATAGAAATAGTAACCATAGTGTTTGACCACGTAAATATAGTCTCACCAAAATATTGTAGTGATCGGTCATCATTGCAATTAACCCTGCAACAGTTGTTGTTTCCTCCGGAAGAGATAAATATGCCTGGATATGCCACATATAATAATTTAGTACAACAAAGCATATATAGGAACATAATTCATAGTTGTGAATTTGGCAAAAAGTTATGAGACCAAGCAAATCAACCATTGCCCATTGTTGGTCTAGAGAAATTATGGTTATCAAATGGAATGGGAGCAGGTGTATAGCACGGCCAAATATTTACCTTTTTCATATTGTAAAGAGTATTCACCATGTTAGATGTAATATCGTGGATAGCACCAGTCACCTTTTTTTTTTTTAGATAAAGAGCACCAGCCACCTAAAAAAGCGGAATTAAAAATCATTAAACTGAAATAGGTATAAGAGTAGATAGATTGACTTTCTCAGGTTAACATATTGAATGTAAGGAAAGTTATTTTAGGAGCAAACATTCTAAATTCTGCACTCCACTTGGTCGAAAGGTCTAGCGAGTGTTCTAAGTTCTACACTTCCTCCATGCTGCTATGCTGCACAATCTAGTTGGCCGGACTGATAAAATACTCAAAACACGTCCACTGCCAAGGTTTTCTTCTGTACTGCACCATGGTATAGACATCACACTCACAATTGGTGAAATTTGGATAGATGTTGACTCAAGAGATATCTCCGACATGCACACATTACAAAAATTGGTGATAAAACCTACAAATCTAACAGATTATTAGAGTCTCTCCGTCAATCTGCAAATAAATCTGGGATATGGGAGGTTCAGTATTGGGCTAACTGGCAAATCATGGGAAGAGAAGAACAGGGACAAAGTAAGCAGCACCATCCTTCAAATATGTTGGTTTTTCTCTATATTGCACCTTGTCTGCCATTGATGGATGCTCCAGGAACAGTATGACGTGATTACTCCTATGCACGGAAAAAAAACATGAATTCCTTCCATTGCCGTGCAGATTCAGAATCAGGGGAGAAAGGGAAACACGCTGACCTGCGGATGCACATCCATGTGCAAATCACAGCCTCATCGGCGGATCTCCCGGAGGGACCAACAAAATAAGAAATCAAAATGCAGCCACAATAAACATTGGGAATAGTCACCTTGATTTATAGGTAAAGAGAATCGATCCAGATGTATATGGTCTAGCATTTGTTCTTGCCTTCTTTGAGCAAGTAAGGAACTTCCAATGTCATCACGTGCCATGTAGTAACAATTTTTACACATCAATCCATGAAATCTGAAACAACGGGCCACCAGGATAGAGTGCAAACCTTTTTCCTTCACAACTGTTCATCGAAAGCTCGGAGCAGTGCTGATCGAGCCGTTCAGGCTCCTTGATTCCTCGGCGGCCTTGAGGCTCCGCGCTAGAAGCACCAGTCGCGCGCTATCTCTGCCCTGATCCCCAACGTCGTGTGTGCCCGCTCGTCCAGGTGAAGGTGCACCCGCTCGGCCAGGGACTGCTTTGACCGAGCCCCAGGAACAGCACGGACCTGAGCCATACGAACAGGAAAGGGAGCGCACAAAAATGAGATGAAATCCAACCCAAATCAAAACGATTTGCTCCTAGATTTTGCACAGAGAATCACCACAAAGTTGGAGAGCTACTCATAGGAGATCATCGCCTAATTTAAATCCACACTCCGGGAAATTCATATTTCGCCCAAGAACACAATTTTTTTCCCAAATCGGAAATCGCTCGATTTCTTGATGCAGGGGTGGAATTGATGGAACTAACTTGGTAATCTTGTTCATCACTCGCCAAAGACATGAATTAATCGAATTGAAAACGTCCAGAAAGCACTCAAATCAGACGACCTAAAAATCCCCAAAAATAGCTCCGAAAATCACTACGCCGGGGAAGAACAGGAGGCCAAACCTTTCGCACAGGGGAGAGGGCGACGGTGGACGGCGGCCATCTGCTTTCACGGAGGTAGGGCGACGGTCCACGAAGGCCAGAGTCGAGGAAGAACAGGAGGCCGAACCTCCGGTAGGGGACTGCTACGGTCGGCGGCGGGTCGAGGAAGAACAGGAGGTTTGCTTCCTCGGGGAAGCCGACGGTCGGGGGGAGGGCGGCATTGAACACCTGGTGGAGGTGGACATGCCGAACCTCTGGTAGAGGGGGGGGAATGCTACGGTTGGCGGCGCCCATTTTGCTTCCTCGTGGGGAAGCCGACGGTCGGGGGGGCGGCGGCCGTCGCGGCGCATTGAACACCTCGTGACTGCTCGCGTTCCTCGCGTTGGCTGGATTGTCCACCGAATTGAAATTTCAGTTACTGCTCACATGAGCCAATCAGAACGCTGAGAATTCCTAAATAGAACTCTAGTGGGAGATAGGCTGCTTATATGTATATACCCCTAGATAGTTGCATATGTAGTTTTGAAGGCATCAATTCAGTGTCGGACCCTATTAAATTCTGTATCATTGTGCGTAAACCGTGCTTTTATGACATCATATTCTTCAGCTTACGTTGTTTGTCCCATCTTGCATGTATAAGGCTTAATTGACACTTGCATTGTTCTTTATCTCCTGATAGCATGGATGAATTATTGTTCTTCATCTGCTCCCTAGCGTGGTAAGACAACTATTGAATGGCGATCGACGGCAACAATGCGGTGGTGACCACACCTGTCTGGGCATGATGGCCTTTGTATTTATACGACCATGTACTTTCCGATCTTCTTTTACCATCGCCCTTCCCCGTGGCACCATCCTGTGCACCCTTGAGGCTACAAAAGGACCCGAGGGCCATTGAGAAGTGCAAGGAGAACACAACACACAAGAGATCCCCGCTATTGGCACTTGCCTCAATCACACACCACTCATAGAGACTTGGGATTCACGTCCCTCTCTCGGCCTGCTCGTAAACCCCTACTACGAGCATCTGAGCTCGGATACACTAGTGATCCCAACTGGATGGGCACCATTTGCCTGAACCAGAATATATCGTGTGCCATCTTTGAGCTAGGCCATCAAAGCCCACATGGGCCAAGCTTTTCACTGTGTCCGTGGTATAGAACCACGACAGGTGTTGATGCACATAGTGCCTTTAAGGTAATCTGGAAATTGAGGTGCACACCAAGAGTATACTAGAGACATGCTCCATAGAAAAAAAATCTGAATATACAGGGGGGTCCAAATTGCGCAGTATGTTCTTCTGGCTCAAGGGAAACTATACATCACCTATTTTTTGAGTGCCCATTCACACAAAAATGCTGGCAGAGGATTGGCATCTCCTAGAACACGGCGTTGGATCTGTTGGATAGATTGGTGCATGCTCAATGGAGTCAAACATTGCCTTTGTTTTGTAGAAGTGGTTCTCATTGCATCCTGGAAATTGAGGAAGCTCGAAAATGATAAAATCTTCTAGCGAAGAGACCCCACCACTATCCCTTAGCAAATGAATTTTAAATCTCATTGTGTGCTTCAGTCTGTTAGGTTCAAAGTTGGCCTTAGGTCATCTTTTTTATGTCTGGCTCGATGCTTTCAGTTAAACTTATTGTATGTATTTTTTTATTCCTTGTTTTATAATTAATGAATTCCTTTTTACTATGGGGATCTCCCCCACAATCTTTTTGGTCAAAACAAAAATTATGAATTAGATGTTGAATATTCCAAGATTTTTATAATTTGTCCTGATATACCCTCTTTCTGTCAGCCTTGGCGTGAAGCAGAGCATGTGCTTTGTCGCCGTGAAGGCCGCTGCCGCAGTGATTGCCGCCTCATCCCCCAAACCACCATTTATGCAATACATTCAGGTGAAGCAGAATTTACCAACTGACTGTTTTGGACTTTTGGTGGTAACCATTAGGGAAAAATAATATTGAAAAGAGAACTGGAGTTCTGAATTATCAGTCCAGGCGAAATATATCTCGGAAAATGTAACACGGCGATACTTATGTAATGCAAATAGAAGCAACACTTATGCAATGCAATTAGAAGCAGCAAGGCGTAAAGCATCGTAGGACTGACTGATGCAATAAAAATCATTTGGTGTCCTCTCATATGCAAGATACACTCAATAGAGATCAGGGGTAGTAAGTTACACGCCTCTAAATGAAAACCAACACCCATCTGGTGCCTGTTCGTACAAAAGTCTATTACCCATCAGGGGAATAGGCCACCACACATTGAATTGAACAAACTTGACCAACAATTGTATATAATTAAATAAACGGTGCTCTTGTTCCATGAAGGGTACCAAACTTGACCAACTACTTATAAGAGCAACAGACAGTGCCCTTCTTCATTGAAGGGCACCACACTTCGACTACTAATTATAGGAGCAACACACAGTGCCCTCATTCGCTTAACTCACTGGCCTGTTGCCTTATTTCTTAGACGATGCTAGCAGTGCGGTGCTAAGATCGCCTTCCGTGCTTTCCAATTTATTATGCTGAATATATGCGCGCTTTATCCTGTGACAGTACCAAAAATTGCAGATTGAAAGAGGCGTCAGAAGAAGAAGTGGCAACAAAATGTGAGTTTGCCTGTAAAAGATCAGCGCCCAGATCATGGCCGTCACAAAAAACAGCACGGCGTACACATCCTACAAAGGAAGAGACAAGCAAAAGATTAGTAGAATGGCAGGGGTTCTTCATCAGAAAAGATAAATTGTACTGTATAAAATTCTCAACAACGACATGCAGAAGAAGGTCACAACATATTAATTATATTGGTGGGTTCATTCAAATAAGATGAAGCTACTGCTGTCAGCCCCCACACCTCCACCTGACCACCTCCACTCCGAGATGAAATTATATTGGTGGGTTCATTCAAAACTAGTAAGTAATTTAGGCGACACATACTAATAGCATACTACTAGTGTATATAACTAGAGGGAAAAAAAATGAAATAGAAATCAAACTATTGTTCTTAACTATGTCGCTCGGAGAATCTGTTCCCTTGTTTCTAAGGGTCTGTCAGCTAACTGGTGTGTGGATCAAAATAGAAGGAATCAAAGACAAACACATAGATCTGAGCGCAAAGAACAGCTAAATCCTCACCAGTATGCCCTTCACGCACATGACCTTGAGATGTTTGTATTGATGAACAGCCTTCTCCTCCTCCTTCAGCCCAGTGATGCCTTTCTCCTCCTCCTTCAGCCCCTCCTCCTTCAGCCCGGTGATGCCTTTCTCGAGATCTACGCAAGGATCCGACATCTTTGTTCTCCTGCTTCTCTGGGCGCGGGACAACTTCTTCTCTTCGTCTCTAGGATCTGAGGAAGGTTGGCGAGAAGAAGTTCGGGGAGGATCGATCGTATCGGAGGCGGTCTCCTCCAGTCAGAGCCGGCGGGATTTATGAGGCCGCGGGATCGAGAGGAGGTTGTCGGTTTTATGAGGCCGAGGGATAGGCTTAGTACAAGTTGGTCTCGTTCACGGGCCTGCCCTCTCCCCTGCCTGTGTGGGCTATGGCCCCCGGTTGATGTCATATTGTAAGCCATTTACAATTCAATAAAACCATATTCTAGTTTTCAGAGCAAACCCTTTAAACTAAAACATGTCATATTATAGATCGACTGCATATATCTACTCACAAAGATTCAAAAATCATCATTTGGTATTTTACGTTTTTCTAGAATTTTATATGGATTCAGCCATAATTATGCATAATAGACAAATTAAAAACAAAAATAAGGGGAAAAGATGGGGGCAAAAGGCAGTCGCAAGAGTCGGGCGGATGCGCCCCCCAACCCTAGCTAGCTCCCTGGCGGTGCCGCCCGGCGGCACCGGCATGCGCCGGCGCCCGGTGCCCGCCCTGCCCCTGCCTCCGCCATTCCTCCCCTGAACCTCCTACCCACCTCTCCCCAGCCACCCGAACATTCGGCTCTGCTTTGCCTCCTCCCAACCCCCCGCCGCCCGGCGGTCATCCCGAGCGGCGGCTACCTGCGCCTCCCTGTAGCTGGCCTGGCACCGGATCCGCCTCCCGCCCGACTTCAAGCTGCGGCCGGATGCGCGGCTCCCAGCCCCGGCCGCTCCAGCTTCCGGCGCGGCAGGCGGTGTCTACCCGTCGCCGGTGCTCGCGGCGGCATGCCCTATACCTTCCCGCTGTTGGCTCCGTCCCGGATCCGCCCCTCCCGACCGGATCTGCACCTACCCAACCACGGCAACACCATCGGCCGCGGACTCCGGGCCCCAATCGCCGCCCGTAGCGACCCGGTCGAGCTTTGTGGTTGATAGCCCGCGATGTGTCGGCCGCCCCCATCTCCACCTCCTCCATGCGCTCACCCAATACGTCGTCAGCGAGCCCACGGCTTGATGGGAGAGATCAGTGACATGATCGGTCTCTCTCGCCCGGCGCCCGCTCCCTTCATCCCCTCATGGGCAGAGGTCGAATCCGATGCGGTCGACCGACCTCGTGGCGAACTACTCCGACGGCCCGGCGGCGACAATGGTCACAAGGTGGCGACCCCCCTTCCTCTGCGCCTTTCGGCGGGCCACATCACCGGCCGTGGCGCTAATGTCGCAAACCGGTTGCCGTTTTCGACCCGTCGGCGGCCAGCTGGTGTCGATTCCGATCTTTGGCGTTCTGTTGTCGGGGGGCACAGGGGCTGGCGGCGCAAGTGTCGACACCGCCGCCCACGCCCGTCGTCGCCCGGCCGGAGGGTGAGCTGCTGTGAAGCGTGAAGCGGCTGTATTTGTGCAGCTGTGGCGCGCCTCGAGCGCGTAATAGGCGCGACGAGCCCGGCGGCGGTGCCGCCATTGGTGAATCCCGTCCACCGCGATTATGCGGGGCCCCGAGGGCGTAGAGGCGGCTGCCTCGGACACCGATGGTTGGCAGCGTGTGCTCCCCTAGCACCTGGCGGTGGTGCATGCACCCGCGACTCTTTGCTTTGCGCCGGGGGAATTTGGCGAGGGCCTTAGCGCCCGGTCTGCGGGTGATCCCGCCCGGCGCTCATCGATCGTTGCTTTCGTTGCCTCGGTGCCTCTACCACCTTGAGGGGGTGTAGGCGACTTAGAGTGGTGCCATTTCCAGCGATGGATGGCACGGCTCACATCGACAACCACCTTCCGGCACTCATCCGCCTCCCAGCACTCAGATATGGCCGTGCAAGAAGGCATTGACAGTGCCCGACGATGACGCCGGCAATGCAGGAGTACGCCCGCGGTGGATGGCAACACGAGTGTGCTACACAGGTCCACTGAGGACGCCACCGCCCACTCCACTACGTCTAACCTTTGGGCGCCGGAGTCTTGGCGCGGAGGAGCCACCGACACGATTTGACCCCATGTTGGATAAGGTCGCTGCATCGCCGTTCGAGAGAGAGCACCAGCAGCCGGGAGCCCACCTTTGGAGTTGGAGCCGCCCCGGGAGTCGGAGGTGGAGTTGTGCGTCTTAGACACAGAGGTGGAGGGACAGGGGAGATGCTATAGATGATCGTGTGGGGAGTGCACACCGGGGGAAGGCGCCCGGGGACCTCGTGCCGGGCTATTCCATGAGCTACCGCCCCGAACCTTTCGGAGCCGCCTATGTCGACGATACAAGCTGCTGGCTCACGCGCACCACGGTCACGCCAGCCAAAGAGAGATCAGGTGCCACCCGTTCCCGCCTGCATCAGGCTGCAACATGGAGTTTGCAAGACCCTAGCTACTTTGGTAGAGGAGTCGGGGATAGACTCGCGGGAGGTCCCATGTTAGTGCAACTAGAATATGCACTTTTGTTGTTTTTAGTTTGTGAGTAGTCGATTATGTCCTACTCCCCCATTTGACAGTCTGTCAAACTTGGGATGTTGTTTTGCGCTTCTTGCGCATGTAACCCTTTTTTCTCCTTATTAATACCAAAGCCGGTTTTCAAAAAAAAAAAAAAAAAAAAAACATTCCATCGGGGCTGCTAGAGTTCAATAAAACATAGGCATCATATCATTAGTATTGTTTGGCCATCTCTTCCAATCACGATTAAATCTACCTTTGAAGGCTAAACCTGCTAAATCGGCTAAATCGGTTGTTTACCTTATCCCATTGGTACATAAACATTCACGGCACACTTAGTTCTTGAGTAGAGTCGTTAGTTAATGAGATCACAAACAATGTCATCATGATTACGATTTTGGTGAGAAATCGTGACACAGAAGTAGTCGGTAATCTAGACCGATGTGATTACAACAAAGTGGTGGTAATCACACTTCTCAGCCACGAAATTCCATCTTCATTTCCCTAATTATTTTCCACATGGTGGGACCCAAAGCTATCGCGCTCATATTCATCATGCAGAAGAGGATTCTATTGTAGGAACAAAAAGGTACCAGCCCTGGTCTGTGTCATGTAGGAAACTGGGCACAATCTTTTCTAAGGATACTATCTCCTGAGACCTCCCATGCTTAATCATATCTCTAGCAATCGTCCCAGAGCAAGAGGTCAACTGATCAAGAATACAGAACTATGTGGAGGCAAAACAAAATAATGAAATGATAAAAGCACTCAGTCAGGTAACACGCTATGCTGAAGAAAGGAGGACAGTATATATGGACAGACCGAAGGTGAAAGGTAGCAGTACCACTGAGCACATGTAAATAATAAGCTGCAGGATACACACAGCTGCATTAGTTGTTGATGACATTTGAAAAAAGCTGCAGCATTATACACAACTGCATTATAATAGGCTGCACCAATATTCTGCAGTTATATGCGTAAAGTGTTTCACTTGAACAACAATAGAGTCACCCTGATGTGAGATGACTTAAGACATTCTGAAACAGGAAATGCCATTTATTCTTTTTTATTTGATTATTTACTAGGCATTTAATTGAGTATAGTTTGT
Source organism: Hyparrhenia diplandra (assembly GCA_015847255.1). Taxonomy (NCBI): domain Eukaryota; kingdom Viridiplantae; phylum Streptophyta; class Magnoliopsida; order Poales; family Poaceae; genus Hyparrhenia; species Hyparrhenia diplandra. Next base: position 106,721 of record JADLZK010006017.1, read on the forward strand.
GATCCATTTTACATTTAAGAATCAGTTCTTTGGTTAACAATGAATGTTTTTAAAGTGAAAGCGGATTAATCTCTATATTTGGGTGTATTGTGCTGTCTTTAAAGATTGATCCATAATTGTCAATTATTTTTAATCCATGCTCATGAGATTTATCCGGTTAAAGTAGTGGTGATTAATTATAAATTTGATGTTGAATATTCCAAAATTTCTGTCATTCGTCCTGATTTAACCCTCTTTCTGTCAGCCTTGGCGTGAAGCGGAACATGTGCTTGGTCACCGTGAAGGCTGCCACGGTGATTGCGGCCTCATCGCCCAAACCACCATTTATGCAATACATTCAGGTGAAGCAGAATTTACCACCTGACTGTTTTGGACATAACCATTAAGGAACAATAATATTGGAAAGAGGAGTGGAGTTCTGAATTTTGTGTCCAGGAGAAATACACCTCACAAAATGTAGCACGGCAACACTTATGTAATGCAAATAGAAGCAACACTTATGCAATGCAATACATTTTACTTTAACCAATGGCTGGCACTGGCGCAATGTTGCAATACATAATCTTAAAGCAGCATCATCAGGTAGGTCATGTCCTCTCCTCTCCTTAAATAAAAATCTTTTGATGTCCTCTCCTTTACGAGATACACTGATAGAGGTCAGGGGTAATAAGTTAAACTCACTCTTAATGAAAACCAACACCCATCTGGTTTCTGTTCGTACAAAAGTCTTACATTGAATTGAACAACTATAATTAATCGTACAAAAGTCCAGTACTAGGACTAGGCCACCACACATTGAATTGAACAACTATAATTAAACAAACGGTGCCCTTGTTACCTGAAGGGCACAACATTTGACCAACTACTTATAAGAGCAACAGTCAATGCCCTCATTCACTTAACTCACTGGCCTGTTGGCTTATTTCTTAGAAGATGACAGCAGTGCAGTGCTAAGATCGCCGCCAGCGCTTGTTAATTTATTGTGCTGAATATATTGGTGCTTCATCCAGCGACAGTACCAGAAATTGAAGATTGAAAGAGGCAACAGGAGTGCAATTGGCAACCAAATGTGAGTTTGCCTGTAAAAGGACAGCGCACAGATCATAGTCGTCATAAAAAACAGCACGGCGTACACATCCTACAAAGGAAGAGACAAGAAAAAGATTAGTAGACTGGCAGGGTTCTTCGTCAGAAAAAGATAAATTGTACTGTATAAAATTGTCAACAATGAAAACCGTGACATGCAAAACATGTTCATAACATATTATATTGGTGAGAGTTCATTCAAATAAGATGAGGCTATTGCTATCAGCCCCACCCCTCCACCTCCCCCTCTCAAAAAATAAAAAATAAAAATAGTACCGAAAGTAATTTAGGCAGCACATACTAATAGCATACTACAATTGCATATAACTAGAAAAAAAAAATGAAATAGAAATCAAACTAACTGGTTTTAACTACGTAGCTCAGAGATGTTTGTATCTGTGAACTAACTGGTCTGGATCTAAATAGGAAGAATAAAAGACAAACACATAGATCTGAGCGCAAAGAACAGCAAAATCCTCACCAGTATGCCCAAGACACACATGTCCTTGAGATGTTTGTATCGATGAACAGCCTTCTCCTCGTCCTTCAGCCCGGTGATGCCTTTCTCCTCCTCCTTCAGCACCTCCTCCTTCAGCCCGGTGAGGCCTTTCTCGACATCTACGCAAGGATCCGACATCTTCTTCGATCTGATTGACGAGAAGGGCCGGGGGTGGATCGTATTGGCGGCGGTCTCCTCCAGTCGGAGCCAGCGGAATTCATAGGACGGAGGAGACCGGAGGTTGCCGGGTTTTATGAGGGCAGGATACGTTTAGTACAAAGTCGGTCACGGTCACGGGCCTGCCCTCTTCTCTCCCCTGCCTGTATGGGCCCCCGGTCCATGTCATATTGTAAACCATTTACAATTCAATGAAGCGTATTCTAGTTTTCACAGCAAAAACTTTAAACTAAAACATGTCATATTATAGATCGACTGCATAGATCTACACACAAAGATTCCAAAAATCATCATTTGCTATTTTACGATTATTCTACAATTTTATATGAATTCAGCCATAATTATGCATAATAGACAAATTAAAAACGAAACAAAAAACAACTTAAAATGGCAACGTTAGACTTCTGGTGTGACTAAATATTGTTAAAACTGCATATTAAATATTGTTAAACATAATTAAAACTGCATATGCCCCAATTGTAAAACGTAGGCATCATATCATAAATATTGTTAGGCCATCTCTTGCAATCACGATTAAATCTATCTTTGACGGCTAAATCTGCTAAAATCGGTTGTTTACCTTATCCCAATTGTACATAACACAAACATTCAGGGCATGCTTAGATCTTGAGTAGAATCATTAGTTAATGAGATCACGAACAATGACATTTTGATCACGATTTCGGTGGGAAATCCCGACGCAGAAAAATCAGACCGATGTGATTACAACAAACTGGTGGTAATCACACTTCTCAGCCACGAAATTCCATCTTAATTTTCCTTTTATTTGCCAAAAGGAGGGTGTCATGAACCAGAATTGGGCCAGCCCGAGAGTGGCTAGTTAATAAAACGCGACGCCGCCCGGCCCGAGGGGCCAGGGCACGCGCGTCTGGCAGGGAGGCCGGCCGCCCCTGCCGCCGCCTTCCTTCTTCCGTGCGACTCGAAGTTAAACCCCGTCTTCAAGTTAGGATTATCTTAGGTAATTTTTGGTGTGCAAGGGGCTATCTCATCTATAAGGGAGACCCTTATTAGGAATAAATAAAATAGGAAATTGCTTGTAAAAGGTATTCCAATCGTATAAGGAAACCTTATAGAGATTGCTTAGATTACAAGTCCCACTAGTCGGGCTATATAAGCAAGAGGCATGTAATCTCTAGGGGACAAGCAAGAAATAAAAACATATCTATCGTTTTCAGCTTTAGGCCTTCTCCTCTCCCCGCTCCGCACCAGCGCCGCGCCGCACCCGCCCCCCCATCCCATCGCCGCCGCCGCGCCGGGCGCGCCACGCCCGCCGCCCCCACGCTGCCGCCGTCACCTCGCCATCGTTCCCCATCTTCTCCGCCAAATTTCCCAATCTACGTGTCAATTTCGCCCAATCTAGCCGAATCTGACAGAGGGACCTAAAGTTATGCGCTTAGATTCATCATGCAGATGAGCATTCTACTGTAGTCAGTAAGGAGGAATCTGCTCTAGTCAGTATCATCATGTAGGAAACTGGGCACAATCTTTTTTGAGGATACTATCTCCTGAGACCTCCCATGCTCAACCATTTATCTAGTAATCGTCCGAGGAGGATGAGGTCAACTGATGAAGAATACAGAAATATGTGGAGGCAAAACAGAAAATGAAATGATAAAAGAGCTTAGTCAGATAACACGCTATGCTGAAGACAGGAGGAGAGTATATATGGACAGACCGAAGCTGAAAGGTAGCAGTACCACTGAGCACATGTATATATATTAAGCTGCAGAATTACAAACAGCTGCATTAATTGTTGATGACAATTGAAAAAAGCATTATACACAGATGCATTATAATAGGCTGCAGCATATATTATACGCAGCAGCGCTAAGCTGCATTATATCTCAAATATCCGGCTGGGTTGACTGTCATTACCTCTAGTGAAAGTGCATCTTTCAACCGATGGTTTCTCATGTTAACCACAAGTGGAAATAAATCAATTTCTACTAGCTGTTTCTCTCTCGATGGAACATCTTCCAAAATGGTTCTCCACTGACAGTTCTAGGCCCTAAGGCCATAATCCGATTTGCTGTGTTTTTTCCATTTTGTGCCGCCAGTATTAAAAAAATTGTGCGTCAGAGCGAAAACTATTTTTGTACTAGTGAAAATTGATAAAATCAGTTGCAGGGAAGCTTTCTTCCCCATGGTGTCAGCCTCGCAAGCAGCTGCATGGCTTCTTTCTTCCCTACATCTCTAGTAAAGCTAGTTGTTGCAAAGATTTCCATGACTTTTTGCAACCTTGAGAGGATGCAGCATAGCATTTGTCTGTCAAGCAATTGAGTATGTTGATATTTGAGGCTATATTAATTTTCAACAAGTTCTGCAAGACTCAGTTATACTGAAAGTTTAAATGAACTGCTTTGGTTTCAGTGCTGCACGAAAATTTTCACTGAAATCTCAAACGTGCATTACAATGTTCAAGTGATTTTTGCATAATTTTTAAGTGAATTTAAGAACTAAGGATAAACCCTCGATTTCTCAAGTAGCTATTGCAGGTAAAGATTTAAGTCTCCTTGAACTTGAAGTGGGTCATCTTGAGACATGTACTCATTTAGAGCAGATTGATTTTTCTTCAGTTCTGCAGGTGCAACATCTGATTGCCCTCTGGTTCCAAAGAACAAAAATTCACAACCTATTGCATCCCGGTCGTTGCCACTCATCCCTCTTCTTCCCTCATTCCTCCCCTGCCTCTTGTTCATCATCACACTCACCACCTTCCCTTCCCTTTGGTATTCCACTACGTTCTGCAGCATGTGCTCCATTCGTCGTGGTCTTTGCTCAAAGGCAAAGACTCCTGATAAAACAAAGAAGGGGTGCCAATGGCGACAAACTGGCATCTTCCAATTTATAATCTTTGCATATAATACTAGTACGTCAAGGTGATTGTCTTTATTCTAGCTCTAGGTATTTTCAATGCAAATAATTTAGCCATTTACTATACACAGCTAAAAGAACTTATTTACTTTAAGCAGACATCTCTCACTCTCAATTAATGACCTCCACGTGTTGTAAGGGCAGCCTTCTTGTTACAAATTCTCTGCTTCTGCTTCCATTATAGCACACTGCATATATAGGAATAAGTCTTTCTCTTCTGCACTGGCATTTTCCTCACGACATGAAGAATGGCTATACGAAAATCATTATACAGTTTACATATATAGGAATAGGAGGCGTCATGGAAATATGTTACATAGTTTGTTGTTTTCGTGGTCTCAACCTTGAAGATGATTGGCAAGGCTCTGGAAACATGGGAAGTTGTTCAACGGCAACGATTCCCGACCCTGACCACTCAGAACTATGACTACCTTGCTATGACATCTGCCGGTGAGGCGATGATGGAGAAGGACAAGTGTTAGGGGCGCAGTGCAAACTGGTAAAACTGGTCGAGGCAGTCTTCCATTCTGTTAATCAAGCTGCGTGAGCACCAGTCCAGCAGGGACAGTAGATGCTCGAGACATAAATTCACCGTGCCATCATCCCATCGAGTTGTTGTACTTTTGTAGCAAAAACAGACCAATCATGGTCCCCGCAGAGATCGCCTCAACACTCAGCTGCAAAAACGCCAGGGGCCTTGCAAGATGAGCTCGAGATCAAATGATCTCTGATCCCATTGTATTCCATGGAGTTAGAAACATTCAAATTTAATTGACTATTCTCTGATCTCATTGTATTACATGGACCTAGAAACACTTAGTCCGTCAATGGCTGATATGGCGGAGATCACCAAAATAAAAACGGGTTCGACCATTGTGGGATGTATCCTGCTGGTGGGCATGGCATGTGCGGCCGATGTGGCCACAGGTGACGGCATCGGAGGGGTTTGCCCCTCTGCTCATATGGTTTAAGGAGCCCATGGTTCGCATTCATGGCATATATAGCACACGGAGGTCAATGCAATTGACTCACAAGTTACATGTCACATGCAGCCTTTCTTGAGCTTCATTATATTAGACTAGATCGTGCATCCATTGATGATTCAGTTTTCTTGAGACCACTACGTTTCATTAGCTCTAGCTCATGGGTGTCTTGGGCTCGATATGCACGAAAAGAAATACGGAGTGCTCCTTCATGGAAACACGGCACAAGTTTTTTTTTCTTCTAAATAGACTCCTTGTCAACGACTTGGAACCAGCTTACATGATTATTTCTAATTAAGCCTCAATTGCAATTCAGATCGATTTTGGAATCCTGTCCATTAATGAAAGACCAGTGTGCTTAAGCCACGTTAGGCTTGGGCAGTGCACAGGCGCCGGGCAAAGTGGTCTCTTTCTACACTGTTGTTAACATAGTGCACCGCCATAAATTTTGTAGTAGCTTCGCCCTAGAAAGACGATCCCCAAATTATGGAAGCGCATGGTGCCACTGCTATAGAAATGTTATGAGCTTCCAGCACGAGCAGTTTCTTGGGTGGTGGCAAAAGAAAATCCCTGTGGACTAAAGTTACCAAGTTACAATACTAATAATGCAGTATGGATGTGCATGGCAGTGCCATTGGTACAAAAAGAAAAAAAAACAGTACAGCTCATCATTCCAGGTGTAGCTGTACAATCTGGATCGGTGCTTAAGAAAAGAAGAGTAATAACCTCTATTGTTTGAGCAAAAAAATTGTCACACCCCAAATTTTTGAATTTTGGGTTGTGAATAGAAAACACTAAATTCATATTTTTGAGCTTTTCGTTTAATCTTTCATTATAAGTTTTTCGAAACCCATAGACTCAACTTCAAATCACTTTTATATGATCGAGTAACATCAATCCGTCACTCAAACCTTTTCAGTGAATTTTTCTCGCTTTTCTCGGAGCTATTTCTCGCTTTCTGTGAGCCTTTTCTTTTTCTAGATCATCTCAAATATCTTTTTCATGAGCTCCAAATACTTTATTTGGCTTCATCATGATTCAAAGTGTCTCTGGGAATTTTCCTAGGTTTTTGGAGCCATTACCTATCTTTTAGGGTTTAAATATTAATTCTTGACTTTTCTAGAATTATCTTAATCCTGAAATTACTTAATTCCGAGAATAATGATAAAATCTAATCCTATTCTAATTCCACTCAAAGCCTACCTTTTTATATCGCCTTCTGGAATCAATTGTTTGGTTTCCGAACTTAACTCTCTCATTGTTTCCCAAGATCTCTCTTTTGCTCTAAATATAAATATATTTTATTTGAGCTATTTTGCTTTTGGCCTGATTGGCTGTTTACTTCCTTTACGTAGTATACAGCACTCCTCGTAGGCCTGTTCGTTCTTCTCTTGGGCCCTCTTGTCTCGGTCCAATTCTCCGAGCCGCAGAGAAGCTGACAGCCTGGCCCCACTCCGGCTTTCACCGCTATTCTCCTCCATCGTGCACGAGCTGGACTCGGCCGGCACCAAAATCGCGTTGCCCGATCCCGGGGTGTTTCGGGATTTCTCTCCGTAGGGCATGGCTGAGCAGCCCTATAAGTATCCGAGAACCTCCTATGCGCCCTGTTCTTCCATCTACACGCCACCATCTAAGCCCTAGCTCGAGTTGCTGTCCAATTGAATCTTGCCGAGGAGTCGAGCCCGCTCGCTGAAGCTGCCGCGCCGATCTCTACGTGCTGTATGTTTCTCCGTCGTTCTGAGCCCGTTGCCCAGCCTGGCATCAAGGTGATGAAGCCGTAGGTTCCATCTCCTTAATTCTGCCTCTTGATATTGGTCTCTCTGTTGCTCACACGACTTCACCGTGGATCACAGGAAGAATCTGCCTGCTGTCATGTCTTTGCCGATCGGCAACACGCGTGGCCGTATAACCTGCTGCCTCGCCGACGTGGCGACGTCTGCATACTGTTGACGAGCTTCACGTCAATGAAACCTGGCTGCCGCCAGCTGTACATCGTCGATCTTTATTGCCGTGAATCTACAAGTCACGTTTGATCCTATGTAGGTACAAGTCTTTACGTACCTGAATTGCTCTCTCATTCTTGCCCAGTTGTATCTCCTACTAGTCATCACGTGTCTTTGATTCAGCTTTTCCCAACAACGAAGAACTAGAGCATCTAAGGCTATTGCCTGACCGAGAGCTGCTGGCCTGCTGTCAAGATTTCGTCGCCTTGGCTGCCGCCGTCCATCCTGCTCTTGCAGTTGTAGAACTCTAGTCATCGATCGTTGTTTGTCATCGGTGAGCACTGAACATGCATATGGTTCCTATCTTTTTCTCCTTTCTCTTCAATTAAGACTAAGCATCAATTATGTACGTGCATGTGTTTTGCTAGTCAAAAGCCGAACTCTAAGATGATGTTTTGCTACCTCGTGCTGAACCATCTCTTGCGGTAGCAAGCCAACCCATCGAACCACTTGGAGTTTGTAAGTCCGTGTCCGGCCACCGCACATCCTATTTTGTGTTATGCCCTGCCATCTCTTATATAGACGTCTGACCGTTTCAGATCATCTTCGGCCATGTACCAGTTCATCATGGATTTGTTTCCATATTTGCTAGCATGTTCCTCGGCTGTAGCAACTGCAAGTCCGAGCGTCTTTGTCCATGCTACTGAAGCATGTTGGCTGGCGAAGCATGTGCAAACGTGCACCGGGATTAACTGAAGGTCAGCGGCCAGATTAGTCCCTTGTCCCATTATTTTATTGATCAAATACTATGTTGATGTCATGAGTGGTCATTCATGCTCGATAAATCATCATTCTCTATTTATTCCTCAACCAATAAATTTTATCTTTCATATACATCATGGAGCTGCTCAGGCGTAGTTGTATATGCTCATCATTGCCGTTATCTTATTTCCATCATATCTTAAATCCTGCTAGGTGTTCTCAAATGTTCATCTTTAATCATGTTTCCAACTTTTGAAGTTCAAGATTAATTCTAATATATTATTTCATTAAAGGAAATCTTGTTTAATTGATAGCTTCTCTGATCTAGCTCCGTTATCGACGTTTCTTGTGTTCTCTTGTCCGTAGCAACGAGTTTTCCTTTAGCTTTCACTATGATTGGTGTATTGTTCTTAGTATATTCTATTTGCTTGTTTGTATGTGTGGTGCTTGCTACGAGTAGAACGAGGACCGCTTGTGAGTGTTGAAGATCAGAAGATGATGCCCAGGGGCAAAGTATCGGAAAGTTGGAGCAAATTTAAGAGGCAAGTATAGCTTGGGAATTACTTATCGTATTTAAACATGATCATATAACTTAATGAATGTTTATGTCATAAACAAAATATGCTTGTTAGTAACATGGGGATTTGTTTGCTTTTAGCGAATCCGGGTATTACAAAGTACAGCTATGGGGGTTACATGGCTATGACATTAGTTCCCTAGAGATCATTTTTCTAGCAACTTGGAGGAATTGCGAATTGGGTATAGGATGCTCTCTATCCTGAAGATATGTGTATAGGCTATGTAATGTGCCATATTGGAAGGGGGTTCTATGTCGACGACTTAGCTGCCCCAACTTGTTAGAGACGAACCTTTGGGGAGCTTCTTAGTGGTTGCTGGTGCATGGACCTTATAAACCCATGCATTCGGGAATCGCGACTCATAGTGAAAGTGTACACCTCTCAAGCAGAGTTTGAGAAACTGGTATACTAGCCTTGCCCAAGGTCACGGGCGCCCCTGGAACCATAGCATTAAGGATAATGACTTGTGTTTATTATCATTCATGTTTATCGTTTTATGCTTTACATTACTTATGTTAAGATGATCATGGTTTAAAGGTATGTAAATACCCAGCTATGCTTGTTGAGTTCGACATGGACTCACTCTTGCTATTTCACCCCACCTCGGGGAGATGTTTAGGCTTGTGATCAACCGGTCGGTTGGTCCCCGTGGAGTCTACCCAGAAGATCGAAGTGTTTTCCGTTCTGCTAGCTGAGGTTATATTGTTTTATATTGTGTATGTTATATTTTTAAGCATTGTGAATTGATACTACCTTTTTTTGTAGCTATATGTGAGATTTGACTTCGGGGCTCACATATGGTGTATACTTGGTTTTGTCCTTAAAACCGGGTGTTACAAAAATTATAGTTGGAAATTTTCTGATTTAATATCTGTTATGAGTCAAATATTGATTACCGGATTGGGACACATTAGTACAGAAAGGACAATATCACTCAGTGTAAAGACTAGTAGAAAAAAATATGAGTACACGGTGAAAGATAAGAAAACTATGTCATCGTTTCAAAAAAAAAACTCATTAGCTAAAATTTGGACAACTAGTCCATGCCACAATTATTGTATAATATCGTTGACACACAATTCATAGGATTTATTTGTTATTTGTATGGACAACTTATGGCACTAGGAAACTCATTGTAGAGGTTGGTTGTTAGCATGTCGTAATATTATGAGTTTCATACAATATATTGATGTTTGAGGTGGCTTGTCAGTTATATCAGTTCTTACTTCTTATTAGTAGTGTGCCCTCGCGTGATGACACTGTCGAGGCCATCAGGACGGTTATTCCTAACATGTCCATGATTAGCATCTTTCGAGAACCATAATGTTTTTGTTTTTGACCCAGAGTTCAGCGCCCTTTTATCCTCCAAGAAATCCATTTGTCAAGATAGGCCCTAGGTTAATTTCTGTGGTACAGATAAAATGCGTTCTTTGTGAAGTGAATGTTGAATGCTGGATTCACATTATTCTTCGGTGAATGGATTAATTAAAACATCATATTTATATAATCAAGTATATATATCCATCGCGAAGAGATGGGGACTGAACATATATAAAAAGGCAGACATGCTTATGATGCTCAGATTACAGATTTGTCAATTGTTATGACTGGAAATGGCAGGCACATCACACAATTTTTTCTTGGCTTCTTGCAAGATGATCATCTAACCCTAGTGCTATTTGTTGGTACATGTAGATGCACATTGGAATTTTTGTAAGCTTGGTGACGTGGCTCAGCGCACTATGCAGCGAATGCATAGTAGCTGTTTATTTGGCACAAGCATAGTGGCTCTCTGTTGATGGGAGTACTACTATATATGCTGTTCTGCAGTGGTCAAGGGAGTTTTTCATGGATGGGCGAAATAATTTAATATAGGCTTTCTTATCACACAAAAAAAAAATTAATATAGGCTTTGGGCTATCAATCATAGATTCATAAATGGTTTGGCCAAGCTGAATACCTCATCCGTGTTACACAACTACAGTTTATATATAAGCTATTGGAATGGCAAGATGTGTTCTGAATTACAAGATGCATGCAACAGAGGTCAGGTTCCTAGCTCTTGATATAGAAGCAGCCTCCAGCTCTTGGTTAACTAACTAGTCTTGTGGCCCTACTAGTAGTTTTGATCATAGCAATCATGTGACTGCTATTGCATACATCCATGTCATCAATCCTGTGTCAACAAACCATGTGGCCTGAACATATAGATGAGAATGAGTGGCAGCAGGAAAACCGAGTAGAGAAACTTCAGACTTTGTGTTTCACTTTCAGAGGGCATCATCTCGGGAGACCCCGGTCATCCAGTAGATGAGAAGCATGGCATTGCCAGATGCACCAGCTGTTGAGCTCCGATTCTTGCTGGCAGAACGTCTCTCTTCCAATGTCTTGTGGTTGGAGTGCGAACATGATTTTCTTCACAGTTTGATGTCGCTTTCTCTCTAACAGCAGGATGTACCTTTGGAGTTTGCCGTACCTTCACGGTGCGGCCATGATTTTCTTCACTGCTGAGCTGCTTTGGGAATGAGCTTTGCCACTTTGGCCGCTGCCCATTTCTGTGATTCTGATCAAGCTCAATCCTTCGTCCCTAATATGCAGATATCTCTGAAGTGGTTAGACGTACACAAAGAAAAGTGTGTTCGCAGGATGCATGAAAAGTAATGTTCCCAGGATATGTGAAGGAAAGAGCAACCTTTAGCCAAGGGGTTGATTACATAACTAGTCTTTTCATCCTAGGTAGTAGTTTCGGTGGTTGAATAGTTGTTAGCGTACCTTTATTCACAAATGCTCCAAGCTGAGGTCGCACATCCATTTCGTCTAATAAATGCTTCTGGGAAATATTAGTCCAAATAGGCGGTGTTAGTGTGAGTGCGTTGCTGGAGCATGTATCTGATCGAGTATGCATCATCCAGAAATTTGTGTAAACGTTGTATCTTGATGCAATGAAGCATAGTTAGCTTGTGTAAACAAAGTTGTGCCCATCAAAATAACAGAACTCTTTGTTTCAATCTAATTTGTGTAAACGTTGTATCTTGATGCAATGAAGCATAGCTCAGCGCTGCATGCAGTGTATGCATAGTAGTTGTCAATCTGAGAGAAGCATGTGGCTGTACAAATCATATGGAGTGTGGTCAATACAGTACTAATATATAAAGATTACAAATATATAAAATAATTACATGTAATCTGTATCAAACTGCAGGTGTATGTGTACGACCACCAAACTTGTTCCAAATATGTTCCACCAAATCTTCCTTAAGTTGGCGATGAGCCTTTTTATCACGAAGATTGGTATTTCTAAAGCTCTCTCCAATGGAGGATTTAGTTCATGACAGGTTTTCTGGTTGTTGCACGGTTACTGAACTAGGAGCCACATTTGCATCTAAATTTTCTTCAATGTCCTCTACCTTCTTCTCATCTTCGACTATCATGTTGTGAAGTATGATGCAAGCTAGCACAACATCACGGAGTACATCTCGGTCATACAGACGAGCTGGTCGTTTTAAGATGCAAAAACGACGCTTCAATACACCAAAGGCTCTCTCAATATCCTTTCTTGCCCCTTCTTGTTTCTCTGCATACAACTTGTCCTTCTCGCTGATAGGGAGCTTTATTGACTTAACAAATACGGCCCATTCAGGGTATATTCCATCAGCAAGATAATACCCAATGTTGTGTTGGTTCCCATTGACCATGTACTGAACTCTAGGAGCTTGTCCTTTAAGCTCATTGATAAATAGAGTAGATTGGTTCACAACATTAATATCATTGTTAGAACCAGCTACTCCAAAGAACGCGTGCCAAATCCAAAGATCATGTGATGCCACTGCCTCAAGAATCAGCGTCGGCACTTTCTGATCACCACGAGTGAACTGACCCTTCCATGCATTTGGGCATCTTTCCCATTGCCAATGCATGCAGTCAATGCTGCCGAACATACCAGGAAAACCACGTCTCTCACCAAGTTTGAGTAGACGCTCAGTATCTTCCACAGTGGGGCGCCTCAAATACTGTCCACCAAATTTTGCAATAACACCTTTGACAAAATTCTTCATCGACTCCATTGCAGTAGTCTCACCGATCTTCAAATATTCATCTAGTTCATCTGCAACACTACCAGTGGCCAATTGGCGAATTGCTGCAGTACACTTCTGTAGTGGACTGAGCCCTTGCCGATTAGCGGCATCCTCCCTTTGAGTAAAATAGTCAGACCATTGGCCTAAGGCCTCAACGATGCGTAGAAAGAGTGGTCTGGACATACGAAATCTACGACGAAAAAAATTTGGAGGATATAGAGGATTTTCTGAAAAGTAATCAGTTACTAGTTTTTGATGTGCTTCCTCTCGTGGCCTGTTGATGTGCTTCCTTGGATTGAATCGATGGTCAGATGCCTCTTGCTGAACAGCTTCGATGGTAGACTTCACAAGTACCTCTGCTTCACTGATTGCAGCATCTAGGATCTCATCTTCAGCAATGAACTCATCCAGTAGATTTTGACTTGGATCAGGGCTGTCATGTTCATCAGACATGGTAGAGGGAATGTGAGAGAGAATGGTAGAGAGAACAAGATGGTAGAGAGAAGAAGAAGGCCTCTCGTGTGTGTGTGTGTGTACATATATATAGGTGCACACGGCTGCAGTACATAGTGCTGCATTCACACATAATTGTGCATTCACACTAATGATGTGAAACTGAAATAGATAGTGCTGCATTCACACATAATTGTGCATTCACACTTACTGTAAAACTGAAACATAGTGCTGCATTCACACTTAATGTGAAACTTAAACATAGTGCTGCATTCATGCTTAAGGTAAAACTGATCGCACGCACTAAGATATGAAACTGAAATAGATAGTGCTGTGCTGCAAAATAATTAGTCTGCAAATAACTTTTCTTCTAACTTGCGTATTGCCCTGTCTCGGTTAGCCTTTTTGATCTTCGGACATTTGACTTGTGTCTTGATTAAGCAACGAATTGTAGACCACAAACATCTTTGCCTCCTTTTGCTCCTTTGCAGCCTTCAAATTTGCATTTGATATTTCAATCTGTGCTTCTGTAACCTTCCCACACTCTACCTTGCGATCTTGACTGACCTTGGCAATTTTCTCAATACTGTCCCCAAGGTTGATAATTCCTTCCATAAGGTTTTCCTTCTTGACCTTACCATTGCGCTCGGCCTTTGCAGCTTCCCTACCCATGGGGACGTTTTTGTTCTTCTGGAACACCAACCACATCACTGTTCTTATCTGCCTCCACAAACTGTGCCTTCCATTTCGGCTCGTCTTTAAGAATCTTCCACCAATGCACCAATGAAAAGCGCTTTCCGTGCCTGACAATGTACATCTTCTGTGCCTCTTCTTCATGCATGTCGTCGGAATATCCGCTTGTATTCATTTGAGTTACCTTAGTCCAACAATCGTTGAAATCTGTGATCGATGCCTTGAGACGTGACCAGTGAACCACGAACAGCAGGGGCCGGAGATGAACCACGAACAGCAGGGGCCGGAGTTGGTGCGGTAGGGGTGGTAGTCGCCGCAGCTGGGTCGGGTGGTCGGTGGCGCGATGGAACTGACGGCGATGGTGACGAAGCTGGAGGCGGTGATAGCACAGGCAGGGACGCGGCCCTTCAATCCCAGACGCCCGCGCCCTGTACCTCCTCCGCCGCCACCGCGTCGGCTGCAGTCGCAGTCGCCGGAGGCGGATCCATGGCGCGCCGTGACCTAGGGGCGGAGAAGGTGGGGAGGCGGAGAATGAGCGGCTGCCGGGCGGAGAAGATGGAGAAGGGGGCGGGAAATCGGTGGCGGGCGGGGAGGGATTGGGGCGCGCGCGCGAAGAGGAAGCCGGGCGCGCGAAGATGAAGCCGAAGCGCGAAGAGGACGGGTCGGCACACCGGATCTGGTGATGAAACGATCCCCCCCTCAGCGGTGGTTTCACCTGGTTTCCCAGGCATGGGAAACAACGCTACCCAGTTTCACCATGGTGAAACTTTCTCCTCTCTCTCCTCCCCATTTCATGCAAAGATTCTGTTTTTTTGCTGATGTGTCACTGTATTTAATGTGCATGAAACTCTTGTAAAACCCACATTGAGACTGGCCTTAGAGCAACATCATCAGGTAGATAGTGTGCTCTCCCCTCAAATAAAAATCATTTGATGTCCTCTCATATGCAAAATACACTCAATAGAGATCAGGGTAGTAAGTTACACGCCTCTAATTGAAAACCAACACCCATCTGGTGCCTGTTCGTACAAAAGTCTATTACCCAGTCCAGTACTAGGAATAGGCCACCACACATTGAATTGAACAAACTTGACCAACTATTTTGTATATAATTAAATATAAACGGTGCTCTTGTTCCATGAAGGGCACCACACTTGACCAACTACTTATAAGAGCAACAGACAGTGCCCTTCTTCATTGAAGGGCACCACACTTCAGCTACTAATTATAGGAGCAACACACAGTGCCCTCATTCGCTTAACTCACTGGCCTGTTGCCTTGTTTCTTAGACGATGCTAGCAGTGCGGTGCTAAGATCGCCCTCCGCGCTTACCAATGTATTATGCTGAATATATGCGCGCTTTATCCTGTGACAGTACCAGAAATTGCAGATTGAAAGAGGCGTCAGAAGAAGAAGTGGCAACCAATTGTGAGTTTGCCTGTAAAAGATCAGCGCCCAGATCATAGCCGACACAAAAAACAGCACGGCGTACACATCCTACAAAGGAAGAGACCAGCAAAAGATTAGTAGACTGGCAGGGTTCTTCATCAGAAAAGATAAATTGTACTGTATAAAATTGTCAACAACGAAAGCCGTGACATGCAGAAGAAGGTCACAACATATTAATTATATTGGTGGGTTCATTCAAATAAGATGAAGCTATTGCTATCAGCCCCGCCCATCCACCTCCTCGTCTCCAAAAAAAAAGTACAGAAAGTAAGTAATTTAGGCAATCCATACTAATAGCATACTACTATTGTATATAAATAGACACTGGTGTGGATGGATCTACATAGGAGGAAGCAAAGGCAAACACATAGATCTGAGCGCAAAGAACAGCAGAATCCTCACCAGCATGCCCTTCACGCACATGGCCTTGAGATGTTTGTTCTGATGAACAGCCTTCTCCTCCTCCTTGAGCCCAGTGATGCCTTTCTCCTCCTCCTTCAACCCCTCCTCCTTCAGCCCGGTGTTGCCTTTCTCGAGATCTACGCAAGGATCCGACATCTTTGTTCTGCTGCTTTCGACTCCCGGCTCGGCGCGGGACAACTACTTCTCTTCGTCTCTAGGATCCGAGGAAGGTTGGCGAGAAGAAGGGCGGGGAGGATCGATCGTATTGGAGGCGGTCTCCTCGGTCAGAGCCAGCGGGATCAAGAGGAGGCCCGGAGGTTGTCGGGTTTTATGAGATCGAGGTTTAGTAGAAGTCGGTCTCGTTCACGGGCCTGCTCTCTTCTCTCCCCTGTCATATTGTAAACCATTTACAATTCAATAATACCGTATTCTAGTTGTCATAGCAAAACGTTAAACTAAAGCATGTCATATTATAGATTGAGACTGCATAGAACTACTCACAAAAATTCCAAAAGATCATCATTTTTCTATGTTATGATTTTTCTACAATTTTATATGGATTCAGCCATAATTATGCATAATAGACAAATTAAAAACAAAAAAAAAAATAACTTTGCATCGGGACCGCTAGAGTTCAATAGAACATAGGCATCATATCATAAATATTGTTTGGCCATCTCTTGCAATCACGATTAAATCTACCTTTGAAGGCTAAACCTGCTAAATCGGCTAAATCTGTTGTTTACCTTATCCCATTGGTACATAAACATTCAGGGCACACTTAGATCTTGAGTAGAGTCGTTAGTTAACAAGATCACAAACAATGTCATCATGATTACGATTTTGGTGAGAAATCGTGACACAGAAGTAGTTGGTAATCTAGACCGATGTGATTAATTACAACAAAGTGGTGGTTATCACACTTCTCAGCCACGAAATTCCATCTTCATTTCCCTAATTATTTGCCACAAGGAGGGACCCAAAGCTATCGCACTCATATTCATCGTGCAGCTGAGGATTCTATTGTAGGCAGTTAAAAGATACCAGCCCTGGTCTGTGTCATGTAGGAAACTGGGCACAATCTTTTCTGAGGATACTATCTCCTGAGACCTCCCATGCTTAATCACTTCTCTAGCAATCGTCCCAGAGCAAGAGGTCAACTGATCAAGAATACAGAAATATGTGGAGGCAAAACAAAATAATGAAATGATAAAAGCGCTCAGTCAGGTAACACGCTATGCTGAAGAAATGAGGACAGTATATATGGACAGACCGAAGCTGAAAGGTAGCAGTACCACTGAGCACATGAAAATAATAAGCTGCAGCATATAGACAGCCGCATTAATTGTTGATGACAATTGAAAAAAGCTGCAGCATTATACACAACTGCATTATAATAGGCTGCACCAATATTCTGCAGTTATATGCGTAAAGTGTTTCACTTGAACAACAATAGAGTCATCCTGGAAATGCCATTTATTCTTTTTATTTGATTATTTACTAGGCATTTAATTGAGTATAGTTTGTGATCCATTTTACATTTATAAGAATCGGTTCTTTGGTTAACAATGAATGTTTTTAAAGTGAAAGCGGATTAATCTCTATATTTGGGTGTATTGTGCTTTCTTTAAAGATTGATCCATAATTGTCAATTATTTTTAATCCATGCTCATGAGATTTATCCGGTTAAAGTAGTGGTGATTAATTATAAATTTGATGTTGAATATTCCAAAATTTCTGTCATTCGTCCTGGTTTAACCCTCTTTCTGTCAGCCTTGGCGTGAAGCAGAGCATGTGCTTGGTCACCGTGAAGGCTGCCACGGTGATTGCGGCCTCATCCCCAAACCACCATTTATGCAATACATTCAGGTGAAGCAGAATTTACCACCTGACTGTTTTGGACATAACCATTAAGGAACAATAATATTGAAAAGTGAAGTGGAGTTCTGAATTTTGTGTCCAGGGGAAATACACCTCACAAAATGTAACACGGCAACACTTATGAAATGCAAATAGAAGCAACACTTTTGCAATGCAATGCAATTAGAAGCAGCAGGGGGTAAAACAAAATCATCAGGTAGGTCATGTACTCTCCCTCCTTAAATAAAAATCAATGGCTGGCACTGTGCAATGTTGCAATACATAGTCTTAAAGCAACATCATCAGGTAGGTCATGTACTCTCCCCTCCTTAAATAAAAATCTTTTGATGTCCTCTCGTTTTCAAGATACACTGATAGAGGTCAGGGGTAATAAGTTAAACGCACGCTTAATGAAAACCAACAACCCATCTGGTTTCTGTTCGTACAAAACTCTTAGATTGAATTGAACAACTATAATTAAACAACAATAATTATTAATCGTACAAAAGTCCAGTACTAGGACTAGGCCACCACACGTTGAATTGAACAACTATAATTAAACAAACGGTGCCCTTGTTACCTGAAGGGCACAACATTTGACGAACTACTTATAAGAGCAACAGACAATACCCTTATTCATTGAAGGGCGCCACACTTCAACTACTAATTATATAGGAACAACACACACATTGTTGGCTTATTTCTTTGACGATGTCAGCTGTGCGGTGCTAAGATCGCCGCTGGCGCTTGTTAATTTATTGTGCTGAATATATTGGTGCTTCATCCAGCGACAGTACCAGAAATTGAAGATTGAAAGAGGCAACAGGAGTGCAATTGGCAACCAAATGTGAGTTTGCCTGTAAAAGGACAACGCGCAGATCATGGTCGTCACAAAAAAACAGCACGGGGTACACATCCTACAAAGGAAGAGACAAGAAAAAGATTAGTAGACTGCCAGGGTTCTTCGTCAGAAAAAGATAAATTGTACTGTATAAAATTGTCAACAATGAAAGCCGTGACATGCAAAACAAGTTCATAATATATTATATTGGTGAGAGTTCATTCAAATAAGATGAAGCTATTGCTATCAGCCCCACCCCTCCACCTCCCCCTCTCAAAAACATAAAAAATAAAAATAGTACCGAAAGTAAGTAATTTAGGCAGCACATACTAATAGCATACTACTATTGTATATAACTAGTAGAAAAAAATGAAATAGAAATCAAACTGTTAGTTTTAACTACGTAGCTCAGAAAATCCGTTCCCTTGTTTGTGAGGATCTGTGAACTAACTGGTGTGGGTAAATAGGAAGAATCAAAGAAAAACACATAGATCTGAGCGCAAAGAACAGCAAAATCCTCACCAGCATGCCCAAGATACACATGTCCTTGAGATGTTTGTATCGAAGAACAGCCTTCTCTTCTTCCTTCAGCCCGGTGATGGATTTCTCCTCCTCCTTCAGCCCGGTGAGGCCTTTCTCGACATCTACGCAAGGATCCGACATCTTCTTCGATCTGATTGACGAGAAGGGCCGGGGCGGATCGTATTGGCGGCGGTCTCCTCCAGTTTGAGCCGGCGGGATTCACAGGACGGAGAGGAGGCCCGGAGGTTGTCGGGTTTTATGAGGGCAGGATACGTTTAGTACAAGTCGGTCTCGTTCACGGGCCAGCCCCTCTCTTCTCTCCCCTGCCTGTATGGGCTATGCCCCCGGTCCATGTCATATTGTAAACCATTTACAATTCAATAAAACATATTCTAGTTTGTACAGCAAACACATCTATACCTACTATTAAAATGTGAAAATTTCTGCCGTTTTTTTTCACCCTCAATTTCTTTCGCCTCTTGCTTCTCCGAGTCCCGGGCCGGTACGTCAGATATGTTCTCACGACCTGACGTTAATTGTTTTGGCTCGACCACACCGATACGATACATGGCTGCGATGCCTCCGTGGTCCTGTCCGTGCGTGAACTAGCCTGTAATTGTGGGCAGCTGAACTGCTGACCTCAGATAGGTTGATCAATGATCCACGGTGTGTGTTTCATTCGTTTCTGCTTCCTTTTTTCGGTTGTTTTTTGTCAGCTCATGGCTACGCGGTGATGCAAAGGATTAATATTTTCTAGGACTCATGATAAGACTTTGCTTGACACTTTCTTAAGCTCTGTACGTGTCTAGATAACTAGGGAATTCCCGCGCGTTGCTGCAGGTATTGAGTATAATTTTAGAATAAACTTAATTAGAATTTGAAGAGTTTCATCTTGGTACTGCCAAATGTATTATATATTTCTTCAAAATGATTGATCTCTACCTGGGCTATATATGCCATCGTAGAGAAATATAAAAAAATGACAAATAAGAAAGCAAAGGGCTTATATTTGTGTAGGACCTTTGAATAGAACCTGGTCCTATAAAATATTAGGACCGGTTTTCACCGTTCACTTCTTTCCAATGCACTGCTGCACTTTAACATCAAACATCACTTCATTTCATAAACATGGGAATGGTGCTATACATTGTGGATGTCTTAATGCTTTGCATATAAGAATCTGACAATTTGTCACTCAATCATCTCGGCGTTGCCATCAGTGTTCAATGAGGAGAGTGAGTGATGGTGGCCCTGTAGCTGACGCTGGCCTCCTCGTCCCGCAGACTGAACTTGAAGAAGCGCGCGGAGCAGCACGGCCGCCAGCACCTTCATCTGCCTGTACTCGAATTCCTTTCCCAGGCATATCCTCGGACCGTCCTGTACTACGTAGTTTGGCGAGGGGCAACGCTCATCAGCAGCTCAGGCCATGTCATGTCATTATAAACAAACAATTGTAGCACGTGTGGTGAGTAGTTACCACCTACCTGAAAGCCATGAACTTTAAAGGGCTCTCCTGCTGAAACTCTCTGTTGTCGTCGAGCCAACGCTCGGGCGAGAAGACCTCGGCCTCGCTGCCCCATGGCATATACGGGACATAGAACACAACGTCTCCCTTGCCGACGCTGAAGCCACCCGATAGGACATCGACCGAGAAGCACTCCCTGTTGTTCTGATGAAACATGAAATGAATTGAATCGATGGATGATCAGCTGCGCTCCATCCATCCGATCCTCTCTCAATTCCTCACCAAGGGAAGCGAGGGTAGAGCTTAAGCGTTTCCGTCAAGGCAGTGTGCAGGTAGTGCATCTTGCCCAGTGCCTCGTCGGTGAGACACCGAGCGAATCATCCACGGACAACGCGTTCTCGCCGACAGCCTCCCCAACCTTGTAGAAGGCCTTCTCCTGGACTGTGGGGATCACTCCTGCCCCCTTAGCCTTCGCTCCCGGAGAGGCGGGAAGGGGGCGAGGGCTTCCCACGGGGTGAGTCAGAAACACAAGCGGGGAAGCGGAGCGGCCTCCGCTCTGCCCGTCCCCTCGCTGGAGTTGCCGAGGGGCGGGAGGATCGGAGGGCGCCCGAGCCCTTGCACGTGAAGCGATGTAGCGTTTGGCCAAGCGTGACGTGGATATGACAAAAGCGAGTAAATGGCACTTAAAGCGGCCAACGACCGATCCCATTCCTAGTGCCCGCACCGGGTATTTATAGGAATACCCGAGGGCGAGAGGGGCTGATTTACAATTTGGTACATGGTAGGTAGGGGAACACTCACTTACAACCAGGCCCCACAGGGGGCAAGCTAGTAACTATTCATACAAGGTTACAACGGGGAATGTACATGCGCTCTCTCTTGGTTGGGGATCATAGGGTTTCCCAGTGCCTGCCGCCGGTGTACGAGCGGATGCGGAGGGGGTGGTTCGGAGGGGGCCCCTCCGCCGGACCTTCCCGCTGCCCGAGCTCGCACCGCTGATGGGCTCCCTCCGTCGGCACTCCCTCCATGGCATGGGGGGGGGCGACTTGCTCCCCGCCTTCGGCCGTCGACTGGAGGTTGCCCTTGACGGAGGGGTGAAGCCTCACCACTCCGTGTCCTAGCGAATGGTCCTCCGCTCTGCCGCTGGTCCCGCAAGACTTCGTAATTTGTTAAAGGTTGGTTCTTGGCCCCCGTAGTGAGGCCTCGCGGGGCTTGCTTTGGAGCTGGCGAGGGTCGCCCTCCCCAACAGCAGCCCCTCGAAGGTGCAGGTTCCCCGGGGGGGCCAGGGCAGCGAAAAAGTCTTTTCGAAGGGTCCCGTGCGGGTGGCGTGCTCGGCTCCCCATGGGCCCTTGCCGGCCGGGCGTCCCCATTTGCTCGTGGGCCTCACGGAGGTGGGCCTTGGCCCTGTTGCTCTTGCTGTGCGCTAGGGTTTCGTTGGACTTGGAGGGATAGTGTTGGTTGGTTTGAAGGTGACGCGAGATTGGTGTGGGTTGTGCCCGCTTAGGTTGCGCGGATGCCGTTCGTTCGCCTACGCCCGGGGCGGATCGGGGTGGGTTGTGCTTGTTCCAAAAGGAGCACCGTTTTTTTCCACAAGAGGCGCTTCCGCGAGCTGAGGGTGAGACGGTGCCTCTTCCCGGCCCGGAGGTCATCGCCTTTGAAGAATTTTTCCATGCGGGGCCCGATTCCCCGTATGCGAGTTCGTTTTGGGCGTGTTGTGAAGGTTTAACCTCCGCTTCCACCAGCTTACTGTCGCTTGCTTCCCGTGTCTCATGACGTACGTGTGGGCATGCCGCTCCGTTGGCTTGGAGCTGACGGTGGATGGTTTTGTCGGAGCCCACACCGTGCACTATCAGCCTCGCACGGTCAAGACGACGGAGGAGGAGGCCTTTCGCGCGCCGCACGGGCGTGTGTAGCTTCATCCCTCGCAGCGGGGTGGGAGGCCCTGCGCCGGGCGCGAGAAGAACAAGTGGGCGCGGACTGGCTGGACCGCTGGTTTTATTACCAGTTGACGGCGTGGTGGGGCTCTACGGCGAGCCCGAAGTCCCTCCAACTTTCGAAGGTGAAGCCCGCGGAAGACGGGCGGCTGCGACGAAGGAGCTGGATGCCCTTCGCACCATGTCCCCGCCATGTCTCGCGCGGGACTTGGTGGACGAGTTTGGCGGCGGGGCGCAGATACAAGTGTTGTGGGTGGAGGTGCCCGCCCTTGACGTCGCGAGAGTCGGCGGACTACGCCGCCAAGGGGTTGAAGGCTTTGCGGCTCGGCCTGGAGCAAATCCGGCCGGAGCCGCACGAGGCGGCGGGCGACAAGGCTGAGTTCGGGCGGTTGGTGATGGCGGAGGCCACCGCGTGCTCCGACTTCCTCATTGGGAAGTTGGAGTCATCGGAGATCCGACGGATCCGCGCCTATCTCGCCGTCGCCGCCGGGTGAACCGGGTCTTCGATCTCCCGGAGGTGGAGTACGAGGACTGGCCATCCGAGGCCGACGCCGACACACACCATGGACTGAGGGAAGAAAAGGCGTCGGGTCCGCAAGGCCAAAGACGCGGCCGCGGCTGCGGAGCCCCCGCGAAGCGGAGGCGTTCGACCGCTGCCTTTGCTCTCACCGCGAGGAGGGGGCGGGCTCGTCGGCGATGGCCGGAGTTCCCGGACGCTGGCCTCGATATTTTCTCATCTCCGGCGAAGATGATGACGAGGAGGACGTGGGGGCCGCCAGAGCGGATCCGGAAGCGGGGACGCGGAGGTGGGCGAGGAGGAGGACTCCGAGGAAGGCTCCGAGGATGAGGAGCTTGAGGAGGGGGGGGTCGCGGCGGGCCTCCGAAGAAGATGAGGAGGATGGTGGGGATGATGGTGGAGAGGGTGGCGAGTGGGGCGGACTTACCGCCACCCGCCGTATGAGCACTCACGTGTCCCCCGCCCCTACTAGGGCGATGCCACGTGTGGGCGGAGGGCGAGATCTTGAAGGACCCGCCGGAGCCCCTTCCGGGAGTGGGAAGGCATTATGAGGGAGCGGAGGCGCCTCTTCGCTGCCCTACGTGGCGGAGACGATCGGCATTGACGATGTCGACGCCGAAGCCGCACACGGTGTCGACCTCGCGACACCCCCTTCGCCGATTCAGAGGTGGAACGGCGGATGATCGGGTGCGTCTTCGACCGTGTGCGCCTGCCAGAGGCCGAGATGTAGGTGGCGAACCGCTCTCTCTCTGATATTCATGAGGATATCAAGGTGAAGACAGCGGAGCTGTTGGTGTTGGCGGGGCGGCCATCCGCGAAGGGTGGGACTCCGTCGACCACGCGGGGCCTTGAAGGAAGGCCTCCGGCGAGCTCAAGGAGAGCCTGGCGGGAGGTCCGAGAGGCTCAAGGCGGCTGTCGATGAGGCGGAGCGCCCCGGAGGGAGGTGACGGACCTGAAGGAGGGCACGAAGGTTCTCCGACGGGAGAACGAAGTGGCTGGTTTCGGAGGTGCGGGAAGCCCGCGAGGCGCGGCAGGCGGAGGTGGAAGCTTCAGCGAGGAGGATCAACGATGCGGAGCTGGCCTCGGTACTCGACAGCGGAGGACTTCAAGGCGGCCCTTGACTCGTTCTTGGGAGGGGTTGGGGCTGCTCCTTCGACCGCTTTGCCAAACCGGACCCCGCTCTTGTGGGCGCTGGATGCGCCGGAGGTGGGGGAGCTGGTGTCTTGCACGGACTTCGGAGCCGCGACCGCCGCGGTTGCCTTGAAGGGGCCCTCCGTTATCTGGAGTGCCCGCACCGCGAGCCATTGTCGAGGCCCCGCACCGCTCGCTTCCCTGGTCCTAACGAGGCCGGGGCCCGGGCGGAGGAGCGGGGAGGTGAAGCGCTTCATGACCGCCTTCATCAAACGCTTTTGGTTCGAAGGCGGGCGGAGCTTGCTCGGACTTCGCGAAGGCGGACCTCGCTAGAAAGGTTGGTTTATTTCTTGCAACCTTGTTTGTTTCTTTTGCTCTGTCTTTGCCTTATCATCTTACATGGTTTGGGTCATGCTCATAGGTTGCCGCTGCCGCCGCCGCGCTTCGAGCGGAGGGTCTCGCCCCGCCGCTTCGGAGGAAGTCCGGGATGCCGGACGGGTTGAGGTGCGGGGCCGCTCCCGGGCGACTCTGGTACCTCCGCCGCGGCTGAAGATCCGCCGCCACCCCGGCCGGCACCCACCTCCGACGCCGTTGTCTCATCTCCCCGGCTTCGCCGGCCGATGCTTCGCCTTCGTTGTCCCGTCGGAGGGCGCCCCCCATCACCCCCTTCGACGACTCCTCCGGCCTCCGAGGGAAGAGGTGGTGTAGGGCTCCCTAGGTTGTCCTTAGTTTTTATGGTGTTTAAGTTTATGGTCGTTTCGCTGATTTGCGTTCTTGATTGTGTTGTGCTTACGTTGCGTTTGTCTGCGTTCGTCGTTAAATTATGCCGAGGCTAGGGGCTAATGTTGTCTTTTGTATCGGTCCGCGCAGGTACCGATGGGGCCTGCGCAGAGGGTACTTAATGTGGTTCCGCTGATGATGAATCGCCAGGATGTTTTTATCTCCGGGGAGACCTGGGTGCATGCTATGCAGAGGTTCCCTGGGCTACCCTTCGAACGATTTTGGTGGGGAAGGGTTCGAAATACGACCAGCCAATCGGGCTTCGGAGGCTTTTCGGCGGTCTCATGACTTGACGAATCGTCAAGTGGAGCGGATACTTTTGGGGCCGGTGCCGCTGCCATGGCGGAGGATGACATTGAGGATGACGAAGCTGTTGCCATTGCACTTGGGCAAGCGGCTTGTTGGGTCGACCGCGGAGGGCGGGTCGTTGTGCCGGGGGAGGACGTTGGTTTCGAGTGGGGGCGACATGCGGAGGGTCTATCGTCATCGAGTATTGAGTGGAGACCTCCCGCTTGTTTTGTCAGAGCCGGCTATACCGGAGGTCGTTCCTTCAGCTAATGAGCCATTGGTGGAGGTAGTTGATGTGGAGGCCTTTGTAGAACGTGTTGCAAGGGTGCTTGTTAAGGCGGTTCTGCATGGTGTTGTAACCTCTGTAGCAGAGGAAGTGTGTGCGGAGGCCCCCTCAAAACTCTCGGGCCGCGGAGGGATTTGTAACTTGTTATCCGATATGGATGATATATTTGCGGAGTCGCTTTTATGCTTGTATATATGTTAAGTGGGTTTGTTATGTTTGGAGATCGCCGCGTGACGCGGCGATATTTCTTGCTTCTTTTGGTGCGCCATCCTTGCGCGAGGGGCCATGTGGGACAGCGGCACCGCTTATTTCTTTTATTGCGAGGCTCGTGCGTTTTGCGAAGGTAGCCGCGTAGAACAGCGGCGTCCCCTATTTCACTTAGTGCGAGACTCGCGCGATTTGTGAAGGTAGCCGCGTAGAACAGCGGCGTCCCCTATTTCACTTAGTGCGAGACTCGCGCGATTTGCGAAGGTAGCCGCGTAGAACAGCGGCGTCCCCTATTTCACTTAGTGCGAGACTCACGCGATTTGCGAAGGTAGCCGTGTAGAACAGCGGCGTCCCCTATTTCACTTAGTGCGAGACTCGCGCGATTTGCGAAGGTAGCCGCGTAGAACAGCGGCGTCCCCCTATTTCACGTAGTGCGAGACTCGCGCGATTTGCGAAGGTAGCCGCGTAGAACAGCGGCGTCCCCCTATTTCACGTAGTGCGAGACTCGCGATTTGCGAAGGTAGCGCGAGAACAGCGGCGCCCCCCTATTTCACTTAGTGCGAGACTCGCGCGATTTGCGAAGGTAGCGCGAGAACAGCAGCATCCCCTATTTCACTTAGTGCGAGACTCGCGCGATTTGCGAAGGTGGCCGCGTGACCGGCGGTACTTTTTTTTTATTGCTTGGGTTTGGTTTACAATGTTTCTTTTGGGGCGCGGGGGCCTTTCGCTATAGGGTTCCTGTTGAAGCTTTTGCGTTGATGCGGGGGTGCTCCCTTGCATTCCCACGAGCTGCGGCTCCTCGTCCGCAGAGTTGGACGTGGACGACCCGTCGCGCGAATTGGAGCTCTTGCGGAGGTGGCTTGCGAGGGTGGTTCCTCGCGCCTTTGTGCGCGCCTATCCTTGCTTGATGGCGTCTTTGCGGGTTGTCGCAGTTGTGCCGCCTTCTCGCGTTCGTGTTTAGGGGCTGCGTCGTCTCCCCCTTCGGAACTTTGACTCCTTTGGTGGAGTTGCCCACGGAGGATGTTACATTCTCCATTGTGGTATCTCCTTCGCAGGGGTCTCCGCTCCATGTTGTTTGGGTCCCGCGCGAGGTGCTCCTGGGCAGGCCGGGCGTAGGAGGTTGTGGGGACCGAAATGCTCTAGTTTGTCCGCATTTGGTCTTTGTTGGTTTTGCGGAGATTTGGGTGTTTCGCTGCCTCGGAGGCACCTGTAGCGCTGTTGTTCTTCATTGCACTTTGTGGTACGCCTCGGGGGGTCGAGGGCTCGTTTACATTTTCCATTGTGGTACCTTATTTGGGTTGGGGGTTTGGGTTTCGAGGTATCCCCGGCATTTGCTCAGTAGGATCGGGGCTTGGCTAGGGGTGGTAGCATGGTGGCGCATACGACTAGCTGCTGCTCTCTTCCTATCATGGGGCTTGTGGGGGTTGGGGGTCCGGTTTTATAGTGCTCCGGGGGGGTGGTTTTCGGTGTTGGTTGGTTGTCATGAATGCTTGGCGTAGTTATGGCTTGTAGTTCAGGGAGGGGCTGTCCTTGGTAGGTGATGGAGTTAGGGCGTGTAGGGCGGAGGTCCTGTCCTTGATAGGTGGTAGAGTTAAGGCTTGTACAGTGGAGGTCTTGTCCTTGGTAGGTGGAGTTAAGGCTTGTACGCGAGGTCTTGTCCTTGATAGGTGGCAGAGTTAAGGCTTGTACAGCGGAGGCCTGTCTTTTCTCGTCCTGCCTTAGTGAGGCCGGACTGAAGGGCAGCGGAGGTGTCCACGCGGGTCCCCTGGTGAGGGTGCCAGGATGCCTAGCTTTTTGCGTGCCTCCGCTGGTCTTCATTGCGAGCCCTCGGCGGAGGTGCGGGCGCCGGCTTTTTGTGCGCCTCCGCTGGTCTCATACTCGGAGAGCGCGGGGCGTCTTCATTGCGAGCTCCCGGCGGAGGTGCCGTGGCGCCCGGCTTTTGTGCGCCTCCGTGGGTCTCATACTCGAGAGCGCGGGCGTCTTCATTGCGAGCCTCGGCGGAGGTGCCGGGGCGCCCGGCTTTTTGTGCGCCTCCGCGGGTCTCATACTCGGAGAACGCGGGGCGTCTTCATTGCGAGCCCCTGGCGGAGGTGCCAGGGCCCCCGGCTTTTTGTGCGCCTCTGTTGACGGTAACCAACGACATATTTTTCCCGTCAACTTACTACCATAAAGGGAGTAAAATTAAACCTTTTATACTCATATGCATTTACCACTAATAAATTCCACTTGTAGTGCCTTGTATTTTATTTTGCAGATTTATAATAAAAGCAAGTGGAAAAATCGACCAAAGTACGCCTTCCAGGAAAGCGCATCATTGCAAAATCCAAGCCCAAGAGCAAATCGACCCAAAACATCAAATGCGGGCCGAGCAAAACCCAGCCCACAACTTTTCAGGCTTAAAGACGACACCCGCCAAGACCGGGCCAAGGCCGAGCCCGAGGGGGTGCGCGCAAGATGGTGCGGCCGCACCCTCCCCACGAGGCGGTTTCGGCCCGGCCTCGGGGAGGCGGTTCGTGCACCTTCCAAACAGGGTTTCCCGCCCTTAGTTGGTCGGTTTGCATCGAAGGAAGGTTTTTCGTGTCGGTTTTGGTGTATTTTAGCATTTAGGCCCCTCCTCCAAGTGTATAAGTAGGCCCCCTCTCTCCCTCTCTCAACACACACCACTTGGAGTCCGGCAAACCAGCAATTTTCTCTCTCTACCAGCTCTACCTCTCTCTCTTCTTCTACTTCTTCCTTCTTCTTCTTTCTTCTTCTTTATTCTTTCTTGGTTAGCACTTGGAGTAGAAGAGCTACAAGGAGGGCTTGTCTCCTAGAAGAAAGTGCTTTGGTAATACATCTACTCTATGGAGCATTCTTCTATTTGCAAGTCTTATATCCATGTTCTTGGCCTAACTTATGAACTAGAGTGTAGTTTTGTTCATGTTCTTGTGTTGGTATATGAACTAGCATATAGTTTACATATCATAATCTTGACATGTTCATTACGGTTCATCATCGATCATCATATGCCTAACTTGATTAGAGGTGGTATAACGGTTCGTTGTTCCTTCCGGGTTTGCTCTTGTTCTAGTCCGTCCATTCGACGAGTGGGGATCCTAGGGGGACAAGAGTAGTGCTCTAATACGCGGCATGGTGCCCGGGTATTACGACACCTGCGAATATGAGGGCATGCCACAGTTGAGGGGGTAGGCGGCTTGGTCGTGACAAGCCTTGACCATCCTTTGAAATCCCCCACGTTCGTATGTTATGTAGGAGTTCGTAAATGCTTCTATTGGGCCGTATGGCACCCGGGAGTCTCCCTGTTATCCTAGACCTAACCACGCTTAGATCAGTTTGCATATGATCCTAACTATTCATTTGTATGGCCATGACTAGATACATTAGAACTACTCCATTAGGTTATTCATTTATTCTTTATCTATTTTCTTTATCCTTTTGCTGGTGGATTCTTAAGTGTGTGTCACACACTATCCATGAACCATTATTGCTTACCCCTGTTATGAACATTTTGGTCTAAGCAAACACATGTTCCTCTATTCGGATGCCATGCTAATTTATTAATCACATGCCTTCCTTTGGGAAAATATAAATAACGATACCACGAATACTTCGGGTGAAATGCTACAATGATAGATCCCGCGCTTGCGGATGAATATCTAAGATGGCAAGATCTATCCCGTTGACAGATTCCATTTCGGATCACCGACATGGTGGTTTTACATGGGAATGTCACGGGCGCATTTTCCCGACGCTCTTATTGGGGATGGGTTTTATACTGTTTTTTCCTTTGATTGCGTTAAGAAATGCCAACAAGCATTTCGGCGCCGCTGTCGGGAAGGCATTGTGAAAATAAATAAATAAATAAATAGCTGGCTATGAATATGAATTGTGTGCGTGGCTACCATTTGCTCGTCTGGGTTAACCTTTTATGTTTTTCTCCGTTGTGGGTGAAAACGGGGATAGTGTATGTCGGGTTTCCTTCTGCGCCGAAAACTTCACCTCCGATCCGAGAGGCACTCCTAAGGAAGAACTTGTCTCGTGCCGCTTCTTCTTCATTTGGAATCGAAACCGACAACCCCGCACCAACCGCAAACCAAGCTATGGCCCGGTCGCCGCGCGCGATTTCTCAACTCCTTTGTCACCAACGTGCCCACCGGGCGGTGGTGAATGTGGCGGATTAAAAACTTTGAGTGCGCGACCTTTGGGGCGATCACCATGGTGCAGCCACCCATTCCGTGCGGGCTGCCGGCGGGGACATAAATGCTCATCTCCAAAGACTTCCTTGAGCCGTGCGATACAATAGTCATCAAAGATGTCGCGGGCAGACGTCATCAGGCTCCGCCGTTCCCCTTCTCCCTCGTGGGGAAGGCTAAAGCGATGGTTCTACAAGGACAAGGAAGTCGCCGCGATGCGTGGGCCCAAGTGCGTTCGCGGCGTTCCTCGCCAAGTTCTTCCCCATGGGCAAAACCAATGCCCCGAGGGGAGGATTGCCAATTTCGCCAGACATCAATGGAACCCATCCCGAGGGCGGGAGAGGCCGCAAGAATACATTCCGCATGCCCGCACCATGGGATGGAGAACCGGCCGGTGCTCTCGAACTTCTACAATGGTCTCACGGCCATATCGAAGGGCACCTCGACGCCGCTGGCGGTGGCGATTTCTATCCCTCACCATCGATCGTGCAACAGCCCGATTGATAAAATGGTGGCAAATCGTAGCCGGGCGAAGACGAGCCCCCGCCAAAACACAAAAAGGCATGCATACCGTGAAGGAGGCGGATATGCTTGCCGCCAAAAATGGACCTCGCCGCTAAAGGGGGCCGGAGGAGCCGCAAAGAGATGCTACTACCCAGCCGGCGCCCAGCCTAGACCACGACGCTCACATGACCCGTGAGGCGTGTGGTGAGGTTGGCCACTCGAGGGGATAACCGCCTCGAGACCCCGTGAAGAAGCTGCCTTCATCAACAGCAAGAACGGTACCGCCAACCGCAAAGCTAGGCCGGAACAACCGATCCAGCCGCCATTCCAAGGCAACGGGGATATAACTCCAACTATAACCCCTGGTCGGCCATCACTAAAGGACTGATGCTTGGGCGGCGGAAATTAACGAAAATCTCACCAAAAGATGAGCCACCAAGACAAGATCTTGGAAGGTGTGAATAACAAGCTTGAAGGGTTGGACGCCGGGCCGTGAAGAACCAACTTCGGCTTCAACAAGATGATAGAGACACGGCTAGCCCGGATTGCGGCCCAAGTGCCGATTAACGACTTCGGGAAGGATCCTAGGGCAACACGAGGTCCCACACGAGTCGATTAACATGATATCTCGAGGCTCGGCCAACCCGCAGAGCTGAAGAAGATCCCCGTGGACTCGCCATTCATTGCCAAGAAGGGAGATCCCGGGCGTCCGATCATCACCGTGCCATTGGCCCCCACAATTTTGCTAATGCATTTTGTGACACGGGGGCCAGTATTAATGTGATGTCCAAGACCACCTTCAACAAAATCCATGGAGAGACACTTACTCCTGCCAAATTAGCCCCTCCAAATGGCGAGATCAATCAACAAGGCGAGGGAATCTTTTGGAGGACATGCCGATTAAGATCCAAGATGAATACATCCCCGCAGACTTTGTGGTCTTGGACATGGGCCCAAAGGAGGATGTGTTTCTCCTCCCGGGGAGACCATTTCTTTATATCGCCAAGGCCGACATCGATGCAGGGGGAAGGGCTTCATCGTCTTCCATATCAAGGATAAGGCAGAAAGCGCCCATTCATTGGGTACAAGCAACAACACACCCGACAATCATCGTCATCAAGACCGGTGTGGAATGTTAAAGGATCCGGCTCGAGACCCGGAAAGGTATCTCCCGCCCAATGAGCAGGGGAGAGTCGACAGCCGACTATAAAAAAAAAAACACGCTCAAAAAAAAAAAAAAAAGGGGTATATCCAAAAAAGAAAAAAAAAAAAATGGGGTATATTAAAAAAAATCTATATATATATTTATATATTTATGTGTTTAAGTAAAATATTTTTATTAACAAAATATTTTGGAAAACTAAAATAAAAATCTTTATAAATAAAATAAGTCTTTACATGAAAAAATAAAGAAAAATATTTTCTACATAAAAAAAGTATATACAAAAAATATTTTTAAAATGATTTTTCTATTTAAAAATAAATTTATATTTGAAAATTTTTGGAGAAAATTCAAAAAGGGAGAAAAGCGGTCGAACGGGGCGAGCAAACAAACGCCACGAACTTTTCGTGACCGTTGAGCACGCGCCCGCCAAAGCGAGCGGCGGCCGCCGCCGCAAGTGGTGCGCCAAGCGCGCAAGGTGCGACCGCACCCGTCTTGCCGGCGCCGTCCGGCTCGCCTTCGCCAACGGCTCCTAGTCGTTATTGTGGAGCGCCCCACGGCCGTTGGCTCGGCTATAAATAGCCCGAGCACCGGTGTGAGAGCACACACCCCTCATTTTCACTCTCTCTCACTCTCACACTCTCTCCCGCTTGTTCTACACTCCATTTTCTCCACCAAAAACATTGTGCCGAGCAAGATCGCGGGCGTGAAAGTTCATACTTTCAACTAACCCTTGCACACCCGAGGTCTCGCTCAATCGATTTTTTTGCAAAGAGCCATGAAGAAAGCCGGGAAGATCTTCGCCGGGTTGAGGCGTCGTCAAGGCATAGCTCACGGCATACAAGCACAAGCTCCGCCCTCAACTTCGACAACCTTGAAGACTCTCCCATGCAAGAAGATCTTTGCACCCGTCGGGGAGGAAGAAGCTCAAGCTCCCCGACGATCGACGGCCGAAAACGCAGCCGCATACCTCGACATCCGTGGAGACCGGGAGATGCAAGCATATCTCCTACTCAAGGATCGTGTGTTCCGGCTGCGCCGAATCGACCCCGAGCTCCTCGAGCAATCAGGTATGGACAACGAATTTCCCATCCTTTGGAGAGCGTCGGGTGGCGGGATATTCCACCTCTCGAGGAGGAAGGTTCTCGCCTCGACAATTCGTTTTTATGCACACTAGTAGAAGACCAGCTAGGAATTTCTTTCGCCTCTTTGGTACACTTTATCATGTTACGGGCGGACCTAGCTCGTTATGGGGTTTTAATTATAGATGTGCAATGAACATAGATGCTGCTCTCCCGCTTTGTTTGACATCACTTTTGGGAGGAGATATCCGGTGCTCATGAGACCGGAACTTTTAAACCTCGCCACTCACGAGATCTAGCACCCATCACTTAGGTTTATCCACCGGATCTCGTTGACTTTGTTTCCTAGACACGGGGGTTAGATGGGTGAATGAAATTGAATTAAAATTACTCTATCTTTGTTGTCCACAAGGAAAAGGTAGCTCCAAAGTGGTAGAGATGTGCAGGAATCTTTTGCATAATATCACAAAAGTCCTTTGTTTCTGTCACTGCACATCTCTTATCACACGCCGCGCTTCGCGATTGGAGCTTTGGAAAATCAGCGAGATAGAGTACATTTCCACACCTGTGGAATATTGGACCATTGCGCATTTTGTGCAGGGGCACTTGGTTAAGATTTTACCATCCGGGCGAGCTTGGTCATCTTTTTCCTGGCTATGCAACTATAGTTCGGTTACCTAACCCGACTTACGTTTGTATAAATGCCGTACTAACATTTGAGCTCGAATCGTTGGATAGCTTGCGGGAGAAAGACACCCCCGCCTCTTCACGCAGCAGCATCGGGAGACCGGAGGTCGGATCCTCCTCCCATGGCCCCTACTTCACGCTCAACCACGCCCACGCCCCTACACGGTGTTCCAGCAAGCATGGCCTCACCCCATGGGGACCCCTGTGGGTAATACCCGGGTATGATCCTAGGTGGGAGCCGCGCCTGCATACACCGCACCATCCGAAAGTGGCCCGAAGGAGATACGAAGCATATGGAGGGGCCAATGATTTGACTTTTGACGGCGCCCGGATGATATGCCCCCACCAGGTCGGCCGTGCATCCACCATGGGGTGGAGGCTATCGGGATCATTGCTGCACACCTCGGCGTCCGCACTAGGAACATTGAGCACACGCTCAATTCCCATGTGCAAAACACCGCATGATGGCGGCAGCGGGAGCGGCAGAGTCGGCAGAGATGGACCCAATTGAGTCCAACATGGCTACCGCACCACACGCGAGGAAGCATTCGAGGTACCAAGGCTTCGATCCCGATCAATAGGCCTCCAGATAGCTTGGGGAGGACCCCGCAGGTATCATTGCATTGCATATTTATTTCCATCAATTTTTACTTTATTTCTAGCATGTTTAAATTTCAGCAATATTGCATTGAAAAAAAAACCTAAAAAAAAAATCCAAAAATAGAATAAGTAGCTCTTCTTTGTGCCTTAATGCTTATATATATGAGCTATAAAAATGTTTAGTCTTAGTCCCTTGTTGAAATGATGAATAGTTGCTCTGTCTTATGCTTTGCACATCGTGCCTAGTTTATAATTCAAGTTCTCTAAAGTTTGGGTTTAGTGGCTAATTCTAAAACTCATCCCGAAAAAAACCCGATTCATGTGGGTTGCATATGCTCTATCTAGTCTAAGTTGTTACCAAATATGATATGGTACAAATGGATTTGCTATGACTTCGTCCAAAAGAGAAACTTGACATCCGGGAATCTAAGCTTTAAAAAGAGAAATGTTTTTGGGATATGCTAAAAAAAATGAGATGAAAAATGGACAAGTGTCCAAGGGCGAGTAGAGCCCACATCTCTAAAAAAACAGAAAAAGAGAGGAAATAAAAGACAAAAGTCTAGGGCGAGAGAGCCCACCTCTCAAAAAAAAAAAAAAATATATAGCAATAAAGCCCAAGCTTTCTCTCAAAAAAAAAAATTATTATCTAAATAAAATCCCGGATAAAAAGTTGATCAAAAGGATGAATGATAAGCACCTCTCGTTATAACCGTTCTATCGCAACCCAAGGCTTTGAGAAAAGCCGGAAAGCCCTTCACGATGAAAGGTAATAAAAGGGTGGGAAAAAGATGTGCCATTTTATTCAAACTATAGTAGAAAATCTTATTATAACCCCCGCACTTGTAAAACGTAATCGGCATAGTAGCAACTCCACGATCAACAACCAAGTACTTATCTCTTTTGCTCGAGGACGCGCAAAGGGTAAGCTTGGGGAGTTTGTTGACGGTAACCAACGACATATTTTTCCGCCAACTTACTACCATAAAGGGAGTAAAATTAAACCTTTTTATACTCATATGCATTTACCACTAATAAATTCCACTTGTAGTGCCTTGTATTTTATTTTGCAGATTTATAATAAAAAGCAAGTGGAAAATCGACCAAAGTACGCCTTAGGAAAGCGCATCATTGCAAAATCCAAGCCCAAGAGCAAATCGACCCAAAACATCAAATCTGGGCCGAGCAAAACCCAGCCCACAACTTTTCAGTATTTAAAGACGACACCCGCCAAGACCGGGCCAAGGCCGAGCCCGGGGGTGCGGCCGCACCCTCCCGAGGAGGTTTCGGCCCGCCCACCGGGGGAGGCGGTTCGTGCACCTTCCAAACGGGGTTTCCCGCCCTTAGTTGGTCGGTTTTGCGCCACGTAAGGAAGGTTTTCCAGGTCGGTTTTGGTGTATTTTAGCATTTAGGCCCCTCCTCCAAGTGTATAAGTAGGCCCCCTCTCCCCCTCTCTCAACACACACCACTTGGAGTCCAAAGCAAACCAGCAATTTCTCTCTCTCTACCACCTCTACCTCTCTCTCTTCTTCTACTTCTTCCTTCTTCTTTCTTTCTTCTTCTTTATTCTTTCTTGGTTAGCACTTGGAGTAGAAGAGCTACAAGGAGGGCTTGTCTCCTAGAAGAAAGTGCTTTGGTAATACATCTACTCTATGGAGCATTCTTCTATTTGCAAGTCTTATATCCATGTTCTTGGCCTAACTTATGAACTAGAGTATAGTTTTGTTCATGTTCTTGTGTTGGTATATGAACTAGCATATAGTTTACATATCATAATCTTGACATGTTCATTACAGTTCATCATCGATCATCATATGCCTAACTTGATTAGAGGTGGGATAACGGTTCGTTGTTCCTTCGGGTTTGCTCTTGTTCTAGTCCGTCCATTCGACGAGTGGGGATCCTAGGGGGACAAGAGTAGTGCTCTAATACGTGGGCATGGTGCCACGGGTATTACGACACCCGCG
Source organism: Hyparrhenia diplandra (assembly GCA_015847255.1). Lineage (NCBI taxonomy): Eukaryota > Viridiplantae > Streptophyta > Magnoliopsida > Poales > Poaceae > Hyparrhenia > Hyparrhenia diplandra. Next base: position 142,740 of record JADLZK010006017.1, read on the forward strand.
AATATGAGGGCATGCCACGCTTGAGGGGGTAGGCGGCTTGGTCGTGACAAGCCTTGACCATCCTTTGAAATCCCCCCACGCTCGTATGTTACGTAGGAGTTCGTAAATGCTTCTATTGGGCGTATGGCACCCGAGTCTCCCTGTTATCCTAGACCTAACCACGCTTAGATCGGTTTGCATATGATCCTAACTATTCATTTGTATGGCCATGACTAGATACATTAGAACTACTCCATTAGGTTATTCATTTATTCTTTATCTATTTTCTTTATCCTTTTGCTGGTGGATTCTTAAGTGTGTGTCACACTATCCATGAACCATTATTGCTTACCCCCTGTTATGAACATTTTGGTCTAAGCAAACACATGTTCCTCTATTCAGATGCCATGCTAATTTATTAATCACATGCCTTCCTTTTGGGAAAATATAAATAACGATACCCCGAATACTTCCGGGTGAAATGCTACAATGATAGATAGATCCGCGCTTATGGATGAATATCTAAGATGGCAAGATCTATCCCGTTGACAGTTCCATTTCGGATCACCGACATGGTGGTTTACTTGGGAATGTCAGCGGCGCATTTCTGACGCTCTTATTGGGGATGGGTTTTATACCTGTTTCCTTTGATTGCGTTAAGAAATGCCAAATTGACTTCGTGGGTCTCATACTTTTCGGAGAGCGCTGGGCGCTTCATTGCGAGCCCCGGGCGGAGGTGCCGTGGCGCCCGCTTTTTGTGTGCCTCCGTCGGTCTCATACGGAGAGCTGGGCGTCTTCATTTGCGAGCCCGGCGGAGGTGCCGTGGCGCCCGGCTTTTTGTGCGCCTCCGTCGGCCTCATACTTGAGAGCGCTGGGCGTCTTCATTGCGAGCCCTGGCGGCGGAGGTGCCCGGGCGTGTGACTTTACATAATTAAAAGGGGGGGTTCTTAGTTGGTTTGATCGAGCCGGGTGCAGTCTTGCGCCGCCCCTCGAGCATGGTCAATCCCGCTTTACCTTCGCTACCGATGAGGGTCTGGGTGGCGCCATCCGCCCCTTTCAAGGCAATTTTTGACTTGTACTTCTTCGATGTTGGGCGAACTAACTCGCATATATTGATATTGGTACTGCCTCGTTAAAAAACCTTGCGCCACTTCGCAAGGAAAAAGAGTGCAGCCCGAATTGTTCATAGTTTTGTCTGAAAATGATAAAAAAAGAAAAAACGATCAAAGCCCCTACAACTTGCGAGTGCCTAGAACATTGCACCGCTAGGGTAGTAGTCATTTAAGGTCGCCGACGTTCCATGTGTGGGGGAGGTTGTGGCCTTCGAGATCTTGGAGGTGGAAGGAACCGGGTCTTGCTGTCCTCGTGACGAGGTAAGGGCCCGTCCATTTTGCAATGAATTTGCCCGCTGTTGGTGTTTTTACGCGACACAGAGAAATCCGCAAGCGCCACGGAAATACCGTTGTAGCACTTCACCCGGTGGTAGCGGTGGTATCGTATTTTACACAAGGGCGGTTCGCGGTGGCTTTTCAGTGTCCGGGTCAACCTAAGGCAAGGGTTTGTTTTCTAAGAGTAGCGAGGTATCTATAGGCTAAGTTTTCCACGCAGTTGATTCCTAAAGTCATTTGTCTACTCACTTCGGGCACCGCCCGCTCCCAAACCGGGTAGAGTCCGCAATTAGCACGCTACCGCACCGAACGTGGGGGATTTCAAGGGACGGACAAGGCTTGTCCGCGACCAAAGCCGCCTACCCCCTCAACCGTGGGATGCGCCACAAAAGGTAGGTGAACGCTAGTCCAAACACCATGTTTGCACTATTGGTCACAGTTCTTGATGTTGGCCAAGGTTCCCTGGTCAAAGAGTTCCTCCACCAAGAACTAACGCTCTTAACGAGACAATCTACCAATCCCGCAAGTCTACAACAGCTAAGAAATATACGAAGGAAATTAAGTACACGCAAGATAATCACAAGACTCCTTACCAAAGTGTAAGTAGCTTGCAGAGGTACAAGCGGGCGGTACCCGACAAGTCAAGCACTCCGCCCCTCCTAGGAACCGCGGAACACCGAGAGGCTTAACCGGCAACTCCGTGTAGAATGAACAAAGCTTCTTTCTAGCACTTCCTCTCTCACTCTCTAGAATTAGAAGATAGAAGAAGAAGTAGAAGAAGAAGAAGAAGATCTAATTCTACTCTCTTGCACAAGTGGGACTGGTTTCTCCTTTGAAATTGTATTGATTGATGTGTTACAATGAAGAAATGGCCTCTATTTATAGGAGAAAGGGGGAGAGGCAAGGCTAATACAAGGAAACTTTTTCCCGGTGCCTCCACCGCATGCAACCGACCTCCCAATATGACGGTAAGAAAGTTTCCTTCTTTGCTGCTTGCTTGCAGAAACTTAGGAGCAAAAGGCCCCTAAGGCTTCGAACCAGGAGGTGAACCGGCGATCAGCAACAGATCTTGATTTCTCGGAAGGTAAATCGTGGTCCACGGGCCATAACCGGGCCGAACGCGGGGCCGGACCGCGCGGCCGTCGGCTGAACCGGGTAACGCCGCCAGCGGCGTGGGGAGCCGCCACGCAACCGCCGGGGTCGGGTGAATCCGCGCCCTCGCGCTCCCGCCGTCTTGGCGGCGCTGCGGCGCCTTCTTCTGGCCGCCACGCGGTCGCAAGGGGACTCGCCGGTTTGAATTTCATCCGCCGCGCGCGCGCTGGCCCCAGTGTGAGCGGGAACTGCGGCCGACAGGTGGAGGGCCACCGCCGGGCGGTTACGCGCGGCGCCCGTGGCCGCTACGCGGTGGAGTGAGCCACCCGGGCCCCGCCTCGGGCGGGCCGGCGTCGCCCGATTGGGCCGCCCTGGTCGACGGCGCCCAATGAGGCCGGCAGGTGCGCGCCCGTGGGGCCGACCGTGCCAACGCCGTGTCCCGGCTGACCGGGACCAGTAGTACCGCAGCTTTTCTTTGGCCGCTACGTGTCATCATTTGATTGGCACGCATGGTACCGTTTTGCGTGGGCGTGGGACTTATTATTTCATGTGGTTTTTATTTGTACCATATCTTTTCCATCCGAGTCCAAATATATCAAGTAATATATCCATTTTGATCGGCCGTGACGAACTCTCCGCCATGGTGTACTTTGTTTTGTCATATAAGATACTTCTTCTTGATGATAAATGGAGAGTTCTCGCATTGCACTTAGAAATACCAAAACTTGTGGAACTAGTTAGAATTAATCCCTACCACTAAGTTTGGTAGCCAAAAGTGAATGTTTTATGCAGGTGTTAACGGTATAAAATAGGTAGTTAACGACCGTCAACAAACTCCCCACACTTAGTCTTTTTGCTCGTCCTCGAAAGTGAAGGCATAGGGACTAAGGTGGTTCAATCTCCAAGATGTAGACCGCATACAAGTTATTAGGGCCTCACACGCTTTTTGTGAGTATTCAAGAGTGGCTACCATGTTATCTTGGGCGATTGAGCAATGGAATAGCATGAGACTTGGTAAGTTTTTTTTTTTTTTTGAATTTTTGAAAGAAATAGCATTGCTCTTTATGGTATTGACTCTCACAAAGTCACTCTTGTTTGAATTTTCCTCTCAAAGCACTCTTGTTTGATTCACTCTCACTCATCCTATTTTGTAGGGTTTTGTGGATCTTTGAATGGAGTGATGCATACATACCTCTGCATGTTTTGTCGGGTCAAGCTCGGATCGTTGGAGGGAAGGGCCATACCCTTAGATCGAAATGTGCAAAAGTGTGTGGAAAATATTGATGATATATATATATATATATATATATATATATATATATATATTTTATGGTTACTCCTTGACTCATGATCCTCTTCCCTTCTTTTTTGTATGCTTCTAGAGAATCTGAGGCTACTTTTTTTTTTGTCTTTCTTCTTCTTTTTTTTTTTTTCTTTTTGTGGAGATGTGGGCTCTACTCGTCCTTGGACACGTGTTGATTTTTCATCTCTTATTTTTTTTTTTTTGCAGCCTCGTATCTTTCTCTACTGCATTTTTCTTGATAAATGGGAGATGATCATGGTATAAAGATTGGAGTATTTATTTGGTGGATGGTAAGGATGCATGTTGTGTGCAATTCTCAATGTGAGAACCGGCGTGTGTATATGTGGGTGTACGTGTTTTTCGATCTTGAGAGTATGAGCCTCTCTCAACGCTGGATTAACGGAGCCCGACAAAACTCAATGCATTAGGAAGTAGCTATAGTGGATATTCATGACATTTTTAGGGCTTTGGTAGGATTTGGCTAAGTCAAACCATGAGCATGCTTTTATTTTTAATTTTTTGAAAATAAAACCAAGTCTCATTGCATAAGAGAGCAAGTGTCAAGTCATTCTACCATATCTCAAAGCTCAATTGTTTAGATAAACATGGGGTCCCTAATGGTAGTTGCTCAACAAAGTATAGTCTTGGCGAGGAATAAAGAGTATGCATGCCATTTCTCAAATGGTAGACTAGAGATGGAGCATCAAAAGTTTTGTCTTTTTGATATGTTCAAAATTAAACTTCAAAACTTTTAGCACATGTGGGAGCAAGAGAGCGAGCAAAGAGAGAGAGAGAGAGTTGTGCAAACCACCGTTTTTGAAGAGGAAGGAGTAAATAATAATCGCTCGTCTCGTCCTTCTCCATCGTGAGTTGCTTGGGGTTTGTGCATTGTGTTGGGGAGATCTCGGATGGGTGTGATTGTATGCTTGTGAGATCTCCCCACACTTGTTCTTGTACCTGGTTTATTCAAACAAACAAAACAAAAGAAAACAAACATGTGGGGATCACTCCCGCCCCTTAGCCGCTCCCTGAGGGGGTGGGGCGGGGGCGAGGGCTTCCCACGGGGTGAATCAGAATACGGGGAGGCGGAGCGGCCTCCGCTCCTCGCCCGACCCCGCCGGCTGTGCCGGGCGAGAGGACGGAGGTCGCCGAACCCTCCGCGCGCTGGAGGTGGGTACAACGTTTGGCCGAGCGAGGTGCGAGTGGTGGAAAAAAAGCGAGGAAATGGCACTTAAGGCGGCCAACCATCCGTCCGTCTCCTCGAGCCCGTGCTGGTATTTATAGGAATACCAAGGGTCGAGGGGCTGATTTACAATTTGGTACGTGGCGGGTAGGGAACATACGCTGCTGGATCACCCCGCAGGGCTAGTAACTATTCGTACAAGGCTATTACCGGGAATACACTTGCGACTTCTTCTTGCTTGGGAGCCGTAGGGGTTTCCTATGCCGGCCGCCGGGCTTCAGCCCCCCGGAGGGGGGTACAACAACGGGGCCCTCTCCGGGCCTCACCGCCGTGGGGGTCCCATCGCTAGGAGGCCCCTTCGCTGCAACACGTCACCTTACGGGGCCGTCATTCTCTTAGCTTCGACCGGTCGACCGGGGACCGCCGGTGACGGAGGGGTGAAGCTTTCGCCGTTCATGCTCGGCGAAGGGACCTCCGCTCGCCGGACCTGCAAGACTTCACACTTTTGCTTGACAAGAATCAGTTCTTGGCCTCCTTGTTGAGAGGCACCCGCGGGGCCGCGGGGCTGGCTAGGGTTGCCCTCCCCAACAAAGCCCCTCGAAGGTGGGTTCCCTCCGAGGGGGGGCTTGGCAAATAAATCGTCTTTAGGAGGGGTCCGTGCGGGTGGCCTGTTGGTCGCCCCATGGGCCCTGCCCGGCGTCCCCGGCCTGCTCGTGGGCCTCGCGGAGGTGGGCCTCGGCCTTGTGCGCTTGTTGTGGATATTTAGGGTTTGGGTGCGCTTGGTTGGACGTGGTTGGCTGATTTGGTGATGGCGTGGATCGGGGTTGGTTTGTGTTTGTTTGAGGTGTATGCGGATGCCGTCCGTTTTTCCTACGCGTTGGGGATCGGAGGGCGTGACGCAATGTTGGGATCCGGGTCACGGCCGCTTGGGGTTCGCGGCTGCGCCCGCCCACGCCCCCCTCCCCATTGCCGCCCTATATATATGCGCGGTTGGTGGGATTAGGGTTTGTGCTCTCCTTTCGCTTTCACGCTCTCGCTTTTGGGCTTCCTCGCTTTTGCGCCCTTGCCTTTTCCGCTGGCTTTTGTCGTAGGCCGCCGTTGCTCTCGTAGGCGCCCTCCGCGGCCTGTGCTCTTGCCTTCGAAGGGAGCGGTGCCTCATTTTGGTGTTAGGCTTCGATGGCTCGCATCAAGGAGACGATGAAGCCCAAGGCCGTCGTTGAGTGCTTCGAGTTTCCTCGGAGCCGGTGCACCACCCACCCTTGAAGGAGTTCGGAAAGGAGTTCGAGTTTTTCCACAAGAGGCGGTTCCATGCTCGGAGGGGGAGACGGTGCCGCTCCCGAAGCCCGCGAAGTCATCGTCTTTGAGGAGTTTTTTTCACGCGGGGCTCCGATTCCCGTGTGTGAGCCGGTCTTTGGGGGTGATGCGGAGGTTTAACCTCCGCTTCCATTAGCTGACGTCGTCCTGCTTCCCGCGGCTGATGACGTATGTCTGGGCGTGTCGCTCTGTTGGGCTGGAGCCGACGGCGGACGGCTTCATCGGAGCCCACGTTGTGCACTTCCAGCCGCGCAACGTCAAGACGACGGAGGGGGAGGTGTTTCGCGCTCAGTATGGCGTGTACGACTTCATCCCTCGCAGGTGGAGTGGAGGCTCCCGCCCGCCCGGGCGGAACAAGTGGAGTCCGGATCGGCCGGAGCACTGGTTTTATTACCGTTTGGGCGGCGCGGGGAGCTACGGGCGCCCGAAGCCCCTTGCACTTGCGAAGGTGAAGCCGGTGAAGACGGCTACGGCGACAAGGGAGGCGGACGCCCCGCCGCGTCATGTCCCGCCATGTACGTGCGCGGGACTGGTGGAGGGATTTGCCCGCGGGCCGGCATCCAGGTGCTGTGGTCGGGGTTCCCCCGTGGAGGTTGCCGACTCGGCGGAGTATGCTCGAAGGGTGAAGCGTTGGAGATTGACCTCGGGGCGGTTTGGCCTGATCACACGAGGCGCGAAAAGGCGACGAGGCCGAAGTTGGGCGTGGTGATGGCGGAGGCCGTCGGGTGCTCGACTTTACCTTTCGGGAAGTTGGAGTCTTGAGATCCGCCGGATCCGGGCATGTCTCGCTGATCGGCGCCGGGTAAACCGGGTCTCGATCTCCCGGGGGGTGGAGTACGAGGATTGGCCGCCCGAGGCCCGACGATGCCATGGACGCGGGCAAGAAGCGGCGGGGGTTGCAAAGCCGGCCTCGCGGCCGTTTCAATGGAGCCCCGGCGAAGCGATGAGCGCAAGTCCGCCGTCCGCCCCGCGGATCGGAGGGGGCGGGTTCGTCCTGAGCTGCCGGGGCGTCCGACTGCGGACCCGGCTACTTCCTCATTTCGGATGATGAGGATGACGAGGCGGAGGATGCGGAGGCGTTGCGGCGGACGAGGAGGCGGAGATGGAGGTGGCCGGCGAAGGGAGACCTCCGACGACGGCTCGACCGCGAGGAGGGAGGAGGAGGAGGGCCACGGTGGCGGGACCGAAGAGGAGGAGGAGGCGACGAGGACGGGGGTGACGATCTTTGCGCCATTTGTGGTCCTGCGGTGACCCGCCGCATGGCTGCTGGTGCGCGCCCTACCGGCGATGCCATGTGTGGGCGGAGGGCGAAATTCTGGAGGATCCTCCGAGGCCCCTCCGGGAGCGGGAAAGCCCCGTGGGGGCGGGGGCCCTCCCTCCGCCATACGTGGCGGAGACGTCGGTATCGACGATGTGGACGTGGAGCTCCATCACGGGTGTCGACCCCTCCGCAACACGCCTTTGCCGGCTCGACGTCGGCGGAGGATGATCGGTCGCGTGTTTGATCGGGTGCGCTTGCGGAGGCGGAGATGCAGTGGTGGAACCGCCCCTCTCCGCTATACACCAGGACATCAAGATCAAGACCGCGGAGCCGATGGTCTTTGGCGCGGGGGGCGGCCATCCGGGAGGGCCGGGACTCCGTTGATAGCGAGGATGCCCAGAGAAGGCCGCCCCCTCGAGCTCAAGGAGAGCCGGCGAGGCCCGAAAGCTTAAGGCGGCGGTGGACGGGGCGGAGCGCCTTCGGAGGGAGGTGGCGGACGAAGGAGGGGGGCTTTGGTTCTCCCGGGGAGAACGAACGCCTGGCAAAGGAGGCGCGGGAAGCCCACGGCGCGGTCGGCGGAGGTGGGGGCCACGGCCAAGAAGCCGAATGACCTAGAGCTTTCTTGGTACGCGGAGGCGGAGGGCTTTAAGGCGGCGCTCGATGCATTCCCGGGCGGGGTCGGGGCCGCCCCTTCCGGCTATCCCGGGCCAACCCGGACCGCTCTTGTTGGGCGCCGGATGCGGCGGGAGGCCGGGAGAGCCTGCCGAAGGTGGTGACCGCCGCGGCGGATTTGAGCGGAGGCACCGCCGGTTGTTGCCTTCGAAGGGCCCTCCGCCATCCCGGAGTGCCCGCACCGCGAGCCATTGTTGAAGTCCCGCACCGCTCACTTCCTAGTCTGAAGAGGCCGGGGCTTTGGCGGAGGAGCGTGAGGTGAAGCGTTTCCGACCGCCTTCATCAAGCGCTTTTGGTTCGAAGGCGGGGCGGGGGAGCTTGCTCCGGACTTCGCGAAGGCCGACCTCGCCCGAAAGGTTGGATTTACTTCTTGCGGCCTTGTTTGTTTTGTTTTGTTCTTTTGCCTTGGCGACTTACGTGATCCGGGTGGTGCTTATAGGTTGCTACTGCCGGCCGCTGCTTCCCGCGGAGGGGGCTCGTCGGCCGTCCGGAGGAAGGTCGGGGCGCCGGACGGGTTGAGGTGTCGAGGGTCGCTATAGGCGACTCGGGCGCCTCCGCCGCGGTGAAGGGTGACCTCCGCCCCGGCCCCTGCGCCGGCCGCCTCCGACGCCGCTTGCCTCGTCTCCCGTGCCTCGCCGACCGACGCCTCGCCTCCGCGATTCAGCCGGAGCGCGCGCGGCACCTAGTGATCCTCCGGCGACTCCTCCGGCCGCCCGATCTGCCGCCGCGGCCTCCGGGAAGAGGTGGAGTAGAGCTCCTAGGTTGTTTTTTTTTTTTTTTTTTTTTTAGTCTATCAGGGTGTTATAGTTTGTGGCTGCGGACGGTAAAAACCTCTCGCCCTCGGGCCTTTAATGAAGGATAGATGGCTTCGCTATTTTCGCCCTTCGCTGTTCTTGGTAGTGTTATCTGGTTTCGTGGTCCGATCTTGGTTGATTTCTGGTGCTAATAGCGATTGCTGGTTGTGTTGGCCGCGCAGGTACCTGAGGGACCTGCGCGGAGGGCGCTCAATGTGGTTCCGCTGATGATGAACCGCCAAGATATGTTCATCTCGGGGGAGACCTGGGTGCATGCTATGCAGCGATTCCCTGGGCTGCCCTTTGAACGGTTTTGGTGGGGGAGGGTTCGGAAATACGACCTGGCCAACCGGGCTTCGGAGGCTTTCTGGCGGTCCCATGACTTGACAAATCGTCAAGTGGAGCGGATACTTTTTGGGGCCGGCGCCAGCGCGGCCGTAGCGGAGGATGACATTGAGGATGATGAGGCTGTGGCCATTGCTCTTGGGCAGGCGGCTTGTTGGGTCGACCGCGAAGGCCGTGTCGTTGTTCCGAAGCAGGAGGATGTGGGCTTTGAATGGAGCGACATGCGGAGGGTCTACCGGCATCGAGTATTGAGCGGTGACCTTCCGCTTGTGGTGTCGGAGCCAACTATACCGGAGTCTGCTCCTCCAGCTGGCGAGGCCTTGGTGGAAGTGGTTGATGTAGAGGTCTTCGTGGAGCGCGTTGCGAAGGTGCTTGTTAGGGCAGTGTTGCATGGTGTTGTAACTTCTGTGGCGGAAGGTTTGTGCGCGGAGGCCCCTGGAACCTTTGGACCGTGAGGGTCTTTGTAACTTGTTATCTGGTGTAAATGTTATATTTGCGGAGTCGCTTTGATGCTCGTGTATGTGGCGCAGCGATATATTATTTTTTTTTGTTTTTTGCTTTGGTGCGTTGTCCTTGCGAAGGTAGCCGTGTGGGAAAGGCGGCGTCCCTATTTCTCTTGGTGCGAGGCTCGCGCGTCCCTTGAGGTAGGCGCGTGAAACAACGGGCGTCCCCTATTTCTCTTAGTGCGAGGCTCGCAAGGCGTCTTTGCGGAGGTAGAAGGCGTGGGACAGCGGCGTCCCTATTTCTCTTCTTAGTGCGAGGCTCGCGTCTTTGCGAGGAGGTAGCCGCGTGGAACAATGGCGTCCCCTATTTTCTCTTAGTGCAGGCTCGCGCGTCTTTCTTTGCGGTAGCCGCGTGGGACGGCCGGCGTCCCCTATTTCTCTTAGTGCGAGGCTCGCGCGTCTTTGCCCGGAGGTAGCCGCGTGGAGCAATGGGCGTCGCCTATTTCTCTTGGTGAGGCTCGCGCATCCGCGAAAGGTCGCCCGCGTAGCCAATGGTGCTTTGATGCTTTTATTGCATGATTTGCTTTTTACATAGTTGCCGGGCGCGGGAGGGCCCTTTCTAGTTCTGAGGTTCCCGTTGAAGCCGCATTGATTCGGGGGCGCTCCCTTGCGTTCTGCGGGCCCACGACTCATCGCCCGTAGAGACTTGGGCGGGGGGCGACCCGTCGCGCGAAGTGGAGCTCTTGCGGAGGTGCCTTGCGCGGGGATGGGTCGCTACACCCGCGCGCACGCCCGTCCTCGCTTGATGGCGAGACTGCGGGTTGTCGCGAGGTGCGCCGCCTTTTCGCGTTCATGTTCAGGGCTGCTCCCCGTCCCCCCTTCGGAACTTTGACCCCTTTGGTGGAGTTGCCCACGGGAGGATGTTACATTCTCCATTGTGGTATCTCCTCCGCAGGGGTCTCCGCACCGTGTTGGTCGGGTCCCGCGAGGTGTTCTGGGCACCCGGCGTGAGGTGGTTGCATGAGGGCCGAAATGCTCTAGTTTGTGCGCATTTGGCGTTTGTTGGGGCTGCGGAGATTTGGATGTTTTGCTGCCTCGGGGCACCTGTAGCGTGTTGCTCTTCATTGCCCTTCGCGTGATCCGCCTCGGGGGTCGGGCTCTGTTTACATTTTCCATTGTGGTACCTTATTTGGTTGGGGGTTTCGGGTTTGAAGGTATCCCGGCGTTTGCTCTGTAGGATCGGGGCTTGGCTAGGGGTGGTGGCATGGTGGCGTATGCGACTAGTTCTTTGCTCTCTTCCTATCCTGGGACTTTGTGAGGGTTGGGGGTCTAGTTTTATAGTGCTCGAGGGGGTTTGGTGCTGGTTGGTTGTCATGAATGCTTGGCGTAGTTATGGCTTGTAGGTCGAGTGGGTACTTGTCCTTGGTAGGTGATGGAGTTAAGGATTGTACGGCGGAGGTCTTGTCCTTGATAGGTGGAGTTAAGGCTTGTATGGCGGAGGTCTCTATGCGGGTCCTCGGCTCGCCGTGCCTCCGCGGGTCTCATCTTTGAGGAGCGCGGGCGGGCGTCATTGCGAGCCCCCGCGGAGGTGCCGTGGTGCCCGGGTTTTGTGCGCCTCCGCGGGTCTCGTACTCGGAGGGCGCGGGGCGGCTTTATTGCGAGCCCCTGGCGGAGGTGCCAGGGCGCTCGTCTTTTTGTGCGCCTCCGCGGGTCTCATACTCGGAGAGCGGCGGGGCGGCTTCATTGCGAGCCCGGGCGGAGGTGCCGGGTGCCGTCTTTTTGTGCGCCTCCGCGGGTCTCAGACTTTCGGACAGCGGGCGGCTTCATTGCGAAGCCGGGCGGAGGTGCCGGGGTGCCGTCTTTTTGTAGCTCCCGCGGTCTCAGCTCGGAGCGCTGGGCGGCATCATTGCGAGCCCACAGGCGGAGGTGCCGTGGTGCTCGGCTTTTGTGAAGGGGTATTCTTAGTTGGTTTGACTAAGCCGGGGTGCAGTCTTGCTGCCCCCTCGAGCGTGGTCAATCCCGCTTACCTTCGCGATGAGGGTCGGGCGACGCCGGCCCCCCTTTCGATCTTGAGCCCGATTTGAAATTGTTTGATATTTGGGGACTAACCCGCATGTGATAGATCTTGGTACTGCCTCATTAAAAAACCTTGCGCCCCTTCGCAAGGAAAAAAAGAGTGCAGCCCGGATTGTTCTCGATTTTGACTTGAAAGAAAAAGAAAGGTAAAAAAGGTCGGAGCCCCCTACAACTCGCGAGTGCTTAGTACATTGCACCGCTAGGGGTAGTACTTGCGGAGGTCGTCGACGTTCCATGTGTGGGGGAGGTCGTGGCCTTCGAGGTCTTGCGGTGGAAGGAGCCGGGTCTTGTGGACTTGGTGATCCAGGTAAGGCCCGATCCATTTGGCGGCGAATTTGCCCGCCATCTTCGCATTCTCGCTTCCCGATCGGGGCCGAAGTCTCCGACGGAGATCGTGCGGAGGTGGATTTTCTTGTTCCTCCATCTTGTGGTTTCCTCCCTGGTAGGCGCGGAGGTTGAGGGCGGCCATGTTTCTTGTTTCCTCGAGGAGGTGGTCCTTTGCGAGCGCTTCTAGTTAAAGGGGGCTTCGCACGGTGACCCTTGGCGACGCATGCTTCAGTTCTTTCGGGAGGACGGCCTCTTCTCGAGCAGGAGCTTGAATGGCGTGAACTTGGTCGCGCGGCTTTCGGAGGTGTTGTGTGACCACACCACCGGGAGTGAGCTCCTCCGCCCATTTTCCCCGTGGCTTCGCGTGGATCTTCGCCCGATGCCCCGCAAGATTATGCCATTGGCTCTTTCGACAAGCCCGTTAGGATCGGGGTGCCTTACGGAGGCGAGTGTATTTGGGTCCCTATTTGGTGGCGAACCGCTTTGAAACCTTATTTGTCGAATTGGGTGCCATTGTCAATCGTGATGCCGCGGGGTCCCGCGACAAACAAGCCTTTGCCGGAAGAACTTTTGTGGGTGCGAGGTTATGCTTGCGAGGGCGGGCTTTCGATCCATTTGGTGAAATACTCGACCGCCACTCTTTGCGTAGCGGAGGTTCCCTGAGCCGGTGGCATAGGTCCGATGAGGTCGATTGCCCATCGAAGGGGCCAGTGGGGCGGATGAGGGTTGTCTGAGCCCCCGGCTTGTTGGAGTGGTGTGTCTTTGTCGGTGGCACCCTTCGCAGCCGCTTTACCACTCCGGGTTGCGTCGTTGAGTGCTTGGTTGGCGGTGAGAACCCTTGCCTGAACACCTTTCCCACTAGGGCTCAGGGGCCGTTGTGCGAGGCGCAGATGCCTTCGTGGGATCTCCGCTAGGATGGCGATCCTTCGCCGCTGTGGATATACATTTAAGCCAAGGTGCGGTAACGGAGGCTTTGTACGGCTTGTTGTCCACCGGGCGATATCCTCGGACTTTTGCTCGACCCTCTTACGCTCTTACGTGGATTGTGGCTCGAAGAGACCCTTTATGAATGCTATGATCGGGGCTCTCCGGTCTTATTTGTGGATGGCGCCGACCGATTTCGGGGTGGGTCGTTTTCTTGGACGGCGGGGTTGTATAGTATTTCGAGAACACGTCTCTCGGGAGGGCTCCGCTCGCGCTGCTGCGCCGCAAGCTCGTCGGCCTCTCCGTTGTCTCGTCCCGATATGGTTTTGGTTGTGACCGAGAAAGAAAGCCTCGTCTTGCGTAGCCTTGCCAAATATTTTGCAGTTCGGGGTGCACGGCTCGATGTCTTTTACGCTTGCCTCGAGACCACCTCCAGTCGGTTTTGATGATGGCCCTTGGCGCCGACATCGCGCGGAGCTTGTTGAGAGCGAGGAGCACGGCCGTATTGATACGCCGTGTTGTTTGTGCCGCTGGAACTCAAGTCGGCCGCGTATCTCCGGCTTTTGACCCGGAGGGTGAGGTGATGATAGGCTGCGATGCCGGCTCGCGGGCCCCTGTGCTCCGTCGTGTCTTGCTGTCCATATCGGGTCAGGTTAGCTGCTTGGTTGAAGGTGTCGGGGTCCAATCCGCGAGAAAATCCGCGAGGGCACGAGACTTGATGGCTGTTACGCAACGAATCTTATGGCATGGTCTCCGATCTCGGTTGCCCACTTCGCTATCCCGCCTACGGACTCGGATTTCGAATATGTTGTCAAGAGGAAAGCTCGAAGGTACGGTGATCTCGTGTGCTGGAAGTAGTGCTTGAGTTTTCTCATTTGCCATGACCACTGCGTATGCTACCTTCTCCAAGCTCGGTGTAATTCAGCTTGGGTCCTTCGAGAGTTTCGGAGACATAAAAGATAGGTGCCTGCTTTGATTGGTGCCCTTCGCTTGTTTCCTTGATAAGCACCGCGCTGACGGCGTGCGGTGATGCGGCGACATATAGAAGGAGCCCTTCGCCGGGTTGTGGGGTGGCGAGTGTGGTAAGATTCTCGAGGTAGCGCTTGAGATCTTGAAGGCCTCTTGTTGCGGAGGTCCCCAGTCAAACAGCTCCGTGCTCTTCAGTGTTTGAAAAAACGGTAGTGCACGTTCAGCTGATCACGGAGATGAACCGCTTTCGGGGCTGCGGCGTCCAGCGAGCCTTTGGACTGACTTTCTATTCTTGGAGGCTCCATTGCGGTGATTGCTGCGATCTTGGAGGGTTGGCCGATTCCGTTAAGCGACACCGTGCAGACCAAGCAGCTTTCCTTTGCTCACCCGAACACGCACTTGGCGGGGTTAAGTTTCAATCGGCCTCGCGGAGCTTGACGAAAGGTTCTCTCAGTAGGTCCGTTATGTGGTCTTGTCTCGGCTTGCTCGGACTACAAGGTCATCAACATACGCGGAGATTGCGCTATCATCCCCTGAACACCTCATTTGTCATGCGCGTGAAGGAGGAGCCGGCGTTGCGGAGACCCTCGGCCATTCTCCCGAAAGCGGTAGGTTCGAAGGGTGTTATGGCGGTCTTCTCTTCATACGCTTTGTTCATCCAGATTTGATGGTATCCGGAGAAGCAGTCCAGGAGGGATAATCTCTCACACCCCGCTGCCGCATCGACAAGGGAGCTGATTCGCGGGAGCGGGAAATCGTCTTTCGGGCAGGCTTTGTTAAGGCTGGTGAAATCGACGCACATTCTCCATCCGGTGGGCTCCATTTGCATCCTTGCCGAGGCTAGCCTTCTTTACCATGACGGCGTTGGATAACCGGTGGGGTATTTAAGCGGGCGGATGACCTCCGCATCCAGTAGGCGGTTCACCTCTGCCTGTGCTGCTATTCTCCTTTCATCCGACATCTTGCGGAGCTTCTGTTTTATCGGGGTGGCATCGGGTTTTATGTTGAGGTGGTGCTCGATGAGGTCTCGACTGACACCCTGTAGATCGTCCGCGGACCATGCGAATACATCGGAGTTCTCGCGGAGGCACTGGAGTAATTCTGCTTCGGAGGCCGGGTCAAGGTGCGCTGAGATGGTTACCTCTCTGTCGGGGTCAAAGCTAAAGAGTCTGACCTTCTTTGTCTCTTCGGCCGGAAGGGCTCGCGGTGGAGGCTCCGCATCGCTCTCTGGCCGATTCTCTTGCCTTTCTGGCTGTTGTTCAAGGTTATGGACATTACGCTGCCCTGGAGCTACGGCCCCCTCGCGTTCCTTGCGGCGTTACGGTCTCAGAAGACGGCGATGATGCCGCCCGGCCGGAGGGCATTTTCATGCGCGAGGTAACTCGGGTGAAGCACCGCATCGAGCAGCGTTGGTGACCCGCGGCCCGAAGATGGCATTGTAGTTGTAATATATATCCACCACATCGAAGGTTATGTTCTCACGATCGTGAATAGGATCCTTTCGAAGGAGACCGGCAAGGTGATCTTTCCAATGGTTGCCACCTGTTTGCCCTCTCGGCCCGAAGAGCGGATTTCCGGCTGCGATAAGCTTCTATCGAGACCCATCTTGTCGAAGGTTGAGGCGAAGCGAGGATGTCAGCGGATCTACCCGTGTCGACTAGTATCCTGGTTACCGTCCACCCTCCGATGTTGGTGTCGATGACCATCGCATCGGTGTGGGGGTAGTCCTTGAGCTTCATATCACCGGCGCTGAAGGTGATCGGGATGTGCGACCACCGACTGTTGCGATGTGGTC
This sequence comes from Hyparrhenia diplandra, assembly GCA_015847255.1. Lineage (NCBI taxonomy): Eukaryota > Viridiplantae > Streptophyta > Magnoliopsida > Poales > Poaceae > Hyparrhenia > Hyparrhenia diplandra. The sequence goes on from JADLZK010006017.1 coordinate 158,605, forward strand.
CCTCCGCGCCTACATGATGGACCCGCCGGTAGTGCTCTTTCTTGGCGCGTTTGTTGCCATGGTCTTCGTTGGAGCCCCGGTGATTGCGAGGATGACTCGAACGACGAGTTCGCTTCTTCGACTATTGTTTGTATTTCTTGTTTGACGGGTGGGTGCGGAGTTGGGGAAGGGCGGGTAGCGGTGGTGGTGGTGGTGTGGCGTGATTAGGGTAGCTGGGTTTGCGGAGGCTCTGGGGGGTGTGAGACTGTGTAGTCTTGGTGGTAGTAGTGAGGCTGGTTCTGGTTGAGGCTGCTTGTGTGAAAAGCGGGGTAGTGGAAGCCTGGGTGAGCTGGGGCTCCGTAATCGAAGGGGGTGAAAGTATAGTGGGCGGAGCGGGCGTTTGCTGGTTTCCTTGTGTGATTGATGCGCCTGCGGGAGTTCTCGCGGCTAGCTCTCGTCCATCGCTTCTTTCCCTTGGCGGAAGTATGGGCATTGCTTGGTATAGTGGCCTTTGCCTTCTCCATGATAGTGGCAATACGGCTGTCTTTGCGGAGGTGCAGTCTTTGTTAATGCGGGTTTGGCCTGTGGGTTCTTGGCGGGTTGCTTGGTCTTGGAGGTGGCTGGTTAGGTTTTTGCCCCATCGGAGGGTTGTTGTCTATGGCGCCCACTCTCGCGGCGTCTGGCCTGGGGTAGCTGTCTCCGCGTGAGGGGCGGGATGTTTGGTATTGACTCTGCGGAGGTCGGAAGGACTCCACCTTCGCCTTGTGATTTGTTGTCGGCTGCGATATTTGTCCATTATCTCATGCAGTTACGCTTAGTGTCTTTGGTCGCCTTCGCTCGATCTTTGAATGACGGGGCCACGGGCGGATGCATGCAACCGCTGCCATGATGACGCTTTGATCTGAGACCCCCTCTGTTCTGGCTTTGGTTTGGAGGAACCTTCGCCACCATTCCTGCAGGTGGTTCTTTGGGCTTCGACGACGGCGTTCGGGAGCTCCGTCTTTGTTCGGCTTCGGAGTCTACACCTTTGAAGTTTGCCCGGAGGGCGGCTCGCAGTCGACCGGGACGATGGTGTTCGGTGGTAGGGTGCAATACCAAGATTGGGCCACTCCCTTGCTATGATCACAAACGACTTAGCCATGGTGGAATGATCCCCCCCAGCTGCTTCTACTGCTGCTTCGTAGCTCATGATAAACTGTCTGGGGTCGGTGATCCCCGCATATCTTGGTAAATGTTGAGGGCTGTAGGACGGAGGCCACTCCGCGATCTGGAGAGCGTAGGATAGTGGAGATTTGGGGTCATAGTGGGGGCTTATTGCCAGTGGTGGGCGGGGTGGGCGCTCAGTGGCATCGCTGAGGAGATCTTTGGGGTAGATTTGGTTGATGCGAAGGGCGGCGTGGGGGGGTGGCTTTGCGATGGCGGCCGGTTTGGCCGGTGGTGGCGGGGTTGATGGAGGTGGGGCTTGCCCTAAGTTGGGACCCCGTGGGTGGTTCTTTGGAGTTGCGGCTGCCCTCCGCCACCGACTTCTGTCTTGCCACAAGCCGTTGGTTGATCCATGCGAGCTTCGGTCTGGCGGCTTCGCTTGTTCCACGAGCGTCCGCGGCGGCGCCTCCGATCCCGAGCTTGCGGTAGCCTCCGTTTTTCCCGCGATTCGGGCTTGCGGGGCTTCGAGCCCTGTTCCCCTTGCTCGGTTTCTTCTTCGTCATCCTCGTAGAGCTTTCGAGGAGCCCCGGAACGGGTCGCGGGGTTCGCTCGAGGCGGAGACCTTTGCGCCCACCGGGTCTTTGGACCACCGCCCTCGGCCTGCGGCGCGGCGCCTCGCTCGGGCGTTGGGGGCATCTTCCTCTTCGGTGACCTCCGAGATCGGGACGCGCGGGGTCCGTAGCGACCGGGCCTTGCTCCTGCGGCCTGGCGCGGAGTCGCTCGGCCGTGTAGTGGCCGAGGCAGCGTCCACCTAGCGGGTTTGATCCGGAGGGTCCTCCGCGGGGAGGGGTCGCCGCTGCCCGGCGCGCAGGTGTCCGACCGGCGAGTGGGCGGCATGGCTTCGGGCTTTTCGTATCGTTCCCCACGGCCGGCGCCAAGCGTGGGGATCACTCCCGCCCCCTTAGCCTTCGGCCCCGGAGGGGGCGGGAAGGGGGCGAGGGGGGGGTGAATCGTAAATACGGGGAGGCGGAGCGGCCTCCGCTCTGCCCGACCCTCGCTGGCGTTGCCGAGGTCGAGAGGATCGGAGGGCTGCTCGAACCTCCGCGCGTGGAGGTGGTACAACGTTTGGCCGAGCGAGGTGCGAGTGGTGGAAAAAGCGAGGAAATGGCACTTAAACTGGCCAACCATCCGTCCGTCTCCTCGAGCCCGTACCCGGGTATTTATAGGAATACCGGGGGTCGAGGGGCTGATTTACAATTTGGTACGTGGCGGGTAGGGGAACATACGCTACGAGACGGGCCCTGCAGGGCAAGGCTAGTAACTATTCGCACAAGGCTATTGCGGGAATACACTTGCGACTTCTTCTTGCTTGGGAGCCGTAGGGTTTCCTATGCCGGCCGCCGGCTTCAGCCCCAGCGGAGGGGGTACAACGGGGGGGCCCTCTCCGGGCCTCCCACCGGCGGGGGTCCCATCGCTAGGAGGCCCCTTCGCCGCAACACGTCACCTTACGGGGCCGTCATTCTCTTAGCTTCGATTTGTCGACGGGGGACCGCCGGTGTGAGGAGGGGTGAAGCTTTCGCCGTTCATGCTCGAGCGAAGGGACCTCCGCTCGCCCGGACCACGCAAGACTTCACACTTTTGCTTGACAAGAATCAGTTCTTGGCCTCCTTGTTGAGAGGCTGCCGAGGAGCTAGGGGGGCTGGCTAGGGTTGCCCTCCCCAACAAAAACACATGGCTCTATCGGCATGAACACCGTGGAGCCTTTATTATGGCAACTTTTTATTTTATTTTATTTTTATTTTATTTGTTCACCATAACATCACTCAAGCAAGGCTCATATAAGGAAGCGGTGTAAGCATATCCATGATTTATCTTCAGCATAAGATACTCCCAAAGATCATGATAATGAGCTCTAAGTTCATTAACCTAGTTTACCATGTCAAAGTTTTGGTTAAAGGAGATCATTTTTAACCTAAGCACCACGCTTAATTTAAAAGATCTATGAATGCATTTACATATGCCTATGTAGATGCACCCAAACTCAAAGCATATGTCATAGCAAGTTGGGAAGCATGGAATTTTTATTTTCATGGAGATAAAAATGAGTGAAGTATTGGTGAACGTTACCTTTGCATACCCGAGTATAAGTACCGACGGCATAAGTGGATGACGCATTGAATTTGTAGCTATGGTTTTGCATGATTGTTACGCTTGAGGTGCTTCTCAAGGCTAGGCCACAAACACTCTTAGTGTGTTCAGACCATAGGCCTTGATGGTAGCCGCAAAGGATAGGAGAGACGAGCCCTTATTGCTTGTTGAAGCAATGAAGGGTGGAGTCAGGCGGCACATTATCTTGACCGTGTGAGGCCGACCTGCTCCTCTCCTCTAATTTTTTTTTAGTCTATAATTATTATTTTTTCTAATAACATTTTTTTTTCTCTCTTTTTTCAACATCAATTTTTTTTTTTCTCTCACTTTTTTTTTTTTTTCTCTCTTTTTTTTATCTCTCTTTTTTTTTTTTTTAGCAAAAGACAGGCTGACATCATCTTTTATTTACCCTCATTTTTTATTGTATGATCCCTTGGTGGATGGAACTTGGGATTGTCACCATCTTCCCCACACTTAGACTTTTGTGAAAAAATCAAGTGTGCAAGGTCGGTCTCCTCTTGAGCATGTTCCATCACCCATGGACATCAAAGTTTCTTGTTGATGTAAGCCCTCATGTTTTCAAGCATCGTTTGCCCCATTGTTCTTCTTAGTCGTTCTCCACCGAAATGGTTCGCAACAAGACCGAAGGTGCATACTAACTTGATAACATGTTCTTGCTTTTATTAACAAGAGAAAGCTTTTTTTTTTTTTTTTATGATAGTCGGGGTATCTCCCGGCGATTGCTTTTGTTTATGGTCATAAGCTCGACCGCGGGAATTCTTCTTGTGACTATCAAAGGTGGTGAAGTTCCCAACTTCTCCACTAAGCAATGACCATTAAAGATCAAGCCGCAAGGTTAGCGCCATCGTGCTACTATGACAAAACTTGTGATACACGAAGACACAACCATCCTCTTAAAGAGTGCGTGAACATAGACCAAGAGGAGGTTGGGATCCTCGTAGGAGCACGTGGCGAAGGCGAGACAAGCTCTAGAGACCCAAATGGGTATGTGAAAGGTGTCTTGCTCTACGGTCATCATAGTGGAAAGAAATCGGGTATTCTTCCACCACGTGACTTGCCTCGGTGGAATGGGTTCGTTCTTAGAGTTCTCAACGACCATCATTCCTACCACTTGGATTGGGCTAACCCAATCATTTGTGTGGTACGGGATAAATTATCCCGGTGCAAAGAAGTTTGAGAACTTCCTTCTTCACGACTTCACGATCGCATTATTGAGCCTTCTTTGGGGTTCACGTGATGGGGTAGTCTTGGAAGGGTCAATAGGTATGCGATGTGTGCGAGTGTTGGGCTTACCCCTTTTAGATCTTGAAGGGAATACCCGAAGGGCGATCCGTGTTTCTCTAAGACGGCTATTAGTGGGTAGTTTCACGGTCACTAAGCTTATAAACATGATGACAGTGCTTGTGAATCGCCGTTTAGGAAGACATAGCGTAGGCACGGGGGTAGGGGGTTTAAGCTCAACGGAGGCCGAAGTTAGCTCTTCCTCTTGGGGAAGTTCTATGAGTTCCCCGAATCGTCCTCTTCTTCAATGAAGAATTGGGCGTCTTTTTCTAGATCTATTTACGGGTTCTCATATAGCATAACTCCCATGACCTCCTCGGGCGTGTCGTACTCAAGGAAGGGTTACATTATCGAGTTTTTTTGGCTCGAGTAAGCGGGATGGAAAACTTTTCTTCCCGAGTTTGACATCTAAATCCCGGATGTTGATAGATCAAGAATCTTCTCCAAGGGATGCGGATTAGGACGTCGAAGTCTTGGATATCAAAAATATGAAAATCCAAAGACAACTTGACATCCTTGAATAGGAAGATTTGTTCATGTACAACCTCACGGCTTTCAATGGTGGTACGTGGTGCTATGCACAAGGTCCGTGCTGTGGGGGTCCTAATAGCTTCCTCGACACGAGGCTTGTGCAAAGGTTTAGGACATTATGTTTATCCCTACGATAGGGTTATACATGACTTCCACCAAACTTCCCCGATATCTGCGGTGGATTGGTGTAGAGGGGTCATTTATCGAATTTCTTCAAAAGAGGGTCCTTCCTCGCAACCATTCACTAGTAGGTATGTGGACATCTATGACAATGCACAATCGTCGCGAAGATCCACAAATCGTCCGCGAGTTTCTTCGGTGGCGATCTTGTAACGAAAAGGTCATCGTCACGTAACTTCGCGTCATATGTGATTTACAGTGACGAAATAGTGTTTATCATCACACAAGTGCTTCACTTCTGTGACCAAACATGTCGTGTCATAGAAGTGGGTTCACTTCTGTGACGCCCTTGTTTTGGTCATTGCCTGCCGTTCGCCAAGACTGCCGGACGCCGTCAGCCAGGCTGGACGCTGACGTGGCTCGACCACGTGGATGCTGACGCCAGCTGCTGACGTGTCTGCTGACGTCAGATGCTGACGTGGTCATCCAGATTCATATTTTTTTTGGACCACGTGGACCAGTCACGTTCAGCCACGTGTACAGTTTTTATTGGACCACGTGGCTACTTCTTATTAGCTCATTTTTCGTCACAGTTTGCAATTTCAAATGTCATGGACAGACCACCAGTATCATCATAGTAGTGAATATATTTAAATTCAAATTGCAGATTGCATTTTCAAAGCGTCATCGATATTCCACAAGGATCGTCATAATGATACAGATAATTTAAAATCAAATTAACACCATACTGGAGTGACCATACTATTGCGTTCATATGTCACATATTCCATTAACCATAAAAGTACTAACATAGTGACCATAAACCTAGCATCGGTGCACAAAGCACACTTAGTTTCATCACAGTACTTGACAACCATCACAATACTGAAATTTCACCACATACTAGCAAAAGCAATGCACAAAATGAGGAGACCAAAGAACTGCAGCTACCAGCAGCACTCATGTTGAAGGTCCTCCACCACGCATCTCAAAGAAACGCTTCATGAGCGCATTGTTCTCTTCCACTAACTGCTTGTACTCCTGCATCTCCTTCTGTGTATTTGCCAGCTTCTCCTCGGCTTCTTCACTTTTCTTCTTGAGTGCTTCTAGTTCAGCTTGTTGATTTCCTGATTTTTCCTGTGCTGCAGCTAGTTGCTCCCGAAGCTCGTTTTCAACTGAAGAGGATGATTTCTTGGTGGCCACTGGTTTGATGCCAAGATTCTTCAGGAAATGCTGTGAGCTTTTCTCAGGTAGCACCTTGGTCAGCACCTGCACACTTGACACTGGTGCCTCACCTTCAGCAACAGGTTCTGCCCTCAACGCCTCCATATTTGACTGAAACATTCATTCATGCATATTTAGTCTCACAGAAAAGAGAACAAACAACTTTATGGAAGTAAAAATAAAAAAGACCTGTACAGTATACAAGACAAGAGGTTTTCTGAGAAGACCTTCATATAATAAAACTGAAATACACATCTAAAATTAAGTTAAACTGGACTTCTTTTAAAGAATTTCAGCTAAACAAAGTTAATCAAGTGTATAATATAACAAGATTCATATAATTAAACTGAAATACACATCTAACAGCAAGTTAAAGTGGACTTAATTTAAAGCAATTCAGCTGAACAAAGTTAAACAAGTGTATAATATAACAAGATTCAGGTATAGGTACTGAATAATTTCTGAAAGTTGCAAAGTACATAACACTATGATAACAGGATTTAATATCAAGCAATTCCTCAACACATGACACACTGAAACAGATGTAAAAACTTACAACTGCTTCTCTTGCCAGGCCACTGAGTCCATGCTTGGAGCTGGTATGGCAGGCTGTGAAGGCCTCCACCGCATCGATTTCTTCATCTAGGCCTATGCTGGGTTCTGCCATGTTCATCTTCTCCTTCTGTAATGTAGTAAATCAAGAAACAGCAAACTTCTCTTAGACAAATGCAAGACAAGCTGTTCAGTAGAGTCATATAGGTACTAGTACAGGTACTCTTTACTTACTAATGCATGTAAGTGTGCCACATAGCTACGAGAGCCCGTAGCCTGATGATACTTCACTTTGCTGCGATTCTGCTTGTTCTTTGCACTTGTTTCCTACCAAGGGAATGAACATGTTAGATGAGATCATAGGGCTAATATGAGCTGTTTGGGAAACAGAATGTGAAGGAAGATTAGAAGAGCAAATACCCATACCATGTTCTTTGGATCAGACCAATGCACAACTAGTGCCCTCCATTGTTCATCGTTCATGGATGAAACAGGTGAAGTAGTTCTTATCTCATTTGCTGGTACACCATCAAAGTACGTCTTTTTCAGCCGGTGACGCACTTGTCGCTGCAAATTCTTGATCACATCTAAGATAGCTTCCTCAGTTGGTTTGTCCTGGTCATTAATAGCCAAGCGCACCTATATGCATATAACACAGTATTGCAGTCACCGATATGATCAGTAGGTGTACAAAGTAACAAATAAGACACTACTGCACTTACAGCTAGTTTGCCTGTAAATTTCTTGTAAAGTAGGTCATCTTTCTTGTATTCTTTCCAATGAGTATGGATGGGATACTTGTCCCGAACGATAACACCAGCCTCAGAGGCAAGTTTCGCAGCCTGAACAGGTTCATGAGGCCGTTTGTTGCCTTCAGCAATATTTATGGGCAGCCTCCTACCCATAGCTTTTGTCATTCTAGTCAGCAGTGTTCCCTTAGTTGGCATGATGACGCTCTGATCGGAGACCCCCTCTGTTCTGGCTTTGGTTTGGAGGAACCTTCGCCACCATTCCTGCAATGGTTCGCTGGGCCTCTGCACGACGTTGAGAAGTTCCGTCTTTGTTGATCAGCTCAAAATCGACGCCTTTGAAGTTTGCCTGGAGGGCGGCTCGCGAGTCGACCAGGATCTGATGGTATTCGGAGGTAGGGTGCAATACCAAGATTGGGCCACTCCCCTTGCTATGATCACGAACGACTTAGCCATGGTGGAATGATCCCCCGCCTGCTTCTACTGCTGCTTCATAGCTCATAATAAACCTATGCGGGGTCGGTGATCCCCCATATCTTGGTAAGTGTTGAGGGGCTGTAGGGACGGAGGCCACTCCGCGATCCGGAGAGCGTAGGATAGTGGAGATTTGGGGTCATAGTGGTGGCTTATTGCCGGTGGGGGGCGGGGGTGGTCACTCGGCGGCATCGCCGGGAGGCGTTGGGGGTATAGGCGGGTTGATGCGGAGGGCAGCGGAGGGGTGGTGTTGGGATGGCGGCTGGTTTAGTCGAGGTGGTGGTGGGGTTGGCGGGGCGGGGCTTGCCCTTGAGCGAGGGTTGTAGGTGATTCTTTGGGTTGCGACGCCCTTCCCCACCGACTTCTTGCACCGCCTCGAGCTGCCTGGTTAATCCATGCCGGCTACGTCCCGGGCGGCTTCGGCCTGTCCCCGAGCATTCGCGGCGCCGCCTTCGATCCATGGCCTGTAGCAACCTCCTCTTTTCTGCGATCCGAGCTCGGAGGGCCTCTAGTGCTTGCTCTCCTTGCTCGGTTTCCTCCTCTTCGTCTTCGTGGCGCTTTCGAGGAGCGCTTCGAGCGGATCCACGGGGTTCGCACGGGCGCAGACCTTTGCGCCACCGGTTGTTGGACCACACACCCCGCCCTGCGGAGCGCTATTTGGCATTTGTTAAGTGCTAAAAGAATATTAAGGATTACGCAAGCGCCACGTAACACCTACCATTGTAGCTTTTCCCTAGGATGAGTATTCTAGAGTATCGTATCCACGGGGAAGCTTTGGTTAAAGAATCTAATAAGTCACAATCATGTATCTACTAACTTAGTAAACCACTAGACTATGGTGAGGAGGTAATTGTTAAAGGATAAGTAAAGCATAAAATAATAAACTACCTAAGATATCAAAGAATAACTAAACTAATCAAGAGGTCAAGAGAGAGATTAAGGTTCTGAGTACTTCTCTATTACTTAGGTTCTATGATAGCAATCATACCATAACTGCCGGGACATCGAACACTAGCCACGTAAAAGAGATGAGAAGGGGGCTAGGAAGCTCCGACTACGGTCCTACAAACACCAACCCGAACGTGGTGGAATACGCCGGCCATCGTGGCTGTCACCACACAGGGCTACCACAAACTATCCGTGGGGTTGGGTGCAATCTCGGGTAACCTATAGCCTAGACACCAAGTCTATACTATAAATTACTCCTCTAGCTACCATGAATAACTAGAATCCTCAATACGAGCGGAGATCTCATGCAATAGCATAACAACTATACTTAACCATATATGTAAAACATGGAAGTAAATAGAGAAGATAAATATGTGAATCATAAGTCTTGTAGAGAAGATATAAAGACATACCATACTCTTGAAGACATCTCGAGCAGGGAGCATAGCTCCTCTCTCCTTTATTCTTGATTAGATCTAAGTTAGATCTAATATAGTTCTAATTACATGGCTAATCTATCTCTAATTACATATCTAATCTACTTCTAATCTACCTCTAATTCACTAATCCCGAGAGAGAGGTTATCCTTACATTGGGACACCTCTACAAGCGAGAGATAATGAATAATGAGATAGAATGAATTAGGGTTTAGCCTTGGGGTCAGGGGGTCTTCTTATATAGCCCTTGGCGATGAATGATAGCCCTTGGATCAAACCGACCTTGGCAAGCGGTGTAGATACAACCTCAAAGTCGGTTACAAACCGACCTACGAAGATGGGCTGGATCGGGCTCGGGACTCGGCAGCCGGAGAGAAGGCCTGGCGGCCGCCAGTCCATTGTGGAATTATGAGTTCATATTTTGTGGGTGCGTCGGCCTCGTCGATAGCTTCGTAATGACTGGTATTTTGCAGGAAACGGAGTCCGTATGAGAAAGTTATGACCGTTTTAGTGAACTCTATTCGTGAATCGATATCTTTTGATTACGGACTCGAATATAGCAAACAATATATCCGTTTCGATCGTCTCGACGAGCTCTTTGCAATGGTGCTATCTTGGAATATGTTTGTAACATGTTTATACTTCATATGTCTTGTAAACTCTAGGCTTTTCCTATTTAGTCCCCGAAAATATACAAATCACCAAAACTTGTGGAACTATGTTAGTAAAGCCCCTAGTCTATGTGATTATTCATTTTATGCCCTTATCTCATGTTTAGTTGACTAGTAATATTATGCTATAACAGGTGTCAACAAGTTCCCCAAGCTTACCCTTTGCTAGTCCCTAGCAAAGCCAAACTTAGCAATGGATCGGGGAGTTGCCGCAACGCTTTCACACCTCAAAAATACACATGCTTTCAAACAAAAATTTCTCTCCGGATAAAGAAAAACTTTTCAAACTTCATTTAATCCAATTACCTTTTACCTCTTGGGGCTTATAATCTTTTTCTTCAATCTTGGGTAATTGAAAGATAGAACGATCAAGTCAAACACTATATCTCAAACTCTTTTGATCAACTTGTCATTCCGAGTTTTGCTGATTTTTAAATAAAACTCAAAGTTCCTCAAGTATGACTCTCTCTAATCTCTCATTTGTGGTATTTGTGGATCCTCTCTAAGGCAATAAGATAGTATTTGCCTTACTCTCATAATATATAACATTTTTAGCTAAGGCAATAGTATATTATGCCTTCTTCTCTCTCACCTAATATCTAAGGCTTATATATCTAGAGCTCATAGGTAGGAGAAAATAATTTATTTTCTTACTAAGCATATATTGTAAATTCAAGCAATGGATCCAAAGATACAAGTCACACTGATCAAGTGGTGCATGTGTATGATGGATAGAATATATATATGGTATGGAATGTAGTAAAGTATGAAGTGGATAGAATAGATAAGGGAATCTTACTTTTGCTCCTTTTTGGAATTCTTCTCTCTTTTTTGTAAACTTTTTGTAGAGAACCTGGGTTGTATCTCTCTTCTCTTTTTTTTTTTTTTTTTTTTTTTCTTTTTTTTTTTTTCAAGAGAGGTGGGCTCTGCTGTCCCTCGGACTTGTGTCCATTATTTCCTCTCTTATAAAGATGTGGGTTCTACTCACCCTCGGACACTTGTCCATTTTTCATCTTTATTTTAGAGATGTGGGCTCTACTCGCCCTCGAACACTTGTTCATTTTTCATCTCTTTTCTTTAGGGAGGTAGGCTCTACTCGCCCGTAGGACTTTTGTCCATTTTTCATCTCCCCTTTTTTTTTAAAGATACACAACCCGGATCTCTTTTTGCAATCTTTTTGAGAGGAATAAATGATGGAGCTTTTGTAAGATATTGGTTAGCAATGAATGGGTGGATGGGTATAATAAATAATGGATGTGTAGAGTGGAATATAGCAGAATGGAATGGAGTGGAGCGTACATGATCAGCATGACAAGTTTCTAAGGGTCAACAAAGATTGAACAAACTTAATGCAAAGCAAGCGCCAATATATAAATATATTTTTCAAAAGGTTTTCCTATTCTAATTAGCATGTATATATGGCTGTGGTAGGAGGTTCACACTCTTGTCACATAGGAACTTATCATGTGCATTCAATTTTCAAAAGATAAATCTCAGAAATCTAGTGTCACTAGGAGTAAGATCAAATAGCAGCTCAGACTATCATATATCATATCCATCAATTACCTAGACTTTAGAGCAAGCATTTGCAACCCATAGGTTTCGGGTTTCAAAGTAAATATTAATTTTGCAAATGGAGCTCGAGAGAAATTAAGCTTGAAAGCAAGGTACTAGAAAAGTATAACAACGGAGCAACTATTCATCATCTCCATGTTGGCAGATTTTAGGGTTCCTTTTAGTTGAGCAAAGTAAACTTTAGTGTGCACTCTCTCTTGACTCTTTAATTCACACCCTAACAAAAAGACTTTTTAGACTCTATTAAAACTAGACTCTTAACAAACTTTCTAGAAAAACAAAATATCTAACTAATAATAATAAATAATATAATATAGATAATAAGATACTTATTCGGATAATGGGGGTTGCACTCCCCAAATTTGGATGTTGACATAGTCTTCAATGTTCTTGATGTTTGGAAGTAGAGGTAGATAGTGATGGTGGGTTGATTAATCTTCTTTAATGTTGGACACCATGTGTCATGTCTCTCTTCCTTGAAATCTGTTGAACTTAAATAGACAACAAAACTAGTGGAACTTGATTAAGCATTAGGGTCACCACATTGCTTTTGTCTATTTGGAAATCTTTCAAAGCATTAAATATTTTTAGATTTTCTATGCAAAAATAAAGAATGAAGATGCATGCATATTTATTTTATTTTTATGCCACCACAGTAAATATCCTTGTGGGTTGTTACACACCACAAAATTACTCACATGGGGCTTAGAGTTTTTCAATGTATATGCAACAAACAAATATTTATTTTTATTTTCTAATGCAAGGCTAGTGCTAAAATGTAAAATACGCTAAAGGAAAACAATTATGCAATGTAAAAAAATAAATATGGATAACTACCGATCTTACCTTTTCGGCGAGGGTTTAGTGTTTTAAATCCTCCGAACGAGACTTCTTACCTTGTTATTTCCTTGAGTGTATTATCCGATCTTAACGGTTATGCTCCTTGAGATGGTGAAGGGGCGACATCACCCGTGTTCTTAGCTGGTCTTATGAATTGGAGTGAAGCGTAAGCGACTTCTTGTTTAGTGTGCATGCTTGTAGGATATTCATTTGTTGAATTTCGGAGAGAGTGATTGGCTTGTCCCTTTTTGCTCAAAGTGTGTCCCGCTTGCAAAGTCGGGGTAGAGATCAAGTGCATGGGCTCATTTGGTGGAAAAACACCAACGGAACCAAAACTTCATTCATACTTCTCTAACCATAAGCACAACAAACAAGATAGAGTTTATTATATTTTTCTTAAACCTAACTTGGGTGACAAGATCAGAAGATTGAGCATGATTGTTTGTGATTAAAACATTGGACGAGATCAAATCAAGCTCGTTGACTCTTGGAAGGGTTTTCTTATCTAAACATCACAGGCATGATTATGTTTCTTCCAAAGCAAGGTAAGCAATATTCTAGCTTACAAGATGAGGACTAAAAGATCAAGAGAATGGTGGTAGGAACAACTAAAGAAGCAAAACATGTTGAGCTATTGAAGATGGATCAAGCAAGGGTGTTGCTCTAACATGTTTGGCTCTTTGTTTATAATCATGCCATAGTTAAGGGAAAGCTTATTTATTGACAACTTACCTCAAGATGTTACCTTATTATTGGAATGTGACAAACAGTAACACCTTGTGGTGGTCCCTTTCTTCTATGGCCTCTTGTGTATCCTGTTCCATACTTGTCTCTTTTATTGCATCGTCCTTTCTTTCTTGTTCTTTAAATTGCACTTGTACCTTTTTGCTCCTCTCATGATTTTATTCCTACAGTATTAGTTGACAACACATACCCGAAGGATTGTACAAGTAATTGTAAACAAGGGTAGAACTGTCATGGAGCTAAAGGTTGCTTCTATGCTAGAAAAAGTTTTGATTGGATATTTTATATGCTCACCATTACTTTCTCTCTAGTTGGAAATTTTATTATATCTTAAGTTTGATTTTTATGCAAAACATCTATTAACCATTCAAACTTTAGAGAGATAAAGTAATTGTGAGTAAAGGGATTGCAAACCAAAGCATGTCGAAAGTGATGGGAGCTTGAGTAGAGGAGGAGTAATGTTGGATGGTCTTTAAAGGAGTCGACCTTCCTCCCCCATGCTTGAGCCTTCTTGTCACTCGACACTTCAAGTGTGAATGTTGAACCGTCCCTAATCGTGTGTTGCAATCACCATGTCCTTAGACGTTGTTCATCCTTTGTTCCTGCAAGTTTAGTGACCAAGAATACCCGAAGGGAACTTGTCCTAGGAACATGTTTCTTTTAGCATGAGACTTCATGTGCTCAGATATATTATATTACTATTTTTATTATTGTTATTATTATTTCTTGAGAACATAAGACAAGTTATATACAAATGTGAGGTTTATATTCACTTACCTGTCTTTGATGTTCTCTTGGTCTGTTGTTTTGTCCATCCACTTCTCGAGTGAGAGCTTCTTCTAGATCACGTTATATGACACTCTTCTTCGTTGGATAGACATAGCATAGATTCTTTTTTACGCAAAATATTAGTGGACACATACCCGAGGGAATATACAACATGGTTGAAGCAGGGGTTTGTTGTCCAAAGTTCATAAGATTTCATCTATGCTAATGCGAAGGTGGTTCTTTGATTACTTTAGCACAAATTTTATTTATTCATGTCTTATACACAATTTTTTTTTTATGGCTGCACTCTAGCATGTGGATCAAGACAAAGGTAACTTGTAGCAAAAGACAGAGTGAATGATTTGATACTTACAACTCTTCCATTAATGATGAATGAGCCGTGTCTTTTGCACAAGGTTGGAGTTCATCATATGCCTTGCTTCATCTCTGATCTGAGTTCATCTCTTGACTTACCCGAATTGGATTTGAGAGTTTTTGCAGGGGTTAGTCCAACACAATAACCAATGTCTACGCAAGCAATATTTAGTTCAATAACCAAACTAGACTCCATGTCTAATTCAATTAAGGAAGGCATTTTAACCTAAGCACCACGCTTAATTTAAAAAGCCAATGGAAGTATGTCGAGTACTTCCAAACCAAAAGCATACCATAGCGCACAAAGGTAGCATTAAAGCACTATAGAGATTTATCTAATCAGAGATAAAAGAGCATTATCATGGTGAGGATTTTTTTTTTCTTTTAAATGCAAACATGGATGAATGCAAAGGAACTAAACATGCAATGGATCTACTTTGATAAATCATAAACTAAGCGGAGTGGATGCATGAGTTGATCAAGTAAACATGCAATGCAATGCAAGAAATTAAATGTTAACTACTCAATCAATTTATAGTCCATGAGCAAGACTTTCTCACCTTTTTAATCATACTTACCACGATGTGCAGCTTCTATGTACGTCACTTGAGATGTGTACATTGAATTCTTGTGACGGCTTTTTTTTTAATCTATACATGGTTAGAATAATATACATTTAAATACATACCTTGAGATAGAAGGGTTCCAATGTATGATGAATCTTGAATAATCAGGCACCCTGGGTTCTTCAATCCTTTCTTTTCTTGTGGAATCTTGTCGGAAGATCGCAAGCGACATCTTTTGTCTGTCTATTCCACAATTCAACAGAACAAGGATAATCCTACTAAAGCTAGTGATACACTAAATTAGCAGACATCATGATCATCATTAGAATCTTTAGGCCAATTGCTTCCCCGGCAACGGCGCCAAAAAGCTTGTTGGCATTTGTTAAGTGCTAAAAGAATATTAAGGATTCTGCAAGCGCACAGAACACCTACCATTGTAGCTTTTCCCTAGGATGAGTATTCTAGAGTATCGTATCCACAGGGAAGCTTTGGTTAAAGAATCTAATAAGTCACAATCATGTATCTACTAACTTAGTAAACCACTAGACTATAGTGAGGAGGTAATTGTTAAAGGATAAGTAAAGCATAAAATAATAAACTACCTAAGATATCAAAGAATAACTAAACTAATCAAGAGGTCAAAGAGAGAGATTAAGGTTCCTGAGTACTTCTCTATTACTTAGGTTCTATGATAGCAATCATACCATAACACTTCGGGACATCAGAACACTAGCCACAGAAAGAGATGAGAAGGGGGCTAGGAAGCTCCGACTACGGTCCTACAAACACCAACCCGAACGTGGTGGAATACGTCGGCCATCAGGGCTGTCACCACCTGGGGCTACCACAAACTATCCGTGGGGTTGGGTGCAATCTCAGGTAACCTATAGCCTAGACACCAAGTCTATACTATAAATTACTACTCTAGCTACCATGAATAACTAGAATCCTCAATACGAGCGGAGATCCCATGCAATAGCATAACAACTATACTTAACCATATATGTAAAACATGGAAGTAAATAGAGAAGATAAATATGTGAATCATAAGTCTTGTAGAGAAGATATAAAGACATACCATACTCTTGAAGACATCTCCAGAACAGGAGCATAGCTCCTCTCTCCTTTATTCTTGATTAGATCTAAGTTAGATCTAATCTAGTTCTAATTACATGGCTAATCTATCTCTAATTACATATCTAATCTACTTCTAATCTACCTCTAATTCACTAATCCCAGAGAGAGGTTATCCTTATATTGGGACACCTCTACAACTGAGAGATAATGAATAATGAGATAGAATGAATTAGGGTTTAGCCCTGTGGTCAGGGGGTCTTCTTATATAGCCCTTGGCGATGAACGATAGCCCTTGGATCAAACCGACCTTGGCAATGATGTAGATACAACCTCAAAGTCGGTTACAAACCGACCTACGAAGATGGGCTGGATCGGGCTCAGGACTCTGGCAGCCGGAGAGAAAAGGCCTGGCGGCCGCCAGTCCGTTGTGGAATTATGAGTTCATATTTTGTGGGTGCGTCGGCCTCGTCGATAGCTTCGTAATGACTGGTATTTTGCAGGAAACGGAGTCCGTATGAGAAAGTTATGACCGTTTTAGTGAACTCTATTCTGCAACTGATATCTTTTGATTCTGGACTCTGAATATAGCAAACAATATATCCGTTTCGATCGTCTCGACGAGCTCTTTGCAATGGTGCTATCTTGGAATATGTTTGTAACATGTTTATACTTCATATGTCTTGTAAACTCTAGGCTTTTCCTGTTTAGTCCCTGAAAATATACAAATCACCAAAACTTATGGAACTATGTTAGTAAAGCCCCTAGTCTATGTGATTATTCATTTTATGCCCTTATCTCATGTTTAGTTGAGTAGTAATATTATGCTATAACAGGTGTCAATAAGCGCCGCCTTGCTGGGCGTCGGGGCCTTCTTCCCTAGTGACCTCCGATATCGGGACGACCGGGGGGTTCGAGGCGGATGGCCCTCCTGCTCCCGCAGCCCCTGGCGCGGAGTTGCTTGGGTGGGTGGTTGTTGGCATTTGTTAAGTGCTAAAAGAATATGAAGGATTCTGCAAGCGCACAAAACACCTACAATTGTAGCTTTTCCCTAGGATGAGTATTCTAGAGTATCGTATCCACAGGGAAGCTTTGGCTAGAGAATCTAATAAGTCACAATCATGCATCTACTAACTTAGCAAACCACTAGACTAAAGTGAGGGGGTAAATGTTAAAGGATAATTAAATGATAAAACATAAAATAATAACATATCTAAACTAATCAAGAGGTCAAGAGAGATCAAAGTTCCTATGCACTTCTCTATTACTAAAGTTCTATGATAGCAATCACACTATTGCACTTTGGAGCAGCAGTGCCTTTCCGGTTCTCGAATAGACTGGGAAGAAGTAACCGGGGGAAGGCTGCCAAAAGCTCTACGAAAACACCGACCCGTATGTGGTGGATTACATAGGCCTGACAGGGCCGTCACCCCTGGGGCTACCACAACTATCCGTAGGTTTGGGCGCAACCTCAGGTAACCTATAGTATAGACACCATGTCTACACTATAGATTACAACTCTAGCTACCTAGCATAACTAGAGCGCTCAATACGAGCGGAGATCCCATGCAATAATATAACAACTATGCTTAACAATATATGAAGATCATGAATGTAAATAGAGAAGATAAATATATTAAAGCATAAGTCTACCAAAGATAAGATATGAAACATACCAAATTCTGTAGACATCTCCAGAACCAAAGTATAGTCAACTCTCCTTTAGTCTTGCTTAGATCTAAGTTAGATCTAATCTACTTCTAATTACATGGCTAATCTACTTCTAATTACATTACTAATCTACTTCTAATCTACCTCTAATTCACTAATCCCAGAGAGAGGTTATCCTTACATTGGGACACCTCTACAACTGAGAGATAATGAATAATGAGATAGAATGAATTAGGGTTTAACCCTGGGGGCAAGGGATCTTCTTATATAGGCCTTGGCGATGAACGTGAACCCTTGGATCAAACCGACATTGGCAACGGTGTAGATACAACCTCAATGTCGGTGGTAAACCGACCTTCAAATGTGAGGCTGACATGTGGCCCCAGCCTGGCGGCCGCCAGGGTGGCATTGGTGGGCGCCAGGGTGGCGTGCCACCTCAGCATCCCGTTTCTTCTGGTGTCCTCTGGTACCTTCTAGAATGTTTTAGTTCACTTTTCGGGTTGAGTTGCTTTACGGATAAGTCTGGTCTTCATATGCCTTGTATATTCCAGAACTTTCTCTATTATTCTCTGTAATTATCTATTAAGTCCCTAAAATTATATAAATCAACAAAACTCATGGAATTATGTTAGTTAAACCCCTAGACTTATGTTAATATTCATTTTAAGCCCTTATCCAAGTTTAGTTGACTAGTAATATTATGCTATAACAGGTGTCAACAAGTTCCCCCAAGCTTACCCTTTGCTTGTCCCTAGCAAAGCCAAACTTAGCAATGGATCAGGAGTTCTGTAACGCCTT
Source organism: Hyparrhenia diplandra (assembly GCA_015847255.1). Taxonomy (NCBI): domain Eukaryota; kingdom Viridiplantae; phylum Streptophyta; class Magnoliopsida; order Poales; family Poaceae; genus Hyparrhenia; species Hyparrhenia diplandra. The sequence continues at coordinate 177,294 of JADLZK010006017.1, forward strand.
CACAACTTAAAAGTACACATACTTTCAAACAAAATTTCTCTCCAGATAAAGATAAACTTCTTCAAATTTTAATTATTCAATTACCTCTTTACCTTCTAGGGCTTATATCTTTTTCTTCAATTCTTGGGTAATTGAAAGATAGAACAGTCAAGTCAAACACTATATCTCAAACTCTTTTTGATCAACTGTCCTTCGGAGTTTTTGCTAATTTTTAAATAAAACTCAAAGTTCCTCAGTATGACTCTCTCTAATCTCTCATTTGTGGTATTTGTGGATCCTCTCTAAGGCAATAAGATAGTATTTGCCTTACTCTCATAATATATAACATTTTTGGTTAAGGCAATAGCATACTATGCTTTTTTTTTTTCTCTCTCACCTAATATCTAAAGCTTATATATGGAGCTCATAGGTAGGAAAAATAATTTATTTTCTTACTAAACATAGATTGTAAATTCAAGCAATGGATCCAAAGATACAAGTCACACTGATCAAGTGGTGCATGTGTATGGTGGATTGAATATATATGGTATGGAATGTAGTAAAGTATGAAGTGAATAGAATAGATGAGGGAATCTTACTTTTGCTCCTTTTTGGAATCTTTCTCTCTTTTTATTTGAAACTTTATAGAGAACCTGGGTTGTATCTCTTTCTTTTTTTTTTTTTTTTCAAGAGAGGTGGGCTCTGCTGGCCCTCGGACTTGTGTCCATTATTTCCTCTCCTATAAAGATGTGGGTTCTACTCACCCTCGGACACTTGTCCATTTTTCATCTTTATTTTTAGAGATGTGGGTTCTACTCGCCCTCAAACACTTGCTCATTTTTTTCATCTCCTTTTAGGGAGGTAGGCTCTACTCGCCCGTAGGACTGTTGTCCATTTTTCATCTCCTTTTTTTTTAAAAAAAGATGCACAACCAGATCTCTCTTTTTGTAATCTTTTTTTGAGAGGAATAAATGATGGAGCTTTTGTAAGATATTGGCTAGCAATGAATGGGTGGATGGGTATAATAAATAGTGGATGTGTAGAGTGGAATATAGTAGAGTGGAATGGAGTGGAGTGTACATGAGGATCAGCATGACAAGTTTCTAAGGGTCGACAAAGATTGAACAAACTCAATGCAAAGCAAGCAATATAATATATATATATATATATATATATATATATATATATATATATATATATATATATATATATATATATATATATATATATATATATATATATTTCAAAAAGTTTTCCTATTCTAAGGAGCATGTATATATATAGCTGTGGTAGGAGGTTCACACTATTGTCACACAGGGAACTTATCATGCGTATTTTCAATTTTTTGAAATATTAATCTCCAAAAATCTAGTATCACTAGGAGTAAGATCAAATAGTAGCTCAGACCATCATATATCATATCGACAATTACCTAGACTTTAGAGCAAGCATTTGCAACCCATAGGTTTCAGGTTTCAAAGTAAATATTAATTTTGCAAATGGAGCTCGAGAGAAATTAAGCTTGAAAGCTAGGTACTAGAAAAGTATAACAACGGAGCAACTATTCATCATCTCCATGTTGGCAGATTTTAGGGTTCCTTTTAGTTGAGTAAAATAAACTTTAGTGTGCACTCTCTCTTGACTCTTTTATTCACACTCTAACAAAAAAGACTTTTTAGACTCTATTAAAACTAGACTCTTAACAAACTTTCTAGCAAACAAAATATCTAACTAATAATAATATAATATAGATAATAAGTTACTTATCTGGATAACTGGGGGTTGCACTCCCCAATTTGGATGTTGACATAGTCTTCAATATTCTTGATGGTTGGAAGTATAGGTAGATAGTGATGGTGGGCTGATTGATCTTCTTTAACGCTGGACACCATGTGTCATATCTCTCTTCCTTGAAATCTCTTTGAACTCAAATAGACAACAAAACTAGTGGAACTTGATTAAGCATTAGAGGTCAGCCACATTGCTTTTGTCTGTCTGGAAATCTTTCAAAGCAACATTAAATATTTTTGGATTTTCTATGCAAAAATGATGATGCATGCATATTTATTTTAATTTTTATGCCACCACAGTAAATATCCTTGTGGGTTGTTGCACGCCACAAAATTACTCACATGGGGCTTAGAGTTTTTCATGTCTATGCAACAAACAAATATTGATTTTCTTTTCTAATGCAATGCTAGTAATATAAATATGGATAACTACCGATCTTACATTTTCGGCGAGGATTCGGTGTTTTAAGTCCTCTGAACGAGACTTCTCACCTTGTCATTTCTTTGAGTGTATTATTTGATCTTGATGGCCATGCTCATGAGATGGTGAAGGGCGGCGTCACCTATGTTCTTAGCTGATCTTATGAGTTGGAGTGAAGCGTAAGCAGCTTCTTGTTTAGTGTGCATACTTGTAAAACATTCACTTATTGAATTTTGAGAGACTGATAGGCTTCTCCACCTTTTTTTGCTCAAAGTGTGTCCTGCTTGCAAAGTCAAGATAAAGATCAAGTGCATGGGCTCTGTTGGTGGGAAAACACCAACAGAACCAAAACTTCATTCAACTTCTCTAACCATAGGCACAACAAACAAGATAGAGTTAATTTATTATTTATTATATACTTTTTTCTTACACCTATCTTAGGTGACAAGATCAGAAGATTGAGCATGATTGTTTGTGATTAAAACATTGACAGATCAAATCAAGCTCGTTAACTCTTGGAAGGGTTTTCTTATCTAAACATCAAAAGCATGATTATGATTCTTCCAAAGAAAGGTAAGCAATATTCTGGCTTACAATATGAGGACTAAGAGATCAAAAGAATGGTGGTAGGAACAACTAAAGAAGCAAAACATGTTGAGCTAATAAAGTTAGATCATGTAAGGTTGAAACTCTAACATGTTTCATTCTTTATTTATAAACAAGCCATACTTTAGATAATGCTTAAGTAATGACAACTTACTTCAAGATGTTACCTTATTATTGGAGTGTGACAGCAGTAACACCTTGTGGTGGTCCTTTTCTTCTATGGCCTCTTGTGTATCTTGTTCCAAACTTGTCTCCTTTATTGCATCGTCCTTTCTTTCTTGTTCTTTAAATTACATTTGAACCTTTTTGCTCCTCTCATGATTTTATTCCTGTAATATTAGTTGACAACGAATACCCGAAGTAATACAAGTAATTATAAACAAGGGTAGAACTGTCAAGGAGCTTAAGATTGCTTTTATGCTAGAAAAAGTTTTGATTGGATATTTTATATGCTCACCATTATTTTCTCTCTAGTTGGAAATTTTATTAATCCTTAAGTTTGATTTTGATGAATGACATTTATTAAAGAACCAAACTTTAGAGAGAAAAAGTAGTTGTGAGTAAAGGGATTGCAAACCAGCATGTCAGAGTGACGGGAGCTTGAGTAAAGGAGGAGTATGTCGGATGATCTTTAGAGGAGTCGACCTTCTTCCCCATGCTTGAGCCTTCCTGTCACTCAATACATTAAGTGTGAATCTTTGAACCATCCCAAATCGTGTGTTGCAATCACCATGTCCTTAGATGTTGTTCATCCTTTGTTCCTGCAAGTTTAGTGACCAAGAATACCCAAAGGGAACTTGTCCTAGGAACATGTTTCTTTTACCATGAGCCTTCATGTGCTCGGATAAATATTATTATTATTATTATTATTTTATATATATATATATATATATATTTCTTTAGAACATAAGATAGAAGTTGTATACAAATATGTGATTTATATTCACTTACCTGTCTCTGATGTTCTTGTGGCCCATTGCTTTCGTCCATCCACTTCTGTTGAGTGATTACTTTTCATGATCGTGTTGTATGTCACTCTTCTTCATTGAATGAACATAGCACAGACCTTTTCCCGCAAATATTAGTGGACACATACCTAGGGAATACAACATGGTTGAAGTAGGGGTTGTTGTCCAGAGTTCATAAGATCTCATCTATGCTAATAGAAAAGGTGGTTCTTCAATTACTCTTAGCACAGATTTTATTTACACATTTTGTTTATGGCTTCACTCTACTATGTGGTCCAAGGCAAAGGTAACTTGTAGCAAAAGACAGAGTGAATGATATTTGATACTTACAATTTTTTCATCAATGATGAATGAGCTGTGTCTTTTGCACAAGGTTGAAGTTCATCATATGCCTTGCTTCATCTTTGATCTGAGTTTATCTCTTGACTTATCCGAATTAGATTTGAGAGTTTTCTGCAGGGGGTTAGTCCAACAAAATATCCAATGTCTACGCAAGCAATTCTTAGTTCAATAACCAAACTAGACTCCATGTCTAATTCAATTAAGGAAGGCTATTTAACCTAAGCACCACGCTTAATTTAAAAGCCTTTGGAAGTACACATGTGAAGCACTTCCAAACCAAAGCATACTATAGCAAACAAAGATAGCATCAAAGCACTATAGAGATTTATCCAAAAAGAGATGAAAGAGTATGATCACGGTGAAAGTTTTTTTTTTTTAGATGCAAACTATATGGATATATGCAAGGAAATAAACAGAAAGCATACACTAAGTGGAGTGAATGCATGAATTGATCAAGTAAACATGCAATGCAGTGCAAGAAATTAAATGATAACTACTCAATTAATTTATAGTCAATCAGCAAGACTTTCTCACCTTTTAATCATACTTACCACGATGTGCAGCTTCTATGTACTTCACTTGAGATGTGTGCATTGAATTCTTGTGACGGTGACTTCTTCTTTAATCTATACATGGTTAGAATAATATATATTTAAATACATACCTTAAGATAGCAGGGTTCCAACAGTGATGAATCTTGAATGATCCGGCACCCACGGGTTCTTCAATCTTTTCTTTTCTTGTGGAATCTTGTCGGAAGATCGCTAACGACATCTTTTGTCCCTGTCTATTCCACAATTCGACAGAACAAGGATAATCCTACTAAAGCTAGTGATACACTAAATTAGCAGACATCATGATCATCATTAGAATCTTTAGGCCAATTGCTTCCCCGGCAACGGCGCCAAAAAGCTTGTTGGCATTTGTTAAGTGCTAAAAGAATATGAAGGATTCTGCCACTAGTGGAAATCTGTACATCAATGACGATTACCGGGTGACGCTATAAATTTTCGTCATAGAAGAGGCTCTTTTCGTGACGAATTTTTTTGTTACGTCATTACTGAAATTCTTTAAAAGAAGTCCAGTTTAACTTGATGTTAGATGTGTATTTCAGTTTTATTATATGAAGGTCTTCTCAGAAAACCTCTTGTCTTGTATACTGTACAAGTCTTTTTTTTTACTTCCATAAAGTTGTTTGTTCTCTTTTCTGTGAGACTAAATATGCATGAATGAATGTTTCAGTCAAATATGGAGGCGTTGAGGGCAGAACCTGTTGCTGAAGGTGAGGCACCAGTGTCAAGTGTGCAGGTGCTGACCAAGGTGCTACCCGAGAAAAGCTCACAGCATTTCCTGAAGAATCTTGGCATCAAACCAGTGGCCACCAAGAAATCATCCTCTTCAGTTGAAAACGAGCTTCGAGAGCAACTAGCTGCAGCACAGGAAAAATCAGGAAATCAACAAGCTGAACTAGAAGCACTCAAGAAGAAAAGTGAAGAAGCCGAGGAGAAGCTGGCAAATACACAGAAGGAGATGCAGGAGTACAAGCAGTTAGTGGAAGAGAACAATGCGCTCATGAAGCGTTTCTTTGAGATGCGTGGTGGAGGACCTTCAACATGAGTGCTGCTGGTAGCTGCTGTTCTTTGGTCTCCTCGTTTTGTGCATTGCTTTTGCTAGTACGTGGTGAAATTTCAGTATTGTGATGGTTGTCAAGTACTGTGATGAAACTAAGTGTGCTTTGTGCACCGATGCTAGGTTTATGGTCACTATGTTAGTACTTTTATGGTTAATGGAATATGTGACATATGAACGCAATAGTATGGTCACTCCAGTATGCTGTTAATTTGAATTTCAATTATCTGTATCATTATGACGATCCTTGTGGAATATTGATGACGCTTTGAAAATGCAATCTGCAATTTGAATTTATATATATGTAGTACTGTGATGATACTGGTGGTCTGTCCATGACAATTGAATTTGCAATCTGTGACGAAAAAAATGAGCTAAGAAGAAGCCACGTGGTCCAATAAAAACTGTACACGTGGCTGAACGGGACTGGTCCACGTGGTAAAAAAATATGAATCTGGATGACCATGTCGGGTTGCCACGTCAGCAGCTGACGTCAGCTGACACGTCAGCAGCTGGTGTCAGCATCCACGTGGTCGAGCCACGTTAGCTGTCAGCCCGCGCACGGGGCGTCGTAGTCTTGGCGAACGGCAAGCAATGACCAAAACAAGGGCGTCAGGGAAGTGAACCCACTTCTACGACAGGACATGTTTTGTCACGGAAGTGAAGCACTTCTGTGATGATAAACACTATTTCGTCACCGTAAATCAAATATGACGCGAGTTACGCGGACGACGACCTTTTTTCGTCACAAGATCGTCACCGAAGAAACTCGTGACGATTTGTGGATCTTCGCCGACGATTGTGCATTGTCATAGATGTCCACATACCTACTAGTGTGCAAGTGCACGTAACACCTACCATTGTAGCTTTTCCCTAGGATGAGTATTCTAGAGTATCGTATCCACAGGGAAGCTTTGGCTAGAGAATCTAATAAGTCACAATCATGCATCTACTAACTTAGCAAACCACTAAAGTGAGGGGGTAAATGTTAAAGGATAATTAAATGATAAAACATAAAATAATAACATATCTAAACTAATCAAGAGGTCAAAGAGAGATCAAAGTTCCTATGCACTTCTCTATTACTAAAGTTCTATGATAGCAATCACACTATTGCACTTTGGAGCAGCAGTGCCTTTCCGGTTCTCAAATAGACTGGGAAGAAGTAACCGGGGGAAGGCTGCCAAAAGCTCTACGAAAACACCAATCCGTACGTGGTGGATTACACAGGCCTGACAGGGCTGTCACCCTGAGGGCTACCACAACTATCCGTAGGTTTGGGCACAACCTCGGGTAACCTATAGTATAGACACCATGTGTACACTATAGATTACAACTCTAGCTACCTAGCATAACTAGAGCCCTCTATACGAGCGGAGATCCCATGCAATAATATAACAACTATGCTTAACAATATATGAAGATCATGAATGTAAATAGAGAAGATAAATATATTAAAGCATAAGTCTACCAAAGATAAGATATGAAACATACCAAATTTCAGAGACATCTCGAGAACCAAAGTATAGTCAACTCTCCTTTAGTCTTGCTTAGATCTAAGTTAGATCTAATCTACTTCTAATTACATGGCTAATCTACTTCTAATTACATTACTAATCTACTTCTAATCTACCTCTAATTCACTAATCCCGGAGAGAGGTTATCCTTACATTGGGACACCTCCACAACTGAGAGATAATGAATAATGAGATAGAATGAATTAGGGTTTAACCCTAGGGGCAGGGGGTCTTCTTATATAGGCCTTGGCGATGAACGTGAACCCTTGGATCAAACCGACCTTGGCAACGGTGTAGATACAACCTCAATGTCGGTCGTAAACCAACCTTCAAATGTGAGGTCGACATGTGCCCCCAGCCTGGCGGCCGCCGGGGGTGGCATTGGCGGCGCCGGGGGGTGGCGTGCCACCTCAAAGATCCCGTTTTTTCGGTGTCCTCGGTACCTTATAGAATGTTTTAGTTCACTTTTCGGGTTGAGTTGCTTTACGGATAAGTCTGGTCTTCATATGCCTTGTATATTCTGGAACTTTCTCCATTATTCTCTGCAATTATCTATTAAGTCCCTGAAATTATATAAATCACCAAAACTCATGGGATTATGTTAGTTAAACCCCTAGACTTATGTTAATATTCATTTTAAGCCCTTATCCAAGTTTAGTTGACTAGTAATATTATGCTATAACAGGTGTCGACAGTGGTGACTGCTTGTTGACTGCTTGAAGGGTTTAATCTCGGGGGGTCCCCCACGGGAGGCGGGGTAGCCCCGTTGCGTCGCTGGGCTTCGGTCCGGCGGGTGATAGGCATGGCTTCGGGCTTTTTGTGTCGATCCCCACGGACGGCGCTAACTGTGGGGATCACTCCTGCCCCCTTAGCCTTCGCTCCCAGAGAGGCGGGAAGGGGGCGAGGGCTTCCCACGGGGTGAGTCGGAAACACAAGCGGGGAAGCGGAGCGGCCTCCGCTCTGCCCGTCCCTCGTTGGAGTTGCAGAGGGGCGGGAGGATCGGAGGGCGCCCGAGCCCTCGCACATGAAGCGATGTAGCGTTTGGCCAAGCGTGACGTGGATATGACAAAAGCGAGTAAATGGCACTTAAACTGGCCAACGACCGATCCCATTCCTAGTGCCCGTACCCGGGTATTTATAGGAATACCAGGGGGCAGAGGGGCTGATTTACAATTTGGTACATGGTAGGTAGGGGAACACTCACTTACAACTGGGCCCCCACAGGGGCAAGCTAGTAACTGTTCGTACAAGGTTACAACGGGGAACGTACATGCGCTCTCTCCTGGTTGGGGATCATAGGGTTTCCCAGTGCCCGCCACCGGTGCACGAGCGGATGCGGAGGGGTGGTTCCGCAGGGGCCCCTCCGCCAGACCTTCCCGCTGCCCGAGCTCGCACCGCTTGATGGACTCCCCTCCGTCGGCGCTCCCTCCATGGCATGTGGGGGCGACTTGCTCCCCCGCTTCAGCCGTCGACTTCGGAGGTTGCCCTTGACGGAGGGGTGAAGCCTCACCACTCCGTGTCCTAGCGAAGGGTCCTCCGCTCTGCTAGTCCTGCAAGACTTCGTAATTTGTTAAAGGTTGGTTCTTGGCCCCCCGTAGTGAGGCCTGCGGGGCTGCCGGAGCTGGCGAGGGTCGCCCTCCCCAACATGGACTCACGGGTGCTTGCACGCCATGTAAAAGAACCAGGCGAGCGCCTCCATGCTTGTGTCCTTGCCGTGGATCACGATGCTCAGCACAACCATCTTTGGCATAATCACATCTGATGCCCAAGGTCTATAGGTTGGAGCTGCTTCCAGCAAATGCTTTAGGATCTGGTTGTGGCAGTGCCGGACGGACGGCCGGGTGGGCAGTTGGATCCAGTGCCGATGAGGGCTGAAGCACACCAACTATTTAAATGTGAAGGCAATAACGATGGTTCAGTTCAAGTATATTAATTGTTGTTGTTGTAGATGAATAGATGCGGCAAGCAAAAATAATGATTGTGCGGCTGTACCTATGCTTTTGTGTGCAAATCATTCAATCAAACGTGTGACGCGTTGAGCTGAGGGAGGCTAACAGGTGCTAGGATGGCAGGGAAGCCAAGAGATGCATTAACAATTCCAAAAACTGTTGTGTCCCATCGATTGTGTAAGCCAGAAACTGCCACATAATGGGATGGAAGTGAATGTGTGGGTTAGGAGTGGAGTGGGGTCGCTGATGTGTCACCCCTGCATGTCGAGAGAACTCCTCTAGTGGCCTCCTTTTATATAAGGGTTATAGATGCACTACCGGATACCTTCTCCTGTAGGATACCATGTCAATACGATGTGTCACTTTCACGGTGTCATTCGCCTCGTCCCTTCTACGTCCCGATCGGTCTGCCAAAATTTCTATATTGTTCCTTGTCCAAATCCAATCTAAATAGGACTCAAATCCATCGTAAAGTATATAATTACACAGAGCAAAAAGCAAGAGAATTAAAAATAGAGTCTAGAGTTTCCTTGTCCAAATCCAATCCAAACAGAACTCAAATCCATAGTAAAGTCTATAATTATATGGCCCTACAAGACAACTGAAAATAGCTTCTCCAACAAGGAACAACAGGCGTGTCCATCCCTGGCTCCCAGCCCCACGCAATGTTGACGAGCACCGGTCGTCGAGCACGCCCCGCTGCCCCTGCGCCCCCTGCCGGACCTGCACTTGGATCTGAAAAAATATTCTCTTCACCTTTTATTGAATACTAGCAAACATGCCCGTGCGTTGCAACGGGAGAATATTAAATATATCTGAACCGTGTATCCATCATGTCAGGTGTATTGTTAGACATGAGTTTTTTTAACTCAGTATGTGTACTCATAAAATCCAGATCAGACTAAAAAAAATGTGTTGAAAGAAACTATTGTTCTTTGAGCAGTTAGGGGTTGATGAAAACAAAAAAGGACGATATTTTAATTGAGAAGGGAGTTATAAATAACCTCGTAAATTAGTACATAGAATAATTTTTTCTATCGCAAGCTAGATTTATAGAAAAAAGAGTAGAGTTTACAATACAATATCCGTAGGACATCGTTAAGCACTGTGACATTTGATCTAAACGAATAATTATCACCATATCGATTGAAACAAAGTACAGTAGCATCTCATTTTCTAATGATCGCTTGGAAAGCAGAGCATGAGCAATTGGTGCCATCGTTGTAGCGGTCATGAGAACGGCAGTAAAAGTCCGATGTGTTGTCCTTGTGGTGACAGATTTGTTTGGTTCTGATTCAAATCGATTTTGGATTCAAGGGGCCGGCGGACACAATTGACCGGAGAGGGGTAGACGGACGCCTTAAGGCCCATAGCGGCAGACGGAAAAAAAATGCGTTGGTGAGGTTCCATTGATTATAGAGATATATATTTATTTATTATGTAAGAGTCCGATTTGAAAGAGAAGAGGTGGGAGGGCAGACCCAAAAAAATTTTGGTCAAGAAATTTTCTCTCTTTATTAGTAGGTATAGATATATTCAGTTCCATCATGGAGTACAACATTTTTAAAAAATGATGTTGGAGAGTCTTCAAAGAATTAATTTAGTTCAAAACAACCCGTAGCAACGCACGGGCATATTTCCTAGTTAAACTAAAACATGTCATTTTATAGATCGACTGCATAGATCTACACACAAAGATTCAAAAAATAATCATTTGCTATTTTACGATTATTCTACAATTTTATATGAATTCAGCCATAATTATGCATAACAGACAAATTAAAAACGAAACAAAAAAACAACTTAAAATGGCAACGTTAGACTTCTGGTGTGACTACGCACTGCATATGCCCCAATTGTAAAACGTAGGCATCATATCATAAATATTGTTTGGCCATCTCTTGCAGTCACGATTAAATCTATCTTTGACGGCTAAACCTGCTAAATCGGTTGTTTACGTTATCCCAATTGTACATAACACAAACATTCAGGGCACGTTTAGATCTTGAGTAGAATCATTAGTTAATGAGATCACGAACAATGTCATTTTGATCACGATTTCGGTGAGAAATCCCGACGCAGAAAATCCGGACCGATGTGATTACAACAAACCGGTGGTAATCACACTTCTCAGCCACGAAATTCCATCTTAATTTTCCTTTTATTTGCCAAAATGAGGGACCTAAAGTTATGCGCTTAGATTCATCATGCAGATGAGCATTCTACTGTAGTCACTTAGGAGGAATCCGCTCTAGTCAGTATCATCATGTAGGAAGCTGAGCACAATCTTTTCTGAGGATAATATCTCCTGAGACCTCCCATGCTCAACCATTTATCTAGTAATCGTCCCAAGAGGATGAGGTCAACTGGTCAAGAATACAGAAATATGTGGAGACAAAACAGAAAATGAAATGATAAGCGCTCAGTCAGGTAACATGCTATGCTGAAGAAAGGAGGAGAGTATATATGGACACACGAAGCTGATAGTGTCATGAAACAGAATTGGGCCACCCGAAAGTGGCTAGATGGGCCACAACGCAACACCGCCCGCCCGGAAGGGGCCAAGGGCGTCTTGCGTGCGAGGGGGCGGCTGCCTGCCGCCGCCACTTTCTCTCTCCAAGACGAGTCCGAGTTTGCTTCATTTTTAAGTTAGGATTATCTTAGGTAATTTTGGTGTGCAAGGGGATATCTCATCTATAAGGGAGACCCTTATTAGGAAAGAATAAGTTAGGATATGCTTGTAAAAGGTATTCGATCGTATAAGGAAACCTTATAGAGATTGCTTAGATTACAAGTCCCACTAGTCGGGCTATAAAGGCAAGAGGCATGTAATCTCTAGGGGATAAACAAGCAAATAAAAAATATCTTCAGCTCTCCAGCTCTCCGTGCCGCCGCCGCCTGCCCCATCCGCGCTGGCGCGCCACCGCGCCGCCGCGCCCGCCCGCGCGCGCCGGTGGCGCGCCTTCCACGGCCGCCCTTCCTTCGTCCACGATGGCTCCTCCCATCTACCTCGACCCTTGTGCTGCTGCTCATCGCCGCCGGCGAAGCTGCGCACCGACCGCATCGCCTCTGAAGCATCGTCGAGCGAGGGAACACGTGTCAATTCCGCCCAATTTAGCCGAATCGACATACCGGTATCCGGAGACAAGGACGATTCCCACCACCCATGGCTTTCGAGATATAGGAGTTCAACGATGCCGAGGGAGCTCCTCGCCCACCGCTGGCCCGGATCAAGAAGCGTTTGACGACATGGAGGACCGCCTCGGTCGGATGGAGCACGCCTACACCACCTCGAGGATCCCAAGACGTACGATGACCACGCTGGAGGACGGCCCCGCGGCGGCCGCCGCGCCGCAGCATGGGGCTGGCCCTGGCCGCCGCCCCTCCGCCTCGCCCTCGACGTCGGCTTCAACCCCGCTATCCTCCGGCTCGAGGAGACAGATGACGTTGTACTTGACGTGGCGGCGAGCCAATGACGCCAGCATCAACAACACCGTAGCATCGGCTGCACCTTCCTCTCCTCCGACACACCGCAACCGTGCAGGACTCTCCGGCAGAGATGGCATCACCCACGGCGCCGCGCCGCCCCAGCGCCACCGCGGGCGCCCTCGCTCCCGCCGCCCGCTCGCGCCACCCGGCGCCCAGCAGACTTGCCGCCATCGATGCGCGCACCTCCCCGCTACGCCACGCGCCTTCAAGTCCAGAGTTCGATGGCACCTACGACCTCGACGGATTTGAAAGCTCGGAGCTCTTCTTCGAGCTCAACTTGGACATCGACCCGGACTACTACGTGAGTTACGCCGCTTTCCACCTCACCGGGTCTTGCCGCAGTCCGGTACATCGACCTGTCCAAGAAGAAGTCCCCGCTCGAGTGGGACGGAGTTCACCAGCGCCTGCGACACCACTTCGGACCGCCACGACACCTCGATGCCATGGCGGCATACGCGCCGGCCTCCCAGGAGGGCAAGCTCGACGACTACATCGACGCCTTCAAGGTCTATGCATCGAGCATGGATTTTGAGGGATCGCGCCACCGTGTCACCGTTCGCCGAAAGCTTACGCACCTCGGCTGCGGACGGCACTCGAGTGGTTCGAGCCCCGTTAGATGGAGGAAGCCATCGACCTCGCCCGCCAAGATAACGACGACGAAGCCGACGACGCCGACACGGGGTCGGACGGGCGCCGACAAGGCCGCCAACGCAGCCCACACACGGCAACATCGACAACCACATCATGGCCGCCCGATTGATCGCACACCGGGCTAGCAGCGTCTCGCTGTTGCTATGGATGACATCGACGGCCTAACGTTGAACGACATGATCACGGAGTTGCACCCGCCACGTCGACCAACAAGAAACTCGGGATCATCTCCAACGCCATCGAACGGGGGGCTGGCGCCGCAGTGGAGCCTCCACTATGGCATCGTGAGTACTTCCACCGCTACTACATCCCCGCTGCCTCCGAGCTTCTCCGAGGGATTTCATGATGGGGAGAACGCCCATCCGCATGGCATAGCGGTGGGCTTCCACCTTCCCACCGCCCCGGGAGAAACGGGGGCGTGCCCAAAGACACGTCCTCCTCTTCGAGGCGCCCCGACGAGCGGATCGAGGGTGCCACAGTCCTCCTCTTCGACAACAACGGCGACATCTTCTTCCTCATGGGGAACGTCACCATCGGTGCAAAGCATGGACGCAGGAGATCCAGCTGGGGCCACCCATGAGCACGCCCAGTGACCTCCTCACGGCTGCCTTCGACCGACTTCACCTCCTCGCCGCCTACGTCGGTCCATCACGTCTACTGCAGGCAGCTCAATGCTAAGGTGACGATTACCCGACAACCTACACCTACACATCTCCTCCACCGACCCGCCCGGATGATCGAGCTATCGGGAACCCTCGGCGCCTCCGTCATGCATCGTGCATGGCGGCACGTCCCTTCGTGCAGCCCCCGCTGAGCTTCAAGTTCAGCATCTACTTGGCAACCTCCACCTCGACTTCGCCGACAACGACGCGGCCTTGATGCAACGGCGACCACGACTCGCGGTCCTCTCGTCTTCTGCCGGGCCTGGAATGGTCATCTCTCCGATCGGGCTGCCCTTCGCCCCCACGTGGTGGGTTGGGCGGCACGTCGACGCGCCGCCTCGTCGAACGGTGGGGAGATGTCATGAACCAGAATTGGGCCGCCCGAAAGTGGCTAGATGGGCCACAACGCAACACCGCCGGTCCGGTCGGAAGGGGAAAGGGCGTGCGCGTGGGGATGGGCGGCCCCGCCTGCCGCCACTTTCCCTCTCCCGCACGAGTCCGAGTTTGCTTCATCTTTAAGTTAGGATTATCTTAGGTAATTTTGGTGTGCAAGGGGATATTTCATCTATAAGGGAGACCCTTATTAGGAAAGAATAAGTTAGGATATGCTTGTAAAAGGTATTCGATCGTATAAGAAAACCTTATAGAGATTGCTTAGATTACAAGTCCCACTAGTCGGGCTATAAAAGCAAGAGGCATGTAATCTCTAGGAGATAAACAAGCAAATAAAAAATATCTTCAGCTCTCCAGCTCTCCGTGCCACCGCCGCCGCCTGCCCCACCTGCGGCGCCACCGCCGCCGCCCGCCGACGCCGCCAAGACGCTTCCGTGGCGCGCCCGCGCCCGTGGCGCGCCGCCACGGCCGCCCTTCCCCTTCGTCCACGATGGCTCCTCCCATCTACCTCGACCCTCGTCGTGCTGCTGCCGTCGCCGCCGGCGGAAGCTGCAGCACCGCACCGCTCTCTGAAGCTTCGTCGAACGAGGAACACGTGTCAATTCCGCCCAATTTAGCCGAATCGACAGATAGGTAGCAGTACCACTGAGCACATGAAAATAATAAGCTGCAGCATATAGACAGACGCATTAATTGTTGATGACAATTGAAAAAAGCATTATACACAGATGCATTATAATAGGCTGCAGCATATATTATACGCAGCAGTGCTAAGCTGCATTATATCTCAAATATCCGGCTGGGTTGACTGTCATTACCTCTAGTGAAAATGCATCTTTAAACCGATGGTTTCTTATGTTAACCACTAGTGGAAATAAATCTGTTTCTACTAGCTGTTTCTCTCTCGATGGAACATCTTCCAAAATGGTTCTCCACTGACAGTTCTAGGCCCTGAGGCCATAATCCTATTTGCAGTGTTTTTTCCATTTTTCTGCCGCCAGTACTAAAAATTGTGCGTCAGAGCGAGAACTATTTTTGTACTAGTGAAAATTGATAAAATCAGTTGCAGGGAAGCTTTCTTCCCAAGGTGTCAGCCTCGCAAGCAACTGCATGGCTTCTTTCTTCCCTACATCTCTAGTAAAGCAAGTTCTTGCAAAGATTTCCATGACTTTTTGCAACCTTGAGAGGATGCAACACAGAATTTGTCTGTCAAGCAATTGAGTATGTTATATTTGAGACTATATTAATTTTCAACAAGTTCTGCAAGACTCAGTTATACTGAAAGTTTAAATGAACTGCTCAGTTTTCACTGCTGCAGAAAAATTTTCACTGAAATCTGAAATGTGCATTACAATGTTCAAGTAATTTTTGCATAATTTTTTACTGAAATTAAGAACTAAGGATAAACCTGTGATTGCTCAAGTAGCTCTTGCAGGTAAAGATTTAAGTCTCCTTGAACTTGAAGTGGGTCATCTTGAGACATGTACTCATTTAGAGCAGATTGATTTTTCTTCAGTTCTGCAGGTGCAACATCTGATTGCCCTCTGGTTCCAAAGAACAAAAATTCAAAACCTATTGCACCCCTTCGTTGCCACTCATCCCTCTTCTTCCCCTCGTTCCTCCCCTGCCTCTTGTTCATCATCACACTCGCCACCTTCCCCTTCCCTTTGGTATTCCACTACGTTCTGCAGCATGTGCTCCATCTGTCGTGGTCTTTGCTCATGTTGGAATTTAGATGTTAAGTGGGCTTGGCCCAATAACAAATTCTGAAATTCCTAAAGAAATCTCAAAGGCCCATTCATGAATATGGAAAGGAGGGAGTGGTGGAATCCTTTAGTACCACATTGCTTATGGAAGGTGGAGAGGACCAACTTAAATATGGAAGTTGTTCCTACCTTCTCAAGTCTAGTGTGAGTAGGAGAAAGGGAACACCACACGCGCCTCGCTCGCCGGGCCGGGCGGGCGGGGCGGGCGGGCGCGGGCGAAGGCGCGGGCGCACGACATGCGCGTGAATGGTCTTCAATCCGGCTCCTTTGCCTTTGCGGGGGCGCGGTCTCCTTTTGCAGTTTCAGTTTTGGTCTTTTGGTTTGCAGAGTTCTAATCAAATACGAACAGCAGAGTCCTAACCGGTTTAGATCGTGATTGTGTCAACAGGTCGGTTCACCCGGACTATATAAGCGCACCATCGCCACGCTAAAACGCATCCAATCTAAAGCTTAGACCTTTTGCCTCTTCTCGCAGCCGCGCCGCCGTCGCCAAGTCTCCACCCGATCGTTCGCGTGCGGCACCGACCGGGCGAGCAGGTCTCCGAATCGCCGTCTTCGCGATCCTGCACCGAGAAGGCGAATAAGGTTTTTGGGAAGCGCTCTTCGCGGCGACTCCCAATCTTCGCCACGGCTCGTCTACCGAGAAGGACACGCAGAGGACCGCCCAGCGCCATCTTCGCCGACAACGTTTTCAGCAAGAACCGATCGGCGACAGCGACAAGCGACCTGAGGAACTTCGGCCGCTTTGGCCGGGGAACCTCTCCATTACGTTGTCATCAACGTCGGTCAGGTATTCTTCAGATCCAATCTTTTATGTTAGTCATGCTCAGTCAATCCAATCTATTTGGTGTGATAGTTCTGTTTACACCTGTTGCCATGATCTATGATATGCGATTATGCTATGCTATGATCTGTGTTATGTGTTCATGCTATGCTAGTATGATTTACATGCTCTATCTAGTAGATCTTTTAATTATGGTTTATTTTATAGAATTAATCCGAAATTGCCTATTTATTTAATAATTCAAAAACCTTATTATAGGTCTTTTCAGTTCCAATGGCTAGTTTTGTTGATGCTCGAGACAGGAGAAATTCTCCGGTGAGCACTTTAAGAGGTGGTGCAGAAGGTCACAGATTGGCTTATTGCCATGGATGTTTTCTGGGTCAAAGATGGCTTACCTGAGGGAGACCTTTCTGATGAAGATCAGAATAAATTCCGGAAAGCCACTGAAATCTTTGTGGGAGCTGTGCGTAATGTGATATCGGATCATATCTATGATCTTTGTGATGCACTATAAAAGCGCTAAAGCTCGTGGGATTATCCGAACACTACCTATGGTGGTCGTGATGCGTGCAAACAATTTGTACATCATGGAGAGCTTTCATGACTATAAGATGGTTGCAAACAAATCTATAGTCAATCAAGCTCCCGAGATACGGCCTTTGGCTAAGGAACTTGAACTCCTTGAGTATGTTATACCCGATGAAGTTGTGGCTGGTATTATTATTGCCAAATTACCTCCTTCATGGAGGAACTTTGCCACAAGCCTCAAGCATAAGAGAGTGAAGATATCGGTTGAAAACCTGATTCAATATCTAGATGTTGGGGCGAAAGCTCGGGCTAAAGATCATACCGAGAAGGGAACGAGGAAAGTAGCGCCCACTTTGTCCAGAGAAACTTCAAAGGCAAGAACAAAGGAAAGGGGAAAAAAGCAGCCTTTCAATACCAAAGCTACTACTACCTTCAAGAAGAAGAAGAAGGACAAGTCCGAGATGCCTTGTTTCACTTGTGGTGATCTTGGTCATTTGCTAAGTAGTGTCCTCTCGCGGATCGTAAAGAGAAGAAGGTCAACCTCGTGATCGCAACCAATGCCGATGATGGGTATGGTAATCTTCCTACTGTACTTTCAGTATTTCAATCACCTAGTTGGTGGCTCGACACTGGTGCTAATATTCACGTATGTGCTGACATCTCTTTGTTCTCTTCTTATCGGGGCTCCAAGGTTCCTCCGTCCTAATGGGGAATGGGTCACATGCTTTCGTTCGTGGTGTTGGCACGGTAGATCTCAAGTTTACTTTAGGGAAGATCGTCGGTACCAAGAACGTCAAAAGATGTCCCTACTATTTGCAAGAACCTTATTAGCGTTTCTCTTTTGTTAAGAGATGGTCTTAAAGTAGTGTTAGAGTCCAATAAAGTAGTTATGTCTAAGCATGGATAATTTATTGGTAAAGGCTATGATTGCGGAGGCTTGTTCCGCCTAAGTTTGTCGATTTTAATAATAAGTCAGTCAATCATATTTGTGGCACAATTGATGATAATTCTAGTGTTTGGCATTCTCGTTTATGTCATGTGAATTTTGGTTTGATGTCACATTTATCTAGCTTTATGGTTAATTCCAGATTTTACCATTGCCAAAGGTTCTAAGTGCCATAGTTGTGTGCAATCTAAGCAACCTCGAAAGCCTCACAAGGCGGCGGGAGGAGAGACACTTGGCACCTCTAGAGCTCATACATTCTCGATCTATGTGAGATGAATGGTGTGTTGACTAAAGGTGAAAAGAGATATTTCATGACGTTAATTGATGATGCTTCTAGATATTGCTATATTTACTTGCTGAAAACTAAAGATGAGGCATTAGACTACTTTAAAATCTTTAAGGCTGAAGTTGAAAATTAACTAGAAAGAAAGATTAAACGTCTAAGGTCGATCGTGGTGGTGAATATTTTCCTATAATATTTGATGAGTTTTGTGCGGAACATGGTATTATCAATGAGAGGACACCTCCCTATTCGCCCGAATCCAACGGGGTTGCCGAGAGGAAAAATCGCACGCCGACCGACTTGGTGAACGCCATGTTAGACACCTTCTGCTGGTTTATCTAAGGCATGGTGGGGGAAGCTATATTGATCATGAGTCATGTCCCTGAATAGAATTCCAAACAGAAATAAAGAGACAACACCATATGAGATATGGGTTGGAAGGAAACCATCACTTTCATACTTGCACACGTGGGGATGCTTGGCGAAAGTCAATGTTCCAATCAATAAGAAGCGTAAACTTGGACCAAAAAGACGGTAGATTGTATCTTTCTTGGATATGCTCACAACAGCATTGCCTATCGATTTTTAGTA
Organism: Hyparrhenia diplandra; assembly: GCA_015847255.1. Lineage (NCBI taxonomy): Eukaryota > Viridiplantae > Streptophyta > Magnoliopsida > Poales > Poaceae > Hyparrhenia > Hyparrhenia diplandra. The sequence goes on from JADLZK010006017.1 coordinate 196,588, forward strand.
GTAAAATCTGAAGTTTCTGATATGCATGTTGATACTATCTTTGAATCTCGTGATGCTACATTTTTTGAGAATATATTTCCTATAAAAGATATGCATAGCAATGCTAAGTTTTCTCTTGAATTAGCTCCTAATATTACTATGCCTATCGAGTCTCCTATTGAGTCGTTTGAGCAACCACTTGAGGAGGATGACAATGAAGTTCCTGTGAGGAACAAGAGACAAAGGATTGCAAAATCTTTTGGTGATGATTTCATTGTGTACCTTGTGGATGATACTCCCACCTCTATTTCAGAGGCATATGCATCTCCAGATGCGAGATAATTGGAAAGAAGCCGTCAGTAGTGAGATGGACTCGATTGTTTCTAATGGAACTTGGGAGCTTTCTCGAACTACCTTTTGGTTATAAACCAATCGGTTGTAAGTGGGTGTTTAAGAAAAGCTTAGCCCCGATGGTACTATTGACAAGTACAAGGCTCGTCTTGTAGCTAAGGGCTATACTCAAAAGGAAGGAGAAGATTTCTTTGATACTTACTCGCCTGTTGCTAGAATGACTACTATTCGAACACTACTATCCTTGGCAGCCTCATATGGTCTGATCATTCATCAAATGGATGTGAAGACAACTTTTCTTAATGGAGAGTTGGATGAGGAGATCTATATGGATCAGCTTGATGGGTGTAGTAAAAGGTGAAGAGCAGAAGGTGTGTAAATTATTGAAGTCTTTGTATGGCTTAAAGCAAGCACCTAAACAATGGCATGAGAAGTTTGACACTACGTTAACTAGTGCCGGCTATATTGTTAATGAAGCTGATAGGTGTGTGTATTATCGACATGGTGGGGGCGAATCTGTTATATTATGTTTATATGTTGATGATATTCTAATCTTTGGTACAAACATGAATGTTATAAATGAGGTCAAGTCTTTCTTGTCAAAGAATTTTGATATGAAAGATCTAGGAGAGGCTGATGTAATTCTAAACATTAAGCTAATTAAGGAAGAGAGTGGGATTACTTTATCGCAATCTCGGTATGTTGAGAAGGTCCTGAGTCGTTTTGGCTTTAAGGATAGAAAGCCTTCTCCAACACCTTATGATCCTAGTGTGACATTGCGAAAGAATAAGAAGCGTACTAGAGATCAGCTCAAGTACTCTCAGATTGTTGGTTCACTCATGTATCTAGCGAATGCAACCAGACCAAATATCTCTTTTGCTATGAGCAAATTGAGTAGGTATATGTCCAACCCGGTGATGATCATTGGCATGTACTGTAAAGGGTCTTGTGCTATCTTAAAGGTACAATGAGCTATGGAATTCACTATTTTGGGCACCTAGCTGTGCTAGAGGGATATAGTGATGCCAACTGGATTTCTGATATTGCTCAAATCTACGCCACAAGTGGGTATGTATTTACTCTTGGAGGTGGCGCAGTGTCATGGAGGTCTTGTAAATAGACTATTTTGACTAAGTCAACCATGGAAGCAGGACTTATCGCTTTAGAAACAAAGATCCGCAGAGGCAGAGCGGCTGTGTGAGCTCTTGTCGACTTTAGGTGGTTGAAAACCGAGCAGGCTATCCTTATGAACTGCGTGATAATCAAGCGGTGATCACTAAAGTGAATAGTGCAAAGGATAATTCAAAGTCAACAAGACACGTTAAAAGACGTTTGAAGACCGTCGGGAAATTGAGAAACTCAGAGTAATAATCTGTATCCTATATACGACAGATAAAAACCCTGGCGAGATCCCTTTTACTAAGGGGCTATCACGTAATGTGATAGAAATTGCATCTAGGGAGATGGGTATGAGACCCATATGAGTTTTCGTTAGTAGTAACCCAACCTTTTTTGATTGGAGATCCCGTGACTAAGGACCTGGGAAGAACAAGCTATTGGTAAGGCGAGGAGAGTAAAATGATAACCCTCTCTATGTGAAGATGCAATACTCTCAAGAGCAAAGAGGCTCAGTATGGTAGGTTGGCAAGAATGCCTTAATATGTCCTATTGACTTTATAAGTAAAGATCTTTGTCCTCTGAGCATTCTTGAAAGGGCATACCTATATGAGTTCGACCGTTAAATGTCGCAGTCTATGAGACTTGTGTGATCTCTAGTAAGCTCATGAAGAGACTCAGGAGTATGACTTATATGCTCCACCCACGGGGAAAGGCTACTGGCAGCCAACCACTAGTTTGGCTTTGAGCAAAGCTAATTCGCACAAAACTTGCAATTCAAGGCGTAGTCCATTGTTCAAGTTGTGGATAGGTGTAGCTTGAAGTTCTAGGCGGAAGTTCAACTTACGGTCTCTTTGAAACACTAGTATATCAAACGGTAGCGAGAACAGGCAAAATCTCTTAATGGGTATTTGAGATCCGGCGGGGGGATTGTTGGAATTTAGATGTTAAGTGGGCTTGGCCCAATAACAAATTCTGAAATTCCTAAAGAAATCTCAAAGGCCCATTCATGAATATGGAAAGGAGGGAGTGGTGGAATCCTTTAGTACCACATTGCTTATGGAAGGTGGAGAGGACCAACTTAAATATGGAAGTTGTTCCTACCTTCTTAAGTCTAGTGTGAGTAGGAGAAAGGGAACACCACGCCTTCCTTCGCCTCGCCTCGCCCGCCCAGGGAGGGGCGTGGCGTGGCGAAGGCGCGGGGCGCACGACATGTGCGTGAATGGTCTTCCAACCGGCTCCTTGCCTTGCGGGGCGCGGTCTCCTTTTGCAGTTTCAGTTTTGGTCTTTTGGTTTACGAGTTCTAATCAAATACGAATAGCGAGTCCTAACCGGTTTAGATCGTGATTGTGTCACGAGGTTGGTTCACCCAGACTATATAAGGTAGACCACCGGCCACGCTAAAACGCATCCAATCTAAAGCTTAGAGCTTTTGCCTCTCTTCGCCATTCTTTGCCGCTGTCGCCAAGTCTCCAGCCCGATCGTTCGCGTGCACCAGCCGGCCGGGCGAGCAGGTCTTCGAACCGTCGTCTTCGCGATCCCGCACCGAGAAGGCGAATAAGGTTTTGGGAAGCGCTCTTCGGCGATCGCTCCCAATCTTCGCCACGGCTCGCCTACCGAGAAGGACACGCGGGAGGACCGCCCCAGCCCGTCTTCGTCGACAACGTCTTCAAGAAGAATCGATCGACGACAGCGCCGACAACGACTGGAGGAACTCGGCTTCGCTTTGAACTTCTCCATTACATTGTCATCAACGCGGTCGGTCGTATTCTTCAGATCTAATCTTTATGTTAGTCATGCTCAGTCAATCCAATCTATCCGGTGTGCTAGTTCGTTTACACTGTTGCCATGATCTATGATATGCGATTATGCTATGCTATGATCTGTGTTATGTGTTCATGCTATGCTAGTATGCTTTACATGCTCTATCTAGTAGATCTTTTAGTCATGATTTATTTTATGGAATTAATCTGGAAATTGCCTATTTATTTAACAACTCAAAGGCAACGACTCCTGGTAAAACAAAGAAGGGGTGCCAATGGTGACAAACTGACTTCTTCCAATTTATAATCTTTGCATATAATACTAGTACGTCAAGGTGATAGCTGTAGGTATTTACAGTGCAAATAATTTAGCTATTTACTATACAGAGCTAAAAGAACAAAATGACTTATTTACTGTAAGCAGGCATCTCTCACTCTCAATCAATGACCTCCACTTGTTGTAAGGGCAGCCTTCTTATTACAAATTCTCTGCTTCTGCTTCCATTATAGCACACTGCATAAATAGAAATAAGTCTTTCGCTTCTGCATCCATGCTACGCACTGGCATTTCCTCACGACATCAAGAATGGCTATACGAAAAATCATTATACAGTTTACATATATAGGAATAGGAGGCGTCATGGAAATATGTTACATAGTTTGTTGTTTTCATGGTCTCAACCTTGAAGATGATTGGCAAGGCTCTGGAAACATGGGAAGTTGTTCAACGGCAACGATTCCCCGACCCTGACCACTGAGAACTATGACTACCTTGCTATGACATCCGCCAGTGAGGGGGTGATGGAGAAGGACAAGTGCTAGGGGCACAGTGCAAACTGGTAAAACTGGTCGAGGCAGTCTTCCAACCTGTTAATCAAGCTGATGCTCGAGACATAAATTCACCGTGCCATCATCCCATCGAGTTGTTGTACTTTTGTAGCAAAAACAGACCAATCATGGTCCCCGCAGAGATCGCCTCAACACTCAGCTGCAAAACGCCAGGGGCCTTGCAAGATGAGCTCGAGATCAAATGATCTCGGATCCCATTGTATTCCATGGAGTTAGAAACATTCGAATTTAATTGACTATTCTCTGATCCCATTGTATTACATGGACCTAGAAACACTTAGTCCGTCAATGGCTGATATGGCGGAGATCACCAAAATAAAAACGGGTTCGACCATTGTGGGATGTATCCTGCTGGTGGGCATGGCATGTGCAGCCGATGTGGCCACAGGTGACGGCATCGGAGGGGTTTGCCCCTCTGCTCATATGGTTTGAGGAGCCCATGGTTCGCATTCATGGCATATATAGCACACGGAGGTCAATGCAATTGACTCACAAGTTACATGTCACATGCAGCCTTTCTTGAGCTTCATTATATTAGACTAGATCGGGCATCCATTGATGATTCAGTTTTCTTGAGACCACTACGTTTCATTAGCTCTAGCTCATGGGTGTCTTGGGCTCTTACAGTGGTTATGCACGAAAGAAATACGGAGTGCTCCTTCATGGAAAGATGGCACAAGTTTTTTCTTCTGAATAGACTCCTTGTCAACGTACTTGGAACCAGCTTACATGATTATTTCTAATTAAGCCTCAATTGCAATTCAGATCGATTTTGGAATCCTGTCCATTAATGAAAGAAGAGGATCCCCAAATTATGGAAGCACATGGTGCCACTGCTATAGAAATGTTATGAGCTTCCATCACGAGCAGTTTCTTGGGTGGTGGCAAAAGAAAATCCCTTCGGACTAAAGTTAGCAAGTTACAATACTAATAATGCAGTATGGATGTGCACCGAGATGGCAGTGCCATTGGTACAAAAAAAAAAAAAAAAACAGTACAGCTCATCATTCCAGGTGTAGCTGTACAATCTGGATCGGTGCTTAAGAAAAGAAGAGTAATAACCTCTATTGTTTGAGCAAAAAATTATAGTTGGAAATTTTCTGATTTAATATCTGTTATGTGTCAAATATTGATTACCGGATTGGGACACATTAGTACAAAAAGGACAATATCACTCAGTGTAAAGACTAGTAGAAAAATATGAGTACACGGTGAAAGATAAGAAAACTATGTCATCGTTTCATAAAAAAAACTCATTAGCTAAAATTTGGACAACTAGTCCATGCCACAATTATTGTATAATATCGTTGACACACAATTCATAGGATTTATTTGTTATTTGTATGGACAACTTATGGAACTAGGAAACTCATCGTACAAGTTGGTTGTTAGCTTGTCTTAATATTATGAGTTTCATACAATATATTGATGTTTGAGGTGGCTTGTCAGTTATATCAGTTCTTACTGCTTATTAGTAGTGTGTCTTCGCGTGATGACACTGTCGAGGCCATCAAGACGGTTATTCCTAAGATGTCCATGATTAGCATCTTTTGAGAACTATAATGTTTTTGTATTTGACCCAGAGTTCAGCGCCCTTTATCCTCCAAGGAATCCATTTATCAAGATTGGGACTGCAGCAGATTGAGAAGTTCATCCCCAATCATGAAGCTCATGTGGCGTGACACGAAGGGTCCGGCAAGTCGAGCAAGGAGCTCACCGGGCTGTACATGTGCTAGAAGATCCAGTCGCACGAAGGTTCCATCTTGAGGATCAAGTTCAACGCAGACAGGCGGCGGCTGGCCACCACCGGCGAGGACAGCATGTGCGCGTGTGGCAGGTGGTGGAGACCGGCACCCACTGTCATAGACCAAAAAATCCAACTAACTATAGTAGTTGCAGACTTGTAGACCTTGAATGATTTTTTTTTACAAGAATGCAATTACCGACTATTTTTAATCCGTCCATTTTGCGGAGGCAACTGAAGGCGATTTTTGCTTCTATGGCCCATGTCATAGACACAACAGGAGGCAATTTTTGCCTCCGTGCCTTTGTCTCCAGCCTTTGTAGCCGTCGGATCGGCCGTTCTCAGCCATTGAATTTTTCCCCAATTATTGTAGAAAATTTCTTGTTATGGATGGAAATGGAAGGCACATCACACAATTTTTTGTTGGCTTCTTGCAAGATGATCATCTAATCCTAGCTATTAGTAGCTACAAGTAGATGCACATTGGAATTGTTCTAAGCTTACTGACGTGGCTCAGCGCATTATGCAGCGAATGCATAGTAGCTGTTTATTTGGCAGAAACATAGTGGCTCTCTGTTCAAGGGAGTACTACTATATATGCTGTTCTGCAGTGATCAAGGGAGTTTTTCATGCATGGGCTGAATGCAATATAGGCTTTGGGATATCGATCGTAGATTCAAAATTAAATGGTTCGGCCAGCCTGAATACTTCATCCGTGTTACACAACTATTCTCTATATATAAGCTATTGGGGTGGGAAGATGTGTTCTGAATTACAAGATGCATGCAAGAGAGGTGCGGTTCCTTGCTCTTGATATAGAAGCAGCCTGTAGCTCTAGGTTAAGTATCTACACTTGTGGCCCTACTAGTAGTTTGGATCATCGCAAACATATCACTGCTATTGCATACATCCATGTCATCAATCCTGTGTCAACAAACTATGTGGCCCGAACACATAGATGAGAATGAGTGGACGAGGGAAACCGAGTAGAGAAGCATCAGACTTTGGGTTTCACTTTCAGAGGTCATCATCTCGAGAGACCTTGGTCATGCAGTAGATGAGCAGCACGACACTGCTAGTTACTCCAGCTCTTGAGCTCCGATTCGTGCTGGCAGAACATCTCTCTTCCAGTCTCTTGAGGTTGGAGTGCGACCATGATTTTCTTCACAGTTTGATGTCGCAATCTCTCTAACAAGCTCAATCTAGGTAGTAGTTTCGGTGGCCCTACTAGACACAGTTTGACTGGCCCTAATAGACACAGTCCATTTGTGTGATTCTGACCAAGCGCAATCCATCATCCCTAATATGCAGATATCACTGAAATGGGTAGACATACACAAAGAAAATTGTGTTCTCTGGATGCGCGAAAAGTAATGTTGGAAATAGCAACCTTTAGCCAAGGGGTTGATTACATTGCTAGTCTTTTCATCCTAGGTAGTAGTTTCGGTGGTTGAATAGTTGTTAGCATACCTTTATTCACAAATTCTCAAGCTGAGCTCCCACATCCATTTCGTCAAATAAATGCTTCTGGGAAATATTAGTCCAAATAGGCGGCGTGGACCATGTCTCTGATCGAGTATGCATGATTCAGAAATTCGTGTAAATGTTGTATCTACATAGTTAGCTTGTGTTTTGGAGAGAGAATGTCCAAGTAGATTATTGAAGTTCCTCTATATAATTTTCTAGTATTCTGCATATGTGGCACCATAGCTAGTTGCACAAATGACCATATACGAGTCTCACCTCCTCTCTCGCTAAATTACTGGCATGTCGGTACCAATATATTGGTGCCATTTTGTATTACAACCACTAGTGTGTCATCCAGGTACATGATTTATAAAGAATCCCTCTTCATAATGTGCATTTTAGATTTATGGTTCTTGATGGCATGTGGAGCTAATATATACAGTGCACGACAGCATGAGCAGAGCTGCACTTGTCATTTTTGTCATGTTAGGATTGCCCATTGCATAATGCATATATGAGAGTCTCTATCCCAGCACATCTATCCTATATGATACCATTTGATTAGGACCCTGAGGCTGATATAGTTATGCTCATTACTACACAACTGATTTTGCACAGGGGTTTCAAATCATTTTTGCGTGGTGGTTATTTAGAAAACTGCCATGGTTAATACCTCGATTTACCGTGGTGGTTATTTTTTTATTAACCATGGCGGTTATGCAACCGAAACGGTAAATCGATTAACCGTAGCGGTTTTAAAAAAAACCGCCATGGTTAATGTGGCCCAATCACCCAACCCAAAAACCGCCATGGTTAATGTGGCCCAATCACCCAGCCCAAAAAAGAGCCCATACCAGCCCGCTAACAGGTGGAGCCCACAAAAAGAAAACCCCCACACTCCACTCCGAACCCTAACCGTAACACTCAACCCCTCTCTCACCCCCCCGATCCGGCCTCCCTCCTCTCATATGCCGCCGCTGGTCCTCTCTTCACCCCGACGCGACTTCCTCCCTCCTCCCCATTCCTCCCCATTCTTCACCCCGACAAGAGCCGGGCGGCGGCCTGGAGCAGATGCCAACCTAGGGCGGCGGGAGCAGCTGGAGCGGCCATGGCACGCCTCCACCGGCGATGGCAACCCCAGATCCGGCGAGGACGGAGCTCCTATCAGTGGCCGGGCGGTGCGGAAGCGGCGTCGGGGGTGGATTCGGGCGGATCTGCTGTCGACGGCGTGGCTCATGGTGGCACCACGACGCCGATTCGGGCGGATCCGCCTTCTTCCGATGTGGGATCGATCTGGCGGGCTCTCTCCACCCGACACGCGGGACCCGCCCTCCTGCTCGGGCGCAACGAGATCTAGGCGACGCCCCCCCCTCCCCATTTCGGCGCGTGGCGGCAAGGTCTCAGGCGGCGCCGCCCTCCCCAGCAGCACTATGACGGCGGCGCGGCCCTCCCCAACCGGATCTCGCCATGGCGGCCGGATCCAGCGGCGGCGGTGATCCTCAATCTCTAGCGAAGCTTTTGGCGGCCCGGCGGCGGATATGGTCTTTTGGATTGTTTTTTATTTTATTTTATTAACGGCGGAGGGCATTAAAAACCGCCACGCTAAATCGTGCATTTACCACGACCCTATGTCCGTTGCGGTCACAAAACTGCCACCTAAAATCTATTTTGCCTGCCACCTAAAATGAAAAGAGTAGTAGTGGTTGGGCTATACAAGATCGTTATTGTAGGAATGGGATGCATCACGGAAAGGGTGTATGAGAATACTTGCTCAAGACACGTACTGCACACAGGGTTGCTCTGTGACATCTGACAATGATGACCCAATCACCTTGGACTTAGGACGTAGTGCCAGCCCTGATCTCAAAGCCCAAGGTCGTCCCTGCCATGCTGACAAAGCAAGTAAGGCAATATGAGCACCAATATCCAGCACTGTCGTAGAGCTGTGTGTGATGCTTGCTGCTCGGGATGCATTGCACGAGCCACAACAAACGTTACTGTGACCAGAGGATGTGCACACACCAAAAAAATGGGAAAAAAGTAACTAACTTGTTCATCCTTGGCAATTCAATTGTAAGAAACAAAAATTAAGTAGGATTATATATTTTCCTTGTCTTGGAATGCTGTTGAGAATAATATCATTTAGTTTACAGAATTCCTTTACTAGTCAATGAAAAGCTGATGTGGTGTTATTGTTGTCTTAACTAACTAAAGGAAAGGAGGTGAAGACATAAACGCAGTGCTGCATAAACGTCAAAGTCTGGAACGTCAACACATTCGGCTAGATGTCACACTGAGCTACCCATTATAATTTTTTTGCAACACGAGGCATGCCCCATCCATTCATTCAAACGGAAATAAATGAGTTTTTCAAGACATATTACAAATAAGAGAGATGACAGAAGAGATGACATCCACTAATCAGCTATCAGCTATCACTGGGGCTAACAGCAGAGGATGGAAAGTACTTTAGGTTCCTTAAAGTTTGCCAATGCAGAGAACGCTGCTCTTGCCCACATTCATTTCATAGAACGATAGAACAGAAAAAGGTAAATGACATTCATCCCACAGTAAGGATGTTGATTGCCACCAGAAATGAGAGATGAAGAGTTTTTCTTCAGTTCTCCTGATCCTCACCTTCGCCTTGGCTTGTGTCTCTTAGAGCCAGCTGACCTCCAACAGGTGAAGTCTGATTGATGAATAGTTCGGTTGCCATCCTTAGCATATTGATAACTCCCTCAATAATCTCCCCGCTAGGATATGACCTGTCCAAAACGCATAAGAGCAGCCGCATGACAAATAATTTCCAAAGGATTTTTTAACAACTTTCCATCAAAATGAGCTCTATTGCGAAGCTTTCCAAATACACCAACAAATGGCAGGGACCCCCAACAGCGAATAATTTTGTATCGTGGTAGCCAATAATCACACCAGGAGCAAATTGTGCTAAATAAGTGGGAATATTGACAGCCCCTATATATGTATTTAGCAATCACAGACCAAACTATTTGAGCAACAAGACATGTGAAGAAAATATGATCAGAACACACTCATTCATATCACAAAATTGGCAAGTAGGGTGACCATTCCATTTTCTTTTGAGCAGATTGTCTCTAGTTAAGATAGCATTTTTTGTTAACAACCACATAAAATACTTTTTTTTTTGAGTATTTTTTCCTTCTAAATTCTTTTATAGTTAGAACGCGTGTCATTTTGAGTAAGAATATTATACAACGATTTAACAGAGAATACTCCTTTGCTCCTAAATTTCCAGCATATTTTATCCTTTTGGTCATGTAACATGAAATTGTTACAATCCTGCATGATAAGGTTCCAGCAAATTTGAAGTTCAACATTCAACCATCTCCTAAAAGAGATTGTAGATAAATCTGATTTGGCCTCTGTCACCATGATATTTTTCTGATTGCACACAGTGAATAGAGTTGGAACAACTTCAGATAGAGGCTTCTCATAAAGCCATGAGTCAGTCCAAATCTCACTTTCTTACCATTTTTTATCTCTATTTTGCTACCATAAAGGTCAAATTCTTTAATTTTAAGCAAATCATACCAAATAGGTGAATCATCAGCTCTATGAGTTACATTATGAATAGTGTTAGTTTTCAGGTATTTGGCTTCAATATTTTTTTTGCCAAAGACTATTTTCCACCACTTTTCCTCTTGGTACCACCCCTTGCAAGAAACAGGTTCTTATTTTATCAATCATTTGTAATGTTGTTTGAGGAGTCAAATAATCTGACACTTGGTAAATTGGAGCATTATTTAATCAAGATTCAACCAGGGTTGCCCTCCGTGCCATAGTCATGGTACCTCCTTTCCAGACTTATAGTGTCTTTGCACTTTTTTAACTAGAGGTGCCAATCCTAGAGATGTAATCTACTTGGTCTGATTGGGACACCCAGATATTTGATCGGAAAAGTACCTAACTGACAGTTCAAAATATCAGCATATTTACTGCCAATATTGTCAAAGTCATTAATCATGATTAATCCAGTCATTGCCTCATCCATATATAATGAAAGTTTCTTATTTTTAGCACCCTCCAGGTCATTCTTCCCATTATGATGGCTATGTAAGTTCTGCTTTCATTTATTTCGGCTGTGCTACGTAAGTTGTTGGAGGTTATGTAACTACAAAATAATACATATAGCACGCTGGGGTTCACAAACTCAAGAGATAATGGATTTCTTAGCTTATGATAGAAATAGCCTATAAGCTCTTAGCTTGCTATGTTTCAAGAAACATTTTGTAATCATTTATTAAATTTTGGCCACTAAATAAAATCAAATGACAAAAGTTTTACCTACAAAGTTTTAAATATTATCAAGTAATACACCATTCTGGTCTCCAAAAATCCTTCTTCTAGTAACGGTGTTTTGTGTAGCACACCTCTACTTCGACCTGCAGACAAGGGTAGTCCAAGGGCAAGACGAGCGTGGGCGCCCCGGTTTTTATTAAATAACCGCCACGATTAATCGATTAACTGTGGCGGTCACCGTGACCCTAGCTCGGTGGCGGTTACAAAAACCGCCACCATTAATGCAAAATGCCCGTCACCATTAATCAAGGCAGTACTAGTGAGCGGCTGCCCATACTCTCCTGCTCCCATGGCCTCCACCACCGGAGTCCAGCTCGGAGAGGCAGCGATCGGACGTCACGAAACACACAGTCGCACTGTTGATCAGCGAACCACTTCTCTCACCAGGATTCATGACCCTTGGATGGGTGATATTATGTGGAGATGTGCTGCAGCTGATGCACGCTACCAGCGTGTGGACTGCTTGATATTACGTGGAGACGTGCTGCAGCTGATGCACAAACAGATGCTTGATTGACAAGTTCAATGAGTAGAACTTGGCAACATCTATTTCCCAGTGTCTCTCATTCCAAATCTGTTATCACAGAAATGACAAAACACTATGACAAATTAATCACGATCTTCTGTGTTCCATCAAGGCAGGTCGGCTGTTGTTTACATATTACAAACTCAAGGTGAAGGTCTAATTTATATAACCAAGGCAGAATGCGCCAAGGACAACTCAGTTCTTTTTTTTTTGTGGTGTTAATAGTATGAAATAAATACAATGTTCCAGTACTCATTTTTCCTAATATTGTGGCCCCTACAGGAGAATGAGTTGATGGAATAGTAAATGCAATTCCGGTATTAGCTATACAGATACCAAAACGAAGAAAGTGCTTAATTACTTGTCATATGCAGATAGAGCCATCTCTGTCTCCGTGACATGGGGTTTCATATATAGAGGCCTGTACTCTGTCACCTATCCTCCTAGACCCCATCCAATTTCGTCTAGACAAACCAAGGATGCATAGGCCAACACTAGGCACATGTATCAAATCCTGGTACCGCTCTTCTTCCCAGCTGTGTGCATGGCAATGGGAGGCATCACGGAAAGAGAGGACTGACAAAGTCAGGAATGAAGATTTGTATTAACGGTCTACTGTGAGCATGTGCATTGGTTAGATAAGAAGATCGAAAGGTCGTACATGGTGCTTGGCTGTGCTAGGAATTTATCATGAGCTGGAGAAGTCATTTTTAAAGGAATACAGGATCAGCAAGTTGACCTTGAAGATCTAAGCAAACAAGGTGTAGATCCATTCCTGCCTGAGGTCTGAATCAGGCAACAGTATGAGCATCTATTTCTTTTGATGGGGAAATGGACTTTCTCTACGTTTGGGAAATGAGTTTTGATGTATTGGATGTATCCGTTTTTATCGAAGCTTTTGGCATGCAGGATTCGTGGCCAAAGTGGAACAATGACCAGAAAAAGTGGAAGCTCTGGTGCCTTCTAGGTAAAATTAGAATCGAAGCATCAAAAAACTTTATTGGAAGCCTAGTCTAAGATGAGAAACATGTTTTTTCACATCACTAATAATCTGGCAATGGGAGGATTCTTGGGAGTGAGAAACATGTCTTGGAAAAAGAAACACCCTTGGTTCGCCGTTGTGGCTGACACCATTGCAGTTTGTCACTGAGCCAACTGGCCACACACAATACACAATTAAGTGCAGTGTCTTCTTTTGCGCTACATATTCACTTATTCAATACAGAGAACTCAGGGTTTAGTTGCTCGGGTCTGATATTTTTTGCTTAATAATTCTAAGCTCTAGTGTCGGTCTAAAATTAATGGTAACTTAATGATAACTGAATCGTAACTGAATTATAATCTGGTTTCTGTTCGATGATGGTCCACCCAAAACCTCCCAGTCGGCCTTTATACGGCTGGCTTTACAAGGCCGAAACCCATACTCGGCCACAGGCCGGCAATTACAGAAATGGCCCACGGCCCACTTGTCGATACTTAGCCACTTGATGATGTTGGTTCACTACCTCGTGTCTTCTTCCTGGCACAGGGTGGCAACAGCAAAACGAGGTGTCGGCAGATCTCGCTGAGATTTGGCAGGTCGTGCTTGTGGAGCAGTGTTGCTGGATAGTGCAGGGGGCCATGAGGAGCGCTAATGGTCAGAGGTTGGGACGTCGCGAGTTGCACTGTCGCGCTCTTGATCGTGGAAGTGCTTCTCCCACCAGGATTCATGATCCTCAAATTAATGACTGTATTCGTCCAGAACAAGCTTCAAACTGTGCACGCTGCCAGACGTGTGGACTGCTTGATATTACGTGGAGACATGCTGCTGCTGATGCACAAAAAGATGCTTGATTGACAAGTTCAATGAGTAGAACTTGGCAGCCTCTATTTCCCAGTGTCTCGCATTCCAATTACGTTAACATAGAAATGAACAAACACTAAGGCAAATGAATCACGATCTGCTCTGTTCCATCAAGGCAGGTCGGTTGTTGTTTACACACTACTCATGGTGAAGGCCCAATTTATATAAGCCAGGCGAAATTCGCCAGGCACAACATTACTGCTCTTTCGGATTACATCCGTCTGCTCTTTTTTCCAAGGTGTTAATAGTATTAAATGCAATGTTCCACTACTCATTTTTCCTAATATTGTGGCCCCTACAGGAGAATGAGTTGATGGAGTGGTAAATGTAACTCTACTATTAGCTATACAAATACCTAAAAGAAGAATGTTCTTATTTAGTCATATCCAGAGCCATCGATCTCTGTCTGCATGACATGCGGTTCCCTATATAGAGGCCAATACTGTCACCTACATATCGTCCTAGACCCATCCTGGTATCATTCTTGTGCCCAGCATATATACGCAACAAGAAAAAGTGACTACGAATTCCCCTTTTTGTTTGTGAATCCCTGTTTGTATCCTTTGAGCGCACGCCCATAAGTAGCGATCAAGGAAATCGATCAAACGATCCCAATACCGTGAAAGAGAAACTTCCCAGATCCAGGGAAGCTTATCATAAAGGGCTTCAACAAGGGGTTTTACTTTCATTATTATGGCAATGGGATGCATCATGGAAAGAGAGGACAGACAAATTAAGATGGAAGTCAAGATTTGTCCATGTATTAGCAGTCTGCTGTGTGCACGTGCATTGGTTAGATGAGAAGATTGAAAGGACGTTCATGGTGGCTCGCTGTGTGCCTGGAATCTTCCATCAGCCGTTAATTTTTTGTTTTTTGATGTTAAACGCTATTTCTCTATTCTTAGGCAATGAGTTTTAACGTATTGGTCTCAGTAGGACAAGCTAGTCTCTTTGTTTGTTTGAAAAATGTAATAAAGTCAAGTCATCAGAGAACAAATTGAGACAATTAGGTAAGCTACTCACTTGACGCCACACCCCTGCACGTATTTAGGAGGGAGGAGGGCGAGGGTTTGCCATAGGAACAGGGCTATAGAACTGTTGTCATGGCACTAAAGCTTGCTACGTTCCTGATAGTTCTGTCTCAGTCTATCACAATTCATTGATATACTGATCAATCTACACATGCCAATCTTTATATTACAACACATCAATTAATGAACATAGTAGATGCAACATCCTGGTATTATTTTTTACAATACAATCCATCCTCCAATCGACACAGTTATATCTATTGGCAGGATGAACATGGGATTGGTTCATCATTGTTAAGTAGAAAATTCAGAATAAAGAATTATTATGCATTAAGCACAAGGATTCATAATGGATGGCATTCATCTTCAAAGCATGAACCTAGCTTCCTCTGTGTGTGCTTGTTAACTCTTCAGCAGTTATCTGTGTAACCTTTACACATGTACGTATTGCTAGATTTCAATACACAGTGCTAAGTTTTTTTTTAAAAAAATGATCACAGGAGGGAGGCAGTGTCAACACTTGACACGGTTGCTCGACACCTGAAGAAGGGTATATGCAACTAAAAGATTGTGGACACGGGGAATACTGTATTGAATGGATGAATATTACTGTACATATAGCAGTGCCGAAGCACTATGGGCCACTAGTTACAGTCTTCATGCCTACATGGAAGGGGAGAGATCTTGTGGACTACGACCCATTACAAATGCTAAATATAGTCTAACATTCCCCAGCAATCGCAGCGGGAGCACCGCAAACAATGAGGCTGAGAAGAAGTTAAACCGACTCCCCCAGTCACAAGTTGGCACGGTGCGACGCGTTGCGATTGGAGAGAAAAACCTGCGAGACTCATGCAAATGATAGCCCTTAGTGCCAATGTCGACGTAGCCGAGCGTGAGGGCGTACAAGCCGCGGGTCGATGAAGTCGCGGCTGAAGATGCCGCCGTCAACGAAGTTGTGGTCGGGCTTGCCTTGTCGATGGAGCTGAGCAGCGCACGAGGGGCGCCATGGTGGTGACGGAGATGCGCCGAGGCGCAGTCGCCGTGGGAGGAGGCGATGCCGGGTCGACGCTGCCGGCCGCCGTGGACGAGAAGAAAGGCGACGACGCATCGAGGCGCACGGGCGGGAACAGCAGGGTCGATGCCAAGTCGATGCAGTCAAGCCGCTGCGCGCCGAGGCGTAGCTGGATTTGCCAGATTCAGCAACGCCTCGGGGATGAAGGCACACATCGGTGTTGCCAATACCGAGCGCATAAGGGAGAGGGCCCCAACCATGTGGTTGTGCTGGACGAAGGAGAAGGAAGCAGGGTAGGACGATCGGCGAAAGTGTGACTCGCGACGATGCGAGGGATGGCGAAGCGATGCTCAGCGACGCCAAGGTAGGCGCAGCTCGATGACGAAGACCCAATCAGCAAGATGAAGACCTTGTGCAGACGGAGGCGAACGCGGCCAGCGAGCCCAACCCAGCGATGACACGAGACGCAAACACAGCCGGCCGATGCGCAGGGACGGTGGTGTAGATGCAATGACGAAGTGGACACACGGGTGGCGTGCTGCGGCCCGAAGAAGCGACACAGCAGCAGCCCTGTTGTTCGGAGAAGAGACGCAGAAAGTACAAGGACGGACGCCACGGAGCCCGGTGGATCGCGCACATCGGCTGATCAGACCGAGTGTGCTCGAGGCGAGAGCCGACAATGGGTGAAGTTGGTGAAGGCGTCCCGATCGGTGGAGGCGACGACCAGCCGGTGGACGACGATGTGCACACGAGACGACGAGGTGGGCGGTGAGACGGGCGCCCTAGGGCACCGTCCATGTCGCCATGGAGCGCAGTCAAAGAAGCCGGTGAAGTCGAACGCCGATGTCGAAGTAGAGGCGCGAGTAGTCGACGGACGGTAGGCGATGCAATCTTGATCAGTGATCAAGTAAAACAGAAAGGGAAAAAAATATGACTCATGCATGGGCAAGCAGCGTGGAGTGGTTACATGCGGCGTGAGGGGATGGCGTGCGAGCCACGGCACGAGCGGATCGTCAAGATCAGCGTAGGGACTCTGCATGGCAGGGGAAGGTTGCATGCGGTGCATGTGCGTGGCTGCAAGGGAAAGTAATACGGACAGGCGAGCGGATCGCGTGGACTGCCTGCGGAGCGGCGCGGCGCGAGCGGATCGCGTGAACGGGGACTGTGGTGCAGTGCGATGCGTGCAGGCACAAGCGGGTGCGAGGCAGCGCGTACGGAGCATTCCGCAGTGCGCGACACCACGGGCTGATCCCCGCGATCCCGTCGCAGTCTCATGGCTGCCTGGAGGACCATCGCCACGGGCAGCCGCGGGCCAGCCGCGCGCGAGGAGTTCCGCCGGGGTCGCATGCCTGGGAGCCGCGCCCGTGGCCTGGAGCGCGAGCCCGAGCCTGGTCGCCAACCGCCGTGCCGAGCCTGGCCGCCCGCGATGCAAGGATGACGAGGGCGCTGCCCCGGCAGAGATTGATGTCTCCCCACGGGTGCACCGTGCGGAAGCTGAGAGAAAAAAAAACCTAAGCTCTGATTACCATGAAAGAGTGTGAACACAGTGGAATACTATATTAAATGGATGAATATTACTCAGAGTACGCAGGTAGGCCGAAGCACTATGGGCCACTAGTTACAGTCTTCATGCCTACATGGAAGGGGAGAGATCTTGTGGACTACGACCCATTACAAATGCTAAATATAGTCTAACAGCAACGAATGTTGCAAGGCATGCGGAGTTCCTAGTTTTTCTGTGTAACCATTGTTATTGAGTACCAAGGTCAAATGCTGTGACGGATTATCAGCTCTGGCATTGCGAGTTTTGTCACCACAGACAACACAAATAAGAAACAATATGTCATATTTTCAAAAGTGAGGCTAGGGACAATTTTCCTGATGCCACCTATGTCTAAACTGGGTGACGCTCCTTCACTAGCACTATAGAAACAAGTATCTCTTTTTTTTTGAACGAGAAATTCAGATGGAGCGGCTAAGGCTGTATATATTGAGGAATTCTAGAGAAAGAGACACAATACATGTTGTACAATCGTCACAGGATGAATGGCATCCAATTTTAAACGTGCACATACTGAATGGCATCCTATTTATTACTTGAATCATAACTGAATGAATGACTTCTGGACAAGAAGGTGACAAACTATTTTCTGCCGGGTAGCAGAATGAATAAATGAATGCTTGTTCAAGTGTAAACACAGAGCTACAATTTCATATTTACTCACGAGCACCCTACATATATAGTGTATACGGAGAGTTACACATACGCATATAACAGCTGACAGTCAGCTGTTATATGCGATTGGCTTAGTGTTGGTGCGAAGCCGAGTTGAAGTCAACATATTTTGACGCGAATTTAGGGCTTCGCACCAACACACCGAGAGGGCCTTGGACGCCCACGAGGGTTGCTAAACAACCTAGTAGCAGCGAACACCGCAGCGTGATCACCCAAACCGATCTAGGGATCGGTAGGGGCAACGTAGAGCTCGGTGACGGCTGGAAGACCTTCGAACGCACCTCCGGAAGACCCGCCGGGAGACGCCGCACTGCAAGGGTTGTCCTAGGAGCAGCGGATGCGCCTAGAACGCCGGGCGGAGAACACGGAGTTCGTCGTCGAACAGCAAGTTTAGGGTTTGGAAGAGATAAAAAGTTGAGAGATATGTTGTGTATAACGATTGGATGTAGATGGGATCAAATCGCCATGAACCTCTTTATTATATAGAGGAGGGTGGTCTTATCCTTTTAGGAAAACCGCCCTGACGTTTCCATGTACCAAAAAACCGACCAAAACACGATTGGAAACAAATCGGTTCGATCTCGTGACGGACACGGCCTGCGCCGGGGTGACCGGACGCACGGTTGACCCGACCGACGCCCGGTCGGTGAGTCCGGCGAGAGGTTCGCAGATCGACCGCGCCGCGCCGCCAAACGACCGGACCCGCGACCGGACGCTGCACCGACTCATAGGCGCCGTCCGGTCGGTGTCCCGAAACCAGCCCGATTTCCACCTGGCCGACCGGACTCGCGAGGGTGACCGGACGCTTCCGGTCAAGCGCCCGCGCAGAGAGGTCTCGCAGAACGCTGATCCGACCGACGCTGTGATCGGGTTGCTGGACCGGACGCGCGCCTGCGGCCCGGTCAAGTTCCGTAAAGCCGTTTTCGATCCTTCTCGAGAATTCGGCTAAGTCTGAAATTTGCGGTGGCTTAGACCTCCAAAATATGACTAAGTCCGGATTTTTACCATGATTTAGCACAAGCCATTTTTGGGTGTCAACATATGCCCCCGTTTTCAGGTGAGAGGTGCACGAACCTCAAAAACAAAAACAAGAAAAACCAAACAACACGAATGCCCATCGATCGGTTGTCCGGTGGCTAAGGGCGATACTATGTATCGGCCATTTTTGTTCTAAGGGCGATGCATGCATCGCCATTGTTTGAGAGCACTAGGCCTCTTGCCAAACACTAGGGAAATACTTTTTCAAATACCTCCCGTTAATCGCCTTATCTTGGCGTTTTCCATCATTTGTTGACTCAAGCACATAGGAATTCCCAAATACCACTTTGACCACCTTGAAAGGACCTTTCCAATTGGGTGACCACTTGCCAAATTGATTGTTTCTTCGACCCTATCGGTAATATAGTTTGCCAAACTAAGTCACCGATTTGGAACGATTTGTTTTTGACTTTCTTGTTGTAGGCTCTTGCAACACGGGCTTTGTCCTTTTCAATCTCCTTTAGAGCTTGTATTCGTTTGTCGGCTACCCTCATCGATGTTGTCCATCATCAAATCATGATACATAGTAGGAGATAAATCATTTTGCTTAGCAAATCTATATGCATCCAAATTTACCTCAACGGGTAACACCGACTCTTGACCATACACCAGCTCATAAGGAGTTACTTTAGTTGCACCATGCCTCGATATGCGATGAGCCCACAAAGCTTTCGACAAAACCTCATGCCACTTTCTTGGATGTTCCTCTATTTTCTTCTTAATAAGCTTGATCAAAGTTTTATTAGTTGATTCTCGCTTGACCATTGGCTTGAGCATAATATGGAGATGAATTGAGCATCTTGATCTTATATGCTTCGCAAAATCCTTTACTTCCTTCGCCATAAATGACGTCCCTTGGTCCGTAGTTAACGCTTGAGGAATGCCTTAATCTATGAATAATGTGCCTCAGAATAAACTCAATTACCTCCTTGTGTGTCATGTTCTTTAATGGAACCGCTTCCGACCATTTAGTGAAATAGTCGGTAGCAACCAAGATGAACTTATGCCCCTTCGAAGATGGAGGATGAATCTGCCCAATGAAATCCAAGCCCCAACCACGGAAAGGCCACGGTTTGATGATAGGATGAAGCATAGCAGCCGGCACTAGCTGAATATTTCCAAAACCGACACTCTTCACAACCTCTCGTAGTAACGAAAGCAATCGGCCATCATAGTAGGCCAATAGAAACCAGCCCGTCTCAATAACCACTTCATCTTCGGAGCCGATTGATGCGCACCACAAATGCCTTCATGAACTTCTCCCATTGCCACTGTGCTTGATCAGCCCCTAGACACTTTAGCAACAAGTCCGGCAGTCCTCCTATAAAGCTCACCATTATGCAATGTGTACTTGAAAGCAAACGGCCGAATATTCTTGTCAACTTTAGCACTAGGATCCTGCAAAAAGACAAGAGAGGAGTTCTCAATCTTCCAAATCGGTACTACCATTGTCCAAAACAGAAATAGACCGATTTAAAAGAACTTTACATTGTTGTCCCAAATTATTAGTAACATCGGTTTGTCCAATTAACTTTGGTTGAACCGAATTTTTACTAGAATCTGAAACAAACAAACTTTCATGCATCGGCAATTGTTGTAAATGAAAGTACTTATCTCTTACCTCAAAACCCGATGCACGTTGAGCAAGCAAGTTTGCTCTTTGCACATAACTTACATGCAATTGATCTTTTTCCTTGATGTAACCGGAAGCAAGTTGAGCATAAAAATTGGCCTCGATGATTTTTTTCTCTTGAATATGCCGAATCTTAAATTCGTAAATTTACCAATTAAATCAAGGCACATATCGAGGCGAGCACGTAGTGATCCATCTAAACATTGACATTCACCGGAAACTTGTTGCACTACAAGTAATGAATCACCAAATGCTTCAACATGTTCGACCCCCATAGCTTCTAACATAATCAACCCGAATAAAAGAGCTTCATATTCGGGTTTGATTGTTAGTACATGGAAATTCCAATCGGCTTGACATAGGAAATTCAAGATCACAAGAATTAACAAGAACAATTCCAACTCCGGCACCATCCTTGCAAACCGACCCATCAAAATATAACCGCCATGGGGTAGAAGTGACATAATTCACCTCACAATCGAGATTAATACCATGCTCAACAATAAAATCAGCAATAACTTGACCCTTTAAGATTCTCAATGGTTCAAAAGTCAAGTCATACTCAATTAAAGCATATGCCCATTTACCTACCCTTCCGGAAAGGATTGGCCGAAACAACATATGTTTGATTACATCGGCCTGGCATGCTACCACACATGTGCTTGACAAAAGATAATGTCTCATTTTGGAACAAGCAAAATATAGTGATAAGCATAATTTCTCAATATGGGCATACCTTGTCTCTCGGATCAAGAAGACGACGACCAAGATAAGCAACAACATACTCCTTTCCTTCATCTTCTTGAGTAAGAATAGCCCCAATCACCTTCTCGGCGGCGCGATATACAATCGGAAAGGTACACCCCTTCTAGGCGCCAAGAACAGGTGGTGAAGACAAATATTCCTTTATTTTGTCAAATGCATATTGTTGGCTTGCCCCCCGTGCAAAATCAGCTTCATTCTTCAACTTAAGTATGGGGGTGAAAGGAATAATCTTCCGGACAAGTTAGCAATAAATCTTCTCAAGTAGTTCACTTTACCTAGGAATTTTTGCAAATCCTTTTACATTGAGGTGCTTGAACCGCCTTTGATCTTTCTATCCTCTTGGGATCAATCTCTATGCCCTTATCATGAATAATAAACCCAAGAAACTTTCCAAACCGACACTCCAAAGGCGCATTTGAGTGGATTCATCTTCAAACCATAATGGCGCATTCTCTCAAAAAAAGCAAGACGCAAATCGGCTAAATGAGGATCATGTGAAGTCGATTTAATCACCACATCATCAATATATACCTCCATAATCACACCAATGAGATCATGAAAGATAAGATTCATAGCTCGTTGATAAGTGGCGCCCGCATTCTTGAGGCCAAAAGTCATGACAATCCATTCAAACAAACCAACAAACCCGGACAAATAAAAGCAAATCTTGATGTATCTTCTTCACCCATAAATATTTGATTATATCCAGCATTACCATCAAGAAAGCTAATAACTTTGTGTCCCGAAGCATCATTGATCAACATATCGGCAATAGGCATAGGATACTCATCTTTGGGAGTGGCTCTATTTAAATCTCTCGAAATCAATGCACACTCTAATCTTCCCTGTCCTTCTTCTCAACTCGGCACAATGTTAGAAACCCACTCCGCATACCCGCATGGACGGATAAAATCGCCTTTAAGCAACCGATCAATCTCCTCCTTGATTCGGTCATTGATGGCCGAATTGAAGCCGCCTTGGCGGTTGCTTGTATGGCCTAAATCCCTTTTTGATGGGAAGCCGATGCTCAACAAGATTACGGCTTAACCCGGGCATCTCCGTGTAATCCCATGCAAAACAATCAACATATTCCTTGAGAAGCGCGATTAATTTAGCTTTATAATCGGCATTCAAGTTTTGGTTCACAAATGTCGGCCTTGGCACTGAACCATCCCCAATGTCAACTTGTTCCAAAGGGTCTACCGACGTGAAACCTTGGCCCAACTTATTGAGCTCTTCAAAGTCATCGATAGCTTCACAAGAATCGGTCTTTTCAGTCCGATAGTGTTCAAGTCTATACTTTAACCATTGAAGTTTGTCTTCCATTGAGAAACAATGTTTACAAGATAATATTGAGCCGATTATCCGTCGGCTTCAATGTTACAGGCACAAATCCACGCTCATCATAGCTAATGTACTGATAGTTGGATAAGTCTCTACCTGAAAAGATGTTTAACCTGCAGCTCTCAAGCGAGGCATCGGTTGTAGAAATCTCAACCGAATTATCCCGCATGAACAATCTCTATGGTATCTCCCACCCATTGGATGAGGAATTGGTGCAAACTAGAAGGAACACAAGGATTGGCATGAATCCAATCACGACCAAGAATAAGATCATAGCCACCTTCCACGCCGGGCGATGAAGAAAGCCGTAGCCATGGTCTTGCTACCAACGGTTAAGCACTGGACGTTGGCGATCCCCTTTGAAGGAATTGGTGCGCCTCCTCCTACGCCGGTGATGGTCATGTTGGTTTGAATTAGCTCCTCCCCTTTGCCACCAAGCTTCTTGAATAGTGAATAGGGCAAAAGATTGACAATTGCGCCACTATCCACTAGCATCTTCCGGACTGGTTTTCCATTGATATGTCCGCTCACATGTAATGGCTTGAGGTGTCTGACGGGCACGGCAGGCTTCTTGAAGATAGCATCTTGCACCCCAAAGGCAAACTCCGCAGCAGCAACCTCATCTTCTCCATGACCGATCACATAATAATCGGCAAGCAGAGAGAAAAATGGTGTTCACCTCAGCGTGTGGCGGTGATGGCTCATAATCCACCAACTCTTCATCCTCAACTGGCATTTCAATGCCAACCATGGCAGAGACGGCGGCAGCAAAATCTTCAGGCGCACCTGCAGACACATCGTAAAACAAGAGAATTTGGTTCAACCGACTCGAAGTCGGTAAAACCGAAGTTTGGGCAATAACAGCCCCGCCAACCGTCTCGGTTGAGTTATCAACTTGCTCACTTAGCTTAGCTGTCCCATCCGCGGAAGTGCCAAAAAGATCAACTTTCGGTTCAGGCATCTCTTCCACAGGCTTGGGCGGCTGCTCTTGAACTAGAACCGACTTCGACCGATGAAGCAATCGGTTGAGACGCCCTCTTGGCGCGGGCGATCAACTCGGCCTCTTTATTCTTGATTTCTTGCACAATCTCTCGGCAAGACCGCCCTTCACCTTGTGCAGCCCAAACGCTTGAGCATCTTTTTTGTCTTGCTCGCTGAAGCTTCCTCTTTTGTGTCTTATCGATATCAACCGGGCACCACTTGGGCCGTAAAAAAACGAGAATCCACAAACTTTTGCCTCTTACCTTGAGTCAAAGAACCTCCTTCATGACTTGATCTTGATCATTCTTGGGATGCTCTTGCTCCTCAATCTGTCGGTTTGTCGACATCACTTATAGGAGCCGTCATCGAACCGATAATGATGGAAGGTGGAGGAGTAGCAACCGGAGCAGCTTCTCAATCATCTCTATCTTCTTGGGGATGTAGACTTGCTTCATAGGCGCCTTCCCGATTGTTGAGGCGTGAGAGTATGAGATGTGAGCTCCTCCTTCTTTTTCCCAAGACACCGCTAGAGCTCGATTGTGAACCCAATCGGCTAAAGACGGTAGGCTTGGCCACATTTGCAGCACTTCCTTCCTTCATGGGACCCGAAGGATAGGGGAACAAACACTCCCTTCGGTCCCCATTGTGGTGGTGGCGCCACTTGTGATAGTGGTGGCCCCCAACGGGTCATCCTTGGACGTGTAACCCGCGAAGAAGAAGAAACAATATTTGGAGGAGTCATAGCCACTTGCTTATTTCTCCCTTCATCACGCTTTGGGAGGCGTAGAGACTCTCTTTTGCCGGGCCGATTCTTGAATCGGCCTTCTCTTTTTGTATTTTGCCAAAAGTCTCGTCAAATTCACATAAAAGGCTTGATATGCTTCTTGACCTTTGGCTCATTGGTTTTCCAAACTCCAACCTCAGGCTTTTGTGGAACGAATGTCTTTATCGTATGCACGCCCGAAGTGAGGGAGTTAGAATCCTCAGAGCCGGCTGGCCCGACTAAGGTGGTCGGTTCAACTGGCTTAGTTGGTGCCGGAGCTTGATCATCTTGGCCGATTGCTTCAATCGGCCTAGCTGGTCTTGTCTGCGCCGCACGACCATCTAGCCATGCTTGACGCCGTAATGCTTGCGCCGAGCTAGCCACAATGGTAAGCTTTGTCTTGCCTTCTTCAGTTTGGTTAGTAACACTTGCCGTCCCCGAATTCTTAGGAACATTCGGCACGGGCGAGGCTCACCAATGATCACGTTCTTGCCTTGAGTTGTAGCAGCTTGCTCGGGGACGGATCAAGATGGTAGGAGCCTTGACTTCAAGTGTTTCGGCCGGGCTTCTTAACTTCAACCACATGCATTGGAAAAGGGTTCTTATCAAGTCGCATGTCCAGAAGACTTAATCGCCCTCATTAAGAGCCGATTGTACTGCCGACGGAAAGCATGACAATCGTTAGTTGCATGAGAATAAGATTCATGATATTTTGCAAAAAGCCCGTTTCTTCAACACATCCGCAGAAGGCATAACATATTTAATCTTAATGTACCCGATTTTCAATAATTCATCGAATATTCGGTCACATTTAGATGTATCAAAAGTAAACTTTATTTCCTCATTCCGATTCCTATTAATCGGCTTGAGAGAAGGGCAAGTTACTTGTTTGTTTTCCTCGGCCACCTAATTTCAGCAGCCAATACCTCTTTGCTTTCATCATCCGATGAAGAATAACCATCGAAAGTGCGTGCACATTGGCACGATGAGAGCGATAGCTGCCGCCACGAGAATCTTTAAGGCGCGATTCAACCGAAACGGCCCTCTCAATCAATTGATTCAAAGTATTAAATTGTTGGAACTCAAGTTTTTTTCTCTAATATTAGAACGCAAAACCAAGAAAAGCAAAATCAACTAGGTCCCTTTCGTAAATATTAATATTAAAACAACGACTTCTAACTTCTCTATATCTCTTAAAGAAATCTAGAACAAGCTCATCACGTCCTTGTTTAACACATGTAAGGTGGGACAATCTAGTTTCTTGGACCCCAACATAAAAGTGTGCATGAAACTTTTCTTCTAAATCAGCCCAAGAATGAATGGAACAAGGTGCAAAGTTGAAAACCATGAAAATGCAAAGATACCAATAAGTGACAAAGGAAAATTGCGAATTTTCATATGCTCCCTAGTACTAGCAATTCCTAGCCGTGCAAGGTACATACTAATATGTTCCATTGTAGTTTTATTATCATTACCGCTAAATTTCTGAAAATCGGGTACCTTCCACCCAATAGGTGCATCTAGGTAGTCAAAAGCGAGAAAGGGTACGGTTTTTGATAAGCGGTGTTGATGGAATCAAGGCGAATCCCCATTTTTCTCCATTGTTTTAGAGAATTCCTCTTTAAATTGAGCTAAAATAGCCTCTATGCTATTGGGAACTCCGAGCGTTTCCTGCATTTACATCTTGATTATGCACATTATTCGGTGGCGGTTCCGGGTATTGATTGTTCCCCTTGTAAAGAAGCATTCGCCCGAATTATATGCAGGATTGGGGTTAAGATTCGGTAGTGGAACTTGCCCCCGCCGAATTTAGCATAGCATTATGCACCCCCTGAATTTCGGATGCCTCGTGATCGGTTCTTAATGTGTGAGCCGATCTTTGTTGGCTAGAAGATGTACCCGGCTCCACGGTACCGGTTCTAACAGTAGAAGCCATAAGAACCGATTGCGGTTGACTAGCATTAGCATGTAAAACCATATCCAACGGCATGCCATATTGATATTGAGTTGTTGTTTGTGGCACAAAGAATCGATGGTGACATCTAAGAGAAGATTGAGGTACTACTGCCCGATTGTATGTTATCGGTTGAAGTTCCTTCTATGATTTTCAAACGTTTATCTAAAGAATTAGTAAGACCTTGAATCATATCTACTACAGCAGTATTTTGGTCTACTATCATCTTAGCAACACCATCATGCGTAACACCGTATCACTATTAATAGGTTGGGCAACGGGAATTACCTCTTGTGGTGCAAAGCAGCGGGTGCGGAGGTTCACCGTAGACGGGATCCGTATTGGGTTACACGGTTTTGCCTATCCACGCAGCAACTCTTGAAGAAGGCCTCATGTACGGAATTCACCTTGTCCAAGAGCTTCTTCTTTAGATCTTCGTGAAGATCGTCAATGGACTTGGGACGCCGTATGTTATCGGTGGAAATTTCCGCCCGATGTGTTCTTGTCCTTGTTCTTGCTAGTTTCATCACGAAGCCATGACGCTTAGCTTCAAACCGGAGTTGACGTCTAGTCTTCGCCCCGAGAGGGCCTTGACGCCCACGAGGGTTGCTAAACAACCTAGTAGCAGCGAACACCGCAGCGTGATCACCCAAACCGATCTAGGGATCGGTAGGGGCAACGTAGAGCTCGGTGACGGCTTGGAAGACCTCAACGCACTCCGGAAGACCTCCGCCGGGAGACGCCAAGACCAAGGGTTGTCCTAGGAGCAGCGGATGCGCCTAGAACGCCCGGGCGAGAACACGGAGTTCGTCGCCGAACAGCAAGTTTAGGGTTTGGAAGAGATAAAAAGTTGAGAGATATGTTGTGTATAACGATTGGATGTAGATGGGATCAAATCGGCCATGAACCTCTTTATTATATAGAGGAGGGTGGTCTTATCCTTTTAGGAAACCGCCCTTGACGTTTCCAAGTACCAAAAACCGACCAAAACACGATTGAAACAAATCGGTTCGATCTCGTGACGGACACGGGCTGCAAGGTCGGTGACCGGGTGACGCGGTCGACCGGATCGACGCCCGGCCGGTGAGTCCGGGCAGAGGTTGCAGATCGACTGGCCGCGCTGAAACGAGCCGGACCGGCGACCGGACCGCGACCGGACTCATAGGCGTTGTCCGGCGGTGTCCCGAAACCAGCCGATTTCCAACCGGCCGACCGGACTCGCGAGGGTGACCGGACGCTTCGGCCAAGGCGTCCGGCAGAGGTCTGCGCAAACGCGGATCCGACCGGACGCGGTGATCGGTTCTTTGGACCGGACGCAGCGCCCGTGGCGTCGGTCAAGTTCAAAGCCGTTTTCGATCCTTCTCGAGAATTCGGCTAAGTCCGGAAATTTGCGGTGGCTTAGACCTCCAAAATATGACTAAGTCCGGATTTTTACCATGATTTAGCACAAGCCATTTTTGGGTGTCAACATATGCCCCCTGTTTTTCAGGTGAGAGGTGCACGAACCTAAAAACAAAACAAGAAAAAACCAAACAACACGAATGCCCATCGTATCGGTTGTCCGGTGGCTAAGGGCGATACTATGTATCGGCCATTTTTGTTCTAAGGGCGATGCATGCATCGGCCATTGTTTGGAGAGCACTAGGCCTCTTGCCAAACACTAGGGAAATACTTTTTCAAATACCTCCCGTTAATCGCCTTATCTTGGCGTTTTCCATCATTTGTTGACTCAAGCACATAGGAATTCCCAAATACCACTTTGACCACCTTGAAAGGACCTTTCCAATTGGGTGACCACTTGCCAAATTGATTGCTCTTCGACCCTATCGGTAATATAGTTTGCCAAACTAAGTCACCGATTTGGAACGATTTGCTTTTGACTTTCTTGTTGTAGGCTCTTGCAACACGGGCTTTGTCCTTTTCAATCTCCTTTAGAGCTTGTATTCGTTTGTCGGTTACCTCATCGATGTTGTCCATCATCAAATCATGATACATAGTAGGAGATAAATCATTTTGCTTAGCAAATCTATATGCATCCAAATTTACCTCAACGGGTAACACCGACTCTTGACCATACACCAGCTCATAAGGAGTTACTTTAGTTGCACCATGCCTCGATATGCGATGAGCCCACAAAGCTTCTGACAAAACCTCATGCCACTTTCTTGGATGTTCCTCTATTTTCTTCTTAATAAGCTTGATCAAAGTTTTATTAGTTGATTCTGCTTGACCATTGGCTTGAGCATAATATGGAGATGAATTGAGCATCTTGATCTTATATGCTTCGGCAAAATCCTTTACTTCCTTCGCCATAAATGACGTCCCTTGGTCCGTAGTTAACGTTTGAGGAATGCCGAATCTATGAATAATGTGCTCGTAATAAACTCAATTACCTCCTTGTGTGTCATGTTCTTTAATGGAACCGCTTCCGACCATTTAGTGAAATAGTCGGTAGCAACCAAGATGAACTTATGCCCCTTCAAGATGGAGGATGAATCGCCCAATGAAATCCAAGCCCCAACCACGAAAGGCCACGGTTTGATGATAGGATGAAGCATAGCAGCCGGCACTAGCTGAATATTTCCAAACCGCGACACTCTTCACAACCTCTCGTAGTAACGAAAGCACCGGCCATCATAGTAGGCCAATAGAAACCAGCCCGTCTCAATAACCACTTCATCTTCGGAGCCGATTGATGCGTACCACAAATGCCTTCATGAACTTCTCCCATTGCCACTCGTGCTTGATCAGCCCCTAGACACTTTAGCAACAAGTCTTCGCAGTCCTCCTATAAAGCTCACCATTATGCAATGTGTACTTGAAAGCAAGCCGCCCGAATATTCTTGTCAACTTTAGCACTAGGATCCCGCAAAAAAAAAGACAAGAGAGGAGTTCTCCAATCTTCCAAATCGGTACTACCATTGTCCAAAACAGAAATAGACCGATTTAAAAGAACTTTACATTGTTGTCCCAAATTATTAGTAACATCGGTTTGTCCAATTAACTTTGGTTGAACCGAATTTTTACTAGAATCTCGAAACAAGCAAACTTTCATGCATCGGCAATTGTTGTAAATGAAAGTACTTATCTCTTACCTCAAAACCCGATGCACGTTGAGCAAGCAAGTTTGCTCTTTGCACATAACTTACATGCAATTGATCTTTTTTCCTTGATGTAACCGGAAGCAAGTTGAGCATAAAAATTGGCCTGATGATTTTCTTCTCTTGGAATATGCCGAATCTTAAATTCGGTAAATTTACCAATTAAATCAAGGCACATATCGAGGCGAGCACGTAGTGATCCATCTAAACATTGACATTCACCGGAAACTTGTTGCACTACAAGTAATGAATCACCAAATGCTTCAACATGTTCGACCCCCATAGCTTCTAACATAATCAACCCGAATAAAAGAGCTTCATATTCGGTTTGATTGTTAGTACATGGAAATTCCAATCGGCTTGACATAGGAAATTCAGTACCACAAGAATTAACAAGAACAATTCCAACTCCGGCACCATCCTTGCAAACCGACCCATCAAAATATAACCGCCATGGGGTAGAAGTGACATAATTCACCTCAC
Source organism: Hyparrhenia diplandra (assembly GCA_015847255.1). NCBI lineage: Eukaryota > Viridiplantae > Streptophyta > Magnoliopsida > Poales > Poaceae > Hyparrhenia > Hyparrhenia diplandra. The sequence goes on from JADLZK010006017.1 coordinate 226,908, forward strand.
AATCGAGATTAATACCATGCTCAACAATAAAATCAGCAATAACTTGACCCTTTAAGATTCTCAATGGTTCAAAAGTCAAGTCATACTCAATTAAAGCATATGCCCATTTACCTACCCTTAGGAAAGGATTGGCGAAACAACATATGTTTGATTACATCTACGGCATGCTACCCACACATGTGCTTGACAAAAGATAATGTCTCATTTTTGGAACAAGCAAAATATAGTGATAAGCATAATTTCTCAATATGGGCATACCTTGTCTCGGGATCAAGAAGACGACGACCAAGATAAGCAACAACATACTCCTTTCCTTCATCTTCTTGAGTAAGAACAGCCCCAATCACCTTCTCTTCGGCGATATACAATCGGAAAGGTACACCCCTTCTAGGCGCCGCAAGAACAGTGGTGAAGACAAATATTCCTTTATTTTGTCAAATGCATATTGTTGGCTTGCCCCGAGGCAAAATCGGCTTCATTCTTCAACTTAAGTATGGGGGTGAAAGGAATAATCTTCCCGGACAAGTTAGCAATAAATCTTCTCAAGTAGTTCACTTTACCTAGGAAGTTTTGCAAAATCCTTTTTACATTGAGGTGCTTGAACTGCCTTGATCTTCTCTATCCTCTTGGGATCAATCTCTATGCCCTTATCATGAATAATAAACCCAAGAAACTTTCCGGCCCGACACTCCAAAGGCGCATTTGAGTGGATTCATCTTCAAACCATAATGGCGCATTCTCTCAAAAGCAAGACGCAAATCGGCTAAATGAGGATCATGTGAAGTCGATTTAATCACCACATCATCAATATATACCTCCATAATCACACCAATGAGATCATGAAAGATAAGATTCATAGCTCGTTGATAAGTGGCGCCTGCATTCTTGAGGCCAAAAGTCATGACAATCCATTCAAACAAACCAACAAACCCGGGACAAATAAAAGCAGTCTTGGATGTATCTTCTTCAGCCATAAATATTTGATTATATCCAGCATTACCATCAAGAAAGCTAATAACTTTGTGTCCCGAAGCATCATTGATCAACATATCGGCAATAGGCATAGGATACTCATCTTTGGGAGTGGCTCTATTTAAATCTCTGAAATCAATGCACACTCTAATCTTCCCGGTGTCCTTCTTCTCAACCGGCACAATGTTAGAAACCCACTCCGCATACCTGCATGGACGGATAAAATCTGCCTTAAGCAACCGATCAATCTCCTCCTTGATTCGGTCATTGATGGCCGAATTGAAGCGTCTTGGCGGTTGCTTGTATGGCCTAAATCCCTTTTTGATGGGAAGCCGATGCTCAACAAGATTACGGCTTAACCCGGGCATCTCCGTGTAATCCCATGCAAAACAATCAACATATTCCTTGAGAAGCGCGATTAATTTAGCTTTATAATCGGCATTCAAGTTTTGGTTCACAAATGTCGGCCTTGGCACCGAACCATCCCCAATGTCAACTTGTTCCAAAGGGTCGGCCGACGTGAAACCTTGGCCCAACTTATTGAGCTCTTCAAAGTCATCGATAGCTTCACAAGAATCGGTCTTTTTCGGTCCGATAGTGTTCAAGTCTATACTTTAACCATTGAAGTTTGTCTTCCATTGAGAAACAATGTTTACAAGATAATATTGAGCCGATTATCCGTCTTAAACCCGATGTTCTGAGCACAAATCCACGCTCATTATAGCTAATGTACCGATAGTTGGATAAGTCTCTACATGAAAGATAAGCGAACCCAGAGCTCTCAAGCGAGGCATCGGTTGTAGAAATCTCAACCGAATTATCCGCATGAACAATCTCTATGGTATCTCCCACCCATTGGATGAGGAATTGGTGCAAACTAGAAGGAACACAAGGATTGGCATGAATCCAATCACGACCAAGAATAAGATCATAGCCACCTTCCACGTGGGCGATGAAGAAAGCCGTAGCCATGGTCTTGCTACCAACGGTTAATTCGACGTTGGCGATCCCCTTTGAAGGAATTGGTGCGCCTCCTCCTACGCCGGTGATGGTCATGTTGGTTTGAATTAGCTCCTCCCCTTTGCCACCAAGCTTCTTGAATAGTGAATAGGGCAAAAGATTGACAATTGCGCCACTATCCACTAGCATCTTCCTGGACCGGGGTTTTCCATTGATATGTCCGCTCACATGTAATGGCTTGAGGTGTCCGACGGGCACGGCGCAGCTTCTTGAAGATAGCATCTTGCACCCCAAAGGCAAACTCGAAGTAAAGAAGAACCTCATCTTCTCCATGACCGATCACATAATAATCGCAGAGAGAAAAATGGTGTTCACCTCGGCGTGTGGCGGTGATGGCTCATAATCCACCAACTCTTCATCCTCAATCGGCATTTCAATGCCAACCATGGCGTAGACGGGCGGCAGCAAAATCTTCAGCGCACTGTAGACACATCGAAACAAGAGAATTTGGTTCAACCGACTTCGGAAGTCGGTAAATCCGGTTTGGGCAATAACAGCCCCGTCAACCGTCTCGGTTGAGTTATCAACTTGCTCACTTAGCTTAGCTGTCCCATCCGCCCGAAGTGCCAAAAGATCAACTTTCGGTTCGGGCATCTCTTCCACAGCTTGGGCGGTCGCTCTTGAACTAGAACCGACTCGACCGATTTAGCAATCGGTTGAAACGTCCTCTTGGGCGGCGATCAACTTGGCCTCTTTATTCTTGATTTCTTGCACAATCTCGGCAAGACCGGCCCTTCACCTTGTGCGGCAGCCAAACGCTTGAGCATCTTTTGTCTTGCTCATTTGAAGCTTCCTCTTTTGTGTCTTATCGATATCAACCGGGCACCACTTGGGCTGCGTAAAACGAGAATCCACAAACTTTTGCCTCTTACCTTGAGCCAAAGAACCTCCTTCATGACTTGATCTTGATCATTCTTGGGATGCTCTTGCTCCTCAATCACAATCGGTTTCCGACATCACTTATAGGAGCTGTCATCGAACCGATAATGATGGAAGGTGGAGGAGTAGCAATCGGAGCAGCTTCTCAATCATCTCTATCTTCTTGGGGATGTAGACTTGCTTCATAGGCGCCTTCCCGATTGTTGAGGCGTGAGAGTATGAGATGTGAGCTCCTCCTTCTTTTCCGGCACACCGCTAGAGCTCGATTGTGAACCCAATCGGCTAAAGACGGTAGGCTTGGCCACATTTGCAGCACTTCCTTCCTTCATGGGACCCGAAGGATAGGGAACAAACACTCCCTTCGGTCCCCATTGTGGTGGTGGCGCCACTTGTGATAGTGGTGGCCCCCAACGGGTCATCCTTGGACGTGTAACCTGCGAAGAAGAAGAAACAATATTTGGAGGAGTCATAGCCACTTGCTTATTTCTCCCTTCATCACGCTTGGGAGGCGTAGACTCTCTCTTTTTGCTGGCCGATTCTTGGAATCGGGCCTTCTTTTTGTATTTTGCCAAAAGTCCGTCAAATTCACATAAAGGCTTGATATGCTTCTTGACCTTTGGCTCATTGGTTTTCCAAACTCCAACCTCCGGCTTTTTGTGGAACGAATGTCTTTATCGTATGCACGCCCAAGTGAGGGAGTTAGAATCCTCGAGAGCCGGTGACCCGACTAAGGTGGTCGGTTCAACCGGCTTAGTTGGTGCCGGAGCTTGATCATCTTGGCCGATTGCTTCAATCGGCCTAGCTGGTCTTGTCAAGCGCCGCCGCGACCATCTAGCCATGCTTGACGCCGTAATGCTTGCGCCGAGCTAGCCACAATGGTAAGCTTTGTCTTGCCTTCTTTAGTTTGGTTAGCCAACACTTGCCGTCCCGAATTCTTAGGAACATTCGGTACGGGGCGAGGCTCACCAATGATCACGTTCTTACCTTGAGTTGTAGCAGCTTGCTCGGGGACGGATCAAGATGGTAGGAGCCTTGACTTCAAGTGTTTGGCCGGGCTTCTTAACTTCAACCACATGCATTGGAAAAGGGTTCTTATCAAGCTGCATGTCGGTAAGACTTAATCGCCCTCATTAAGAGCGATTGTACTCCGGCCGACGGAAAGCATGACAATCGTTAGTTGCATGAGAATAAGATTCATGATATTTGCAAAAGCCCGTTTCTTCAACACATCTGCGGAAGGCATAACATATTTAATCTTAATGTACCCGATTTTCAATAATTCATCGAATATTCGGTCACATTTAGATGTATCAAAAGTAAACTTTATTTCCTCATTCCGATTCCTATTAATCGGCTTGAGAGAAGGGCAAGTTACTTGTTTGTTTTCCTCTGGCCACCTAATTTCAGCAGCCAATACCTCTTTGCTTTCATCATCCGATGAAGAATAACCATCGAGTGCGTGCACATTGGCACGATGAGAGCGATAGCTGCTGTCACGAGAATCTTTAAGGCGCGATTCAACTGAAACGGCCCTCTCAATCAATTGATTCAAAGTATTAAATTGCTGGAACTCAAGTTTTTCTCTAATATTAGAACGCAAACCAGAAAAAGCAAAATCAACTAGGTCCCTTTCGTAAATATTAATATTAAAACAACGACTTCTAACTTCTCTATATCTCTTAAAGAAATCTAGAACAAGCTCATCACGTCCTTGTTTAACACATGTAAGGTGGGACAATCTAGTTTCTTGGACCCCAACATAAAAGTGTGCATGAAACTTTTCTTCTAAATCAGCCCAAGAATGAATGGAACAAGCAGGCAAAGTTGAAAACCATGAAAATGCAGTACCAGTAAGTGACAAAGGAAAATTGCGAATTTTCATATGCTCCCTAGTACTAGCAATTCCTAGCTGTGCAAGGTACATACTAATATGTTCCATTGTAGTTTTATTATCATTACCGCTAAATTTCTGAAAATCAGGTACCTTCCACCCAATAGGTGCATCTAGGTAGTCAAAAGCAGAAGGGTACGGTTTTTGATAAGCGGTGTTGATGGAATCAAGGCGAATCCCCAGATTTTTCTCCATTGTTTTAGAGAATTCCTCTTTAAATTGAGCTAAAATAGCCTCTATGCTATTGGGAACTGCCGCGTTTCCTGCATTTACATCTTGATTATGCACATTATTCGGTGGCGGTTGTGGTATTGATTGTTCCCCTTGTAAAGAAGCATTCGCCCCCGAATTATATGCAGGATTGGGGTTAAGATTCGGTAGTGGAACTTGCCCCCCTGCCGAATGTAGCATAGCATTATGCACCCCTGAATTTCTGGATGCCTCGTGATCGGTTCTTAATGTGTGAGCCGATCTTTGTTGGCTAGAAGATGTACCAGCTCCACCGGTACCGGTTCTAACAGCCGAAGCCATAAGAACCGATTGCGGTTGACTAGCATTAGCATGTAAAACCATATCCAACGGCATGCCATATTGATATTGAGTTGTTGTTTGTGGCACAAAGAATCGATGGTGACACTACGTAAGATTGAGGTACTACAGCCGATTGTATGTTATTGGTTGAAGTTCCTTCTATGATTTTCAAACGTTTATCTAAAGAATCAGTAAGACCTTGAATCATATCTACTACAGCAGTATTTTGGTCTACTATCATCTTAGCAACACCATCATGCGTAACACCAGTATCACTATTAATAGGTTGGGCAACGGGAATTACCTCTTGTGGTGCAGGTGCAGCAGGTGCCGGAGGTTCACCGTAGACGGGATCCGTGTATTGGGTTACACGGTTTTGCCTATCCACGCAGCAACTCTTGAAGAAGGCCTCATGTACGGAATTCACCTTGTCCAAGAGCTTCTTCTTTAGATCTTTAGGAAGATCGTCAATGGACTTGGGACGCCGTATGTTATCGGTGGAAATTTCCGCCGATGTGTTCTTGTCCTTGTTCTTGCTAGTTTCATCACCTGAAGCCATGACGCTAGCTTCAAACTGGAGTTGACGTCTAGTCTTCGTCCCCAGCGGAGTCGCCAAAAAGTATGTTGACGCGAATTTAGGGCTTCGCACCAACACACCGAGAGGGCCTTGGACGCCCACGAGGGTTGCTAAACAACCTAGTAGCAGCGAACACCGCAGCGTGATCACCCAAACCGATCTAGGGATCGGTAGGGGCAACGTAGAGCTTCGGTGGACGGCCGGAAGACCTTCGAACGCACCTCGGGAAGACCCGTCCGGAGACGCCGCACCAAGGGTTGTCCTAGGAGCAGCGGATGCGCCTAGAACGCCGGCGGAGAACACGGAGTTCGTCGTCGAACAGCAAGTTTAGGGTTTGGAAGAGATAAAAAGTTGAGAGATATGTTGTGTATAACGATTGGATGTAGATGGGATCAAATCGGCCATGAACCTCTTTATTATATAGAGGAGGGTGGTCTTATCCTTTTAGGAAACCGTCCTTGGACGTTTCCAAGTACCAAAAACCGACCAAAACACGATTGGAAACAAATCGGTTCGGATCTCGTACGGACACGGGCCTGCGTCGGGGTGACCGGACGCACGGTCGACCCGACCGGACGCTCCGGTCGGTGAGTCCGGCAGAGAGGTCTGCAGATCGACCGCGTCGCGCGAAACGACCGGACCCGGCGACCGGACGCTGCACCGGACTCATAGGCGCGTCCGGTCGGTGTCCCGAAACCAGCCCGATTTCCAGCTGGCCGACCGGACTCGCGAGGGGGGGTGACCGGACGCTCCGGTCAATCGCGCCCGCGAGAGGTCTGCAAACGCGGATCCGACCGGACGCGGTGACGGTTGCTGGACCGACGCGCCCGCGCGTCGGTCAAGTTCCAGAAAGCCGTTTTCGATCCTTCTCGAGAATTCGGCTAAGTCACGGAAATTTGCGGTGGCTTAGACCTCCAAAATATGACTAAGTCTGGATTTTTACCATGATTTAGCACAAGCCATTTTTGGGTGTCAACACTTAGGTTGTCTGCAAATGATTCATGGCCCTTGCTTGCAGTCAGCTGAGGTGTCAACATATAATGTAGTATAGTAGCGATTTGCCCAGAGAGTAGATCTGGATTTCAATTTGATTAAAAGAAAGCAGTGCGTCTCGAAATAACAGGATTACTTTGTTTTAATCTAATTTGATTTGTTGCATCTTGCTTGTCTTGCTTCTCCTTCTTTCTGTCTCTCTCAAGGATGTAAAGTTATCTGGTAAAACTTCGCTGCAAATTTATTGTGGAACTGAACTCATAGGGACAAAGATATACGACGTGATGTTGCTTGTAACCATAAGGGAGCAAGCTGCCAAGGATATCCACGGACGGTGCATGTAGATCTCAGACGTTAATGATATCAATAATCTCGTCCCCATCACCTAGGAGGCTAGGAGAGGACAGGCCTTATGTGAGGTGAAGCTAAAGCGATTGGTTTCTCAGACAATGACGATATCAATAATGTCATGCATTCCCATCATCTGAATGGCATGTGGTTTGCATGCGCACTACAAGAGAAACCGAGCGAGATGCTGCATGAGCATGAGCATGAGCAATATGAGCCACCTTGTATTGTACATGGATGCAATTTAGTGAAGACATATATAAAAAACGATTCAATTTATTATTGTTCCTGGTATATGACGTTCTTAATCTGGATGCATGCTCAAGCAATATGCATTGCAAAAATTACTTTGAAAATATGTTAGACACTCCATGTCATCTGTTTGTGCTCAAAGTATGTCGTCCAATGCTTCTTGAAGCTTGCAAGGCGGGCCACCTGAGGATGGTGGTTTTGGAATGCGTCTTTCATTTCATCCAAGACTCTTGCTTGAATCCTCATTATATCGTCATAGAAGACAATGGATGGAGGTGCATGAATGATGGACATTCATCTCTTCTTCCATCAGTGGTGCTCCCCTCGATTTATTGATGCCATTGTTTCGCTGTTGTTGTTCGTCATTGAGCAACTGGCAACGCAACAGAGGTAGGTGCTCAATTTTTGTCTTCTGTATACACAATACTCAGCAGGGAAATTTCTGGGATTTGTTTCTCTGGTCTCAAATTGTAAGCTCAAAGAATTCCTCAAGTTTTGCTCTCAAATTAATGTTATCCTGAAATTTCAGTGCCTGGCCCAAAGTTGTATTCAATGATTTTGCACCGAACAAAGATTCCATTGTTACGACCATATGGATGAGTTGAGTGTGTGTCAATGGATCTGTGTCAGTTTCATATTGTGATTTGAGAGAAATCTTTGTTGGGATCCTTTTGTGAATTTTGTTGGATTCATATCGAATAGGCATAGCACAGTAGAGATTAAAATCTTAACCCCCGACATGCAAAATCAGATTCTTATGGATGTAGTCTGCGACATGCAAATCGGGCCAAGAGCTAGCCAAACAAGTCAATAATCTAACCCCTCTACTGTTAACATGTACAAAGCGACTCTGCTTCTTATAGTGGTAAGATAGTCATGCTAGTATTCATGTCCTTGTATATATCCACTATGTACAGAAGGTGCGGATGGCATACTCTGTTGGGGATGGATGGACATAAATAAATAAATTTATACATTGGATATATAAACACCTAAAATACCAATTATTTATTTATTAGTACACAGATGTTTTGTCCTCTGTCTGCATCACCTGCATGTGTTGTAAGCAGTTTGTTTTGCTAGTATGATTTATTGGGGACGGATGGACGTCAATAAATAAAATTTATACATTGGATATATACACACCTAAAATACCAATTATTTATTTATTAGTACGCAGATGTTTTGTCCTCTGTCTGCATCACCTTTGCATATATAGGGTCTTCATCCCTTGCCCCTATGCATAAATCATATGCCGTCGTTTACCATTCTGTCTACAAAACACATGCGATACAGCCAGATCTACAAAAGACAAATGTTATGTTATATTTCTAGATGTCTGGTAGGCTTAGTCACTGTGGGAATGGGATGCATCAAGGAAAGCGGCAACCAAGGAAGTTAGGAAATATGGTTTTTCCCGGGTTCGAAGGTCTGGTGAAGGAAGTGGCATTGGTTAGATTATAAAATTAGAAGCACACCCATGGATCAAATGTCTTCGGTGTTGCATTAGAGCAGAGACTTGTTGGGTACCCAATCTTTACGGCAATGCTCAAAAGACAAGGTGTCGACTTGGACGGAACATATCGGTGCTTCTCTACATCACTAGAGACACCGGGCTGGATCTGTTTTCTGTTCTTTCCGGAGTCTATGCTCCAGCCACAACAAGTTTATCAGGAGGGAGCAAGGGGATTCAGGTCAGCATATATCCTGAATAACATCAGATGATCAATGATTGATTACTCAAACAACAGACAAAGAATATCACAATATGATCATGGACATATACATATGTCCACGTAACTTCAAATGCTCAATGCACTAGTACAGAAATTATTTTTAAACACTTGTACTCCAGATTTTCCTAGTGATGCTATCAGTGTAAATCGATCTTGCGTTCTGGTTGCCTTTTTGGCAGTAATTAGCCGAAAACGTCTTTATCAGAGGCTTATCTAGAAAGGTATAAATGGACCTTGAATAGTTTCATGCGTAGACAATCCACCAATGTAAATATTTTTCATAATTTCTACATCAGGATATAAAATATCCAAATAAAAGTTTTAACTTGTGATGAGTTGTAATCATGTTATTTTACACATACACGCTTGCTGTTGCCAGGAATGTATATTTTTGAGCCTAAAGAAGCTTCAATGAGAAAAGTTTGGACTGAAAAGTTTGGAGTATTATAACATTGGTTTAGATCATTTCAGTTCATTTTAAAAATTCTAAAAAATAATTTCAACTTATGTGTACTGTTTCTTGGTAAAGAAAACCCCCAGAATAAATACATCTCTACTGTCCCAAGAATTATGAAAACCACAAAAACAAGAATTTAGATTGGCTGTTCTCTCTGGCCAGCAATAACTGCAAATCCGACTTACAGAGGCTGAAGGCCGGCCTAATTATACTGCACCCATAGACATGTATTTGCATTGGCAGTTCATAGCCCATGCCCACAGTTTTATATCTCCTGGCGCCAGTTCTACATCCACTATAATTCCACAACTACATATTGATGTGTAAATTCGTTAGTTTGAACCTAGACAAGTTTTCTGTGGCACCTATACCACTTGAGCAAATCGTTCTGATCGAAATCTACCTATTCATGGAAATGGTTGACGTAACAAACAAAAGTAACTCTAGCTAGGAAATGTCTCAAGTTGCAATGTCTTATGTCAACTGCCGTAAAAATGATCATTTTCAATGGCAATATGCTTGTCGACATACATCACAAACCTACTTTCAGATGGAGAGCTCTACCAATAGACATATATATCATAAAAAATCTGCTACAGCTTTTGGGGAACAAATTAAACATGAAAATGCCTAAAGTTCTAACAAAACTAGAGAAGAATTAGCACTATTGACACAGGCGGAAAAACAAGAAGGTACCATACATTCCCTTCATTGGAATAATAAGAAAATCACCGTGATCATCAGTCTATATGACGCTCATTGTCATAGCAGATAGCTATCCGAGGCGTAATGCCACACGGCAGACAAGGAAAACAGATGAGCACCACAGTGTGACCTCATTAGCCGAGCACTCTGCGGTGGAAACAAAGGCGGCGAAGACGTGAACCCCAGTGCTGCTTTTTATGATGGGCGGCTAAATGCTCATGCCACATGAGATGGCAGATTATATAACTATATATATAACACAGCATGCTATGATTCTGCATCTCAGAAATACAGTGTTGTTCTTAGCTCGTTATATAAACAGCCTGTAACCTCTTGGTTCAGTTTAACTAGCTGCTGTCCCAATTAGTAGTTACAATCATTGCACAGTTGCACACTATATTTCACTGTGACAACTATACTCGTAGGTGATGACCCAGGCCCTTGTTGCAAATACACACATACATCAGTGTCATCATGCACTACAAATAACATTATCGTTCAAATATATAAGAGAATGGGAGGCACCAGCAAAACAGAGTAGGCAAGACTCTGATTCATTTGGTGAGGTCATATTTCCGAGAAAACAAATTCGATGAGATGACTTTGATAGACTGAAAGAAATTGTAGATCACACTGATGATGGTGTAAGCACCCTGTAAGCACATGGATTGCCTATTGCAGTAGTGCTAGGTGATAATCTGGCCTTTGCAAATAATACAGTTGACTCATCTACCACTACAGCTGACATTATTTTATAAACTACTAAATGCTTGAGTATGAGTGGCCTCATGAAAATTGAGGCGGCAGAAATGATGGTTCACTTGGTGAGCTCATATTTTTTCAGAAAACTGATTCGACAAGATATAGTGTTGCCAAATGATGTTATAGTAATGCTCAAAGCCTGAATGTTCTGAGAAACAAGCTGTCCTTGGCGTGTGGAGTTTGCTCCGTAGGCAGCATTTGTTGACCATGCGCTTGGTAAGCCTCGGTGACCATCCCGGTGCCTCTGCAACATCCCCATCTCAATTGGGTTCCATAGCCTCGAAATAGAGCCTCTCCCTGATATCTAGCCATATGCCACATTTGGCGCCACTGGTGCCAGCTCTGGCGAATCGCGAATAGCAAAGCAGCGTCCTCCTGTGCAGTGGCCGGTGGCTCGCTGGGTGCATGCTCTGTTTTGCTAAGGCCATTGTTAGCTTGGTGTTGTCACCGTGTTCTCAAGCCGACACAATATACATCTATTTTCCTTGAGAAGAAATATATATCCAAATACAACATAAATACATTTTTTTTTAAAAAAGAGAACAAAAAGATCCAGCCTCTACCACAGGACATCATATATACATATATATTCTGAAGAAGCATTGAGCTTCTCAGCATGGGACAACCAAAACTTGCACGGAAGGCCTAGCTTGTGGACTCCTGCCTGTGTTTTCAATTTCGGAAACAAATGAATTTCAGAAAATTTCGGCCGAAATTGAAACCCTGCCCGCAACCACTCCTCCCTTGCCCCTGTTTTACAACAGCACTGAGAGTCCCCAAAGGTGTGCAGTGTGGGCGAGCTCCTGGGCCGTGGAAACGCAGTAACCACGGATGTCAGAGGACCTAGGCGCAGATGTCTCTGAGAAGAGGGGGCACCATAGCTGTCGTGTACTGGTGCCGAACCGGAGCGACGAGTAGATGGCGGGACACGATGAGTGGGCTGGAGGCCGAGATCAAGCAGTGGTCAGTGGGGCCGCGGAACCCTTTGTATTGATATTTTGGCTACTAAATAAAATCATGTTAAAAAAAAATTTTGTTGGGAGCAAATTGACAAAAGAAAAGATTTATCTATACAGTTTTAAATATTGTCGAGCACTACAACATCCTTCTTCATTTCGAGAAGAAGCACAACTTTCTTATCTCCGAAAATTCTTGTTGCAGTGGAGATGTTTCATGTAACATGTACTCCGCCTCTGCGACTGCTAGATGATGCACCTTGATTGGCATGCCCAAAGGGTACAATTTGGCTGCTTCTTTTTCCTGGTCTCTCTCATTCCGAATAGGATTATTGTGGACGTGAAGAAACTATGACAAAGTATGCATGATCCATTGTGTTCCATCAACACAAACAAAACATCATAGTTGTGGCGAAAAAGAAGATTAGACCATACAAGGTATTTGGTGGAGTGAATCGAGGCCGGTAGGTCTGGTGTTGTTTATATATAGCTACTCCTATATATACATCACACATGCTAGTACTATCTCTGCTGACACCCGTCAGATCTTTTTTTTCTTCGATGGTGTGATGTTGTACTTTGTCACCAATATTAGACAATCAATGAGTGAATCAATCCTAGTTAATATATTGTCTCTCCAATATTAATTTTGATCCTTCTGGTAGTAGTTCCACAGTCGAACCACCGTGTGAATCCAGTTTTATGTATATGTTAACTCAGCCATCTCCAAACACGGCCAATTTTGCCGAGGTGTTCGAGAGCTGCCGGGCTAGAAATCGAATTGGTCCGCCTCTGTTAATATTCATTTCTAGTATCGTGTTCATGTACAACTGCAGGCAGATCTCCATAATCATTCTGTTCTTTGATCTCAACATGATTTTGGACATGTTTGAATGCCAGACACACTAGGCTATGCCTAAGCTGCTTGATAGACGCATCACTTGCCACATGTGTGGCCAATGTAGCATTGTTGATTCATCACTAAGTATATGTATGGCTTAGTCTTGTTCAGATGATTACCATATTTATTTACATATATCAGACATTATATAGTCACAAATGGCTAAAATTGTATTATACAAAATCAAAGCAAGTTAATAGAAATGAAAGATTAGATTAAATGGACACTGAACATAGATCCTTTAGAAACAAGTCAATACTGATATTTGCTTCGCATAATATTCCATAAGGCCGCAGTCACCACATACAAAACCTCATGGTACACGTGCACTCCTGTCCTCTGCGCTCATGGTCTTGCCTGCTGCCGGTCCTACAGCCTGCTGTGAGCCTTCCGGCCGACAGCTACTTGCACCATCCTGAGTGCCGACCGACGACCTATGATGATTGATTGTTTTATATATCATGGCACCAACAAATGATAGCCTCGCAAATTCGATCTTAGTAAATTGAGTTATGGAGGCCGACATACTATAAGGCCCATCTTAAAAATACTGGCCACACTATAAGCCCATATGAGGGTACTCTGTGTTATTTGCGCCAAGAGATGAGCTTCTGTAGTGTGCTATGCAATATTTACCCACGTCCGACTGGTGTAGCAAACTGATAAGAATCTTTTCCGGGGATACTATGTCCTGACACCTCCCATTCTCAACCATTTTTCCACTTATCGTCCGATGGAGAGGATGAGGTCACCAGATCAAGAATACATAAACAATAAAACTGTGCAGTCAGGTGATGGACTATACTGAAGATAGGAGGAGAGTATAAATGGACAGACTGAAGCTGGGAGGTAGTAGTACTACTGAGTACATATATATAGGTTGCATGATTACAGACAGCTGCATTAATTGTTAACAACTGAGGTTGGTATATATCCATATTTATCTCAAATTTTGAGTTTCAAATATCCAGGCTAGTACTCTAACTTAATGAAAACGAATCTTTGAACCGGTGGTCCCTTATGTTAGCAGCTAGTGGAAATAAATCTATTTCTACTAGTTGTTTCTCTTCATCAACCGTTTTCAGAAATGGTCCTCGACTCACAGTTCTATGTTGTGAGACCGTAATCTGGAAAGGACAGTTTTATTTTCTTTTCATTCTTTTTTTTTTTTGCATTTTTAGGCCCCTAGTGAAAACATAGTGGGTGTTAGCATGAGCTATTTATCATACTATAAAAAGAAATAAAACCAGTTTCTTGATATTGGTTGACAGGTGGATGAGCATAGTCTCAACAGCTACCGGAGCAATAGCGGCTCGTTGATCTTTTATGGACGCCAGTGGTAAACTTGACACTTTGTTGCGGTCCACTGATGCCGGTAAGTTTTGCTAAAATGAATAGAAAATTACTACTTTATACTGTTGATAACAAAAAATGACCCCAGTTGCTAATGCTCAAGACCCTATCGACTGTTTTGGCTGGCTTCGCCCCTGCTGGAAGCTGGACACCGCACCGACAAGCACGTGCTGTGATCCAGCACTTTTGTTACCTTGCTTTGGTGGTGTTGCAATGATTTGGTTCCTATATCTTTGTATTTTTGCTCGGAGTTATATGTGGCAGTCAAGTCTGACGGCCAATTGTTGTTCCTTTTTTTGTGATGTACATAGATAAGTGAGGAACATGGTGAGCAGCTTGTCAAGGTGGGACTTGAGCCTTCTCCTGTTGCCTCTCCTTCTTAACATCAGTCCTATGTGGATTCAGTGGCATGAACCAGTTGAATGGATACATGAATCCTGCTGCTATATATAAGTTTGGCATAGATGTATACATTTGGCAAGAAGCATATTGGCTCTCACTGTTCAAGAGAGTGCTACTATATATGCTGTTGTCCAGGATTCAATATGGGCTTTGGGCCATTGTTGATCTACAGGGGATTTGGCACAGCCGAGTGGGTTGCGTTTTTAGCTCTTTATATAAACAGTTGGTAGCTCTTGGTAAATTAACAAGTCTTAGGGCAACCACAATGTGTCCAAAAAGGTGGTCCTAAGCATTAAATGCTGCTACAGTAATGGACAATAAACATTGTAGGACTCAACCATAGTTATTGTCAGGCAACAAAAGACCACAAGGCTGTGGTGCAGCCATAAGCAAATAAAATACATTACTTTTGTACTGTGATACTATTTACAACAATAAAATATTGGTCCTATCCTAACCGACTGGGAAGCGTGCAGCTGGCCTCTGGCCTGTGTCAAGACTGTTGCTCGACCGTTGCTCTTTTGAAGAACGTTGCTCTGGCCACTTCACAGCAGGTAGTCGTTGCTTTCGACCGTTGCCTTGGAGGACTTGGAGTGCTAGCCTGTAGCTTTTTCATGCGCCTACAAAATAGAGAACACCACAATATATATGCTCAGGTAGAGTGGTTCACCGTAGAAAAGTAGAAGACATGGAGCCTTCCAATTGGAATTTCACAAGCTTGGTGGGTGGTTCCTCCACCCAGCAAGGAGAGGGTGAGAGCCAAAACTCACCTCCTGCCCAGTTCACCACTTTTCCACAATACTACCGACCTAATTTTCTCCAGAATTTCCAACCTCTTCCAAACAACTATCCACCATATAGCCATCCACAAATGTTTCAAGGCCCTCCAAACCAAGGAAACTGGAGGCAAACTCCTGCTGCAAGCTTCCAAGGTCTCAGATTCAAGAAAATCCAGGGCAGTCACCTAATCAAGTATTCAGATTTGCAGCCAATGCATCTCAAGGTGGGATGCAACGTAGTCTTTCATTTGGTATTCTAGTCAACACTTCCTCTCATGGATCAGAGTCAGCTTCTCCATGTCCTACATCACAGAAGCAAAAAGAGTCAGTTGAAGTTGTGGAGTCAAGTGATAGCAGTGAAGAAGGAGGAGGAAGAAGAGGGTACGCATCAACTGGAGTGAAGATGACAATATCCGACTAATGAGCGCCTGGTTGAAGCACTCTGTTGATCCCGTACATGGCAATGACAAGAAAACTGAACATTACTGGAAGGCTGTAGCTGATGAATACAACGGAAATCTACCAAGCAATGGGCACAAAAGAACACCCAAGCAATGTAGGGTACATTGGGGTAATGTCAGGAGAGATTGTACCAAGTTCAGTGGATGCATTTCTAAAGCTAAAGATACCTTCACTAGTGGGTACTCTGATGACATGATAAAGGAGACAGCCTATGCATGGTTCAAAAAAGGTAGCAAGGGAAGATCTTTCACCTTAGAGTATATTTGGAAAGATCTCAAAGACCAGCCCAAATGGAAGAGAATCCTTCAAGAGGGTACCAAGAATAAGAGGAACAAGATTTCTGAAGCCGGAGCATATACTTCTTCGTCGAACCAAGATCTTTGAGGAAGAAACTTTGAGCAAAGAAAAGCGTCCCGAGGGGCAGAAGGCAGCAAAACAAAGGCTGAAAGGAAAAGGTGTGCCATCACCTTTAGAAGATACGCCCGTGTCAAAATATCGTCTTTTTCATGATGCTGTTACACAAAAGAGCAGCAGCATTGCTAAAGTCAGCTGAAGCCACAGTACTATCAGCAGAAGCAAAAAAAAAGCGCAAAGAGCAAAACAAGAAAAGGCAAAGGGCTAAAAAGTTCTCAACGTACTTAAAATTGTTAGAGCAGGATACATCAAAGTACAATGAGAAACAACTGAAGAGACATAATGATATCTTAGAGAAACTAGGTAGAGAACTTGCTGAGGAATAAATGACCAGCAAGTGAGGTTAGTTATTAATGTTAGAATCTGTGTACTCTATTTGGCAATGTGTAGTTATATTTTATAATTGTGTATGAGGAGATTGCTTGTAATGTGAACCTGTGTTATATTTTAGAATTATGTATGAGGAGATTGCTTGTAATGTGAACCTGTGTAATGTGAACCGAGTTGTATTTGCATCTTCATTTCCTTGACCTATTGAAACGACAAAAGAAAAAGCTAGCTATATGCTGACAAAAGAAAAGGCTAGCTGTATCTTGACGACAAAAGAAAAGGCTAGCTGTATGCTGACAAAAAAGAAAAGGCTAGCTGTATGCTGACAACAGAAAAAGCTAGCCGTTGGAGTGCATCTAGCCGTTGGAGTGCATCTACAAATATGTTAGTATGTCCAGTAGGAGACTACCCATTCACTTTCATTCACCTCCACTGCAATAGGTAGCCCAAAATGTCAAGTGACTCGAGAAGACCAATCCACTCGAGTCGGATGATTCTAGCTCTAGTGATAACATTGAAGAGCAAATGTGGGAAGAAATCAATGATCCTATGGAGGCCCAAATAGAAGCTCAGATTGAATCTCAGATAGAAGCGCAGCTACAAGCACAACTGCAAGCACAAGCCGGTACTTCTAAGAGGCGAAGGGGCTACAAAAGGAGGTACATCAATAGAAATCATGAAGAGGATCATAACAGATTGTTTGCTAAATATTTCTCTGAAAATCCTTTATATACCGATGACCAGTTTCGTAGGAGATTTCGCATGAGAAAACATATATTTTTGCACATTGTACAAGCCCTTGGCAATTGGTCTCCATTTTTTCGTTTGAGACGAGATGCATTTGGGAAGGTTGGTCTATCACCATTGCAAAAGTGCACAGCTGCAATACGAATGTTGGCATATGGTACGCCTGCTGATCTTATGGATGAGGCTTTTGGGGTTGCAGAAAGCACAGCTATGGAATGCATGATTAATTTTGTTCAAGGTGTGAGGCATTTATTTGCTCAGCAGTTTTCTTCGTGAGGCCTACAGAACAAGATGTTCAGCGTTTACTTGAACAAGGTGAGGCACATGGATTCCCCAGGCATGCTAGGCAGTCTTGACTGCATGCATTGGGAGTGGCAAAATTGCCCGGTTGCATGGAAAGGGCAATTCACACGGGTGATTATGGCGTACCCACTATCATGCTTGAAGCAGTAGCCTCTGCTGACTTATGGATTTGGCATGCTTTTTTTGGTGCTGCTGGTTCAAACAATGACATCAATGTTTTGGATCAATCACCATTATTCACTGAAGTACTACAAGGAAGAGCTCCTAGTGTTCAGTTTCATATCAATGGAGCAGAATACAATATGGGATACTATCTAGCGGGACGGTATCTATCGGATTGGGCGACAATAGTGAAATCAATCACTAGACCTCAAAATGACAAGGATAGAATGTATGCACAAAGACAAGAATCAGCAAGAAAAGATGTGGAACGAGCATTTGGGGTTTTTGCAGAAACGTTGGGCCATAATCCGGCATCCAGCACGGCTTTGGGAAAGGGAAGAACTAGCTGATATAATGTATGCATGTGTTATCTTGCACAACATGATAGTTCAGGATGAGAGAGACTCCTATGGGATCCCTGATGACAACACATATGAACAATCACAAGCTTCTGCACAAATGACAGGACTTAACCATGGCCCCGTCCATGGATTTGAAGAGGTTATGCAAAAAGACATTGAAATTCAAGATCGATTAACCCATCGTCATCTGAAGGCAGATTTGATAGAGCATATATGGCAAAATTTTGGTACTCAGCCACAACAAAACTAGAGAGTTCTTATTTATTTACTATGTAATCAGGTTTATTATTATGACGATCACAAGTATGCAGTCTGTACTAGTACCATCCTTTCGTAATGAAGCATGCATCCTGTCTCTTTTTTATTTGTATGTTGCACAGATCCAGCACAAGTACTAAATCGATATTCCATATGCAAATCGTGAAATTAAATTGATTAATTACTGCCACACCACACACCAAGCGTGAATACATGGCTTATTTACCTGGCTCGTCGTCGCATCCGGCCGCTGGGCAACACCAACTCCGTCCCAAACTCCATGGTGCCTCACCGCCGTCGATTGCCTCTCCACGCCCGACGAGGCATGGATCGTGTGCTGCTGACCACAGATCCGGGCTCGCGATGCCCCCTCGGCGCTGCCCGACGCGCAAGGGCTGCGGGCTCGCGAAGTCCCCTAGACGCAGCCCGGACGTCGCGGGCGCGGCCACCGCCCGCCATCAGCCACCAGGCGCATGGCCTCCCGGGCGGCAACGGCGTGTCTTGGCGCGGTGCCCTCGATCCTCAGCCACCGCACGCCCGTAGCCCGACCGGCCGCCCGCCGCCGGAAGGTCGCCCGATGCAGGACCTGAAGCTGGATGTGAACGTGGGTAGGATACCTCACGGAGGTTGGGATTGGGATTTTTTTTTCTGAAGCGGGACCCACCTTGTTGCTCGAAACGAACATAAACATTGTGGACTGTGATTGTAGCTATTGCTCAGATACCCCGGTGGGCTCCATCCTTATTGCTATGACCGTAGACACATTGCGGGTGCCCTTATGGCCCTACTAGTAGTTTTTGGTCCTTAGAAGCACATCACTTTATTGCATACATCCATGTCTTCTGTCCTTGTCAATAAAACATGTGGTCCAAATACATGAAAATGAGTGGCAGCATGAAAACCGATTAGAGAAACTTTTGACATTGTTGTTCACTTTGAGATGGAATCATCCTTGGAGACCATGATTATCATGTAGATGAGTAGCACGATGTATTCAGATGCACCCGCGCTTGAGCATGATGCATCCCGGCGGAACAACCCTTTTGCTGCCATGGGTAGCGTTAGAGTGCGGCCTGATTTTCTTCTCAGGTTTTACTCGTTTTGTTGGACAACAAGAAGTACCTTGGAGTTGCTCACTGCTAAGCTGATTCTGGCCACAGTCCATTTTTTTAGATAATGGATAGTATTTCATATCTGGCTTCATCTACCAATAGGTAGAATCAGACCAATTATTACAAAGATTAGGATAAAGGCCAGAAAAAATGAAAGAGAAAAAACTCTACGAACTCTAGGGAACATCAACGGCATTACGGCTTGCAATGAGCTGAGAATATACCGCCAAATGCACGGCAACAACACTAAGAATATAGGGATGTAACTTTGCTGGCACCAACACTACACAACCAAGGAGCAATCTTCTAAAAGCGGCGTCTCGAACAAGAATGAGACATATGAAGATGCCACCATCGCCCGACCAGACGGACCGATCTTGGATTTTCACCCGAAAGATCACCATGGCCCCTTGTGCTGAAAAGAAGTCACAACGCCTCCAATGAGGAAGTGGCACCCACAGGCGTCACCGATGTCCGAACACAGCACTTGTACTACCAAAGTCCATGTCGTTACGCCAATAGCCAGGGAGGAAGACTGCTGCCGGATCCATAACAATGGAGTTCTTGGAAGGAGCACCACCAACATCCACACGCCCGGATCGCCCGAGCCTAAGAACTGATAGGGGGACCGGATCCGTCGCGTGAAGCCCAGATAACGACAATCGTCGGGGCCGGCACCGCCACCCATACAGCCACCGATGCCTCGAAGTCTCATATCCATCCTCTCACTTTGTCGGTCAATGGGTCTCCACCACCTCTGCTGCCTCCACCCATTCCACTAACGACCGTCACCACTCGCAGCAGTCCTGGACCCACGGGCGCGGCGCCGGACCGCAGCCGGTAGAGGCCGGGGACTCCACCCCGGATCCATCGTCGAGCCGCCATGCGGGCAGCGGGATCTCAGCGAGAGGATTCCCGATCGTCTCGAACTTTCCTCCCGGCGAGATTCGGACAGAGGGGCGTCGGTGCCGCAGCTAGCGCCATCCGGCCATACACACCCGTCTGAGCCAACGGCGATTCTACCATTATGATCGTGGGCTTCGCTAAAATACCACTCTGCAACGGGCTTCGCAAATTCACCATTATGAAACATGGCAACATGCTAAAATACCATCTCGAGGCCTCTAGGAGTTTTTTCTTCCTTATTTGCCCTTCACCCTTTCTTTTCGCTGGCACGTCACGGACGCCATGTACCTGTTCGCGAAGTTGAGGAACACGGCGATGGCGGCGCGGAGGCTCACTTTCGCGTCAGGGGGCGCGTCCCCATGGCGGCGGCGTGCAGCGGGGCGAGCTTCGCGCAGCGATGGCGCGGGCAGAGGACAGGACTGACGCTTCGGCTTTGGAGCGGCGCAGCGACGGACACAGCACAAAACGAATCGAATCAGCCCACTGCTGCTGCCCCATGGCGAGGCGGGCGACGGAACGACATCGATGTCAGGCCCCCACTCCCGCCGCCCGTGACGGACAGAACCTTGCGGTGCTTGGCCACGAACTTCGCGTGCGGCGCGCCGGCGGGCATCCCGCATCCGGCACACGAACAGCGCCGCCCGTGAGGATCCCGAACTTCGCCCGGCGGCGGCAAGGTCGTCGAAGAAGTACGCAATGCGCGCTGCTCGCTGTGGAGGCACGAAGTCATACCGAACGAGATGCAGAGCACCAACGCCGCCGGCTGCTTGTACCTCTTGGAATACATTAGCGAAAGTAGTACTAGTGGGATCCTTGATCTGACAAGGAAGCAAAGTACCTGTAATCACAATTTTCTGTGTGCTATCATCATCAACGCAAACTTCGATAGATGTTTCCAATTCCAGAAATATTTCATACTCGTGATTCAAAGAGTTAAACATCTTGGTTTCAAAAAAAAAAAAAGAGTTAAACATCTTCAACGCCGGAAATTATATATACTGCTGCCATGGAGCCAGCGCCGCCCGCGTTTCCTCGCTCCCTGCCCGCGACAACTGTCGTGCTTCCTTGCTGTGTCGCAGGATCTTGGCGGCCAGACACTGTTGTCGAGGCGGCGTGGACGAGTGCCGCTGGCCGGAGAAGAGGGCCGAGTGCTGGGGAGCCGCGATCGTGCCGCCGTGCCGCGGAAGAGGATCCGCCATGCCACGCCGTCTTGCCCTCGCTGTGCCGCGCGCGCTGCTGTGGCGAGCACACACACCTCCAGCACCGCCTTGACCTCGCAGCCCACCGCCCGCCGTGGGAAGGGCCTCGACGGAGAGCTTCGCCACGCTTCTCTTTGGGCCTGACTCCGTTCTGTAAAAGGATGAGGAAGAGGGCATGGGTAGAAGAGGAAGAAAAACTCCCGAGAGGCCTCGGGATGGTATTTTACCGTGTTGCCATGTTTCATAATAGTGAACTAACGAAGCCCTTTTTGCGGAGTGGTATTTTAGCGAAGCCCACTTCTCGTAATGGTAGAATTGTCATTGGCTCGTCTCCTAGGCAGCCTCCTCGCTGTTGCCCGCCCCCGCCGTCGCGCCGGAGATTGGGCGTCGCCATGGTGCAGCCCAGCCGCCACCATCCTCGCTGGCCGCCCGGGCTTCCCGGTGGCGTGCTCGGTGGCGCATGGACGGAGGAGAAGGGTTGGGGGGGGTGGCGGCGGCGGCGGGTTAGGGCGTCCCAAGCCGCCTGCACGAGGACGACGCGAGACGCGAGCACGCGGCGGGTTGAGAGCCTATGCCCGAAGGTATGTAAAATAAGGCCAAGATAGGAACAATTTCCAAACTGTCACCACAGTCCATTTGTGTGGGTCTGATTCACCTCAATCATCCTTGGCACTGGTACACGAACACATATAGGAAGTTGTTTTTTTTTTTTTTTTAGGATGCACGAAAAAGTAAGGTTCTAAGGTCATGAGAAGAGAGCAGGATCCTTTAGCTCTGGGGTTAACTACATAGCTAGTAGTCTTCATTCACACATGCAAGCTCCAAACTGAGCTGCTAGGTCTTCCTCTCCACCTAATTTAGTGGCTCTATAACTCTGTATGCATTACCAGTGAAAAAAGGTAATTACTATTTGACATATTTGCATGTAGTTAAAGGAACTTTTATTAATCTAAAGCAGTCTACACCTGGATTAGATATTGATTTAGGGGATGCCACCGAAAGAAATGATCAAACTGAAGAACAACAATGTGCCTTAATTGGTGACGCATACACAACATAGATCGAAAGAACACATATTCAAAATCGGATTCATAATAAATCCATTTTTGCAGGTCTAGCAATGCGCAAACTCAGTGGTGTTCATGCAGCAAGTGCATGACTGGTCAACACCGCCCAAATTAGAGAGGAAGCTGGGGTAAGCGATCCGTTGAGTGGCCGGCAGATTAAACTCAAGTTAGTATGTTTTCAATATCATGTGACAGGATTTATTAACTTCAGGAATTCTTACATAGGACACCAAAGCTAAGTTTTTTTCTCAAAATCGTAGGAGGGTTGCGCATCATTATTTAGTAAGATAAAAAAAGGGACAAGTGCCAATGCAACACACAAAAACCTCGCAAATGCTAAATTCAAGGATCAGCGGCACATTTTACTCTATGTACAGTCATTGCATGATGTACAACAATGTAACTTACATCATATATATAGTTCAGTATTTGTTAAAGGCAAATCTGAAACAAAAACAGGACTTATTTAGTGTCAGCATGCAGCTACTCTTTCAGATTTTCTGAATCACTTTCCACTCTCCATCATACATATATGGAGGGTCAGTTCATGTATGGTGTATACGAACCATTGCACCATTCATATAAAGTGGAGATGCACATCTCCACTTGTCATTTTTTTCTTGTCAGGATAACTCATTGCATAATGGATATATAGCAGTTCCTACCGGCCACACACACATACCCTATATATACAATACTATTTGATCAAGACACTGAGTCGATATTGTTATGCTGGGTTATACAAGGCCATTATTGTAGGAATATATGGGTGTACAAGAATCCTTGCTCGGCACAAGAATTGTGCACTGGGATGCTCAAGGCAACGAGGAACCGATCACCTTGGCCAAGAGACATAGAACAGCAAAGTCAGAAACCTCAGTACACCCCGCTACATGTCAGACCGAGCCTTAATACTGCTTTAATTTCTCTTGAATGTGGTCAAGCCAGAACATGGTTCCTGCAGGTTATGCTAACAGATCATGGCGATCCAAACATCCTATAAATACAAGCTCTTGGTTCAAAATTAACTTGTCATTTTTGCATAATTAGTTGTTCTCATCATTTCGTAGTTACTACAGCACCGTCACATGGACAAGGGCTTCTGCAAATAGATACATACATACAATCAAATGCTATAGATAATATTAAGGTTCAAATAGATGAGAATTCGTGGCATCGGAAAAACAGAGATGTTGTCAGGAAAAACACTTTTTCATGATTACCTTGATAAATACAAAGATGTTGTAGATACAGACTAGAGATCTGAGTCAGGCACCAAGCCACCAAGATCACAGATCTGGGTGCTTGTGACGTATCACAACCAATGTTTGACAACAGAGGAGCACGGTAACAACTATTGTGAGCGAAAGCTGTGTTCTCCTCGGCGTGACAGGATGAAGCGGGTATCTACTCCAGCCCTCGGATACGATGTGTGCTGACTGAGCTCGAATCTCAATCCGCATGTGAGGTGCTTGTGGACGAGTTAACAAGTTTTTTTTATCGAATCTTTGCTAGTGTAGCACATCACATGGCTGTGGCTAGAACAGAGGAAAAATGCCTGGCAGTGTTTCGATCTGGATGCGGATAGAGCGGCATGGAGGTGGCAACAGCCAATGTGCATTTTAGAAATGTAAGGGCAGCCTCCTTATTACAAAATAAAAATCTCTGCTTCTGCACAACTAATAAGATTGAGTTATTGTGCTTCTAGTACAGCACATTGCATATATATAAATAAGACTTTCTCTTCTGCATCGAGGCTACACACTGGCATTTCCTCACCACATGAAGAATGCCTATGAGAAAATCATTATACAGTTTATACGTATAGGAATTGGAGGCATCACGGAAATAGGGTACATTGTTTGTCAAAACAATCCATCTTCTTGCTGTTTCCGTGGTCTAAAGCTTGAAGACGATTGGCAAAGCTCTGGACGCATGGGAAGTTGTTCAACGGCATGCGCTCACCGACCACTGAGAACTGTGACTATGTTGCTCTGATAGCTGGCGGCGTCGCGATGACAAACATGGGCGAGTACTAGGGGCACAGCACAAATAGGTAACACTCGTCGCTGCAATCGTGCGCGCTGTTGATCCAAGTGCGTGGGCACCAGTCCAGCAGGGACAGGTAGATGCTGGAGACATGAAGCTCACCGTGCTTTCGTCCCATCGAGTTGCAGTAAATTTGTAGCAAGAACAGCCAATCAGGGTCCTCTCAGATATAGCCTCAGCTGCAAAAACGCCAGGGGCCATGTAAGATGAGCTCGAGATCAAATGATCTCTGATCCCATTGTATTCCCTGGAACTAGAAATATTCGAATTTGATTGATTATTGTTCCACAAATCAGTTGCTGAAATGTTTGTAGACACCAAGGGCCTCTTTGTCTCTCAATAGCTGACATGGATAAGAACACTAAAAGAAAAACGGTTTCGGCCATTGTGGGCTGTACCCTGGTGTTGTGGGATGGCATGCGTGGCCCGATGAGGCCAGAGGCCACCATATACAAGGCATGGGAGGAGTTTGCCCCTCTGCGGCTATGGTTTGAGGAGCCCATGGTTTGCATTCATGGCACTAGAGGACCTGCCCTGGTTTGGTGCCCATGCTTTCGTCCCATGCATACTAGATCATGCTAGCTCGAACACAAAAGAAATACAGAGTACTCCTTCATTGAAACACGCCACAAGTTTGTTATTTTTAATTTGCAAACAAAATCAGAGCATGTTTTGCAGTTAAATTGTTATTGCAACAGTGCAACCTTGACCTGCTGTTTTTCCTTCTGAATGGACTCGTTGTCAACATACATGGAACCTGCTTACATGCTTATTTCTAGTTAAGCCCCAGTTGCAATTCTGATCGATTTTGGAATCCTGTCCATTAATGAAAGACGATCCCCACATTATGGAAGCACGTGGTGCCTTTGCTATAGAAATGTTACGATCTTCCATCACGAGCAGTTTCTTGGGTGGTGGGAAAAGAAAATCCCTGTTCACTAAAGTTAGCAAGTCACAATACTAATAATGCAGTATGTATGTGCACCGAGATGCAGTGCCATTGGTACAAAAAAAAAAAAAAAACAGCTCTCTTTTTTCCAGGTGTAGCTGTACAATCTGGATAGATGCTTAAGAAAAGAAGAGAAATAACCTCTATTGTTTGAGCAAAAGAAATACCTTGATTATGATGGTTGACTGAGGACAGTGAGCAGTTTCTTCATATTGGTAGACAGGATGAAACATTATAGTTGGAAATTTTCTGCCAAGTTTTAAATAGCAGGCTATTGAAAATAGTGGCACCTTGTTTTTCACAGAATAGCGTTTTTCAAAAAAAAAAAAACATGAAAACACTAGTAATTTGAATCTAAAAACATGGCAAATATGAAATTTAATCAACATAAATAAGTTTCTAATACTAAATTAGAAGCAAATGATAATTGATAAGTAGGAAATACTAAGTAAATTGTCACTGTTGAGTTCTTGAGTCAGAATGAGAAGACTAGCGGCTCTATAGCGATGAATAGCGGCGTTATAGCGGTGAATAGCGACACTATAGTGGTGAATAGCGGTGAAAACTCAAATAGTGGAAAAAGAGGCGAATAGCTTAGCCGGGAGGCTCTTTGGCAGCTATAGCGGCGCTATAGCCTGCTATTTCAAATAGGTATTTTCTGATTTAATATCTATTATGAGTCAAATATTGATTACAGGATTGGGACACATTAGTACAAAAATGACAATGTCACTCAGTGTAAAGACTACTAGAAAAATGTGAGTACACGGTGGAAGATAAGAAAACTATGTCATCGTTTCATGAAAAAAAAACTCATTAGCTAAATTTTAGGACTACTAGTCCCTGCCACAATTATTGTATAATATCGTTGACACACAATTCATAGGATTTATTTGTTATTTGTATGGACAACTTATGGCACTAGGAAACTCATTGGAGGCTGGTTGTTAGCTTGTCTTAATATTATGAGTTTAATACAATATATTGATGTTTGAGATGGCTTGTCAGTTATATCAGTTCTTACTTATTATTAGTAGCGTGCCCTCACGTGATGACACTGTCAAGGCCATCAAGACGGTTATTCCTAAGATGTCCATGATTAGCATCTTTCAAGAACCATAATGTTTTTTTATTTGACCCTGAGTTCAGCGCCCTTTATCCTCCAAGGAATCCATTTATCAAGATAGGCCCTAGGTTTCTGTGCTACAGATAAAATGCATTCTTTGTGAAGTGAATGTTGAATGCTGGATTCACATTTTTCTTGGGTGAATGGATTAATTAAAACATCATATTTATAAAATCAAGTATATTTCTGATATATCCATCGCGAAGAGATGGGGACTGAACATATATAAAAGGCAGACATGCTTATGATGCTCAGCTTACAGATTTGTCAATTGTTAAGGATGGAAATGGATGGCACATCACACAATTTTTTCTTGGCTTCTTGCAAGATGATCATCTAACCCTAGCTATTAGTTGCCACATGTAGATGCACATTGGAATTGTTGTAGGCTTGGTTACGTGGCTAAGGGCACTATGCAGCGAATGCATAGTAGCTGTTTATTTGGCAGAAGCATAGTGACTCTCTGTTAATGGGAGTACTACTATATATCCTGTCCTGCAGTGGTCCAGGGAGCTTTTCATGGATGGGCAGAATAATTTAATATAGGCTTTGGGCTATCGATCATGGATTCATAAAGGGTTCGGCCAAGCTGAATACTTCATCCATGTTACACAACTACGGTCTATATATAAGCTATTGGGATGGCAAGATGTGTTCTGAATTACAAAATGAATGCAATAGAGGTGAGATTCCTAGCTCTTGATATAGAAGCAGCTTTGGTTTGGGTCATTTCACCATCTTAGGTCATTTGAAAATTTCTAAAACAGAAATTTCAACTTATGTGTACTGTAGCTTGGTAATGGAAACCACCAGCGTATGTAGTACATCTCCACTGTCGCTGGGCATATTACATTCACTAGTAGCCAAAAACTTTTGTGTGACGGGCGATTTATATTTTGCGTGGCGGGCAAGGGTGCCCGTCACCCATCAAAGGTCACGAAAAATGCGTGATTAACCGTGGCGAGCACTGTAGGCCCGTCACGGTTAATAAAAAATAAAAAATCAAACCCGAGCCCATCTGGACCCGGATCTGGGCTGTTGGGCCCCAATTGCGTTGCGGTGCCGCCACCGCTGGATCCGCCCTCGATGCTACGCTATTTGACGCCGCCACTGTTGGGCCTCCACTGGATCGAGCTCATCGGCGAGGTCCTCCACATGATCGAGACCGCCGGTGAGGCAGGAAGGGACGCACAGGCGTGGATCGAGCCTCCCTATGCACTTCCGCCATCGAGCTCCAACTGCCCCGCGCCGCCCACGGCCCGGTCCGCTCGCGGCTCCGCCCGGACCCGGACGCACGCCGCCACACGGATCCTGCCTCGCGCTGCCATGGCCCGGTCCCGCTCGCGGCGGCTCCACCTGACCCCGCTCGCGCGCCGCCGAACCTAGATCTGGCATCCCCGGCTACGCCACCGCCGGATCCGGCCATGGGATGGGAGGGAGAGGGAGATGAGCGAGGAACGGGATGGGGAGCACGCCGCCGTCGCGGGATGGGGAGGAGAGAAAGAGTGAGTGGGTGACTGGCTGAAGAGAGAATGAGTGAGGGTGTGGATGAAACCCTAGTGCGCTGTAATACATATGGCCCGGTAGCACGCCCGCCACACAAAATCCCTCCGTGGCGGACTAACTGGGGTGCCCGCCACAGAAAGTTTTTCAAGTTGATGCAAAAATCATTTCGTTACTAGTGATTGCCTTTTTTCTCTTAGGCCAGTAATAAGTACAAATTAGATTACAATGGCCGGAGACCTAATCATACTGCAAGAATAGAGATGTATTTGCAGTGACAGTTGATAGCCTATGCCCACAAAATGATCTCTCCTGGTGCCTGTACTACATGGACCACTATAAGTCCATAACTACATTTTGAGGTGTCATTTGTTAGTTTTATCTATATGACAATCTACATAAGTTTTCTGAGGTGCAAGTAGAAATGTCCAACAGGGCCCAAGCTCCTCAACCACCTGAGCTAATTGTTCCGACTTAATCAAACCTACTCTTGGAAATGTTTGAGTTGCAAATGTTTATAGCTTGCCATCTAAAAAATGTCTAACTTGCAATGTCTTATGTTCAGGTCCGACGTAAGCAAAACAAACTCTAGGAAATGTCTCAAGTTGCAATGTCTTATGTTAACTGCCTCTCAAAAATGATAATTATCTATGGCATTATGCTAGTCAACATCCATCACAAATCTATTTAACTCTTAGATGGCAGGCTATAAAGATAGATATTGCACTAATGCATGAAGTTTACTGTAGGCGGGCAAAATACATTAACTGAAATCGTCTTGGTTGAGAGGTCTCCCCATGCATCAGAGCGTGAGGGATAGGGAGCAGGAGTGCCATCAGCACAGGGTCTGCCATGCTAGGGCTTAATCCAACATGACCACGCACCACAGTTGGCGGATCCGCCCATGCTAAGCCCGCATCTTGCCACCCTGTACGTCTTCTGAGCTAGTTTTATGGAGAGGGACATGCCACCGTTGCTATATCATACAACACTAGGGCCAGACCTGGCCTCCCAATGTGCCCGCCGAGCTAAAGGG
The DNA here is from genome assembly GCA_015847255.1 of Hyparrhenia diplandra. Taxonomy (NCBI): domain Eukaryota; kingdom Viridiplantae; phylum Streptophyta; class Magnoliopsida; order Poales; family Poaceae; genus Hyparrhenia; species Hyparrhenia diplandra. The sequence continues at coordinate 256,407 of JADLZK010006017.1, forward strand.
AGAGGTAGTGTGGGATGCACTACTTTCATAAAATCCGTGCGCACCGGGTCTGTACCAGCCTCCCAATAACCAGTTGAGCTCAACGAAGATGGAGGGGATGTTGAACCATGTAATCGTGTCATGGTTTATGTGAGTCATTAGGTGCATTAGTTCTATTACAAACCATCATGTTGGATTAGCGTAGAATCAGGGCACGGCGAGTGTGCACGTTGGTGCCTTGACCGCTTCTGGTCTGTATCCCCCGCCATGGCCGCGCCTATGCATGTCCCGTGGGCGTCTGCGAATGACGGCGCACCATGGAGTCGTGGAACCGTGAAGGGGTGGAGGGCGTCGAGCCCGTGTATCGAGAGACCGATCAATGCATCCGAAAAGAGCTGCGCCATTGCGGTGAACACAATCGTCTCTCTCGCGTTCTCTCGCTCTCTCACCACCGGTAGGGTTTTAGTGTACGCGGTCACCACCTGCCGGCGCCGCGCCGTCGCCGGAGCTCCTCGCCGGAGCTGCGGTTCCAACATTCTGGTATCGGAGCCGGTTGATGTTCTATAGCGGCTCGGTGAGTCCTCCATTGTCACCACCGAAGAAGAAGTACGTCGTCCCGCCCGCGGACACGGAGGAGAAGATGGGAGACGGGCGGACAAGCGGTGGACTGGAGTGAAGGAGTCCTCGCTGATGTGGCCGATCTTTGACACAAGACAACTACACCGAGTGGGCGATGATCATGCAAGTGCAATCTCGGCGTTGGAGATCGGGGAGGTGATCGACCCGGGGACCAATGTCAAGAGAGCACAAGATCGTCACGCCATGAGTGCATTGTTGCGCTCGGTGCCGAAGGAGATGTGGCAGATGCTCGGCAGGAAGGCGTCGGTGAAGGAGGCGTGGGAAGCTGTGAAGTTGTTGCGCGTTGGTGCCGATCGGGTGAAGGAAGTGAACGCCCAACGTATGATGAAGGAGTTCGAGAACATTGCGTTTAAAGATGGAGAATCGATCGAGGAGTTTGCGATGAGAATCACAAATCTCGTCGGCAACCTCAAGACTCTCGGGGAGACGATCGAAGATGTGCGCGTGGTGAAGAAGTTCTTACGCGTCGTGCCAGCGATTCACCCAAGTCGTAGTCTCCATAGAGATGTTCAACGATCTCAAGAAGATGACGGTGGACGACCTAGTGAGCCTGCTGCGGGCGGCGGAGGATCGCTTTGAGTCAAAGGTTGAACACGTTGTGGACAAGGCCGGCCGGCTCCTCCTCGCGGAGGAAGATTGGTTGGAGAAGCATAAGTATCGATTCCAAACCGGGGAACAAGCCTGGTGGGAGTGGTACTGGTGGCGGTTCTTCGAAAGGCAAGCAGGCGGCGCGCTCATCGGCGGATGGTGGCGGCTTTGGTGGTGTCAAGCGACAGCGGAGGGCACGCCGCGTTGCAAGGGGAGGTGCGCGAATCGTGGCATCTATGGCCACTGGGCGGAAGACTGCAAAAGGCCTAAGAAGGAGAAGAAGAAGGACGGAGGCCAGACGGAGGCGAACGTCGTCGTCGGCGGCGGATCGAGCGGCGGCGCTCATGCCGGGGCGGCGTGCGACATCATGCACGAGCCGGCGCAGTGCGTTCACCTGACGGAGAAGGTGATCCCGGTGGCTGTTCCTGACGGCGTGTGGGTTCTGGACACTGGGGCCAGCAACCACATGACCGGCATGCGCTCGGCTCTCACTCAACTCGACACCAGTGTCAAGGGTGCCGTTCGTTTTGGTGATGGCTCGAGCGTCAAGATCGAAGGTATGGGCTCAGTGGTGATGCAATCTCGTGATTCAGGTCATAAAGTGTTCACTGAAGTTTATTACATACCTCAATTGAAAAGCAACATTGTCAGTCTCGGTCAGTTAGAAGCAAAGGGGTTTAAGTTCTCAGGGGGGAATGGGAAGTTGTGTGTTTATGATCAAGAAAGTACCTTGTTAATCTCTGCACCTAGAGTGGGCAACAGATTGTATCTGGCAAAGTTTGGGCTCACACCACCAGTTTGTCTGCTTGGTCAGTCTGTAGATGAGTCTTGGCTTTGGCATGCTAGATTTGGGCACTTAAATTTCAGATCACTGAGTAATCTTAGTGCTAAGTCTATGGTTGTTGGAATGCCAAGTGTCACTAGGGTGGAGAAAGTCTGTGAAGGGTGTGTTCTTGGGAAACAGCACAGAAAACCATTCCCACAAGTGTCAAGTTTTAGAGCAAAAGAGGGATTAGAGCTAGTTCATGCTGATCTCTATGGGCAAATTACTCCTAAGAGTGTTGGGGGTGCCTCTTATTTTCTGTTAGTGGTTGATGATCATAGCGATATATATGTGGGTTGAGATGCTCAAGTCAAAAGATCGGGCTCGACAAGTTTCAAGCACATTGTGTCTAGAGCTGAATCAAAAAAAAAGGAGGCAAGTTGAAAGCTCGAGAACGCAGACGGGGGGGAGAATTTACATCCGATCCGTTTCTCGTTTTTGCAAAGTGAGAAGGGGGTCAAACACTACACTACCACTCCATATACACCACAGCAGAATGGGGTAGTGGAGAGGAGAAATCAGTCTGTAGTGGAGATGGCTAGGTGTCTGCTGAAGTTTATGCAAGTCCCCTCTGAATTTTGGGGTGAAGCAGTGAGAACTGTTGTTTATCTGCTTAACCGAGCACCCACCAAAGCCCTGAATGAGTTGACTCCATTTGAAGCTTGGCATGGTAAGAAACCCAGTGTGAGTCACCTGAAAACTTTTGGTTGCACTGCACATGTAAAGGTCACTACTCCAAATTTGACCAAAGCGCATCGACGGATCAAGCAAAATGATATTCATTGGCTATGAGTCGGGCACAAAGGGCTATAGGTTCTTTGATCCCTCTACCAAGGGATTAGTGGTGAGTAGGGATGTGGTTTTTGAGGAGAATGTACCCTGGAATTGGAACAATGCTAGTCCCAGTGCAGATCAGGAGGTGACTGACAGCTTTGTGGTACACTATGAAACAACTAACGAAAATCCGACAATAGAGCAAAATGCAGAGAATGATGGAAGCCCTGGTGCAGATCAAGGGGGTGAGTTTTCTGCAGATCATGGGAGTGGTGTGGGTCAATCACAACCACCATTCTCTCCACACACTCTTGGTTCCAGTGTGGGACCAGTGAATTATGCAACACCACCAACACAGCATTCAGAAGAAACGTTTGGGGGGCCCTTGAGATTCAGATTACTGACAGAACTCATGGACTCCACTGAACAAATGCAAGATTATGAGTACAGTGGTGTATGCTTGTTGGCAGCTGATGAGCCAAGGGGTATTGATGATGCAATTGAAGAACAATGCTGGGTAGAAGCTATGAACTCAGAGTTGAAATCAATAGTGGACAATGACACCTGGTATTTTTCTGATCTTCCAAAGGATCACAAAGCAATTGGTTTGAAGTGGGTTTTTAAGGTCAAAAGGGATCCAGAGGGAAACATAGTCAAGCACAAAGCTAGACTAGTTGCTAAAGGCTATGCTCAAAAGCTTGGAGTGGATTATGAGGAGGTGTTTGCTCCTGTAGCTAGACTGGAAACAGTCAGGCTGATTCTAGCCATGGCAGCCATTGGGAAGTGGGAAGTGCATCATATGGATGTCAAATCTGCCTTCTTGAATGGTGAGTTACAGGAGGAGGTTTATGTGCAACAACCCCCAGGATATGAGAGTGCAAGACATCCAAGCAAAGTGTTGAAACTGAAAAAAGCCCTGTATGGGCTGAAACAGGCACCTAGAGCCTGGAATGACAAGCTAGATCAGGAGCTGGTCAAGCTAGGTTTTTGCAGGAGTGAAGAAGAACATGCTGTGTACAAGAGGGGCAGTGGTGACTCACTGTTGCTGTTGGGTGTGTATGTTGATGATATCATCATCTGTGGGCCAGATCAGAGAACTATTTCTCAGTTCAAGCAGCAGATGTGCAGAACATTCAGTATGAGTGACTTGGGCTTACTGAGTTATTATCTGGGAATGGAGGTGAAGCAAAAGCCTGGAGACATAACCATCTGTCAAAGAGCATATGCAGCAAAGATTGTTGAGCATTGTGGCATGACTGGGTGTAACACAGTTGATACACCTATGGAGCAGAATCTAAAGCTGTTCCCTGGAAAACCTGAGATGGCCAAAGATGTGACAAAATTCAGGAGTATTGTTGGTAGCTTGAGGTATTTGGTGAATACTAGACCTGACATCTCTTTTGCTGTTGGGATGGTCAGTAGATTCATGGAGTGCCCTACTACTGAACATTGGGCTGCCATTAGAAGAATAATCGGATATGTGGCAGAACAAGCTGAACGGGTTGCAGGTATACTGCTGGAGCACTTACATGCCTAAAACTGTTGGGTTATTCTGATAGTGATCATGCTGGTGATCTGGAGAAAAGAAAGAGTACAACTGGTGTTGTGTTTTTCCTTAATGGAAACATTGTCACTTGGGCTTCACAGAAGCAAAGGGTGGTGTCATTGTCGAGTTGTGAAGCCGAGTATGTTGCATCTGCTACAGCAGCCTGTCAGGGAGTTTGGCTGAGCAGGTTGATTGCAGAACTGACTGGTGGCAAGGCTCAAAAGTTCAAGCTTCTAATGGATAGTAAGTCGGCCATAGAGCTGAGCAAGAATCCTGTCTATCACGAGAGGACCAAGCATATCGATACCCGGTATCATTACATAAGGGAGTGTGTTGCAAATGGCATTGCCGAGGTCGATCACATAAGCAGCGACAAAGCGCCTTTGCGGACATTCGGCGAAGCCGCTTGGGAGGATCAAGTTCGTCGAGATCGTCAACTGTTAGGAGTCAAGAATGTGTGTCACGATTAAGGGGGTGAAATGTTAAACCCTGTAATCGTGTCATGGTTTATGTGAGTCATTAGGTGCATTAGTTCTGTTACAAACTATCATGTTTGATTAGCGTAGAATCAGGGCACGGCGAGTGTGCACGTTGGTGCCTTGACCGCTGTCAGGTCAGTATCCCCGCCATGGCGCGCCTATGCATGTCCGTGGGCGTCCGCGAATGACGGCGCACCATGGAGTCGTGGAACCGTGGCGGGGTGGAGGGCGTCGAGCCCGTGTATCAAAGACCGATCAATGCATCCGAAAAGAGCTGCGCCATTGCGGTGAACACAACTGTCTCTCTCGCGTTCTCTCGCTCTCACCACCGGTAGGGTTTTAGTGTCTTGCGGTCACCACCTGCCGGTGCCGCGCCGTCGCCGGAGCTGCGGTTCCAACAGGGGAGAGGGATGTGCCACCTCTATAGGATCGAACAGCCCGTGATGGGCTGGATGTAGAATCCCCTGTGTGGCCATAGTCATTTGGAGCTGCCTATGCCAACGTGAGGCGGATCCGGCCTCCTAGTGCACTAGGCAAGCTCGGACGGCGAGTGAGATGGTGAAGGATTGCCATAGTCTACGAAGATTGAGAGGGAGGGAGTTATGCGCGCCATACCTGTGCCTGCTATCTAGGATGTGGAGAAGAGTAGGAGGAGCCGTCACCGGCCTACCGTGGGGGAGGGAGGCATGAGGGATCGAAACCCTGGCGAGTAGGAGGGCCTGTTTGAGCCCGGTGATTTCTTTCCCCTCCTCCTGCCCCACCCCATTCAGCCTGGTGATGCCTTTCTCGAGATCTACGCAAGGATCGACATCTTTGTTCCTGCTTCTACGCCCCCAGCTCGGCGTGACAACTACTTCTCTTCTTCGATCTCTAGGATCGATCGACGAGAGGTTGTTGAGAAGGGCCGGTGCGGATCGTATTGGCGGCGGTCTCCTCCGGTCAGAGCGGCGGGATTCACGGGACGTCGAGGAGGCCCGAGAGGGTTTTGGGTTTTATGAGACCGGGGGATAGGATACATTTAGTACAAATCGATCGGTCTCGTTCATGGGCCTGGCCCTGCCCCCAACAACCCCGGTTGATGTCATATTGTAAACTAGTTACAACTCAGTAAAACCATATTCTAGTTTCATAGCAAAAACTTTAAACTAAAACATCTTTCATACTATAGATCGAAGTGCATAGATCTTCATACAAAGATTTAAAAGATTATTATTTGCCATTTTACAATTTTTCTACAATTTTATATGAATTCAGCCGTAATTGTGCATAACAGACATGAAAAACGATTTTTCTTTTTGCAACGGACCCTTAGACTGCTGGTGTGACTATGCACTGCATGCCCGAATTGTAGAACATATCATAAATATTGTTTGTCCATCTCTTGCAATCACAATTAAATCTATCTTTGATGGGCAAACCTGCTAAAACGGTTTGTGTACCTTATCCCAATTGTACATAACACAAACATTCAGGTCACGCTTAGATCTTGAGTACAATCGTTAGTTAATGAGATCACAAACAATGTCATTATTGTCATGATTTCGGTGAGAAATCTTGACACAGAAAGTACCAGTAATCTAGACCGATGTGACTACAACAAAATGGTGGCAATCACACTTCCCAGCCACGAAATTCCATCTTCATTTCCCTTTTATTTGCCAAAAGGAGGGACCCAAAGTTATCGCGCCTAGATTCATCATGCAGATGAGGATTCTACTGTAGTCACTTAGGAGGAATCTGCTCTAGTCAGTATCATCAATTCATCATGTAGGCAACTGGGCACAATCTTTTCTGAGGATACTATCTCCTGAGACCTCCCATGCTCAACCATTTATCTAGTAGTTGTCCCAAGAGAATGAGGTCAACTGATCACGAATACAGAAATATGTGGAGGCAAAACAGAAAATGAAATGATAAAAGAGCTCAGTCAGGTAACACGATATGATGAAGAAAGGAGGAGTGTATATATGGACAGACCGAAGCTGAAAGGTATCAGTACCACTGAGCACATGTATATATATTAAGCTACAGCATTATAAACAGCTGCATTAATTGTTGATGACAATTGAAAAAAGCATTATACACAGATGCATCATAATAGGCTGCAGCGTATATTATAGGCAGCAGCGTTAAGCTGCATTATATCTCAAATATCCGGCTGGGTTGACTGTCATTACCTATAGTGAAAATGCATCTTTCAACCGAAGGTTTCTAAGTTAACCACTAGTGGAAATAAATCTATTTCTACTAGCTGTATCTCTCTCGATGGAACATTTTCCAAAATGGTTCTCCACTTACAGTTCTAGGCCATGAGGCCATAATCCGGTTTTCATTTTTTTTTTCCATTTTTTGTCCCTCCAGTTTTAAATATTGTGTGTCAGAGCCAAAACTATTTTTGTCCTAGTGAAAATTGATAAAATCATTTGCAGGGCAGCTTTCTTCACCAAGGTGTCAGCCTCGCAAGCAGCTGCATGGCTTTGCTCCCCTACATCTCTAGTAAATAAAGCAAGTTGTTGCAAAGATTTCCATGACTTGTTGCAACCTTGACAACCATGACTTGTCAAGCAATTGAGTATGTTGATATTTGAGACTACATTAATTTTCAACAAGTTCTGCAAGACTCAGTTATACTGAAAGTTTAAATGAATTGCTCTGTTTTCACTGCTGCAGGAAAATTTTCAATGAAATCTGAAACGTGCATTACAATGTTCAAGTAATTTTTGCATAATATTAAGTGAAATTAAGAACTAAGGATAAACCCGTCATTGCTTAAGTAGCTATTGCAGGTCAAGATTTAAGTCTCCTTGAAATGGGTCATCTTGAGCCATGTACTCTTTTAGATCAGATTGATTTGTCATCAGTTCTTCATGGTGCAACATCTGATTGCCCTCTGGTTCCAAAGAACAAAAATTCAAAACCTATTGCATCCCCGTCGTTGCCACTCATCCCTCTTCTTCCCCTCGTTCCTCCCCTGCCTCTTGTTCATCATCACACTCACCACCTTCCTCTTCCCTTTGGTATTGCACTACGTTCTGCAGCATGTGCTCCATCTGTCGTGGTCTTTGCTCAAAGGCAAAGACTCCTGGTAAAACAAAGAAGGGGTGCCAATGCTGACAAACTGACTTCTTCCAATTTATAAGCGTTGCATATATAATACTAGTACGCCAAGGTGATTGTCTTTATTCTTGTTGTAGGTATTTTCAATGCAAATAATTTAGCTATTTACTATACACAGCTAAAAGAATAAAATGACTTATTTACTGTAGGCAGGCATCTCTCGCTCTCAATCAATGACCTCCACCTGTTGTAAGGGCAGCCTTCTTATTACAAATTCTATGCTTCTGCTTCCATTATAGCACACTGCTTATATAGAAATCAGTCTTTCTCTTCTGCATCCATGCTACGCACTGGCATTTCCTCACGACATCAAGAATGGCTATACGAAAAATCATTATACAGTCTACATATATAGGAATAGGAGGCGTCATGGAAATATGTTACATTGTTTGTTGTTTTCGTGGTCTCAACCTTGAAGACGATTGGCAAGGCTCTGGAAACATGGGAAGTTCTTCAAAGGCACCGATTCCCCGACCCTGACCACTGAGAACTGTCACTACCTTGCTATGCCATCTGCCGGTGAGGCGATGATGAACATGGATGAGTACTAGGGGCGCATTACAAACTGATAAAACTCGTCGATGGAATCATCCAACCTGTTGATCAAGCTGCGTGAGCACCAGCAGGGACAGTAGATGCTCGAGACATATACTCACCATGCCACCGTCCCATCGAGTTGCTGTACTTTTGTAGCAAAAACGGACCAATCAGGGTCCCTGCAGAGATGGCCTCAACACTCAGCTGCAAAAACGCCAGGGGCTATGTAAGATGAGCTCGAGATCAAATGGTCTCTGATCCCATTGTATTCCTGGTGGTGCCCATGCATACTAAAACAAAAACGGGTTTGACCATTGTGGGATGTACCCTGGTGGTGCCCATGCATACTAGATCATCCATCTAGGGATGATTCAGTTTTCTTTAGACCACTATGTTTCATTAGCTCTAGCTTGTGGGTGTCTTGGGCTCTTACAGTGGTTATGCACGAAAGAAATACAGAGTGCTCCTTCATGGAAACACGGCACAAGTTCTTTGTTGTTAATTTGCAAACAAAATCAAAGCATGTTTTGCAGTTAACATTAAGGTTCAAATAGATGAGAATGAGTGGCATCGGAATACAGAGTAGACAGAACGATTGATCATTCGGTGAGGTTATATTGTCAGGAAAAACACTTTTACATGATGACCTTGTTAAATACAAAGATGTTGTAGATACCGACTAGAGATCTGGGTCAGGCACCAAGCCACCAAGATCACAGATCTGGGTGCTTGTGACGTCTCACAACCAATGTTTGAGAACAGAGGAGCACGGCAACAACTATTGTGAAGGAAAGCTGTGTTCCCCTTGGCGTGACAGGATGAAGCTAGTATTGGATATGATGTGTCCTGACTGAGCTCGAATCTCAATCCGCATGTGAGGTGCTTGTGGACGAGTTAACAAGTTTTTTCTATCGAATCTTTGCTAGACTAGCACATCACATGGCTGTGGCTAGAACAGAGGAAAAATGTCTGGCAGTGTTTCGATCTGGATGCGAACAGAATAGCACGGAGGTGGCAATAGCCAAAGTGCATTTTAGAAATGTAGGCATCTAGGTGGTACAATCTGAGGTAAATTCAAGGATCGGTGGTGCATTTTACTCTATATATAATCACTACATGCTCTAGGAGAACATGAGTAAGCTTAGTTTCACATAGCTTGGTAAATGTATCTAAGCAATTTTCGATATGCAGAGACGAAACTAATAGTAATGATTATGAGATCATGCAGAGTGTATATGTACAGCTGTACCCCATCCAGATATATTGGACACACACCGCTGCACATGTTGTTCTTATCTTAGTCAGCATTGGCCACAGTGTAATGCATATATAGGAGTTACTAGCTTCAGCACATGGATGCTACACCCTACTATTTGATCAAGACACTGCGGCTGATGGTGTAATGCTCTGCTCTACTGGATCGTTATTGTAGGGATGGGACACATCACGGAAAGGGTGCATGGGCAACGAAGACCCAGTGATCTTTTCCACAGCACATAGTGCTGGACATGGCCTCATAACACAACCCTGGCCAAGGATCCAAACACCACACCCTCGCCACAACCTTGACAGAGCAAGGGAGCCGTGAGCATAAAAATCTACCACTGTAGACTCAGATACCAGATTTGTCAATGCTGCTTTCTACTCTAGAGACAGTTCACGAGTCACAGCAAAGGTTACAACGCTCATGACGTGCAAAATGTAACAAACTTGTTCATCCCCGGTGATCCATGTTTAAACAAAATATGAAGTTGGAGTTGTCCTTTACATAGAGGTAATGCCGCAACTACAATAAAGAGCTTCCGAGGCAGCCAAATTATATTTACAGATGCCAAAACTCCAGCTGCTAAGAACCAATAATAATATCTCTTGTATATCTTAGAATATGAGTTACAAAGAAATAATGTCATGACTACTACAGTTAATAAAGAGCTTCAGAGGCAGCCAAATTGTGTTTCTAGAGGCAAACAAGGAGTCTGCCTTTGCAAAACATCATTGTAATTTAGGATTCACAGAAGCCATAAATGAAATCAAGGAATAAAAAGAACACGGCGATCCTAGCACAGAGGCCCATTGAGCCCATTGTGGTAGCCTATCGGAGCCGTTGCTGTGGTCTGTGTCGCAAAACACCATGCAGCTGCCGCATCCACCCACGGTTGAGACTTCTGCTACCACTACCACCAGATATGATCGCCTACCGCCTACCGCTGTGGATGCTACACAACCACCGTGGATGCTGCAAATAAACCCATCATGGTTAATCAGCCTGCCATGGCTATAAAGCCCATGGTGATCTGGAAGAGTGAGAGGATGTGGCGGATGTAGTATAGGAGCATGTGGGGTATAGCTGTAACCCCAAATCTTTTGTAGAAACTCCAAGTGTGTATACCATATTATCATCTATAGCACTATTAACCATATCCATCAAATTTTCTCAAGTACTCATCCAAGAGGAAATATAACTCTTTCTTCTAGAGGCCAGGAACAAAAATGAACCCATGCACTCACAGGTAAAAGTTAAATGTAAGAGCGAATCAAGTAGACAGTTTTTTTTTTTTTGGAAAGTTGACTCTTGTTTCTTCTAAATCATCATTATAGATTTTCATAAAGTTTGAGTCTTGATTTTGATAATCAGAAAATTTTTGAAAAAACATGTGTAGCTTTTATTTTCAATAACCAGACACTTTTTATCACCATTCTACTATGTTATTAGCAAATTGAAGCACATAGGTCGGTACCCTCTAATTCAAATCCTAACACAGAGAGTGTGAGAAGATTGAGGTTTGAGAGAGTAGAGAGGCAGAGATGATGAGGGTCCTATGCTTTTAATGTTGATGAGTCATCGCCGCCTTGCCGTGTCCTTGACCAGTTGTGTCAAATCTGGTGTGAGATCCAATGCCACTGTGTCTATTGTTCACTGGACCTGGGAGGCTTGCTCCTCAGAGACAGGGGAGAGGTGGCCTCAGATTTAGCCCACCAGCTAGGATGCCATTTTGCCGATTGGGGTCCCATGTGGCCGCTATAGTCGCTGCTATGGTTGAGCTGCCTCGAATGACACTAGTGGTACAACTGTTTTGTGAGTGCTGCACAGTTCTACATGAAGACGTAGCTTGACACTCAGTTGTTGTTCTGAAGATCAAATAAGAAAGTAGATTTTGCAGGACCGGCCATGATTCATTCCCAGCGCCTCTCATTTCTGAAATCTTATATGTCCTGAGCGAATATGCTTCTACGTGCACCAGTTGAGACACTAATGGAGGTGTGCACAAATAAATCAAGAAACAAGGCTTGATTCATTTCTAGCGAGGGGATTTTTGTTTCCCTCCTAATAGTGCCGATGGCTTATATTTATAGTAAGGAATACTCTTCACTAGGCCACACACTATGCCATGATTTTGATTATTTTCCCTTCTCTTCACTATGGTTTTGCAGCAGTAACAATAATGGTAGTTGCCAACTCATAATTTGGTGGTTGCAGAGCCAACAGCCTTCCCATTGCCCAGCATGGCACCAAATTCACCTGAATAAAAGCTTGCATGCAAATATCATACGTGACAATTTTTAGGTTTTATAAAAATGCCTTGTCAGTGTTATTTTTGTTTTACTCATAAAAATAAAAAACTTATATAAATTCATCAAACATTTTGTCTATATTTTTAACCCACATGGTACACTTGCTGCTAGTAATGCTATTAGTAATGTTTTATAAAGTGTAAATCATTTAATCAGTATGTATACTTCACCGGTTACTATAACTTGCCATTAAATTGCATCCAGTTCATATAAGAACGTCAGTCCCTTTAGGTTTATAAAAACTTCGTCTTAGTTATTAGTAAAAACATCTTTTCGATGTAGAGCGGTACAAATGTTAGGAGCGAGATGGTAAGGTACTGATATTGGCCTATTGCGGGAAAATATGTGGTGCAAACTACACACTAGGTGCAAATATGGAAACTAATTTAAAAAGTCATAGCTTGGCTGTTTCAAAAAATCTAAAACTTACACACCCATAGTGCATACACATATATACTCACATGAAAAGTTGGGATGTAAATTCAAACTAGAAAAATTCATACATAAATTACAAATTTCAGGTGTATGTGCACTAAAGGACAAAAATCCTTTCAGGTAGCTATCTTACGATTGAATAGACATATACCATGCTGTTTATCGTAGAGCCCCCCACTGCTAAATGATGCTCAAATGAATCTTTAGGTTGGGAACTTCAATGTGAATTCATTGTTACTATTATGATCAATGTTGTTTGTTCTTTTGTTCATGTTACATGCACGTAAACTTTAGATTGAGAACTTCAATGTGAATTCGTTGTTACATGCACGAAAACTTTTAATCATTACACTAGCACAAGAAAAAAATTGACGGGACTGAGTAAGAAAAAATGGAGTTGAGTTGTTTATCTTCAAAGTATTTGCAGGTTTTTGGGACTATTCTTCGTGGAATTACTTAATGAATAATTTAGTTTTGTGTTGCAGAACATCACAATATTTGGAAAATAGTCATCGTAAAATTACTTAATGAATAATGTCCTGCTTACGGTCACAGAACACTAAAGATTTTTCCGCCCACTCTAAATCTTTCGGTGAGGACGATCACATGAAGTAATGAAAACTGATATACTTATTATAACATAAAAATGATAGTCTTAGGGAAATCCAAAAGATTATCTAAAAAGAGTAAATGATTGCTTGTGCATGCCTTTCCCATCGTTTTCGTCAATAAATCCCGCCACTTTCTTTCCTCCACTTCATTGCTTGTAAATGAATGTCCTGCACTCGCTGCACGCATGACTCAAAGGTCTCGACAGACGGAGACCACATCAGCCTGTCGTCTTTGAGGATTCGAGCACTGGCGGTATGAGAGAAGGCCATGTGCAGCAGCAGCAGCTTTGGGAAATGGTCGACTAAGAACTTATCTCATATACACCTTGCATTTGCATGTTTCTGCCATCCACTTTGGCTGGACGGATCCTATCCACTCTTGCATTATGCAGGCATGCTTTCATTTTGATTCAATTTATTGTGTTCTTCACATCATTAACTTCAGTTCAAACCAAATTCTTACTCAAAATGGACAATTCAAATTTTTTCTGGGTCATTATATAGGTCTTCATGGAAACTCCTATACTGCACGTACCAACTTTGCTGCAGATATCCGACACTTAAAATTAAACTATTCAACCATAAGAACAATAACACGGAAGCCATCATTTTGGTTTGGATAAGGAACACCAAAGTCCAGAAGACAAAACATGTTTGGTTGAGCACCGAGGACATTAATCTATCCTTTGCAAGCAGAGCTTGTGTCCTCTTTCCGCATCACCTGCACGTGCATGTTTTTTGTAGTTGCATTGGCTAGTATTAGTCCTTTCTCTTCTCACTATTGCCGGCCCTTTGCAGATATATATAGGAGACTCATCCCCTGCCCTGTGAATCCATCATACGCCTTTGTTTACCATTACATCCAGTAGCGTTGTCTGTACAAGTTTGCTCATTATGGGAATGGGATGCATCATGGAAAAACGGGACAGTGACATATAGAGATGCTGGTCTGTTCCTGATTCAATGGTCTACTGCAGTTATAACTCTTGTCCCACTCGTGCTGATATCCTGGAGAATTCGTGGTTCAGATGACATCAGAGAAGAGATTTGTTGGCTTTTTGACACTGAGGAGGACTGAGCAGGTGCTGCTTTCCATTCACAACGATGTGTGTGACACCTACTTTTCAGTGTCCTTGCTCTAGCCACAGGAAGGGCTGCAAGATGGACAAAGGGATGCATATCAGCACAAGTGTAAAAAAAGCTGAATATGTAACTAATTGCATTCTTGTTATATTCAAAAATTATATAGTTGCTATTAATAAAGAACATTGTGTGATCAATACCGCCTTAGAGCCTGATTAACATCAGAAGATTGATGATTACTCAGGTGGCACATAAATAGTATCAGAATATGCTCATGGTCACAAATACATGATGCATCAGCGTAACTTGAAATGCTTGAGGCACTGGTACAAAAAACATCTTTACTATTGCGGGACATGCCAGCAAAACCACACCGGGCACATGCGCTTGCACGTCATTAATAGCCAGAGATGTGTGCTCCTGGATTAAGACTCGCCATATCTCATCTCCTCGTCAAGAGCAAGCCCAAGGTTGCTCTTGGCGTAAGCTTTATATATATGTATCATAATAATCTGCTACCGATGTTTTCCGAGTTAAAATAATATGACAATGCATGAATTTCAAACAAAACAAGAGATAAATTAATGAATTTGATTACCACAAGAATGTTTATACAGGTGGGAAAACATGAAGCTAGCAAACAACGAATGATACGTAACCGGTCCATCATTATGGCGCTCAGTGTTATCGAAATAGCTAGCGGAGGTGTAGGCGTAGCATCATGTACGTGGCAGACCCGAGTGTGACCTCATTGGCCCAGAGCTGTACTACTCATGGGTACAGTGGAAACAAAAGGCTGTCAGACGTCTATGCCAACGTCTGGAACCTCAGTGCTACTCTTTATGATGGGTGTGTAAATGCTCAAGGCACAAAATGGTTGCTTCAGGCATAGACCATCCAACAAATGTAGGACTATATATATACACTATGCTGTGGTTCTCGATCTATGTCAGGAATACAGTGGAGGTGAGGTTTGTAGCTCATCATATAAGCTGCCTGTGACCTCTTGGTTCAACTTAACTAGTTGCCGACCCTAGCTAGTGTTGATCGTGGAACAGTTGTTGTATAGGATATTGTACAATCACATATATTCTCATGTCATCAATCGCTAAAAATCATTTTGGTTCAAATAGATGAGAATGAGAGGAATCAGGAAGTGTGTATATGCAACTCATCTTGAGGTCTCATTCTGGCAACGAGATATGCTGCAAACACCCTATAAGCACTTTATTCTAATAAGCTAGTCCTTTGGGCCAATTAACAGCACGTAAGTTTCCTGTTGCAGCATCACTTCTACTCAGATGTACTGCTAGTGCTAAGTGAAAAACCTGGTATATCTTTGCAAATATATATGGTTTCCTCATCAACCACTACAGATGAGATTATGGTTCAAAATAAATAGTTGGGTACGAGTGGCATAAGGAAAATAGAGTGGGTAAAATAATGGTTCACTTGGTGATCGAGGTCATGTTTCTGGAAGACACCTCGGACAAGATAGCGTGGGCAAATGATGGTGCAGTAATATATGCTCAAAGCCTTGATGTTCTGATCAAACAAGATGAATATTTTAGTTATATATAAATTACATTTGCTAATGCAAGACACACTCTTGCCAAGTCTGAGTTAGGAACAAGATGATGATCTTTCAACCTTGCATGTGGACCCCTCACGATACGCCTAGCCTAGACATCATATTTTGTGACAACACTTTTGTCTTCAATTTTCCAGAAGATAAATAGATCTTTAAAATTTCAAGAACTCATGATATCTGTTATGAATAAATTTCATATAAAATTATATTTATACACATTGGTTCATTCCATGTCAACGGTCTGCTTTAAAATTTATGTTATGTAAATGATCATCTTTTATAGATTAAATCGTGTGTCGAACCTTGTCTTTTTCTGATACATTTAAAATGGATCTATGCCATAGTGACATGGTGTTTGTAGGAACCGGCAATCACTATTAGTACAAGTACATATGAAGTTGGACAAATTGAAAGAAAGATACAACAAGCCATAGGTTGAAGTTTTTGGAAGATAGGTTATTGCAAAACATGCGTGAGGACCGAGCACATAAAACTTGTGCTCTGTTTTTCCAGAGCTATTGAATGGCTTACCAGCCTCTGATTTTTTTATTTTTTTTTTTGCAGAGCTATTGAAAGGCCTCAACATCTGTGTTTTGCATTCATCATACGCCTTACTAATTTATAGGCAACTCATCTGAGGTACCACATATGCTCAGCTGTACAAATTTCGTTGTTATGGGAGTTAGATGCATCATGAATAGAAGCACAATATTACTTGAAAACAGATTTGTCGATGTTTTAATGGTGTCATGGGAGTAGGTGCTGGATTGTGAAAATACAAGGACAGCCACGGTGTTCCAACGTATTAGTATCCCAAAAAATCCATGGTCCTATCTGACATCAATCAACCCCTGCAGCTCTCTCCATTTTATTTGTTTGCCATGGCATGAGGACCAACGGTCTTAGCGCAAGATGGTGTGTCATAGAGGTGGTCGAGAACACAAGGTAGTGAATTGGAGCGAAGACCTCAATCTCAGTGCTGTCGTGCCTAAGAACACAAGGCACAAGGCCTGAAAGCTACACTATGACGAGCTGGACCTGCCTCTGATGCTGTAGAAGAAAGTTTGCAAGACGGATAACGGTGATGGACATCGGTACAAGCAAGATGCAATTGAATATAAAAAAAAAGTTGGAAGTAGAAACTAATACATTCATGTATATATAAAAAAATAAAGTATTTGCTACCCAAGAACATCACGTGGTCAATATACATTACTACTGTCTTGGAGACATTGTATTGAACCTGCAACCTCATGGTCAATCATGACACCTCTCTAATACATAATAGAGTCATTTATTACTAAATATAAATGATAACTATTGAATATTTTCACTGTATACAATGTTACTCTTTTTCTTGTACCTCGGCTAACATGTGCTTGTATTCTTGACCTTGTATATATTCAATACACATCTTATGCGAGGCTTACTCTGCATCAGCTGGGGTTGGATGGATGTTATAAATAACATTTATGCATTGGATATACACGGACCTAAAACTCAAAGTGTTTATTTATTTGTAGGCAGAGCTTTCGTCCTTCATGAGTCTGTCCTCTTTTGACAATAGCCCAGCCTATTGCCTATATAGGAGCCATAGCTCCTCCCTCATGCATGATCATACACCCTTGTTTACCAGTTCGGTGAGAACTAGGCAGGACAAATATTACATTTATAGAAGTCCGGAAGGCTGGGCTGTACAAGTTTGGACATTGTGGGAATGGGACGCATCACGGAAATAGGCAACAACTAAAGCTAAGAAAGACGGGTAGTTCCTGTTTCAATGGTGTGAAGCTGTCTGGGGCAATTTGCCAACTGGGTTTGTTCACCGAGCACCTGCGCTCGGCTATGTGCTGCCTTTGCTGAGCACAGGTCTTTGCCGAGCACAGGGATCAAGACACTCGGAAAATTTGACCTTTGCCGAGCACCCGTGTTTTGGCACTCGGCAAAGACCGCAGCGCTCGGCAGCGAGGCATCCTCTAGCAGTGATGGTGCACTGTGTCCCAACAGCCTTAATTCCTAATTGTAGATGGGTGCTCAAGCTTGAATCTTGTGTCGTCTTTGAGGATTCGAGCACTGGCGCATTGTCCCTATCAAAATAGAAAGCAAACATATGTTATGCGTCGGTGCAACACTTTAGATATCCATTGTGTGCCACTCTGGCCGCGTAGCAGCAGCTTAAGGACATAGTGAACTAAGAACGTGGGAAGAGAGAGAGCCGCATATATACTACACATAGCACTTGAACCTTTCATGAACCTTTGGCATCTTGCATTTGCATGTTAACTTATCTCATATGCATCTTGCAGTTGCATTTGCATGTTTCTCTCATCCACTTTTAGCTGGACGGATTCTATCCACTGGGAACTGATGTATAGGCTATAGTTATGCGTGCGTTCTAGCATCTCGATTTATTTTTTATTTTGTAGTGTTCTTCACATTGTTCAGTTCAGTTGGAACCAAATTATTACTCTAAATGGGGATAGCGATCACACGGTTACTCTAAATGGACGATTCAAATTTGTTCAGGGGCATTATATAAAGACTTCTTGTTTGAATCTCCTCTACTGCACAACTTTGCTGCAGATATGTGAAACTTTAAATTAAATTATTCAACTACAGAATATTAACACAGAATCCATCAATGTGGATAGGATAAGGAACACCAATATCCTGAAGACAAAGCATGTTTGGTTGCGCACCTAGGACATTAATCCATCATCTCTGCTTCGTTGTATATATTCACAATAAGGAAGTGCGGATGACATACTCTGCACGGGGCGGCCAGACATCAATAAATAGAATTTATACATTGGATATACGCACACCCTAAATTCAAAGTGTTTATTTTATATGTAAGCAGAGCTTGTACTTTCATGTAGTTGCATTAGCTAGTATTATATAGGAGACTCATCCCCTGCCCTGTGAATCGATCATACGCCTTTGTTTACCATTACATCCAGTAGCCTTGTCTGTACCAGTTTGCTCACTGTGGGAATGGGATGCATCACGGAAAAAGGGGACAGTGAAATGTAGAAATCATGGTCTGTTCCTGATTCAATGGTCTACTGCAGTTATAACTCTTGTCCCACTCGTGCTGATGTCCTGGAGAATTACACAGACAACGGTCATGCCCACTCGTGCTGATATCCTGGAGACACGCCATCAGAGAAGATATTTGTTGGCTTCCCGGGTTTGAGGGCAAGGCATAGGAGACACGCTGTCGGGTTGCACAGAACACATCAGTGCTGGGCTAAGTAGGTGGACGGCCCCAATGCCAACATTCGGAACCACATAGCCCTCTTCCTATAGTCCATGCTCTAGCCACAGCAAGGTTCAGGGCATATGCCAAGGTTCTGTGCAATGCATAGGAGATACGCTCAAGACACTAAGCAGGTGTTGCTTTCCGTTCACAACTATGTGTGTGACATGTGTGTGACACCTAATTTCCAGTGTCCATGTTGTAGCTACAGCAAGGTATGCAAGATGGACAAAGGGGATGCACATCAGCACAAGTGTAAAAAAAGCTGAATAAGTAACTAATTGCATTCTTGTTATATTCAAAAATTATGTAGTTGCTATTGTTATTAATAAACAACAGTGTGTGATCAATACCACCATAATGAGCCTGATTAACATCAGAAGATCAATGATTACTCAGGTGGCACAGAAATAGTATAAGAATATGCTCATGGTCAATACAAGATGCATCCACATAACTTCAAATGCTTGAGGAACTAGTACAAAAAACAACTTTACTATTGCGGGACATGCCAGCAAAACCACATCGGGCACGTGCGCTCCTCGTTCAGAGATGTGTGCGCCTGGATTAACACTCCTCGTCAAGAGCAAGCCCAAGGTTGCCCAGGCCCCTGGCGTGCCTAGGAAATGGAATCAGAGGAACAACTGGCCAAACGAGTCCATTAGCTCCATGCAAGAAGGTTTCAACCGTACAGACAGCCCTGTGGTGAGCAGCATATGGAGTTAGGACATCAGCATTCTCCTGGTGCCTCTCCTTCTTAATGTCACAACGCTCACCTCCAGGCTTCACCACAGGCAATCGATTCTTCTTGAGATGGCAGCGTAGCTGAGATCATTGTGCTGTCTGTTTGGTTTCGTCTGAGAGACATTGACGACGAAGATGTGAAGCGACAGTGGTGTTCTGCCTAGCCTTGGACGAGTCGACAAGAATTAATGGTTGGGTGGTAGGAGAGGAACTGAGGCTGCTTTAGGCTTCTGGTATTTTATTCAGGTTCGGATGTCCAGATTTGAGCACTTCTGCTGTACCGAAGCAAAAACAGAGTACATCTCTTTTCAATTTCCTCTGATCTCAAGCATTCACTGCATGTAAATAATTTCTAGAAGAGTTCAATCTATTTGTTGAGTCTGAAATATTAAAATAATGAACTGATCTATTTGTTGAGCTCCATGTAATGTTCTTTTACAAACTCAATAACTCAGAAGTTCATGAGGGTTCCAATAAGCATATCGAAACTTAAAATTAAATATTCAACTACAAGAATAATAACACAGAAGCCATCAATGTGGATAGGATAAGGAACACCAATATCCTGAAGCCAAAGCATGTTTGGTTGAGTACCTAGGACATTAATCTATCATCTCTACTTCCTTGTGTATATTCACAATATATAGGAAGTGCGGATGACATACTCTGCTCATGGTGGCCAGACATCAATAAATAGAATTTATACATTGGATATACGCACACCCTAAATTCAAAGTGTTTATTTTATTTGAAAGCAGTGCTTGTGTCCTCTTTCCGCATCATCTGCATGTGTTTTTACTTTTATGTAGTTGCATTAGCTAGTATTAGTCCTTTCTCTTCTCACTATTGCCCGTCCCTTTGCTGATATATATATAGGAGTCTCATCCCCTGCCCTGTGAATCAATCATATGCTTTGTTTACCATTACATCCGGTAGCCTTGTCTGTACAAATTTGCCCATTATGGGAATGGGATGCATCACGGAAAAAGGGCACAGTGAAATGTAGAAATGCTGATCTGTTTCTGATTCAATGGTCTACTGCAGTTATATCATGTCCCACTCGTGCTGATATCCTGGTGAATTACACGGACAACAGTCATGCCCACTGATATCCTGGAGAATTTGTGGTTCAGATGACTTGAGTCCACCAGCAGAGAAGAGTTTTGTTGGCTGCGAAGTTTGAGGGCAAGGGATAGGAGACACTATGTCGTCGGGTTACACAAAACTCATCAGTGATGGGCTAAGAAGGTGGAGGGCCCCGATGCCAACATTGGGAACCACATAGCGTTCTTCCTATAGTCCATGCTGTAGCCACAGCAAGGCTCAGAGCAATGCACAGGAGATACCCTGCTTTTCAGTTTCGCAACCATGTGTGTGAGTGACACCTACTTTCTAGTGTCCTTGCTCTAGCTACAGCAAGGTCTGCAAGATGGACAAAGGGGGTGCACATCAGCACAAGTGCAAAAAAAGCTGAATATGTAACTAATTGCATTCTTGTTATATTCAAAAATTATATAGTTGCTATTAGTAAAGAACATAGTGTGATCAATACCGCCCTAGAGCCTGATTAACATCTGAAGATCGATGATTACTCAGGTGGCAAAGAAATAGTATCAGAGTATGCTCATGGTAACAAATACAAGATGCATCCGCGTAACTTCAAATGCTGGAGGCACTAGTACAAAAAACATCTTTACTATTGCGGGACATGCCAGCAAAACCACATCAGGCATGTGCGCTTGCACGTCATTAATAGCCAGAGATGTGTGCTCCTGGATTAAGACTCGCCATATCTCATCTCCTCGTCGAGAGCAAGCCCAAGGTTGCTCTGGTGGCCATATCCATGTTGGGGTTATTGCCCAGGTCCCTGGCGTGCCTAGAAAATGAAATCAGAGGAACAACTGGCCAAATGACTCCATTAGCTCCATGCGAGAAGGTTTCAACCATACATACTCACACAATTCCCTGTGCTGATTATTGCGGGTTGCACAAAAAGAAAAACGAGTCCATTAACAAAATAAGACTTAAACTTTTTTGCCTTGGTCTTTCCTGGATTAGAGAGCAATGATATCGGAACGTGAGATGTCGGATATATTAGGCATCACAATAGATAGCCAAACAAAATACAACAACATCCCATTATTTGCTATATATGAGTTTGACATCCCCATGGTGAGCAGCATAAGTAGGATATCAGCCTTCTCCTGGTGCCTCTCCTTAATGTCACAACTCTTACCTCCCGGCTTCACCACAGGCAATCGATTCGTCTTGAGATAGCAGCATAGCTGAGATAATTGTGCTGTCTGCTTGGTTTTGTCTGAGAGATGGACGAGGAAGATGTGAAACGACAGTGGTGTTCTGCATGCAGATAGTAAAAACTGAATGTAGAAGATTGGATAGGAAATGTGAGGCCTAGCCTTGGACGAGTCGACAACAATGAATGGTTGGGTGTTGTTCATGTCGTTGTTTCTTGCCCACACGACGGTCGCGTTTCCCGTAATCAATATGGCAATGTGGTCATGATCAATAGACGTCCACGCATCCTAAAATGCTCAACGGCTGTATAAATTGCTCGAATCCGCCAAAGCCGTAACAAATGATTTGCTGACTCTACACTGTTAACCAATTTTCAATAAATTGTTAACTTTACTGTGGCCTTTGGCCCTTATAGATTTGTCCCTCGATCCGTTTATGATCTTGTGGGGGTATGTTCTTGGCCAAGAGATTTCCCAAAGTGTTCGAACCTGTTAGCATCTCCGAAAATCCATGCCTCATATGACTTTAACCAACCACTACAGTCTATGCTGTTGAGCAGCAATGACACCATGACAACATAAAGAGTTGCTAGTTTGCTACTACCAGCTGCCAATAGTCCATGATTTGACCTGTGCAATTAGGCAACATTAAAAGAGTATAACAATACACAGCAGTTGATCCAGATAGTTGATCTATATATGTACTGTTTCTTCAGCTGTATCACTACTCGCTACTACAAAAATTTTTAGAGGCACTCATGATATTTTCCAGAACCTTTCATATTTCAAAAGCACCCCATTAAATGATATAAACTTGGCCAAAACTCGCAGATGGTCACAAAAAAAATGATTGTTACTTAACAAAATACACTAAAAGTCTTTGTATGTAGAAAAATCCTACTATGGCTAGTATTAATGGTACTGTTGTTAATCTGTTTCTAGTATAATAGACGGAGCAATTAACAAGGCTTTCCCATTCTATGAGATTCAGCAATTGGATGCATGGTCGGAGCATGGTCTTATGGTATAAAGATGCCAAGAGCAATAAAGATGCCATCAGATCGACAATTACTGGAGTCAACCAAAAAATAGCCCTAGGTTTAGTGGTTTGTCTCATATGTATCCAAGGAAAAAACTGGAACTGTAAAATAGATGTGTAAAATAGATTGGAGGCAGCTGCTTCTCCTCTACCTCTCCCATTCCCGTTTTTATCTTTCCCTTCATTTTTTAGTGTTCTTGTTTTTAAAGGTCCGAGAACAAAAAATTCGTGGGTATTTGTGCTGTAATTTTCGTTCGTAGGAAGAGTGGATCTTAGTCCACTCATGCGGTCATGCCCTCTCGGATTCATCCTTCGTGTTTGTGATTTTTGGGTTGCTTGTGCACTGTGTTTCCCATATTTTCGCTCTTGCCCATGATCTGAAATTCAGGGAGGTTGAGTTGATTTTGAGTCAAGATTTTTTGGGGGTTTGCTTGTAGCAAGATGAATTTGGACTGTGCGAAATTTGGGAACGAATCATGGGGTTTTGATTGGATTCGGTCGATTCTTAGTTGGGCGCTTTTCTTGTTCCTGCTCGTGCGTGCTGGAGTTCTTCTGAGGTACTTGCCCCGTCGTTTTGGCGTCGTGTCCCAAGTATCGCCTGGTGCTCGCCCTTCGTTGGCATAGCAGAATCCCAGTTTTCGATTTTGAGTTCGCCTGTTCGTGATTTCGGTGCCCGTCATTCTGTTCGTTTTTGGTTTGTGCCGTGCAGTTCAGTGGAAATCGATGGTGGCGTGCAGCACCATCGCTCTGCTGTTTCTATGATCTGCTGAGACTCAGACCATGTGCAGTCCCATGGTCACCGCCCCTTTGTCGTATTTCTCTGGTATGATTTGCCGTCACCAAGTTCAAGAACCGCGCCTGTAGCTGTCCGGTGCACTGCTGCACTCTTGATTTTCTATCTCTGTGCCTGTGTCTGAATTTGTTGAACGAACATGGGTTGATAGTGTGTAGCAGGTTGAGTAGCTTGTGGTTGACTTGAGTTGTCGCTTTCTTTATACAGGAAACATTAATGGCTTGCGAATTAATTCAAGTATTCTTCTTAGTGATTCTCGTTCTTGTGTTTTGGGCTGAAAGCTAGAGGGAACAAGCAGGCAGGGGCATTTGAGCGCTGTGCGTTCATCCAAAATCGGCAGTGCTCTACCGATTGCTTGTCGTTCGCCCTTGCTGGTCACTCTGTGCTAGGTCTATTTGTCAAAACAGTTCACGTGCTTTTGACCATAGTTTGTGTGTCTGACTTCCGATTTAAGATCCGATTTTTGTGATGGCTTTGTGTTATTCCAAAGAGTTTACCTAGGTACTCTTGCCACAAGTTGACTTGAGTATTTTAGTTTCAGGAACTCGCTTCTTGTTTATAGGAGCCGGGTATCTCGTTTTTACGTCGTTCGGTTCAATCTGCTTTCTCGACAGTCTTGTTTGATCGTTTGAGGTGTCCCACTGTGTTTCTCGACAGAGGCTTAGTGTCCAAGAAATAATGATCATTCATGATAATAGTTGATCAAATAAATATCAGAAAAGAGGACACAATTAAACTAAATAAGTGCTAGATTACATAACACATCCAATATCCATCGGTTCATTACATGTCTATTTTGCAAATATAAAACTTAGCTAGCAGTAGTGTATCATCCTACATGTCAGCGGGACAGCAGCACATACATAAGGAAAATGCTATATACACTTCCTACGGCAATATTGCACTTAGAAAAAGATCAGCCTATTATCGTATTAGTTTCCTACTGATCAATAAACCCAAAAGAATGTCCACATCCCATTGTGCAGTCACTTAGTTGTTGGAATTAGTTTGGATACATGCATGCAGTCACTCTTCAGTAGAGAGGTGATCATCATCGCTTTGGGAGTAGCCATCATCACCTTCGCTATCAATGGACTGGTCATCTTCATCGTCTTCATTGTAGTTCTAGACAAGACCGCTGTCTTCCACGATAGCTGCAATCGTCTTCATAGCTTTCATGGTAGCTGTAGTCATCGTCTTCGTCTTTGTCTTCGTCATCAGCATCATGGTTGTCGTCTTCGACATTTTTTAAGAGTTTTAACATAGCAACCTATGTTGTTATTGTGCATTGCAGCTCTTAGGATTTTTAATACATATATCGTTGAATTGCTAGTTTCAGTTGCAAATGGCAGCTCTGGTTGCATGTTTTTTATGATATATTGATAATTGAATCTATATTTTGTCCACATTATTTACCACAATTTTTATGTATGTTAGGTTTAAGTAAGGAGTATACTTAACCCCTAACTATTTGCTTCACCTATGAAACAAGGTTTCCCAATACCAGTATTGAAAATACCCATCTTGAGGCAATTTTGTGGATGTGGCACATGGATGCTGACATGGTGCTTGTGTAGGTCAACAAATAGTAGTAACTAAAAAGTCACTTTATGTTATATTTCATAATTTAATTACAAATTAAACGCTTCACTTTTATGCTATATTTCATAGTGCAATATATTGGTAATTTAGAAGCAAATTTATATTTTACTATACATTATCATCCATAATGAGAGCGTTGGATAGTTTAGCTGCAAATTTAAGGTATTTATAATAAATTATCTTTCATAATAACGTAGATTGTTAGTTTAGATGCAATTATTAAGTTATGTTTCATCATGGAAGAGCAAAGTAATGTTGGTCCAAATTGGTGTGGTCAATTTTTATATTTTTTCATAGTGAAAGATGTCATTAATGTTTATAAATAAAAATAGATCCAAAGTCCATAATTCACAATAATGCTTAGAGGGAAAAAAAAGGAATGGGTTCAAATGTTTATTATTTATAATGATGCTAATCAATTTAGATGTCATTAAATTAGTACCATCACAAGCTCATGTATTAGATGGGAAATAATAATGACTAGTGCATGTTCAAGCAGTTGGCATTCTTTATTTGGGGAACATCGAAATGGTTTACTTATAAGATTAGATGTAACCATAAGATTAGCACAAAATTGGCGCCTTGAAGTGAGTTCACTTAGAGAATCATGTAACCATATGGTTGACTCAGGTTTTTCGATGACTTACATACCACTACAATCAGTGCTTTATAGTCACTGTGTTCCCCATTTTCAATAGGAGCGAATTTTCTTTGCTAGCACCAAATGAAGTATCCGCTCACCTTTGTTGTATCAGGCAACATGAGCATGAGAATAATATATCCCAATACTGCCCAAGCTCAACTGCTTTCCTGCTAATCTTCAAAAAGTAGCTTATCGTCAAGAATACAAAATATAGTGGAGACATATCAGAACAACTAAATGGGAAAAGTGCTCATGTAGAAGAAGGCACAATGTGTTATTGAGGTGAGTAACAAACACTACGGAAGGTTAATAGACACAGCTGCACGTTGCAGGTAGAAGCCTTTAGTAGTCTGACTATTTTTCTGTGTGGACTCCAGCCACTGTATATATGAACGGGTGGCTTGATGAGCTGAATCCTCCACCATTGGTATATATATACCATTGAGATAGCATGTTGAGTTACCATCTTGCAATAGAAATTAGGGTCTGAGTTCTAATTAGTCTTTTGTCCCTACCATCTAATTCCAGTTTCAATTGTTGCTTACTATTAGGTGATTAACCAAGCGTTTGCTTACATGTATATCCCTGTAACCCAAATATATATGAATGAGTGGCATCTGGAAAGCAGAGTAGACGAGATGAAGGGTATGAACAGGGATTATCTCAGCAACGATGGGAAGATCAATGGTCTCTCCTCGAGCTAACTCTTGTGCAAATGTTATGGTCATGCAATGATGGGAAGATCAATGAGTTGTGGAGCTAATTCTTGTGTATAATTTCGTGGAGTATATACTTGTAGAGGTATCTAAAGGACATCTCACTACTGCAAAGTTCTGCTGAGTTGTCTTAAAGCTGAGCATGGATGTAATTTTT
This sequence comes from Hyparrhenia diplandra, assembly GCA_015847255.1. Classification (NCBI taxonomy): domain Eukaryota; kingdom Viridiplantae; phylum Streptophyta; class Magnoliopsida; order Poales; family Poaceae; genus Hyparrhenia; species Hyparrhenia diplandra. The sequence continues at coordinate 283,390 of JADLZK010006017.1, forward strand.
TGTCCTACCGACATAATTTCATTAGTACATAGCTGTAATGTATGTCCACTCATTTAATTAATTGAGATGTAATCCTATTTCAAATTAAACTAGTCATGTTTTTGCTATTAGATGATGATTAGAAGGTGTAGATAATATGGCCCAAGTAGATAAGAATGAGTGGGATCTGGAAAACTGAGTAGACAAGAAGGTGCTTTTTTTCGGCAGATGGTGATGGTTCAAGATTGGCAGTCCGTGGCACATTTCTGGGTTCAGATTGTTGTCCCATGTGCATAGTGAATGATATGAACATGGATGATATGAGCATGGACGGGAACATCATAGTCCCAATGCCCTGGCTCCTCAATACACACATAAAAAAAAAACAGCTCTTGCTCTTTCAGGCACCTTGCAATGAGCCCTCTTTTAGATGCCACTCTGACAGGGCTCCTTGCGAGGAGGGGGAAAATAGCTAGAGCCGTTGTCCTGCCAAATGATGCATGTAATCGCAACCCTAGTGTGCATGGAACCCGCACCAAGAGCATAGAAGATTGAACATTACACATTGTACGAATATAACTTTATGTGTCAGAGCCCGCACCGAAATGACCAAACATGTCAAATGGTGCGGCCATCTAACAATTTGGAGCTTCATAGGGTTGAGTGAGCAAGTAATACATCTAGAAAGAAAATAGATATTTTAATTGGTTCTCTCTTTTTTCATGTCACATACTGTGTGCCTCAATCCCTGAGACCATTTTGACATGCATTTTTATTTCGCGATGCAAAATTGTTGAAGATGCTAGAGCTGCGCCTTAACCTTCAGCAATAGTAGCTAGTTATTGACTAAAGCCAAGTTAGACAACCCAGTACTGTCGACACTGCCATTGTCATCGAGAACTGAAGATACAACACTACACAATCCCAGCAGTACTAGTTCTGAACTTCAAGCTACACAGTCGTAAAACGTACCACTAGTTTAGTCGCGCCACACAGTCTCAAGGCATCCATAATACCGCACAGTCAGCCATAGAGAATCTTGAGGTGGATACAAAGATGGGACAATCTTAAGGCACAGTTAATTTTGAGAAGAGTGTAGTAGCACTGAGTTGTGCCACAAATATCCTCAGCTCAACTGTTCAGCTAAAGGTTCCGCCAGAGCCGCCCATCTGGGGGCAACGCGGATGGTTGTCCACTTGCACTGTGTCGAAATGAATGTATAAAATTTCGAATACTCCCATGGCGTTCCTTCCCTCGTCATCATCAAGCTCGTCAATGCCTTCGATCAGTCTCTCGGTCAAAGAGAAACTAGATTGGAAATTTCTCTGATGTGGAAGCTCCAAGTCACTTCAGCGCTCAAGGGGCGCAGCAGTTCTCCTACATCGGCCCTAACTCCAACCCGCCGGCGGTGTTCCTGCTGGCCAAGCCTGATGACACGACAGGTGAACAAAATCCAAACCTGGAATAAGAGTCCTGGGTCGCGAAGGACCAGATGGTCCTAAGCTTTCTCCTAACCTCTCTAGGAAAAGAGATCTCGCCGCAGATCCCCACCACGGTGCTCACCGCCGAGCAAGCAAAGATACACGATTTTAGCCCTTTCCTGTTATTTCTCCTCCTCAGGGCTATATGTTCTTCGTAGAAATGGAGCAAGCCTGAGGGCATGCCCCCACTGGTTATGGAAATCAGCATGGGCCTAATTTGAGTACCCGCATGATGTATCGAGATAGACCGCCCGGATAATACAAATGTTCCAGTTTACTTATATTATTATTTGTGGTCTCTTTGGAGTTTTGAGAAACAAAGCCTGAGGAAAATAAAAAAATCCTAAAAAATGAGTTTTACCACCTCAAAATACTATATCAAAGAAAACATCATTTTGATCTTGTTTCCACATACCTCAAAATACTATAGATCTGATTCAAGAGGAGAATCTTGTCTCCTTCACTACTACAGAATGGATTTTGCATGGCGGGCATTTTCGATTTTCCGTGGCGGGCATTGGGTCCGCCACGGGCTAGGGTCACGGTTCATCGTCGATTAACCGTGGCGGACTCCATGCCGCCCACGCAAAATCGATTAACCATGGCGGACATTTAACAATGCCCGCCACGGAAAATAGGGATTAACCGTGGCGGTCTTATTACAATGCCCGCCATGGTAAATAAAATAAAAAATAAAAAAAAACAAAAGGCCAAATCCAGGCCCAAATGGGCCCAGAATGCTGGGCTCGCCGCTAGGGTTTTCTGCCGTCGTCGGCGGAGACCGCCCACGCGCGAGGAAAGGAGAGCCGCCGCCGCTGCCGCCGGGATCGCTGGGGGAGCCTCGCGCCGCCCCATGAAGTAGCTTCCAGCCGCCGGGATCCCGCTCGGGGGGCCACGCGCCGTCGGGATCCGCTGGGGAGCCTCGCGCCGCGGGAAGTAGCTCGCGCCGCCGGGATCCTTCCGGGAGACCCGCAGCGCGCGGGATCCGCTCGGGGAGCCGCAGCGCGCGGGGAAGCTGCTCACGCCCGATGGGATCGCTGGGTGGAGCCATGCGCGCATGAGGATCCGCCGCCGCCCACGCGCTCCTGGCCCCGACATCTCGACGCTCCTGGCCCCGCAGCGCCGCCGCTTGGTCCCGTCGTCGCGCGCTCATCGGCCCCGCCGCTCTCTCCGGCTTGACCGCCGCCGCTTAAGGGAAGAGAAGCGCCTCGCCGTGCGGCCATAGGGCTGGGGCTTGGGGAAGGCTGGGGCGGTCCAGCGCCGCCGCCGCTTGCTCGTGCAAGGGCGCCGGGGCTTTGGGGATGGGGCGCTCGGGATCTCGAGTGGGGGGGAGAGAGAGAGAGAGAGAGAGAGAGAGAGAGAGGGAGGGAGGGAGGGGAGTGCCGGCGCACGGGAGATGGGGAGATGGTGGCGAAAGTGAGGGTGGGTGAAAAAACCCTAACACTTGTTTATATATGAGACACTAGATTTTCCATGGCGGGCAAATTAAGAAAACCGCCACGGTTAATCGATTAACCGTGGCGGACTTTTAACAATGCCCGCCACGGTTGAATCCCTATTAACCGTGGCGGTTATTTTACAATGCGCCCACGGTTAATCGATTAACGTGGCGGGCATTCCTGGCCGGGGGCTGCCAGGCCAACTATTTTCAGTGGCGGTTTTCTAAATGCCCGCCCGCGGAAAATAAAAACTAAACACCATGCAAGTTCAATTCTGTAGTAGTGCTTGTTTTTAACACGGACAAGAAACACAGGGAGCTCCTTTTTGCATTCACGGAATGTACATTGACATCCCCCAAACTATACATATTTTTAAGAAACAAAGTATGTATTACTTTCTTGTTCCACCGTGGCGGCCATTCTCTTGAATCCTCTTAATCTGCATCAATTTCGACAAAGGAGCTCCATTCTTGGCCCATCTTATTCTGCATCATCTCTGCTTTGGCCGACTTTGGACAAAAATGCATTAACAATCTTCTTCAGGGACCTATTAACACTTCAGCATTGATCAGTATTTTATTAGCAGGATCACGTCAATATTCTAACCCTACTAATTACCATATATAGGTTGCACAACGATAGTTCAATGGCTCTATCGGGCGACATTTGGATAGCAGTTCACAGTCAATGATGTACTACGGAAGCTAGACAGAGTGCCTCACCATCACCTTCTTACGTTGGACTCTTGTTTGGCTAATGTGACATGCGTGTATTGCGACAGAACTTCAGGCTTCTCCGATGCTTCCCAATCTTAAAATGGCATATCCTGTAGTATGAACCAATGTTTGGGTGCATGCATTATGATCCAATTTAGTGTGAACCAATGTTTACAATGGATGTGAACCAAGGCTATAGGGAAAGGGCAATGCTTACAATGGGATGTAACTTCCTCAAATCAATTGGAGCCATTGACCTTTTAGATTTTTAACTAGTTAATTTGTTAAGTGATATAGAAAAGAAGTCATGTTCATAAAAAATATGTTATGTTAGTTACATTGGCATGCCGTGATCAGGTGCATTGAGGATATCCTCTCTCTTTCATTTTGATGTCACAATTTCCAAGACTTTTGAATGATGGAAAAGGTGTGGATAGGTCTCAAGAAACTTTCATCAATTCTAGGCATCTATGTTAAAAAACTCAAGGCTTTTTGTACTATGTCATGTTAGCTTATTTAAAGCCATTAGAATCACATCCCCACTATGATTGGTCTTGCTTCTGGAGAGATGCATTTCATCTTATTCTTTAGTATGTATACGAATAAAATGCTTCATTTTTGGAAATTACGCAAACACATGGGCACTCACCTAGCATGGTAATCTATTCATTTCAATTCCCATTTCCCACCCTATGAATTCGAGATGGGTTTAAAAGTGAAATTTGGAAAGCAGTGGAATTTTGAATTCCAAACCAAATATCCTAATTTATTTTCGAGACTTCAATTCCTCTAAAATGAAGAAATCCAAATGGACACTTAGTGAAAACTGTAAAAGTGGAAGGAAGGCCCACCTATCGGGTTTGATCGAATTGGAGACTGTTCGTGACCAGCAGCCGTCAGTTGATTGCTCTACCACAGATAATTAAAGTAATTAGATCATTTGATGGTATCAATTACATACTTCTTACTGTTCTTGTACGGTTCTTTTTTGCACCAAAGAAATATTAGATCTTTTGGTTACCAATGGTATATTTGGTTATTGGGCTGTTTATGTAAGCTCGTACTGAGTTGAACGTCCAGATGAATCTCAGTAAATCAACTATCTGGTGAAGTTACTGTAAAAAAAAAAAAAAACTAGCGGTGGCCAAGTGAACTAGTGGCAACAGAAAATGACTGTCTTAATATATCTTGGAATAGAATTAGAAAGCATTGACACAAAACTGTTTTATAAATTACAAGTGAACTTAGTGATTAGGAAGTTAGCAATTGCAATTGGTAATTTCTGTCATAAACAAATTCAATTTTCAAATTACAGGGAATTTGATTATACTTTAAGCCATATCGACAATTCGAGTCGGTATGATTCCAGTTGTTGAATGAGCCAATATGAAGATCTGCAGGACTACAGATACGGTGTGCAGCTTGTTAGCAACTTTATTTCCTAGTTGAGGCTGAAGAGCGAAGGGCTTGTTCCGTGCCTGCACTGCTAGCACAGGCAGGTCGCATTGGACCTATTGTAGGTGGGGACCCATCGGCTGCTGGGGCATGCTGTGACCCCCGGGCTGCTGGGCCGGTACTGAAACAAAACTAACACAATCGTATAACCCCTTATCATCGGCCAACAAGGTGTCTGCATTGCGCACCAATGGCGACTCGGTTCTAGCATTTTCCTTGTGCCTCTCCTTCTCATTGCCATGTATTCTTTCATGAAAAATAGTGTAATCAACACACTCACACATGCATACATGAATTCACATTCAGTCCTTCTCTCAGTGAACCATCTGTTGAGTGGATAATGAACCCAAGCGGCTGGCTAACTGATATATATAGGATGGTTTGTCCCAATGCATTCCTTATTGTGGGGTTTAATAGACAGTACTTGTTCACAGCCACGGAAGCCAAATTTATTAATGTCGTTTAATAGGCAGTAGTTTCTGGGCACGGGAGGCAGCATTCCCGGCTGGTGTGCGCATGATATATATAGGTCACGCATTGGTGGGCTTTCCCCTTCCGTGATCATGGTTTGAGCATAACCATACATTGCACATGGAGCCCACCCCAAAGTTTACATTGGATGGAGACTGCGAACACATGGTTGGTTTAGGTCAAATATGTTTAGTTTTGTGATTGTATGATTGTCAACGGTCAACATTTTACTTCTATTTTCATTTATCTTTTATGCTTCGGCTATATTCACGGGCACACGTGGAGTGTGTCGAAGACATATCTTTCGGTTTGTGTTGTACAAGTGTAGAGCTCGGAGATGGTAGCTGACAGCGAGGTCAAGGAGTCATGGAGGACATGCCGGGCCGACGGAACGCAAGGTGAAGGACGGACATGACGCTTGGACCCGGGGAGCGGGATCGCTGGGTGGCCAGCTATAGTGGTGACATCGGGACATTGACAAATGCAACAGAATGTGGCAGGACTGTGTCGATCGGATCAAGACGGCAAGAGTGCAAGCAGAGCAGGCGACTCGGGCGGTCAAGACGGCGATGACCCATGATGAGGAGGTTCGGTGTTATTCCCTCAAAACCATCGGTAGCCACCGCCGCTGGCTGGGGCGCCGCCCCCGGCGCTACCCTAGGTGCCACCCTCACCGCCGCCCGGAGGTCGCTGCAGGGCGTGTCACTTCCTGCCGAATCGATCCGATCTATGACAAAAATATTGTCAGCATCTGGTGGCAAGCCTTTCTTATGCTTCAGGATATTGGCTTGTCGACAAATGATTCAAGTTTTTTTGACCATTTCATTTCATTCGACCGACAATTTCGTTGCACCAAAGTAATACAGAGTACTACTTCATGTTAAACGAGCAAAGATCCTTTTTTTTTAAGTTTTGAGAACAAAATTAGAGCATGTATTGCAGTTAAATTGTCTTTGGAACTGTCCAACCTAGAGCTGCTGTTTTTCTTCTAAATAGCCCGACTCTTTGTATATTTGGATGTTGCTTATGTGTTTATCAAATTAAATCTTGAAATATTGCAATTCATGGTATGATCGATTATTCACATCATACGCAATGGTGAGTTTGACAATGAAGCCATGCTATTCGGACTTCTGTACTGCATCCTTCATGTTGTCGCGCATCTTGACAATACAGGCATGCTATTTGGACTTCTGCTCCAATTAGAAGGTATGTATTGTTACCAGGAGTTTTCCAGCAATAACAGGCAGCTGGTTCCTCTCGGAGTGTCGATTCCAGCTATATCTAAGCTCACAGAAAAAAATTCCTTCTTTAAAAAATAACAATTCTAGATTTTTGATCAAGAAGGTAAAGCTACAAGATATTTATTTGCTCGTTGCCTAAAAGAAAATGCACAACTATCACTCCAATCAGATATGTATGTCCAGGGTCTCGAATTTTTAAGTGTGTCAGCCATTGAGTTGAGTAAATCGACTAGATATATTCTTTTACTTAGGCATTTCAGATGGGGAGAGGTGGACAATTCACTTATATTCCAACACTCCCCTCACCTGGAGGCTCTTTAGGCCTCTGACGCTTAGTAGGATCGAGCAACAATTATTTTATTTAATAACGCTAACGAGGATTCGAACTCGAGATCTCTGTCTCTAATAGCATGTCAAGTTGCATGCACCAACCAATTCAACCCAAAAGCTTAAGCTGATGGGGAGAGGTAGGCAATTCACTTATATTCCAACAATAACATAGGACTTGAGCCTTCTCCTGGTGCCTCTCATTCTTAACATCTATCCTTTGTGGAACCAGTGCAGTGAACAATTGAATGGATTGATGAACTGGCATACATTAGATAGAAATTCCCTTGTCTGACTTTCTCGATCTTGCTCTTAAGTATTTGTGCTTTTGTCTCCTACAACTACAGTTTAAAGGGATTCATATGATTTGGCAGCTTATATACATATGGTTGGCATACATGCACACCTTTTCCTGTCGCTCGCTCTATACATCGGTTCATTGGCCACAGCTAAATAAGCCAGATGAATACTTGGAATGCGGTCCAGACCAATTCTATTAGAATAAAAAAGACTAACATAAAGAAAGTTACGCAATATAATATTGTTTTTATTACTCTGTACACCAATAAAGAATTTATGCAACATATTATTATTTTTATTACTCTACAGACCATAAAACATATAACCCAATTCTTTACACGATTGAAGCAGCAAAATGTTGTTCTAAATAGTGAAACAAACAAATTATCAACACACATAGTTTCAGCTGATCTTTTTTTATTGATAACAAACTAATCCAATACAAAAGGATTTTTTTTTGATGGGTTTAGGGTTTAGGGTTGATAATTTGCAGTGATCAATAGAGGGCTGTAGGCTTTTATTAAATGAAAAGAACAGTCGTTACAAAGAAAAACACAAGAAACAAAAGAAAATTACATCTATTACACATAAGCTTCTATCCATTGAGTTAGCTGTTGGATATCTCTGCTTCTTGCACCAAGAATAATCTGAGCAAATTCCTTCCTGAAAATAACTTTGCAGTGATCAATAGAGGGCTGTAGGCTTCTGAATATGGCACCATAGTGAGTTCACATCAGAGGAACACGGTCGCAAAAACAGTAGAGTCGATGACGGAGGCTGTCTCGTCCATGCAATCGCTGCACACTGCGCAGCAGTTTGTGGGCATGGTCTACTAAGAACGTGGCAAGCGAGAGGCCCGCAGACTGCACAATAGGTTCCAGTGCCACTCATTCTCAGTGCCAACAATGTTGTATACACTATACAGTACTCGAGATTCAAGAACCGAGGCTAAACAGGAAATGTCCTTGCAACCGATCTGATAAGCATCTTGAATTTGCACGTTTCTCTCATCCACTATTAGCTGGATGGATCCCTCCGCTTCGGAACTGATATATATAGGCTAGTTATGCATGCTTGCACTTTGAGTCAATTTATCATGTACTTCACATAGTTTACCCACTAATATGACAAGCCTTGGCAAGGGAGAGTAGGTCAGAACTTAAGAAGCTTTTTTCCATGGTCTGTTCAAACATGTTCTTGGCTATTGCATAGACTTCTTATTTGAACGGTTCCTTTGGCTGGTAATTATTGGTGGCATGTTGTAAACATGCAGTACATTTTTGTCATATTTATAAATTGTGCTACATGTCCGGGCGCATGCTTGTGTTGGAATTAACATGTACAATCCATTTTAAAAACCATGTCACTCGAAAGGTGATTGCCAAATAATAGAATTAGTCAATGTCAATCCATTTTAAATTGTTCCCATTTCTAATAAAAAAACAAATTCACATCTTTGTAATTTCTAGCCATACTCTCATTGGAAATCAAAGTTCTTTGTTGCAAAATCAACGCTGAAACACTAGTGTGCTGCATCTTATTCTTTATTAATTGTAAATGCCCTCGATTTCCAGCGATATTCTCCTATGCATAGTGGCTAGCCATTAGATCAATGGATGTGAATCCCTTCAGGAAGTGAATGATGCATCTATATGCAGAGAAAAAGCTTATATGAGTACCTAACAACTTCATTCATGCTACTATCAGGCAAACCACGGAGAAATTAAAAATCTTGAAGACTGACCAAGAACGAGCAACAGATTACACTTCCCAATCTGCCTCGCACAATATTGTCTTGTTTTGTCAGCCTGGCAGACGCAGGAACATCCGTGCCAGACCACCCTAGGCGACGACGCCATCTGCTGAGCACGATGTTACCATCAGACACTGGAGGTCAGCAACAAGAGGTAGTAGGATTTCCATGAATGCCGCCTATTTTTAAATTGTGCTTCACTCGCCATTTAGCTTTCGACAGTATTTTTTGCATTTCAATTCCTTAGAGGTTTTCCAACAGATAGGTGATGTTGTCTGTGTATATATAAGCAAAGGGAGCTTGTCAGCAGGGACATCTAGCTCTTGGTAAATTTCAACTGTTGACACGCTTCTATCTTTATTGCACTACTGAAAAACAATTATTAGTCATAAACAATTTCAGCTGCTGCGCTAGCATGGCCATAGAGAAGCCATAATTGCCAGGTATGGAAAGTAGAAGATGATCATCATTAAGCCAAGTGTAATTAGCTCAGGCATGTTAGGGATGCACGGGGTAATTAATTATTTGCGCGACAGCTATTACCTGTGTCTTTGTTGATGGTCACTCGTTACAGAAATATTTTTATACTCACTTTTGTGACAACCAGATCATAGTACGAGATATGATGTTTGTTTATAGCAACTGTCCAGCTGAAAACTTCATCCGTATTACACAGCTATTTTTCTATATATACGCTATTGGGATGATAGGATGGGTTCCCGATCTCATGTTTCATGCAAGAGAAGTGAGGTTCCCAGCTCCTGATATAAGGAGCCTGTAGCTCTTGATTAATTCACTAGTCTTGTGGCCACGCTATTAGTTTTGATCGTCGCAATCATGTGATCCAACTACATGAGAATGAGTGGCACTAGGAAAACCGCGAATGGAGATGCATTGGATTGTGTTGTTTACTTTCAGAGAGCATCATCCTGGTAGACCACATCGAGTAGATGAGCAGCATGATTTAGTCGGAACAGAACTAGCATCTGTCTTCTCTTTCTGTAATCAGTTTCCTAATAGCATCAGGGAAAAGAGGTAGTAAGATTTCTCTGAATGCCGTCCATTTCCTAATTGTGCTTCACTGCTTCAGTCGCCACATAGCATTTAACAATATTATTTTTTTGAGGGTAACATTTGAAAATATTATTACATTTCATTTTTGCGACATCCAGCTCATTATACGAGATATGATGTTTATCTATAGCACAACTGTCCACAATACACTTCTTTGAGTAATCAGCTAGCTGCTTCGTGATTTTTTTTTAACATAGCTGCTTCATGATAATGAATGCAAGCTACGCTTCAACAAATTAGGAACTATTAAGAAAAATGAGATTGTCTGTCGTTACCTTCTACCAGGTCCAATGGTTCTTCAGTGATCTAGAGACAGAGAATCCAAGGAAGAAAAGATCCGAGACCTCATTGTAACTCCTAATGATACGGATTCAAAAGCAGTACTACTAACAGTATTGGAAATACTTCTTCCATGCAAGCTTAGAAGTCATGTTGATGTACGATGTAGTACTCATAAATCAGAATCGCACCTTACTTTTAATCAAGGAGTCAGTTTGTTAGAACAATTACAGGCTAAACTTTTTATGGGCTAAATTATTCATTATAAAATTTGCTTAAGTTGATACAAAAGGATAATAATACTATTGGTTCACAACAGGTCCGTTCATGTCCATCGTGTATAGACAACGTGGTAACAAATTGTCACTGATCTGCTGTCCGGCAAACCACAGAAAAATAAAAATCGTAAAAAACTCAAAAGAACCATCAACTGAGTAAACTGCCCATTCTATCTTGCGCAATGTTGTCCAGCTTTCTCTGACAAACCGAGGAAGGCAGAAGGTAGTGTTTGCCTGCATGAATCTTTGGTGGTTTGATTCACTTTGCATGCGTACATGGGGGATGATGCATCGGTTTTTCTATTCACTGGAGATGTTAATCATTCGCGGACCACCACCTCCACCTTTCGCTCTCATGGCTCTTGGTTTCCTCATTGGCACATACTATGCTCGCTAGTGTCTAGTCTTTCCACTCCTTCTCACTCTCCACGTCAGATGAGACAACAGCCAGCAACGCAACCACTAAGTGACCCTAAGTATCAAAGAGAACATGGTAGCGGGATTTTCCTGCATGCCTCCTATTTCTAAAATGTGCTTCACTCGCCTAATAGCCTTCAGACATATGTAGGTATTTGAATTCCCAACATATTTGGGCGACACAGAATAGGAAATGTATTGGGGCATATATAGAGAGGGGGAGCTTGTTGTCAGGGTAATAACTAGCTCCCAATACAGTAGTCAGGGTTAAGAGACTAGCTGAATACACTATTGCACGTGGTATTCATGGAAACAACGCAGCGTTTTTCCCATTGGTGAAAAATGAATTATTCATAGTGTCACCCACTACTTCATAAATCATTTTACAAGACAGCCTAAACTTAACCGTGACGGGCGTCAAGTTTGCCCGACATGGTTAATACCCCTGATTAATGGCGGCGGGCGTTTTTTTTATTTATCGTGGCGTATGATGTAGTACTCATAAATCATAATCACACCTTACTTTTAATCTAGGAGTCAGTTTGTTAGAACAGTTACAGGCTAAACTTTTTATGGGCCAATTTATTCATTATAAAATTTGTTTAAGTTGCTACAAAAGGATAATAATACTATTGGTTCACAACAAGTCCATTGAATCCAACGTGCATAGACCATGCAAAGAACAAGGAACAGCGTACACTCATAATCTCGCACAATGTTGTCCGGTTATCTCTGACAAAAAGTTGTACAATTAGCACACAATAGTCAAGGCCATCAGCAGAGGGTTGCATGCATGCATCCTCATAGTTTGATTCAGGCATGCTCGCCTGGTTCTAGCCTTGCCAATCCTTCCCACCTCAACGTCAGATGAGACCGTCCTCAAAGTTTGATTCAGGCACCGAACATGACTTTGTCCTCTAGACTCCCTAGCCAGACTCAACCAGGAGGTATTAGGATTTTCCTGCATGCCTCCTATTTCTCAATTGTGCTTCACTCACCTAATAGAATTTGGCCATGCATATGGTATTTAAATACCCAACATATTTCGAAGACATAGTAATAGGTGAAGTAGTGGTTGTGCATATATATAAAGGGAGGTTGTCAGCAGGGGTAATTAGTTCTCAATACATTAAAACAACAGCTATATATTCATGCCAACAACCCAGCGTTTGAAAAAGCTGGATAGAGGTCTTGTTAGTACATATTGGGAAGATAAATTCCTTCATAAATTCCCTCATTATACGGTTCAACCAAGAGATAGAAGTATTTCAGACCACACCCCATTGGTACTCAACACAGGAGCTTCCACTCATCAAATCGAACAACGACCCTTCAAATTTGAGAGGCGCTGGTTCACTCGAGATGGTTTCTTTGATATGGTTGTCGACATTTGGCAATCTGACAACTCAGGTGGTTCACCATTAGAGAGGTGGCAAAGTAAGATGCGTAGGCTCAGAAAACATCTCAGAGGTTGGGCTATGCATACAGCAGGGGCTTATAAAAAAGGAGAAGAAGAACTCAAGTGGTATGAGATCAGCTAAGGTCAAAACCCTCTTAGAAGGGGATAATAACACAAGGTTCTTCCACCTAGTGGCTAATGGTAGGCATCGAAAACAACACATTTGTAAACTTGAAAATGATCAAGGTGTTCTTATTGGAGATGACCAGCTCAAAAAGCCATATTACTAAATACTATAAAGAGCTCTTTGGCTCTCCAGATGCCTCGGAGATTACACTTATGGAAGATCAAATTTTGGATATTCTGCGGGTATCTCTAGAGGAAAATGACTTCTCATTACTGACTTCACTGAATCTGAAGTGAGGTCTGTTGTTTCTCAAATGAAGCATAACAAGGCTCCAGGCCCTGATGGATTCCCAACGGAATTTTATCAAGTGTTTTGGACTCTGATTAAGGATGACCTAATGGCCTTGTTCTCTGATTTCCATTGAGAAGATTTAAACCTATATGGTTTGAATTTTGGGATTATTTCTCTAATTCCAAATGTCCAAGTGGCTAATAAAATTCAGCAATATAGACCAATTTGTGTCCTAAACGTCAGCTTTAAAATTTTTACAGAAGTGGCCAAGATTGTGGTGAGTCCTATGCAAACTACCTGTATGCCAGCAGGAATATCATGGAAGGAGTAGTTATTCTACATGAAACTATCCATGATTGCACACTAAGGGCGTGTTTGGTAGAGCTCCAGCTCTGAAAAAACAACTCCAAAGCTGCAGATCCGCGCAGCTCCACTGTGGATCTGAGATCCTGACAAGTGTTTGGTACAGCTCCGGATTTTCCACCATCCCTATGAAATCTAGGGCCCGCATGTTAGGCGATTAGAAAAAAAAAAAATCTTCCTCCTTCCTATCCGGCGGGACTAGGCCTCCACCATACCCAAGTTGCTCGCCATGATGCCGACGATGGCCATCCTTGACATGTCAAGGACTTCTATAATAGAGAATTTTGGGAGCTCGCCGGCGGCCGGAGACTCTCGGATCTTCTACTTTGTACAACAACCTCACGGGTCCCATGCCGGAACAGCGTCCTGCATTCCATCAACCCCAACGAGCTGACAGGCAACGCCAGGCTATGCTTTGGGAGCCGCGACATGGGAGTGGCTGTGCGGCCTGACGGCAGCTCGTGCCTGTAGCACATCGCGGTGGGCTGGTGTTGACACCTCTTAAAGCATAAAAATACAAGTTTAAAAACATGAATTAAGGGCTAAAGTCAAAGACCAAACATAAGTCTAGGGGGTCTAACTAACATAATTCCACGAGTTTGGGTATACGTGACTTTTACAGGGACCTAATAAGTAAATGCAGAGAATAATGGAGAAAGTTCCGAATATACAAGGCCTATGAGGACCCGGACTTATCCGTGAATCAATTCAACCCGAAAAGTGGACTAAAACATTCTAGAAGACACCAGAGGACAGGAGAAGAAACGGGAAGCCGAGGTGGCAATCCACCCTGGCGCTCGCCGCCCTCCACCCTGGCGGCCGCCAGGTGGGTCCCACCACTCAGCCTCACATTTTTATGTCGGTTCACTACCGACATTGAGGTTGTATCTACACCGTTGCCAAGCTCGGTTTGATCCAAGGGTTGACGTTCATCGCCAAGTACTATATAAGAAGAAGACCGGTGACCACGAGGCTCATAACAATTTCATTATCAACTCATACCCATCAAGTTCAGCCAAGTCTAGACATAAGCCCTAGTTCATAATAGAAGTAATTAGCTACCTAACTAGTTCTAGTTGAAGATCAAGTTCATCTTAAGTTCCCCGATTAGTCAAGAAGTAGCAAGGATCGTTCTTGAGACTTCTCTCTTGTATTCAAAACGTAAGTACTCTTATATTAGAATACAATTGTTATGGCTTTGATCTTTATAATTATTATATTCTTATTGATATGTGTTTTTGCTTGCTATGATTATATATTTAGTTTAGTAAGATTTCTTTATATTTTATGCATGGAATTGTATAGCACCCATATAGATGATCACTATGTGGGTGATAAGCAATGTAAAGCGTGGTGTTTATACAACGTTTATCCGCAATTGCACCCTATATTCCGGGCCGTGTGGTAGATCGCGGGAGTGACAAATCTGTTGAGTCCTTTGGAATCCACCCTCGAATGTAGGACACGTCGAGTTATAATTATGGTGATGGATAAGTTTAGTCCTTATTTGTCATTGGTAATGCTTGCCATGTGTAGAAGTAATTCAACCATGCCATGATAGCTAGATGTATTGCACTAATTGTAGTATTCATTGACATGTATGATTAGGGGTATCTTAGGAATATTCATTCTAGTCTAATTTATAATATGCTAACTTGCTTGTATGATTCTAGTAGCTTAATGATCTTAGACTTGGGTATTTATCAATTATATTATATTTATCCTATAACTTATCTTTGTTGAGTAATGTTAGATGCATATGGTTACTCTACATTATAATCTTTAAAAAGAGGATGATCTCATAGCTAAACCACAATATAAATCATTAGACATCCTTTTCTCTCTACCTTTCCATAGACTCCCTTCCACGTGGTAAAATATAAATACGATACTGGATTACTCCCCGGTGAAGTGCTACAATTGGTATTTCTATCCGCGGCGCTTGCGGATATCATGTTCATTCTTTTATCAAGGCCAATCAAGAATACCATGCCCCGTATTTCTTAGCGTTATTGCTAGGGTGACAGGACTAGTGTATAGATAATGCCTAGAAATGAGTGGTATACCTTGAGTACATATCCTAGTGAGATTAACTCCACTATGGATAATGTTACTATGATACATTCCACTACTAACACCGCTTAACTCCATTTTGTTGGATCATGAGGTTAATCCCATATCCAAGCTAACATGATTAGATAGATATCCCATATATATTTCTTTTTCGCCTTCCTAATTGGGATCGTGTAAGAAATATCAACAAGCATTTTCGGCGCCGTTCTTGGGAAGGCGTAGTCTATTTTAGAGAAAAATAAATTTTATCTTGGCTTTGTTTTTCAAAACTTTCCTAGTTTGGGAGAGCATAGTCAATCCTTCTATTTTCAAAAGATGTTTTCAAAACTTCAAAAGTTTTCTTGTGCTTCTTTCCAGCTATCTCTAGTTTGGGAGGGTATTAGCCAAAACTTAGACAATGTTATTTCTATTAAGTTGGTATTGTTTCTGACTTACTAGTTAGAAAGGGTGCTAGCCAAAAATCCTATAAACACATCATATAAGGAAACAAGAGAGATCCCTTTACATCACCTAATGCATTGAGAACCCATTATCACATACTCAAACAGGTTCACCCTTGTTCTTTATTTTGTTTTTATCTTATGCACGGGGAGAAATATATGTATGAGTAATAACCTTTCAGATAATTTTGTTGAAGATCTTGAAAATTAATCAGGCAGGCGAGCAAAACTCGGACAAACTCCAGCACCTACATTATCATCATCATCATCGTCGTCTGATAATCCAAGACCTCTGAATCGGAAGTTAATCAAGTTACTAAAGACTTGACCATCTCAATTTGAAGCTATGGCAACCAAGACACTTCTTGAATTTTCAGCTCCTACCACGGAAAACATTCTCACTGGTCCGAAGGTAGAGGTTGGAGACAAAGGCTTTGAGCTTAAGCCAGGGCTCATCAATTGTGGAAAGGCACATGAAGATGCTAGTGCTCATCTCCAACACTTTCTGGAGATATGCAGTACATTTACTATGAAGGACGTATCCTCAGATGCAATATTGCTCCGCCTCTTTCCATTCTCACTTTTGGGAAGGGCCAAGCAATGGTTTTATGCTACAAAAGATAAGAATACGACATGGGATATATGTTCCACAGCCTTTCTTGCTAAGTTCTTTCCTGTGGGCAAGACAAATTCCTTAAGGGGGAAGATATCAAATTTTCAACAACAGCATGATGAATCAGTCCCCTGAAGCATGGGAGCGTTTTTGAAGAATATATTTCAGAGAATGTCCACACCATGGGATGGAAAAATGGCTGTTGATGCGGACTTTCTATCATGGGCTTGTTCGGTGCTCGTGAAACTATGGATCCGCGTGGGTGGTGGTGCTTTCTTATCACTTACATTAACTAATGCCACGAGAACTTGTGGAGAAGATGGCTTCCAACCAAGGTTGGAGTGAAGAACGTCAAACTCGCAAAAAGAGGAATGCACCAGCTTAAAGAAGTAGATATGCTATCTCGCTAAAATGGACCTTATTATGAAGAATTTGGAGGATAGAGATCCTCAACCAGAGCGATTATGCAAATTCAAGACTCACATATGACATGTGAAGAACGTGGAAACTTAGGCCACACTGGAAGGAATTGCCCAGAGATCCCGGAGGACATCAACTTCATCAATAATAACAACAATAATTTCCGTCCTCAATGAGAATCAAGGTTGGAACCAACAGAGGCCCAATTATCAAGGTAACTATCAAGGAAATTACCAAGGTAACAATCCGGGTAACAATTTTAATACTTATCAACCTTCTTTAAGAGATCTTGTTGTTAACCAAGGTAAGACCATGGAGAATCAAGAGAAAGATAACAACTAATGATAAAGCTCTTGAACTTATCAATACTCGTTTAGAAAGCTTTTCTTCAGCTATAAAGAATCAGACAGTTTTAATAAGATGATAGAATCTCAGATTTCTCGGTTATTTGTTCCACTAACCACATTAGGAAAGATTAGGGACAGTAAAAAGAATTAGAAACTGCAAACCTTGTCGATATTTATAATGCAGTGTCGTTACTATAGAGAGACCTCGGGAAGGCTGTTGGTTGGATGACTCAATGCCACCTAAAAAGGAAGATCCAGGAAGGCCAGTCATCACAATCAAGATTGGACAACACACATTCAACAATGCTCTCTGTGATTTTGGCTCAAGCGTCAACATACTACCAAAGGTAATTTATGAAAAGATTTATAGTGAACCACTTTGGAAAACGAATATGTGCTTGCAGCTTGCAGATCAATCATTTTGTTATCCCGAGGGGATCCTTGAAGACGTGTGTGTGGGAATCAGAGGCTCATACGTGCCAGCAGACTTCGCAGTCGTAGACACTGGAAGAAATGAAAGAGCAACAATCATACTTGGTAGACCATTCTTATGCTCAGCTAAAGCTATCATCTACGCAGACAGTGCGAAGATTGTATTCAATATCAAAGGGAAAAAGGAGAAATTCACTTTCAAAGACAAGGTACAAAACTCTCTTACTTATTCCCCGAATACTAATCAATATATTGTAGAATCAAAGATGGAGAGCTACAATCAAAATAAATGGAGGAATCAGAATCAGAACAAGAACAAGACGGCTCAGCCTACAAAGGTAATGGTAGTAAATAAAACAACATCTTATAATGACCATTTACTTGAATATCCAATGCTTCGTCAGCAAGATGATCCAGGTACTCCTACCATCGCATGTTCTATTCGATGTTTAACTTTCTATAATACATATTGCGATCTTTGGATCCGTGTTAATATAATGGCAAAGGTTATATATGAATTACTATTTGGAAAATTGTCGTTGCAACCAATATATGTGCAGCTACGGATGGCGAGACCAATCCTATAGAGTTCCTGAAGGAATTGCCAAGAATATACCAGTCAAGATTATGGACCACTATGTTCTTACTGACTTTGTAGTCATGGACATGGGGAGAGAAGTAGATCCTCTATTAGTGCTTGGGAGACCATTCATCAACACTACTCGTGCAATTATCTACATCCATACGAGGAGAGATTCATTTCCACTTTCCTAAGGAGAAGGTACGTGTTTACTTTAATAGTTATAATGAGTATACAAATCCTAGGGGAAAACCGGGACAGCTCGTCGCCGTCATAATAGAAGATGGACGAAGAATTTAATAGAAGAAGCAAAGGAAAATGAAGAAGCTAAAGCTCTTACACCTACTACATCCACGGAAAAAGAAGAAACAAATACCTCAAAGAAGAGTACATCATCCAAAAAGATGGAGGAAGAAGAAGACATCTCGAGAACATCATCGAAGAGACAATAGAATCATCGATTGCCACCGATTGTGACCACCGATGTACCATGGGAGTAAAGAACAGAACTTGGAGTCTTGTTCGGAGGACTCTAAACACCGAATCCTCACCGGAAGGTAAGTCGGTAAGTTATCCATATTTAAATTCTTGCATTGCATATTATCTTTCTATATCATGTTTATTCTGTTTTAGTATCATATTTATGCATTTGAAAATAACAAAAATATGTCTTTTGTGAAAACCTTTTAAGCCCCATGCTAATATTCCTAAGGCTAATACCTTTAGGCTATTTTTTGTGGTGGTATAAAAATAAAAATAAAGATGCATAAGTACTTACACAAAGTTATATTTTATTTTTTCTTATATATAAAAATAAAATAAAAATTTGCAAAATAAAAAAAAAAAATATATATCCCAGGCGACCTAAGCAATGTGGTTTATTTCTAATGCTTAATCAAGTTCCACTAGCTTTGTTGTCTATTTTGAGATTAATGATTTCAAGAGGAGAAGAGATATGTCAAGCATCACACTTGATACTTCAACTTCTACATCATTGAAGATTACACTCCAATCTAGCTTGGGGAGTGCAACCCCGATTACCCAGATAAGTATCCTACTATTTATCTATATTATTATATTATTGTTAGCTAATATTTTGTTTGCCAGAAAGTTTGTTAAGAGTCTAGTTTTTATATAAAGTTTTTATAGTCTTTTGTTAGAGTGAGAATAAAAGGATCAAAGAGAGTGCACATTAAAGTTTACTTTCCTCAACTAAAAGGAACCTTAAAATTTGTCAACAAGGAGATGATGAATAGTTGCTCCGTTGTTATGCTTTTCTAGTACCTAGCTTTCAAGCTTAATTTCTCTCGAGCTCCATTTGCAAAATTAATATTTACTTTGAAACCTGAAACAAAATGAGTTGCAAATGCTTGCTCTAAAGTCTAGGTAATTGACCGATATGATATAGTCCGAGCTGCTATTTGATCTTACTCCTAGTGACACTAGATTTACGGAGATTTATATTTTGAAAATTGAAAATGCACATGATAAGTTCCTGTATGACAAGAGTGTGAACCTCCTACCACAGCCATATATACATGCTAATTTAGAATAGGAAAAACCTTTTTGAAAATATATATATATATATATAGGTCGCTTGCTTTGCATTGAGTTTGTTCAATCTTTTGTCGACCCTTAGAAACTTGTCATTACGATCATGTACACTCCACTCGCTCCACTTACTTCATTTCATTATCATCCACTCACTCTAGCAAAGCAAAAATGTTCTACTTCTATCGGGAGAGCAACCAAAAACATTTACTATACCTCTCAAAAAGTTATTGCAAAAAGAGAGCTGGGTTGTGTATCTTTAAAAAGAAAAGAAAGGGAGATGAAAAATGGACAAAAGTCCTACGGGCGAGTAGAGCCTACCTCCCTAAAGAAAAGAGATGAATAATGAACAAGTGTCCGAGGGTCAAGTAGAACCCACATCTTTATAAGAGAGGAAATAATGGACACAAGTCCGAGGGCTAGCAGAGTCCACCTCTCTTGTTAAAAAAAAGAAGAGAAAGAAAGAAAGAAAGAAAGAAAGAAAGAAAAGAAAGAGATACAACCCGGGTTCTCTACAAAAATTTTAAAGAGAGAAGAATTCCTAAAAGGAGCAAAAGTAAGATTTCCTATCTATTCTATTCATAGTTCACTACATTCCATATTATTTTTACTCTATCCACCATACACATGCACCACTTGATCAGTGTGACTTGTATCTTTGGATCCATTGCTTGAATTTACGATATATGCTTAGTAAGAGAAAAATTATTTTCTCCTACCTATGAGCTCCAGATATATAAGCCTTAGATATCAGGTGAGAGAGAAGAAGGCATAGTATACTAATGCCTTAGTTAAAAATGTTACATATTATGAGAGTAAGGCAAATACTATATTATTGCCTAAGAGAGGATCCACAAATACCACAAATGAGAGATTAGAGAGAGTCATACCGAGGAACTTTGAGTTTTATTTAAAAATCAGCAAAAACTCCGAAGGATAGTTGATCAAAAGAGTTTGAGATTTAGTGCTTGACTTGACTTGTTCTATCTTTCAATTACCTAAGATTGTAGAAAAAGATATAAAGCTCCAAAAGGTAAGAGGTAATTGAATAATTAAAGTTTAAAAAGTTTATCTTTATCCGGAGAGAAATTTTGTTTGAAAGCATGTGTACTTTTGAGGTGTGATAGCGTTGCGGCAACTCCCCGATCCAAGTAAGTAGTTTATAATATTTTGTGTCTTGCTAAGAGACTAGCAAGAGGTAAGCTTGGGGAGCTTGTTGACACCTCTTAAAGCATAAAAATACAAGTTTAAAAACATGAATTAAGGGCTAAAGTCAAAGACCAAACATAAGTCTAGGGGTCTAACTAACATAATTCCACGAGTTTTGGTATTCTCGTGACTTTAGGGGACCTAATAAGTAAATGCAGAGAATAATGGAGAAAGTTCCGGAATATACAAGGCCTATGAGGACCGGACTTATCCGTGAATCAATTCAACCCGAAAAGTGGACTAAAACATTCTAGAAGACACCGGAGGGGACGGGAGAAGAAAACGGGAAGCCGAGGTCGCAATCCACCCCGGGCGCCCCCGCCTTCCACCCTAGCGGCCGCCGGGTGGGTCCCACCACTCGGCCTCATATTTTTTATGTCGGTTGACTACCGACATTGAGGTTGTATCTACACCGTTGCTAAGGTCGGTTTGATCCAAGGGTTGACGTTCATCGCCAAGTACTATATAAGAAGACCCGGTGACCCTCGAGGCTCATAACAATTTCATTATCAACTCATACCCATCAAGTTCACCAAGTCTAGACATAAGCCCTAGTTCATACTAGAAGTAATTAGCTACCTAACTAGTTCTAGTTGAAGATCAAGTTCATCTTGAGTTCTGATTAGTCAAGAAGTAGCAAGGATCGTTCTTGAGACTTCTCTCTTGTATTCAATCTGTAAGTACTCTTATATTAGAATACAATTGTTATGGCTTTGATCTTTATAATTATTATATTCTTATTGATATGTGTTTATGCTTGCTATGATTATATATTTAGTTTAGTAAGATTGCTTTATATTTTATGCATGGAATTGTATAGCATCCATATAGATGATCACTATGTGGGTGATAAGCAATGTGTAAACGTGGTGTTTATACAACGTTTATCCGCAATTGCACCCTATATTCGGGCCGTGTGGTAGATCGCGGGAGTGACAAATCTGTTGAGTCATTTGGAATCCACCCTCCGAATGTAGGACACGCCGAGTTATAATTACGGTGATGGATAAGTTTAGTCCTTATTTGTCATTGGTAATGCTTGCCATGTGTAGAAGTAATTCAACCTTGCCATGATAGCTAGATGTATTGCACCAATTGTAGTATTCATTGACATGTATGATTAGGGGTATCTTAGGAATATTCATTCTAGTCTAATTTATAATATGCTAACTCGCTTGTATGATTCTAGTAGCTTAATGATCTTAGACTTGGGTACTTATCAATTATATTATATTTATCCTATAACTTATCTTGTTGAGTAATGTTAGATGCATATGGTTACTCTACATTATAATATGTAAAGAGGATGATCTCATAGCTAAACCACAATATAAATCATTAGACATCCTTTTTCTCTCTACCTTTCCATAGACTCCCTTCCCCTGTGGTAAAATATAAATACGATACCGGATTACTCCGGTGAAGTGCTACAATTGGTATTTCTATCCGCGGCGCTTGCGAGATATCATGTTCATTCTTTTATCAAGGCCAATCAAGAATACCATGCCCCGCATTTCTTAGCGTTTTTGCTAGGGTGACGGACTAGTGTATAGGTAATGCCTAGAAATGAGTGGTATACCTTGAGTACATATCCTAGTGAGATTAACTCCACTATGGATAATGTTACTATGATACATTCCACTACTAACACCGCTTAACTCCGTTTTGTTGGATCATGAGGTTAATCCCATATCCAAGCTAACATGATTAGATAGATATCCCATATATATTTCTTTCGCCTTCCTAATTGGGATCGTGTAAGAAATATCAACAATTTGGCTTTGTCGCGGCAATGTGCGCCGCCGTCGCGCCCGTGTTCACAAACGGTCGGTCGTTGGGTGGTACGACGATGAGAGCCTCGGCTTGGTATTCGGGCGCCCGAGGTGACCGTGGATGTGCTGAAGGAGGTAGCGGTGCGGCGCCGGTGGATGGTGACGCCGGGCGGCCCGAGGTGACCGTGGATGTCTGAAGGAGGTAGCGGTGTTGGGTCGGCTCCGACACGCATTGGACATCGTGTGGCTGCTGGGGTATGTACAACAACGACGCAGACGCCATGATGTAGGAGATCCTCAAAGCGAGCCCCGCTTGCGGAAATAACGATAGCGACATCGCGGCGGTCACGATCTCATCGCCACGACCGATGAACCACCACCCGCCCCATTTTTGTCGCCGCGCCATATCCGCACGGAGCCCGTGACGTACGAGGTCCGCTCGTTGGTCCAGTCGGGCGGTGCCGGGGAAGAGAGTTCAGGTGGCACTTGGGAAGGAGAGTTTGGGCGGCGCTTGAAAGAAGGTGTGGGCGGGGCTGGGTGGGAGATACGCTTAAAAAAAAGAGAAGGAAATAAAACCAATCAATCATTTTCCACTAATGAGTGGCATTGGTGGGTAATTTTTCCAAGTCCAACAAATCTAATTTCGTGGAGCACCTTTTGAGATACTCCACAAAATCCATGGATTTGGGGCCTGCTCCACCATATTTTTGGAGCAGATCTGCGATGGAGTTGTTGGAGCTAAAAGTGTTTGGCTGAAAAACTTGGAGCAGAGTTGGATTTTAGGATTTGGGGTTACGTGGAGCTCTGCCAAACACGCCCTAAGAAACAAAATGGGGTTATTTTTAAAATATATTTTCAAAAGTCCTATGATAAAGTGAAATGGTCTTTCCTTCAGCAAACCTTACACATGAAAGGTTTTTCACCAAAGTGGTGTAGGTGGATTGAAGGAATAGTCACAAGGGGGAGTGTGGGGATCAAAGTTAATGACAAAATTGGTCCCTACTTCCAGACTAAATGAGGACTCCAGCAAGGTGATCCTATATCGCCTATCTTATTTAACATTGTGGCTGATATGCTTGCTCTCCTTATTAATAGAGCAAAGGCCGATGGTCAAATAAGAGGCGTAATTCCTTATCTTTTTAGACGATGGTTTGTCAATTCTACAATATGCGAATGACACAATTATCTTTCTTGATCATGACCTAGAACAAGCAAAAAATCTAAAACTTTTGCTTCGTTCTTTCGAGCAATTATCAGGGCTAAAAATCAATTTGCACAAGAGAAAAATCTTCTACTATGGTGAGGCTAAAGAGATGGAAGAATTTTATACCAATCTCTTTGGTTGTAATATAAGCGAATACCCTTTTAGATATCTTGGGATTCCAATGCACCATGGACAACTCCTTAATACTTGAGAATGGAGACAAGTTGAATAATGTTTTGAGAAAAACACTCTCTTGTTGGAAGACCAAGTACTTTTCTTGTGGGGGACGTCTTGTCCTACTCAATTTGGTATTTAGCAGCCTACCCATGTTTATGATGTCTTTCTTTGAAATCCCTAAAGGGGTACTCAAAAAACATTACCGTTTTAGATCAAGATTTTTCTAGCCAGATCTTCGTAAACACGAGTACGACTTGCCAAATGGGACATATTGTGTCGCCCTAAGGACCAAGGAGTTCTTTGAATCCTAGATCTATATTTACACAACAAATACTTATTGGCCAAATGGTTGGTGAATTTGCTAAACATTCATGGTATGTGGAAAACTTTGTCGACAAATAAATATCTAAGATCCAAGTCCTCATCCAAGTACAAGCCAAACCTTATGATTCGCATTTTTTGAGAGGTCTCATGTGTATCAAAGATGAGGTACTGGCAATGGTTCCTTCAAAGTACTAGATGGAACCAAAACTAGGTATTGGGACGACACATGGGTAGGAATGGTGCCACTTAAAGTTAAATACCCATCACTCTATAATATTGTGCATGATCCTCATGCAACTCGCAAAGGTCATGTACACAAGCCCACTAAATGTGTCTTTCGAAGCGCTTTGGTGGATAACAAATTGTTTGAGTGGCATAATCCAGTAGCACAGATTTGCTCATGTTGAGATAGTGGAGGGTTCAAATACCTTTAAATGGAACCTAACCAAATCTGGTTTATATTGTGTTAGATCGCTCTATCAAAGCATCTTATTGACACACCACCACCATTTCGACATAAGATGATCTGAAAATTAAAAATTCCTATAAGGTAAAGATAACCTCGCTATGAAAAATTGGAAAGGCAGCCTCAAATGTTGTGGCTGCAATAAGTATGAGACTATTCAACATTTTTTTTCCTTGATTGCCCTTATGCGAGTATGGTTTGGTGGATTATCTTTTTTGCTACTGGTTTGACTCCACCTAGATCGATTAGTTATATGTTTGACAATTGGTTTAATAATCAACAAAGTTAGATTAGGAAATTGATCTGGTACGGGGTTGTAGTTGTATTTGGGCCATTTGGCGTTGTCGAAATGATATAATTTTTAACAATGTCAAAGTGCAGGTCATCTTCAGGGAGCGTCTTCTGGTGCGTTTTTGGCCGCAGATTGCAGCGTCATGAGCAAGCGAAGAACACACTCTCTGTTATGAGCAAAAAGAATGAGTCAATTGCTTTGGAGATATCTAGAGGAGGGTGGAAGCATATTTATCGTTTGCTTTAGTTCTATTGTCTATTCTAGAGACTGGTTATACTCCTTTTTTTCGTCTGAATTTTTTTGTAATAATTGGTTGTGTACATCTTCGGGCGTTGAGGCTGGATGCTTTTCATCCTTTATCTAAAAATCATGGTTAAATAATGCACAAAGCCTTATTCTTCTGATCCAACAAGATCAATATTTTGGTTATATATAAATTACTTTTGTTAATGCAAGATGCACTCCTGCCATGTCCGTGTCAGGAACAAGATGGCAAACTTTCTACCTTGCATGCGGACCATTTGCGATACGCCTAGCCAAGATGTTGTCAGATTTTGTGACAATATTTTTGTTGTCAATTTTACAGAAGATAAATATGTCTTTAAAATTTTAAGAACACATGAAAAATGGTCGGCAAACAACTTGGATATCTGTTATGCCACAATTTCATATAAAATTATATTTATACATATTTTTTTGTTCAATTTAAACGATCTGCTTTAAAATTTATTTTATGTAAATGATCATATTATATAGATTAAATCATGTGTCAAACCATGTCTTTTTTCTGATACATTTAAAATGTATCAATGCCATATGGACATGGTGTTTCTAGGAACTGGCAATCACTGTTAGTACAAAAATATACGAAGTTGGAAAATTTGAAAGAAGGATACAAGATTCCCTAGGTTGAAGTTTTTGGAGATAGGTTATTGCAAAACATGCGTGAGCACCGAGCACACTAAAAAGAGGGCGAGCATAATGAACTGAACATGGATGCATGCATCGGTGAGCAGTCTATATATTTCAGCTCCAAATACATGACTACATTATTCCATTAAACTGTTAGTTCGATGGGGGAACCATACATGTGCAGCTCACATGCCATCTGGGTTGAACATCAGAGAGGTTGTGTGATTGTTTTCGTCTGTTTCAAATCATTCTTCTATATTCCATGAAAATTGTTCAAATAATAGATGTAACAGGACTTATGGACATTCTTAACTTAGTAGGCATGCATGATATCTGTGCAAGGCAGCTGGGACCAAACCCATCCATCGTGCAGCTCTTGAAAAAATATGCATAGTGACTCTGCTTTTATGGTTATAGTTGTCTCGAGTATAGAGGAAGGTTTAATTGGCAAGCTGCACTGACGTGCGAGCAGCCCACCCGAGTTCTAATCCAGCTCAATTCATGCACCTCACCGATGATCAGGACTTGTCTGGAGTTTCTTTAGGGCCTAGCACAGATGGACCCGAGCTCGCACCAACCCGACTTCTAATCTAGCTCAATTTGTGAGCCCCACCGGTGACCATGATTTTTCTAGGGTTTCTTCAGGGCCTAGCACAGATGGACCCGAGCTCGCACCCACCCAAGTTCGTTCTAATCCAGCTCAATTCGTACGCCTCACTGGCGACAAGGATTTTTCTGGGGTTTCTTCAGGGCCTAGCACTCTGCTTCCTATATGTTGTAGATCTAGTATGTGCGCATGTAGCATGGTTTAAGTTGGTGCATTAGTTCACATATTATAACTTGTACTTAACTAGGAGATACAAAAAGTTGTGGTTGCATTCATGGCCTTGTACATGTTCACTGTATAGCTGATTTACACTTTTGGGTGTGGTCCGAACATGGGTAAATGAAAATTTAATTTACATTGACATCTAAAACACAAGGCGTTTATTTATTTCAAAACAGACCTTTTCATTATGTCAATCCGTCTCCTGCATCAGTTACATTGTAAGCATGAGCTTGTCTATTCTCACTATAGCTCGGCCATTCCCATATATAGGAGCCTCAACATTTGTGCTTTGCATCGATCATACGCCTTACTAATTTATAGGCAACTCATCTGAGACACCTATGCTCAGCTGTATAGATTTCATTATTATGCGAGTGTGATGCATTATCAATAGAAGCACAGTATTACTTGAAAACAGATTTGTCCATGTTTTAATGGTCTCATGGGAGTAGGTGCTGGATCAAGAAATTAGAAGGACAGCCACGGTCTTCCAACGTATTAGTATCCCAAAAAATCTGTGGTGTATATGACATCAATCAACCCCTACAGCTCTCGCCATTTTATTTGTTGGCTACCGGACACAGGATTATTCCTGACAGTTTTCATGTTTCGTGTAGGTTTCCTTTAAACCGTCAGGAATTGGTATCTTATGCATGTCAGCTTCTGGAAACTCACAGGAAACGTAAGAAACCGTCAGGAAAATTCAGCACGGACTCGTGAGGCCAAACCGACATAATTGTGGCCGAGGCCCAATACACCATGCATGGCCCATATTGAGACATAAACGAGACTCATTTTAAAACCCTGACAGCCGTCCGTCAGGAATAATGTACTTTTCCTGTTGAGCTGTTCCTGGCGGCTGCCGACAGGAATGCAATTCCTGATGGTTTTTTTGGGATTTCCTGACGGTTTTCGGCCGTCACGAAAAACCTATAGTCTGGTGGGGACTTAGGTCTCAGGGCAAGATAGTGTGTCATAGAGGTGGTAGAGAACACAAGGTAGTGAATTGGAGCGAAGACCTCAATCTCAGTGATCTCCTCACAAGGCCTGAAAGCTACACTATGCCGAGCTGGAGCTGCCTCTGATGTTGTGTAGAAAAAGTTTGCACGACGGATAAAGGTGATGGACATCGGCACACACAAGATGCAACAGAATATAAAAAAGCTGGAAGTAGAAACTAATACATTCATGTATATAAAAATAAAGTATTTGCTACCGAAGAACATCACGTGGTCAATATACATTACTACTGTCTTGGAGACGTTGTATTTAACCTGCAAACCTCATGGTCAATAATGACACCACTCTACTACGTAATAGTCATTCGTTACTACATATAAATGATAACTATTGATTATTTTCACTATATACAATGCTACGCTGTTTCTTGTACCTCAGTTAACATGTGCTTGTATTCTTGACCTTGTATATATTCAATACATATAGTTTGCAAGGACTTACTCTGCATCAGCTGGGGTTGGACGGACATTATAAATAAAATTTATGCATTGGATATACACAGATCTAAAACTCAAAGTGTTTATTTATTTGTAAGCAGAGCTTTCGTCCTTCATGAGTCTGTCCTCTTTTGACAATAGCCCCAGCCTATTGCCTATATAGGAGCCTCAGCTCCGGCCTCATGCATCGATCATACACCCTTGTTTACCAGTTCGGTGAGAACTAGGAAGGACAAATATTCACTACTACAGAATTAAACTTGCGCGGTGTTTATTTTTTTTATTTTCCGTGACGGGCATTTATAAAACCGCCACACAAAATAGTTGGCGTGGCAGCCCCCCGCCAGGGCAATGCCCGCCACGGTTAATCGATTAATCGTGGCGGGCATTGTAAAGTGCCCGCCACGGTTAATGTATATTAACCGTGGCGGTTTTATTACAATGCCCATTAACCGTGGCGGTTTTATTACAATGCCCGCCACGGAAAAGTCCGGTCTATAAATACAGCCCCAACCTTCTTCTTCCCCACGGGATTTTCACCATTTTCTAGGGTTTTGAGCTTCAAAACTCTAGAAATCACCATTTCTCGGGGGAGGTTTTGCTCTTGGTTTTATTGAAGTTTGGCACCGCTAGGGGTATTTCTCCTCTTTCTCCCCTCTTTTCTCTCCCCCTCTCCCTCTTTCTCTCCCTCTCCCTCTCTCTCTCTCCCTCTCTCTCCCTTTGAGATTTAATTGAATGTGGTTTGTGCTCTCTATCTTCCCCCCTCTCTCCCCCCCCCTCCCCTTTTCTCTCTACCCCCCTCTCTCTCTTCCTCTTTCTCTCCTCTCTCTCCTCTCTCTCTCTCCCTTTCTTTTAAGATATAGTTTTGATCTCTCCCCTCTCTCTCTCCCCTCTCAAGCTAGCTCCCTCTCCTCTCTCCTCTCTCCTGTCTCCTCTCCTTCTCTCTCTCCCTCCCCTATCTCTCTCTCCTCTTTGTCCCTCCCCTCTCTCTCCCTCTCATTTGAGTGTACGTGCTCTCTTTCCCTTTCTCTACTCCCTCTCTCTCTCTCTCTCGTATTCCTCTTTTGCACTTTAATAATCGATACTTCGATCTCTAATCATCGACGCTCTCTTTGCTTTGGTTTAATTAATTTGAGCAGGCCGTCATGGCGCCGAATAGGGATTGGATGTACAGGCCGAGGATTAGTTTGGATTTCTTTGATGATGTGCGAAAGAAGTTTATGCCCGTCACGCAGAAGCATCGAATCAGTCAGGGTTTGGAAGTAATGGTGTGCCCGTGCTATAGCTGCAAACATATGTTCTTACGCAAGGATGACGTCGTCGTGGCGCACTTGCTGCGGTTTGTTTTCATCAGGGAGCCGAGGTACACCGTGTGGACGTATCATGGTGAAAAAGAACCGAGTGTCGCGGCCGGTTCATCTGGAGGACCCCAGTCGACTGCAACGACGACTGAAACAACGGTGGTGGACGAAGGACAAGAACAAGTTGATAATCGTGATTACATCATTTGTAGATGAGCTGCCGGAAGACATACCGTAAGACAATGCGGGTGGAGAAGATGGTGAACAGTCAAGAGTTGATGACATGTCGCCCGAGGATGCTGACATCTTTTCGAGGATATTGCTAACCTCAAAGATGAAGATGACGTGTTGTTTGGCAATCCAAGATGGCTCGAGAATTTTAGACGGATGAAGCGGCGGCAATTGACCCTCTCTACAAAGACGACGGCAAATGTCGAAGCATTGCATGGTGCTACGTTTCAACCTTACGATGTTGATGCTGAAGGCTCACCATGGGTGGTCGACACGAGCTTCAATGACTTGTTACGGTCCTCGGTGACACTTTGTTTTACCCGAGGGGAATAAGGTGCCCGCCAATACCTATCGGGCGAAGAAGTTGATTCGGCCCCGTGGCTATGAAGCTTAGGAAGTTTCATGCGTGCCCCTAACCACTGTATTCTATACCGGAGTGACTATGCGGACTTCAGATAATCGTCCGCGATGCGGCGTGAGTCGTTACAAGAGGAATGCCGGCCGTCATGCCACCGATGAGGAGGGACCGTCGAGAGGGCCCAAGAAGCGTAAGACGGGCAAGAAGAAGCAGATGCCACCTCCCGAGGACGAGGAAGAAGAGGGTTACACCCGCAGGAAGATCCCCGCCCCTATCGGTGTGGTACCTACCCGTGCTCAATCGTCGCGTGCAATTTTTTGGGAACCCGAGGATGCCAAGCTGATGTCCCGCATGCATCGGCCGAACGCACGGCGGGCGATGGCAAGCCGCGACACCCCTCGGATGCCAAAACGTGGAAACGCATCGATGACATGTTCCCGAGTTTAGGGACGAGCCCAGAACGTAAGGTTCGCTTTGAGTACCGACGGGATGAACCGTTCGGAGACCTTAGTAGCTCGCACAAAGAAAGACCTGGCCACCACCCTCACCATATACAACCCGCCTCCCTACGAGTGTCTAAAGGGCAAATATCTTCTTCGGCCATGCTCATTTTACGGACCAAAGCAACCAAGCAATGATATAGATGTGCTCATTGAGCCAAGAATGGAGGAATTGGCAGAACTGTGGAAATGGGTCAAGATTATGGATGCGTCCGAGAAGAAGAAGTTCACTCTAAAGGCCATGATAGTGGTCACCATCAGTGATTACCCTGCTCTCTTTTCATTGTCAAGGCAGATTAAGAGGAAGACAGCTTGCACAGTTTGCATTGAGAATACCGCTCCATTTACCTTAGCAGATCCCAAAAGACGGTGTACATGAAGCATCGTAAATTCCTCTGCAAAGAACACAGGTACCGGGATACTTCGATGGATGAGTACTTTGACGGCGAGCCAGAGGCTGAATCGGAGGAGCCGGAAAGGGTAAAGTACGGGCCAAAGGTGTTTGAAATGGTGAAGAACATAAACCATGAGTTCGGAAAGAAGAAGAAAGCCGGTGGGCCAAAGGCAAAGAAGAAGCGGAAGCGGAACAAAATGGCAAAGTGGAAGAGGAAGAAGAAGAAGAAGAAGAAGAAGAAGAAGAAGAAGAAGAAGAAGCAGAACCCAATCCGGCACCGGCCAAAGTCCCATTCAAGAAGCAGTCGATTTTCTTTAAGCACCTGCCATACTGGAAGCTGCTCCATACACCCCATGCCATCGATAACATGCATCTACAGAAGAATGTCTTTGAGAGCTTGGTCGGGATTTTCCTAGACATCAAGACTAAGACGAAGGATGGTGTCAAGTCACGTCAGGATGTTGCCGACAATGGCATCAGGCCCGAACTTCACTTGACGGCCTCCGGGGAATAGCGGAAAAGTCAACCTTCCGGCCCGAGCTACAATCCGACACGGGATGAAAAGAGGGATTTTTGCAAATGGCTCGGGGATGTCAAAGTGCCGATCGGGTTTCGTTCCAACATAAAGAGCATTGTATCGATGAAAGACCTCACCTTTGTCAAACTTCAAGGCCCATGACCGCCATGTGATGCCGACGGTGTTCCTTCCATTGTGATTAGGTGCATCGCCCCGTAGTTCATGAAGATGGCCGTTACACGCCCGTGCTACTTTTTTAATCGCATCACGTAGAAGGTCATCGCTGAAAATGACCTCCCCGCGACCGAAAAGAGTTCATCGTGGAGACTATATGCCAGCTCGAGATGTGCTTACCACCGTCTTTCTTCGATATTATGCCACACCTCATGATACACATGGTCGATCGATAGAAGAACTGGGGCTCTCTACCCGCACGAGATGTGGACGAACGAGCGGTTCATGTCCTCTCTTAACAGATCCGTCCTTAACCGTGCATACCCGCAGAGGGCTCTATGATCGAGGCATACACAACACAGGAGGCTGTTATCTGCTACACTAGATACATCTGGGATGGAAATACAATCGGCCTTCCTGACCACTCGCACGAAGGCAGGACCGCGGGGATGGGCTGCGCGGGGAGGAAAGTACGGACCGATATAGAGCAAGAAACAATCGAACAAGCCCATGACGCTCCGAACCGCTTAGTATCAATGGAAACGTGGGTCGAGAAGCATCCGAGGAAATTCGCAAAGAACCGCGTGGCCGGGCGCACGGAGGGGTGGGTACCGAGACAACACCGCTCAATTTCACAACGTGGATCGGAGAACGGGGATACCCCTAAACGCGGAGATCAAGAATCGATGCTTGCATATGGCCCATCTAGCCAAATCATCACATGGCAAGGTTACGACATCAACGGATACGGGTTCCACACGAAAGAAAAGGACAACAAGAGCACGTCACAGAACAACGGCGTTCGGTATGAGGGCATTGACATGGCCACCAAGGAACTCAAGACATACTATGGGCAAATCCAGGAGATTTGGGAACTTGATACCCATTTTCCGGTGCCAGTGGGTCAAGCCAACGGCGGTTGACGTGGATGAAGTTGGGTTAACCACCGTTCAGCTCAAAAGTACTGGAGATGATGAGTGGGTACTCACAAGTCGCGTGGCCCAGGCAGCCTACTACCCGGTGCCCAACTCGCAGGGCAAAAAGCAACTACATGCGGTCGTGGGAGGGAAGCAAAGGATCGTGGGAGCCGATGGAGTGCAGAGTCCTGAAGATTACAACAACTACGCAGAGTCTACGCTCTTTACCGATCATCCAACCAAGATCAAGGAAGTCGAGACACGCGTATGGGGGAATGTCATCAAGACCAAGACAAAGCCCTGGTGCCGCACGGACGGTCAGAAGAAGACAGTGGCAGCCAAATATGTAATAGAACCAAATATGTAATGGAACCAAATATGTATGTCACGACATTTATGTAATGGAACTAAAAATATATTGGAGATCGCCGCATTGCTCGAAACGTCCCTGACTTGTCAATTAAAGACTGTATTTTTAAATCATGCAAGAACTATCCAAAATTCAAGTTTCACATTTTTCATGGGTACACATACTCATAGGGAGGCCACACAAAAAATTTTCAGAATTTTTGAATGAACATTTGAATGGTTATGAATTTTACAAATTCAATTTGTGAATCTATTTTGCGTGGCGGGCATTTTACAATGCCCGGTTAATCGATTAACCCACGCAAAATAGTGGCCTATATATAGGTGACAGGCATCGCAGATTTGGCTAAGTCCTCCGCCCGTTCACTTGTGACCCCGAAGGGCTGCCAAAATCGCCCATCGCCGCCGCCGCCGCCGCGCTCGTCGGTCCTGACCGCCTCCGGCCACCTCCGCCCTCCTCCTTCCTCCCCCGTCCACGCTCCTTCCTCCTCCCCGTCGTGCTCCACTCCGCTGCCACGCCGGGGCTCTGAACCCTAGCCGCCCCGTCGAGATCCACTCGATCCGCCGCCGCCCCATCGAGATCCACTCCGCCGCCGCGCTCGTCGGCACATCTCCGTGTGGTAATGGACCTGTATATGTTGGGATACAGAGGATATGAAAAGCAAGATATTAGAATCCGATGGGAAAACACCAGTTCATATTCATTCCAGCATAAAATGTTTTGGAGCCACGATGTTGTAATCTGTCCCTGTTTGGCACAGTGTATATGCCTTGCTGCGACTTGATGCTGGAAACAGAGCAGAAATTTCTGGCCGCAGAAGCTAGTGCACGGCAAGCAGCACAGCTGCTGCTGAGGAGGGTAAATAAAACGAAGTAATTTAATACATATTACTGCAATGATTAATTAACGGTTGCTTTTGGGATTTCACGGATGGTAGAAGTAATTTAATACGTATTAGTTTAATGATGCGGGGGCTGAACCCACCGCTAGTGACCGGTACCGAATCCGGTGGCATTGTTGGTGGAATGGTTTATTATGCACGGCTGAGCCAGCCTAAGAACCCGACCAGGAGAATAGAGACAGAGCTACAGGCTCTGAGTGGGACATGAACCAAAAAGTGGCTCTTGTGAAATTCAGAACGCAAAGTACCCCACAGCCCCCCCAAACCCGCAAACATAAACTGGCTCAATATGGTGCTCGTGTGAAATTGATTCAGTTCACTTGGTTCATAAGTTCAACACAAGTCCTTGCACGAATCGGAGCAACATAACTACCTATAGTTACCACGTACAAAAAGTTAAATGAGCAGACAGAACATGGTGCACCGATGTCGTCTTTGAGGATTCGAGCACTGGCGCTATCTCCATATCAAAACTGAAAGCAAACATATGTTATGCGTTGGTGCAACACCTGAAAGCAAACATATGTTATTCTGTGTGCCCATAATGCTGTATACAGAGCACTCAGGATTCAAGAGCCTATAGGGTAGACTGGAAATGTCCACGATTAGGTGGACGGATCCTAACCACTGGGAACTGATATAGAGGCTAGTTATGCATGTGTGCTTGCATTTTGATTCAATTTATTGTGTTCTTCACATCGTTAACTTCAGTTCCAACCAAATTATTACTCTAAATGGGGATCACGATTGTAAGACATGCCTTGGCAGAGGTGTAGGTCAGAACTTCATCAGTTTTTGTGGATGGAGGATTCAAGTACGTTCAGGGCTATTGTAGACTTCTTCTTTGAAACTCCTCTGTACCTACCTACTTCGCTGCAGAGATCTGACACTTAAAATTGAACTATTATCAGAATAATAACACTAAAGCCATAAATTTGGTTAGGATAAGGAACACCAGAAAACAATTCTTGTATTCATGTCCTCGTATATATTCACTATGTATAAGAGGTGAGGTTGACATACTCTGCTCGGGTTGGCCAGACATCAATAAATAAACTTTATACGTTGTTGTACGCACACCAAAAATTCAAAGTGTTTATTTTATTTCTATGAAGAGCTTTTGTCCTCTTTCGGTGTCACCTGCACGTGTTTTAAGTAGTTGCAATAGCTAGTTTTAGTCTTTCTCTTATCACTATAGCCCAGGCTTTTGCATATATATAGAAGACACATCCCCTGCCCTATGAATGAATCATACGCCTTTGTTTACCATTATGGTAGCCTTGGCGGTACAAGTTTGGTCATTGTGGGAATGGGACGCATCACGGAAATAGGCGACACTAGAAGGCAGGAACCCTGGTCTGTTCTTGGTTCAATGATCTACTGTAGATATGGGTCTTGGCTAGAGGATGAGATTACGACGACACCCGAATTGCCCGCTCGTACTAACATCCTGCAGAATTCATGATTTAGATATCTTGAGTCAGCAATCATAGAAGGTTAGTTGTGTGGCCAAAGTTTGGGGCCAAGCATAGAAGACACGATCCACTACCAGAATCCGAGGGTATGCTGTGGGGGCTCAGGCGACGGAGCAGGCGAGGGCTGAGGCAGAGCAAGCAAAGGCCGTCGTCCTCTCTCTGCATCACCTGCACATGTTGCAAGTACTTGTTGGGTGGCCGAGGTTCGGGGCAAGGCACAGGAAACACACGCGGTGTCGACTTGGATGGAAAAATGGTTAGGATCGGGATCGACATTGTACAGGGGCACGTTTCACTTGGTGATCAATTACAGTTCATGGCAACTAGGTGATCAATTACAGATGAGGGCAACCAAACACCAGCTTAGTTGCTTCAACTAGCCACCAGTGTTGCCTCTAGGATTTGGGTCTTCATCTCAGTGACTCTAGGTTTTGGTAGATATTTCCTTAAGCCTTAATTTATGGAAGTCATATTATAATTAGAGTATATATTCTCTTCTGGAATCCAATTAACTTCCAGCTGCATTAAAGCTAAGAAAAAATCTACTTGTCTTCATTATATTATGGGATTACTAAACAGTACAGCAGGCTGGGATTCATAGTGCAGCGTGAGCGTGAGAGTGTGTGCATGACACGCAGGTGCTGTGCTGCTCCACGACACTCCGTCTTACTGACTGGGGCATACAACCTCTCCTTGCTAACATCGGTCCTCTGTGGAATCAGTGCTGTGGACAAGTTGAATGGATCCATGATTTTGCAGCAGATAAATGTGTTTGAAAACCCAATTTTGACTTGCTTGATCTTGCACACATATATGTTGGCAATAAATTTATGCGCTATGAACTGATGTATGCGTCGTGGCTCAATTTATGATGTTATTGAAGGATCACCAAAGCTCAATTTATCATGTTATTCAATGGATCCATGAATGTGCAGCACCTTCGTTCCAACAAAAAAAACATGTCTCTTCATTGTACACTTTTAGAAAGGCTGGCCTTCGTTCTGTGTGTACTTCAGAAACACTTCATTCTTGTACATTTCAATCTTATATTCTCACTCCGTATCATTAAAAGAAGTCACTTTGAGGTGTAGGGACAGCCATTTGAACAAATCAAGTCATCTTAGGTTTTTAATAAGGTTTTTGACAATATTGCCCTTGTCACTTTTGTTCGGTCGCACGGGGCAATAAATCACACTGCTTTCTTATTGCCTCCACTCAATAACGTCCGCTTCAATGCTTGTGCATGCCTCTGCTCGCTGCACACATGACTCAGAGGATGACGCCAAGAACATGTCTGAGGTCTCGCTGTTGGGTGATTGCTCAGCACAACACTTTATTGATGATGAAATGGTTTACAAAGTGGTCATTCAACATGGCGATTACAAAAGGAGGTCGGGGGTATTTATAGGCCCCCTGGCTTCGTAGCTGTACAAATGTTAAGAATTTCGAAGTGAACTTTTATGACGCAACTATTCTAGCGAAGACATTTCTCTTGTCTTCACAATGCTTCGTTCTTGGCTTTCATCTTCGCCATGTTCTTTATTCTTCTGAAAAAACGTCTTTTAACTTTCGCAGCTTAAGCCGACTCGACCGTCTTCGCTAGATACATCTGGACCCGATCTTCTTGGTTTCATTTTTATTGTTGGACCGCGAAGCCTACTCTTCGTGAAGTCACATCCGGTCTTCATATATTGTTCTCCACTTGCTAACAGTTAATGCATCCTGAAATTATCAAAGTCTGGGCGAAAGTTTAAAAATCAGAAATCAAAGTTAGAACCCAAGAGCAGCCCCTCGTGGGCGATGGCCGACTTCAAAGGCATGAAACCCACGAATCATAAGTTCTATCAAAACTTTGTTTTGATCCGAAAAACGTCGCCCAGCACTTTGAAGTTGGACTTTTATTTGAGTTGTGACTTCGCGATTTTTTTTTAATGGCTAGTTTGACCCTTTGACCGAAGAGGTCTATAAATAAAAGCACCCCCCTCCTGTTTTCTTCATCTTTTCGAAGAGGGGCCACCTTTTGAATTTTTTCCCGGCAACGCGAAGTCAAGTCTCGCGGGTTAAATTTTTTCTGCGAAGTCGAGTTTTTTTGTAGATCTTATAAGTCGTATATCTTTCTATCGAAGTTTCAAGAATTTTGTATCTTTCAATCTTTTCCACGAAGTTCCTATGACTTTGTTGGGTGTTTGTTTTTCTTTTTGTTTTAGCATGGCACTTGTCAAGATGTAGAAGGAGAAGCTAACTCACAACAGGATGACTCGAGAGGATATTTCATAAGTTTCTCGCATCGAATCTGAATTGTTACCCGATGATCGGATTTCTTTCATGTTTGGTCTCGAGAAGATGACCGAAGAAGATTTAAAAACAGATGGTTAAAGATGGAGTTCTTAGGAGGGACAGCTTCAGGCCAGCGGAGCCGGATGCTAGGGTTCCAAAACCGAAGCCTGATGAATGCATAGTCTTTAAGGATTTGTTTACTACGGGTCTCCGCATGCCAAGTTATCTGTCTTCTTGTGGGCTGTGTGGAGTCAGAATGTGAAACCAGATATCGACGCTTTTTGTTCTCTGTATGAGTTGCATACTCAATTTAAATCAAAGAAGATTGATCAGCGTACAGTGAAACTATACTTCGGATGTTGCGTTTTAAACCGCTTGGGGTCGAGGCAAATTTCTCCCGCCGCGAAGAACAAGTGGGCGGATGGGTGGACCAACTATTGGTTTTACCATAAAGTTCGTTTGGTTGAAGAGAACAAGGGTAGAAAGGGAGTTGTCAAGACTTATCCCTTAGCTTCGCGCATGCATCGGGAACGTTTTGTGTGCAAGCCTGAGCCTTCGCAGTCTAAGTCATGCTCTGAATGTTTGAAGGCTTTCAAGAGAGTTATATCCCAACAATCGACTCGAGATCTTGTTGAGGAATATCTTGCGGCCGAATTTGCCATTGAGACTTGGGTGGGACTTTCTTCGTTACCATACGAAGAAGATAAGGGAAAAAGATTATATTTTCCCTGATAGAGATACCGTGATACCTTCGCGGTTCAAAAATGAAGAAGAGTTTGTTGCTGATGTTGAGAGCGAGCTGTGGATTTGCTTGGCAAATACCTTCATACCGAAAAGGAAGCGGATGGACGAGATTATTGGGAAAGATTACATTAGGCTGAATCATATTTTTGATTTGGCTAATGTAACTTGTAAAGTTCGACCGCCTCCTGCCTATGCGCGCAAGAAGGAAAAGAAGGATACAATTGCTGGGGATAAAAACTTAAAAAGAAAAAGAAATGATAATGCGAAGCCGTCATCTTCGTCAAAGACACTTTCTAAGGCTGCCACTCGAAGCCTCGTAAGAAGAAATCAAAGAAGATAGTCTCGCATTTGTTAGACAATGTTGATTTTTCTGAGAGTGATGCTGATGCTCCGGTTCTTGAGGCTCCGCTTCTTGGGACCTCTCTTCATGATTTAGAGGTGAGAAATATGTGCAAGGTTTTTGCCCCTACTGGCCTGACTCCAGACTTGCTTACTCCGTTGGCGAGCTATTTACAAAATTTTGGGTCTTCGCAGAAATTGGGTACCTTGGGTGCCTTTGGCGAAGGTGGTGCAACTGGTCCATCTGCTATGGAAGCTTCTCCCACTGTATCGCGTCTCCTTTCTCTCCTAGAGTTAGGGATCCAACTTCAGATTTTCCTATGAACTTAGTTGACAAAGACTTCTATTCTCGAAAGTGATGAGCGCAATAGTGTTAAATTAGCTAAGTTAGCCAAAGATATTCTTATGAGTCATTTGGTAGTGAATCCAGAAAACCCTTCTTCGGTTCTCCCCGATACCGGTTGTTGATGAGAGAAGTGGAGGTGGTGATGGTGGTGATGTTGTTGTTGCAACGAAGCGGGCCGCTGGGCCGGTGCGTAATCTTCTAAGGTTTCTGAAGTTGTTGTTGAGAAATCTTCGAACGTGCTTACCGGTATGTGCTCTTTTATTACTGTTTGAAGTTGTTTATCTTGATATTCTTTTTGTTTATCTTTTCTTTTATTTTTGAAAATGCTTTAGATAAGTCATCGAAGGAGAGGGCCGAAGAGGCCGTTAAATTTGTTAAAGAAAAGCTTCACAAGAGAGGGACAAGGACTCCGCCCAATTTTGTGTTGATGATTTTGACGATGTGGTAGATGAACAAGCCGAGGCAGATCAACGAAGCTTCGGTTGTCCGAATCGCTTGTTGATGTCGAGGCTCAGCGAAGATACCCCGTCCTTTAAAGGAGGGCGAAAAAGTTTGTGAGTATTTTTCGACTTCGCTTGTCTTTACTACTTTTATGTTAACTTTATTTTTTTTCGATTATCTTCTTTTTTTTTTTTTCCTTTTAGCTCAATATTTTCCCGATGCTTCAACTTCTTCAAGAAAAAAACCATTGATGTTGGATCCATGAAGGATGTTATTTTGGATCACCCCACCCCTCAAGTTGCCTTGTTGAGGAAACAGTAACTTACTTAAGAAGCAATTGCGAAGTCCATTGAAGTACTTGTTTTGAAAGTGGTGTCAATTTGGATTCTTTCAAGTTTGTTGGAGTGGGTGTGGACAAACTTCGCGTTCGCCGAAGAGGACCGAGAAGCGGTGACTAAATGTATTGATGACGCTTTCTCGGTTCTCGATCGGGCTTGAGTGAGTTAGCGGTTAAATCCTTTGGAGCTTTGCCGATCTTTGGGATTAGTTTGATGTATAAGGTAAACTTCGCTTGCTTTTGTGTATGTTTTTGTGTATATGAAGTCGTTTTATTGGATTTCTTTTGTGTTTTGTGTTTTCCAGGGGTGCCTTGGTCAACCGCGGACTCGAAGTCTCTTGAAGATAGTGCGATCGCTTTTCTTTGTTCGCGAGAAATCTTTGTTGAAGGAAATTGAAGATCTGAAATCTCAAGTTGCTTCTAAAGAAAAAAGAGAGAGGAGATGTTGTAGATGAATGGCACAAGATTGATCGCTTGCTTCACCGGGCTTCGGATACCATAAAGGAGAAAAATGAAGAGCTTGAGGTTGCGAAGACAACGATTGTTAATCTTAAGAGAGAAAAAGAATATCTTGAGAAAAAGAGCACAGAGATGGATCAGATGTTGTTGAGAAAGTTCAACAGGATGTGGGAGCTGTGTAAGATTGCATATGAAAAGTGGGGTGTCTTTTCCCGAAGATCCTTGTTGGGACCTTGGGGAGTATGACCCTTTCTTTAGTTGGCTCTGTAGGCAATATGAGGATCTAAGTGTTGTTGTGCAGGCTGCTGCTGATACAAGCGTCATGTATTCTACTAGGGCTTTGTTACACCTAATGAAAGAGGCAGGTGATCCATTGTATGAAGCCTTTGCTGCACCTACATTCAAGTTTCTGCGGATGCCATCAACCATTTTTCTCACGGAGACTCACTTGCTTTGTAAGAAGTTTTTCAATGAATATTGGTGCCAATGTGGCTGAGAGCATTGTCTTGAAAAGGTCAAGGAAAAGTTGAAAAAGGTATTTTTGTTATTTCATATTTGTGGTTTCCTTGTTACTTGTTTGTTTTTGTGTTCGACTTTTTTGATTTTAACAAATTTTTGAATTCGATATTTCTCAGAAGAAGAAGCTCTTAAGAAGCAAAGAGATGGAAGAGGAGAGGAGAATCCAGGAAGAGGAAGAAAAGAGCCGTAATGATGTTAGTGAGCGTAGGGGCTAGCTTGTTGAATGAGTGTTTTGTGAGGAAAACTTGTTTAAGTGAAAAATGATGTAAATTTGTTAAATTGATGGGTTGTTTAATATTTTGTTATATTTGGTTAAGCTTAAGTTGCTTTTGCTGCGAAGTTGAAAATTTTCTTGAATCTTATGGCGTATTTTGACTTTGATAAATCTTGCGCGGGTTTCTCACGCAAGAAGCCTGCAAGAAGATATGGTTGTCGCGATGCGTCTTATGATTGCGAAGGGTGACTTTGTGTTTGAGGCTTCGAATTTTTTGAAGCTTCCGGTAGCGGAAATATCGACGAGTTTGTGGATGAGTGTCTTGGGAAATCTAAGGCAGCAGACTCGTATAGGATGCCTAGAGTTGTTGATTTCAGCAATTTTGGACAAGTAAGATTTTTGTTATTTTAAACTTTTTTTTCTTTTTGTTTTACATTTGCTCTTTTCCCGATGTATTTTTGGTTTTTTGCTTCAGTCTTCCTGTTCAAGTGCATCCCCGAGCTTTGTCTTTGGGGATGGTTTGCAAGACACCTACGGATAAAATAATTAGCGATGTTGTCGAGGATATTCTCGAGCGGGCAAAGAACTAGTGTTGCTTCTAAAGAATTTTGAATGTTTTGATATTCAAATGTGTTGTATGTAAAGTTTTAAATAAGTTTATGTTGTATATCTGTATACATGTTTTTTAAAAATAAGGAATTTTGTTAATTCGAAGTTCGTTGTTCTTTTTTTTTTTTTGAGAAGTAGGAGCGAAGACTTCAATTTGAAGTCAAAATTTTCTCCTTAGAGAATTTTTAAAACGTCGTCCCTTTCTTTTTGCGAAGTAGGAGCGAAGACTTCGATTTGAAGTCAAAATTTTCTCCTTAGAGAATTTTTAAAAACGTCGTCCCCTTTTTGCGAAGTAGGAGCGAAGACTTCGATTTGAAGTCAAAATTTTCTCCTTAGAGAATTTTTGAAAACGTCGTCCCCTTCTTTTTTTGTGAAGTAGGAGCGAAGACTTCAATTTGAAGTCAAAATTTTCTCCTTAGATAATTTTGAAAACGTCATCCCCTTTTTTTTTTGCGAAGTAGGAGCGAAGACTTCGATTTGAAGTCAAAATTTTCTCCTTAGAGAATTTTTGAAAACGTCGTTCCCTTCTTTTTTGCGAAGTGGGAGCGAAGACTTCGATTTGAAGTCAAAATTTTCTCCTTAGAGAATTTTGAAAACGTCGTCCCCTTCTTTTTTTGCGAAGTGGGGAGCGAAGACTTCGATATGAAGTCAAAATTTTTCTCCTTAGAGAATTTTTGAAAAACGTCATCCCTTCTTTTTTTTTGCGAAGAAGGAGTGAAGACTTCGATTTGAAGTCAAATTTTTCTCCTTAGAGAATTTTGTAGGTAATAATTTTAGTCTTGTACTTAAATTATACCTACTTTGTTTTATTTTTGTGAAAACTTTTAGCCGATGTTGAAGCGCTTTTGCTTTTCGGCTTTTTTGAGTAAATTGAAAGATAAGTGAAGAATGCACATATTTGGGGAAACTACTTTCTCATTTAAATTTGATATGAGAATTTACAATGTAGTCTCCGCCTCGTTAAAAAACCACTCACCCCTGAAGGACTTCCCCTCGAGTGGAAAAAGAGTGCAGCTCTTGATTGAAATGATAAAATGCTTCTAAGAAGTTGAATCTAACTTGCTTATTTTACAAAACTTGGAAAGGATTAGGGATAATACTTGCGAAGGTTCTTGATGTTCCATGTATGGCTCAATTCTTCTCCTTTGAGATTCTCCAAGTGATAGGATCCTTGCCTGTTTGACTTTGTTATGATGAAAGGTCCTTCCCACTTTTGCTGAAATTTTCCCACGGTATCTTCGTTTTTTTTCCTTTTGAGCATGAAGTCTCCTGGCTGTAAATTTCTTTTTACTACTTTTTTGTTGTACCACTTGCTTGTTTCTTCTTGGTATTTTTCTCGAGATTCATCACAGCTTGGTTTCTTTCTTCTTCGAGCAAGTCTTTGCTTGTCTTTTGGTCCTCTTCGTTTGTGATTTGGACACTTGTTCTTGGACCTTCGAATTGTATCTCTTCTCGAGTCATTGCTTCATCACCATATAGTAACTTGAAGGGTGTAAACTTTGTTGATCTTGTTGTGGTTGTATTGTGACTCCAAACAATCCTTGGTAACTCCTCAACCCATTTTCCTTTTGGGAGTCCTACTAGATTCTTTGAAATTCCCACACATATGATGCCATTTGCTCTTTCAACTGCTCCATTGGATTGAGGATATTTGACTCGATGCGAAGCAAAGTTGTATTCCCATACTTTCACAATAGCTTCTGAAATCTTATTTGTCAAATTGAGTATCGTTGTCCAAAGTTATGTGTCTTGGAACTCCGAATTTGCAAATTATATTTTGCCAAAGGAACTTCTTCATTGTTGTGGAAGACATGTTGGTGATTGGCTTCGCTTCTATCCATTTTGTGAAGTATTCAACTGCGACAACCGCATATTGGTGATTCCCTTGAGCTGGTGGAAGCTTCGATTATGTCAATTCCCCATCTTGCAAGTGTCCAAGTTGGCTCGATTTGTTGAATTGGGTTTTTGGGGCATTTGACTTGTTTGCTGAAATTTGACAATTATGGCAAGTTTTGACTATTTCTTTGATATCTTTTTTGAGCTGTTGGCCAATAGAATCCTTGTCTAAATGCTTTTCCTACTATGGCTCTTGGGCCGGCGTGATTTCCACATGTTCCACTATGTATTTCTTGCAACAATTCTTTTGCCTTCTTTTCGCTTGAGATGCATTT
This sequence comes from Hyparrhenia diplandra, assembly GCA_015847255.1. Lineage (NCBI taxonomy): Eukaryota > Viridiplantae > Streptophyta > Magnoliopsida > Poales > Poaceae > Hyparrhenia > Hyparrhenia diplandra. The sequence continues at coordinate 327,475 of JADLZK010006017.1, forward strand.
GAGTAATGGTTCACAAATGCCATGTTTGAATAGTTGATTATTGATGAGCTTATAGTTTCTTGTCTTGTGCTTCATTCTTATTTCTTCGCCTTCGCTTTTCTGGTTCATAAAATCCTCTTAGGAATGCAATTATTTCTGATCTCCAATCTTCGCTTTCAATGATGTGAATATACTTTGGCTCTTCGATTTTTGTTTTTATCGAAGATTACATTAGTATTTGATAAAACACATCCGAGGTAATTTAGCCTTTTGAGCTGCTGCCTTCGCGATCTCATCCGCCTCTTCATTGTTTGTTCTTGAAATGCTTCTTACCGTGAATCCTTCAAAGTGTTTCTCTTGATCCCTTACATTTTGTAAGTATTTTGCCAACTCGATCTTTTTGCTTTGTAGTTTTTCTCGACATGTCCTGCCACAACTTGAGAATCTGTTTTTATCAAGATTTTTGCACTCCCATCGCTCTTGCTTTTGCGAAGCCCCAACAGATCTGCTTCATATTCTCGCGATGTTGTTGGTACATCGAAATTCGAGTCTTGCCGCATACTTCATTTTGACTCCGGACGGTGAAGTGATTATTGCCGCTACGCCACCGCGGAGCCCCATGCTCCGTCGCAATTCATTGTCCATTCTTGACATGACAAAGTCCATTCTTGGTGATCTTTTTGGTCTTCGCAATTTGTTGCTGGTGTCCAATCTGAGATGAAGTCACCAATACTTGTGATTTTATTGCAGTTTTTTTTTTCGGTCGATGAAATATTGTGATATCTCGGCTGCCCATTTCCCAAGCCTTCCGAGGATTTGCAACTTTGGAGTACGCGTCTTTGAGTGGTTGGTTTGTTGGGATTCTTACTTTGTATGCCAAGAAGTAATGCTTCAACTTTCTTGTTGCCATAAGTCTTTGCATATGCTATTTTCTCGATTTCGAGTAGAATATCTTTGAGCGGAGAGGGCTTCAAGACGAAGTATATAGGTTCTTGTTTCTTCGTGTGATCTTTCTCCCTTTCTTGTACTAAAACTGCACTTACAGCTATTTCTGATGCGGAGATGTATAACAGCAGTTCTTGATCAACATTCGGTGTTGTCAATGTTGAAGGGTTTGACAGATACTTCTTGATTTCTTCGAAGGCTCTTTGTTGCTCTTCGCCCCATGTGAAGTTTGTCTTCGCTCCTTTTAGTGCTTGAAAAATTGGGAAGCTCTTTTCCGCCTGACTTTGATATGAACCTTGTGGTCGTGGGTTCGAGCCCCATAGTGGGCGCCAAGATGTTGGGTGATTGCTCAGCACAACACTTTATTGATGATGAAATGGTTTACAAAGTGGTCATTCAACATGGCGATTACAAAGGAGGTCAGGGGGTATTTATAGGCCCCCCTGGCTTCGTAGCTGTACAAATGTTAAGAATTTCGAAGTGAACTTTTATGACGCAACTATTCTAGCGAAGACATTTCTCTTGTCTTAGCAATGCTTCGTTCTTGGCTTTCATCTTCGCCATGTTCTTTATTCTTCTGAAAAACGTCTTTTAACTTCGCAGCGAAGCCGACTCGACCGTCTTCGCTAGATACATCTGGACCCGATCTTCTTGGTTTCATTTTTATTGTTGGACCGCGAAGCCTACTCTTCGCTGAAGTCACCTCCGGTCTTCATATACTGTTCTCCATTTGCTAACAGTTAATGCATCCTGAAATTATCAAAGTCTGGGGCGAAAGTTTAAAAATCAGAAATCAAAGTTAGAACCCAACACTCGCCACAGCGAAGTTCATATCAGAGGAGCACGGTTGCAAAAACTGCTGAGTCAATTTATCAGTGCCTCTCAAGTGAGAGGCCCGCAGAGACACACAATAGGACTTGAACCTTTTCCAGTGCCTCTCATTCTCAGTGCCAATAATGCTGTATACAGTACTCAAGATTCAAGAACCGAGGCTAAACAGGAAATGTCCTTGCAAGTGATCTGATAAGCATCTTGAATTTGGATGTTTCTCTCATCCAATATTAGCTGGACGGATCCCTCCGCTTGGAACTCATATATATAGGCTAGTTATGCATGCATCCATGCTTGCGCTTTGAGTCAATTTATCATGTTCTTCACATAGTTTACTACAGTTGAACACAAATTATTACTCTAAATGCGTACCCACCGTTATGACAAGCCTTGGCAGAGGAGAGTAGGTCTGAACTTAAGCAGCTTTTGTCAACGGACTATTCAAATATGTTCTTGGCCATTGTATAGACTTTTTATTTGAAAGGTTCCTTTGGCTGGTAATTGTTGGTGGCATGTTGTAAACATGCTGTACATTTTACCCTATTTATAAATTGTGGTACATGTCTGGGCGCATGCTTGTGTTGGAATTAACATGTACAATCCATTTTAAAAACCATGTCACTCGATATGTGATTGCCAAATATATAATAGAATTTGTCAATGTCGGGACTATTAAATTGTACCTTTATCTAATAAATAACAAATTCACATCTTGGTGATTTCTAGCCATACTCTCATTGGAAATCAAAGTTCTCTGTTGCAAAATCAACACTGAAACACTAGTGTGCTGCATCTTATTCTATTTGAAATGGAATGCTTTCTTTATTTCCACCGATATTCTCCTATGCATAGTGGCTAGCCATTAGATCAATGGATGTGAATCCCTTCAGGAAGTGAATGATGCATTTATATGCAGAGAATAAGCTTTTATGTGTACCTAACAACTTCTATCATGCTACTGTCTGGCAAACCACAGAGAAATTAAAAATCATGAAAACTGAAGAAGAACGAGCAACAGATTACACTTCCCAATCTGCCTCGCACAATATTGTCTTGTTTTCTCAGCCAGGCAGAGGCAGGAACCTCCATGCCTGACCACCCTAGGTGACGACGCCAGCTGCTGAGCATGATGTTATCATCAGATACTGGGGATCAGCAACCACAGGTAGTAAGATTTCCATGAATGCCGCCTATTTCCAAATTGTGCTACACTCGCCATATAGCTTTCGACAGTATTTTTTGCATTTCAATTCCCTAGAGATTTTCCAACAGAAATAGGTCAAGTAGTCTGCGTATATATATGCAAAGGGAGCGTGTCAGTGACATCTAGCTCTTGGTAAATGAGTCACTCTTAAGACATCAGTGAGGGTGCATGAACGACCCCATGTCGTTTTCATGTTGACAGAGTTTCTACTGTTGACACGCTTCTATCTTTATTGCACTACTGAAAAACAATTATTGGTCATAAACAATTTCAGCTGCTGCGCTGGCCTGGACATAGACAAGCCTGCCAGATATGGCAAGTAGAAGATGATCATCATTAAGCCGAGTGTAATTAGCTCTGGCATGTTAGGGATGCACGGGGTAATTAATTATTTGCGCGACAGCTATTACCTGTGTCTCTGTTGATGGTCACTCGTTACAGAAAATTTTGTATACTCACTTTTGTCACAACCAGCTCATAGTACGAGATATGATGCTTATCTATAGCAACTGTCCAGCTGAATACTTCATCCGTATTACACAGCTATTTTCTATATATACGCTATTGGGACGATAGGATGGGTTCCCGATCTCATGTTTGATGCAAGAGAAGTGAGGTTCCCAGCTCCTGATATAAGGAGCCTGTAGCTCTTGATTAATTCACTAGTCTTGTGGCCACGCTATTTGTTTTGATCATCGCAATCATGTGATCCAACTACATGAGAATTAGTGGCACTAGGAAAACCGAATGGAGATGCATTGGATTGTGTTGTTTACTTTCAGAGAGCATCATCCTGGTAGACCACACTCATCGAGTAGATGAGCAGCATGATTTAGTTGGAACAGAACTATCATCTCAGTCTTATCATTCTGTAATCAGTTTCCCTGATAGCATCAGGGAAAAAGAGGTAGTTAGATTTCCCTGAATGCCGTCCATTTCCTAATTGTGCTTCACTGCTTGAGTTGCCATATAGCATTTGATAATATTATTTTTTGAGGGTAACATTTGACAATATTATTATATTTCATTTTTGCGACAACCAGCTCATTATACGAGATATGATGTTTATCTATAGCAACTCTTCACAATACGCTTCTTTGAGTAATCAGCTAGCTGCTTCGTGGTTTTTTTTTTTTTTAACATAGCTGCTTCGTGATAATGAATGCAAGGTATGCTTGAACAAATTAGGAACTATTAAGAAAAATGTGCTTGTCTGTCGTTACCATCTACCAGGTATTGGATCTGAGACCTCATTGTAGCTTGCATCCAACTCCTAATGATACGGATACAAAAGCAGTACTACTAACAGTATTGGAAATACTTCTTCCAAGCAAGCTCAGAAGTCATGTTGATGTATGATGTAGTACTCATAAATCCTAATCGCACCTTACTTTTTTAATCCAGGAGTCAGTTTGTTAGAACAATTACAGGCTGAAGTTTTTACGGGGTAAATTATTCATTATAAAATTTGTTTAAGATGATACAAAACTACTGGTTCACAACAGGTCCGTTCAATCCATAGTGTACAGACAACGCAGTAACAAGTTGTCACTGATCTGCTGTCTGGCAAGCCACACAAAAATAATAATCTTGAAAACTAAAAAGAACCAGCAACTCAGTAAACTTCCCATTCTATCTCGTGCAATGTTTGTCCAGTTTTCTCTGACAAACCAAGCAAGGCACAAGGTAGTGTTTGCATGCATGAATCTTTGCTGGTTTGATTCACTTTGCATGCGTACATGGAGGATGATGCATCGGTTTTCTGGTCATTGGAGTCTTTCCACTCCTTCTCACTCTCCACGTCAGATGAGACAACAGCCATCAACGCAACCACTGAAGATGAGACTACCTAGCCATCCTAACAAAGTGGTAGTGGGATTTTCCTGCATGCCTCCTATTTCTAAAATGTGCTTCGCTCGCCTAATAGCCTTCAGACATATATATGGTATTTGAATTCCCAACATATTTAGAAGGAGCTTGTCGTCAGGGATAATAGGGGATCTATTGGGGCATATGTATGTAGAAGGAGCTTGTCGTCAGGGGTAATAACTAGCTCTCAATATATTAGTCAGTGTTCAGAGACCAGCTGAATACACTATTGCACGTGGTATTCGTGGAAACAATGCACCATTTTTCCCTTCCGTGAAAAATTAACTATCCAGTCTCAACCAATACTACAAAAATCATTTTACAAGAATAGCCTAATCTTAACAGTGACGGGCGTCAAGTTTGCCGCCCATGGTTAATACCCTTAACTAACGGTGGCCGACCTTTTTTTTTTATTTATCGTAGCGGGCACATTTGCCCGCAACAGTAAATGTAGTTTCTGTGACGGGCACGTTAGAGTGTCTGCCACGGTTAATAAATATTAAAGTCCAAGCAGCACACTATCACACACCTAGTATATAAAGAAGATGAAACCCTAAGAACACAAATCCATTTTGTCGAATCTCCCTGAGCCACCGGCAGACAAGAGCGGTGCCCCGTTCTCTCCCATTCAATCAGCACAACAGCCCTCCTTCTCCGTGCCGCCCCTACCCCCACTTGTTTCATCTCCTCCCTTCCCGGCTCCCCTTCCTCTTTTTCTGTCGTGGCGGCGGCGGTGGGTCATGGTGGCCTCGCGCCGCTATATCTCGAAGGAGGACCATCAGCTAAAGGCCATGGCCGCCTCGCGCAAGCGCTCAGAAGTAGGGAGCTGCAGGTGACGCCGAGCGGTGCACTCCCGGTAGCATTGGGCGGCATGCTCAGCAGTGGCGGATGGCGGGCTCGGTGGCGGCAGGTTTGTCATCTCCGTCTTCCTCTCTCCATCTCCCTCTCCTCCCGACATCTCCAACTCACTTCCCTTTTCGCAGGTCCTTCTCCAAAGTGTATCCGGGCGGTGGCGAGATCAAGGAGAGTGGATCCAGCTATGGCGCACCTCTGGTGCGTGAATCCAATGTGTAGGCACGTGGATCCGGTGGCGGCGGGGCCCGCACGGCGGATCTGGCACCAGCGGGCTCAACCGTGGCAGATCCGGCTCCTCCAGTGGTGGTGGCGGCAGCACGCTGCCGCTGGATGGGCTCGGGCGGGCCTGTCTAGGGTTTTTGCTTTTTTTATTTTTTTCATCCATTTACCGTCGAGGGCATTCTAATGTGCCCACCACGGTTAATCGATCTACCACGACGGACACTGCGTGACCTTACGTCTGGGCGGGCTACAGTGCCGCCACGTAAAAATCGTAAATGCCTGTCACATAAGTGATTTTGTCAAGTAGTGAGGTGCACTGACGAACTAACACAGAAGTGGCAAAGCTGTAAGATATTAAGCATACATGATGGGCCAAAGCCACCAAGTGTAATTATTACCTCAAGCTATTATTGCCAGATTTAGTTTTTTTTATGGAAACAGCAAGGGTATAACCTTTACTTTTGTGTCTTATTTTTATGCAACACATATAATGTGTCACAATTACGCGCAATCACCATTCTCACTATCTGCTCTTAATATGGGACATAATGGTTATTTTCAACACTGCCGACATCTTAGTTTGGGTTTTATATCCCAGTCTCTGAGACAAATATGCTGGAAATACTTTAGTGGATAAGTTTGATGGGATGAAACTTTTGTCAACCCTTCATTTTGCCATATTAGCTTATTTAACGTTCCTATTATTAAACTCAAGTGAAGCCCCCACTGTGAGTGGCTTTGCCCTTTCTCCTATTCTTGCAATATAGAAAGAAATTCAGTGTTGCACGTTCATTAACTCATAAAAATACTATAAAATGAAAATGCACGTCCAAACTCTACATGAAAAACACATATTTCAAAAAAAAAAAATAGTTTGGCACTGTAATGACTATCAACCTTAACAAAAGATTACCAGCTACTTCGGGAAGAAAAACACCTTGATTTCTTACACCATTTGTCGACACCATGATGCACCACCAAAGCCTGCAAAGTAGGCTTTTTGGAGGATAACCCATGTGCATCCCAAGGATAGCGCAATACGTACAACATGCAAAGGAGAATAAGAATGTTCATTTAAAATGGCAAGTCATTCTGGTTGGGTTGATCTCAGTAACCTAGAATGTGGCACCTAAGCTCTTATGAATAGAGGCTCTCCCTAAACCCCTCTCGATAGTCAATGCAGTCATGGGGTTTATTTTTTATTTCATTTTTTATCATCAGTCATGAGGGTTTAGACACAAGAAACAGACCAAAGTAGTTCACCTGAGTGCCAAGACTAATGGGAAGGTTGGTGAGGTTGTTGACTTCTCCAATTCTAACACCCCCACTAGGAACAAGTTATCATGACCAGTACGAGATAGGGGCAGACATACGACCACGGTAGCTGCTACATTAACCTTATTCCTCACCGCTTGCATTATGCACCGCGTATGGATTGATATACGATTCTATTGTTTTTCCTGGTACCAGTCCTTCTCAATGGCATATATTCGTAGTAGAAGTAGAACAATCATCACACACAACGCATATGTTCGGAATGTACAAAACATAAAACGCCTTTGCTCGCTAGCTATTGCGTACATGCGTCATTGTTGCTTTCTCTATGGACATTTGGAACTGATATATAGGTCGGGCACCAACGCATGCATTAATTTTCAGTTGATTGGGCAGTACATGTTCACGGCAGCAGAGGCCACATTATTTCTAATGGGGACCAAACCACGGCAGAAGATGCTAACCTTTGAATTGCTGCTAAAAATCAGAGCACACGTGGACTCTATCGATCTGTCCCTCTTTTTAATGTATTCAGTGCACACACATGCATTACAATAAACTCCCTGATACATTAAACTACCTAGGGCCTGCTGTTTTTCTTCTACTTGGCCAACTGCATACACACTTGAATTTTACAAACTGATAATCAAAATATTCAAATTCTTGCAAAATTTGATTTTTTCATGTCCTGTCCGCGAATGAGAGGTGATTGCCAGTTCCTAGAAACACAGTGTCAATATGACATTGATCCATGGAAGTGCACCTCATTGCTGCCAGATACACCATGGAGTCTGGGCGGGAGCTAGCTTTCTCCCCATGTCCGAATTGTTGGCAATATTAGCATATATACACACAGAGTGCAGATCATGAGCAGGGCCTTGGATGGGCACCGACCTTGGCAGGATGCTTCGAATGTACTTCCTTTGTCAAGGCAAACATGAACATCCGGTTGTGTCCTGGTAAAAACGATTGACGTTTAGCAAATTTATTGTGAATACTATTCACAATTGTGACTTAAACTTAATTTATTATAAAATTACATTTTATAATTAATCTAATGATATTTATTAGATATCATAAATATTGATATTCTTTTATATATACAATTAATCAAACTAGAGATAGTAAACCACGAAAAATACTAGAACTGCATGTTTTTATGGACGCACGGAGTAGCAGGGGCTCTCTCTCCGAGCTTGCGTGATGCGAGCCACCAGGCTCCTGTGGCGTCTATGTATCCATCTAGCTTCTCCCAAAAGCCTGGCAGGCAGGTAATCCCAGCTTGCGGGCTCCATCAGCATGGCCATCCTCATACACACTTGTTGCAGGATCATGCTGGCCGCCTGCAGGCTGGTTTGCTGTTACTCCAAATGTTGTCACCTGCAGGCACCTCCCGTCTTCCTCCACCTGGCATTGATTAAACAGCCCTCAAACAGATCCAGTGTGAGCTCCGTATGGATGTATAGCTTTAGCCTTAGCTTTTCCTTGTGCCTCTCTTTCTTATCAATGCCCTATATTCCTTGTAGAGAAATAGTGCTATCATCGTGCACACACATAAACATATATATTCATGAATCTACCAAAAATAAAATGTTTTGTTGCTTGTTGCCATCGAATGCATGCTTCCCCCTTTCTCTCATTGGAATATCTGTTGAACGGATTATTCATTCCTTCATTTGGAGCTGATATATAGGCTGGGCACCGATGGATCTATTATTGTTCGGTTTATTATACAGTACTTGTTCACAGCAGCCAAAGCCAAATTATTACTATAATGGGGACCAAATCCATTGCAGAAGTTGGTAAGCCTTTCAATAGCTGCAGAAAAGCTGACCACAAGTGGAACCCTTCCATTTCCCCTTTTTTAAACTACTGACTGCTCACACATGTTTTACAGCCAACTGTAAACTATTTGGCAGATAGGCCAACCAAGGGACGCTTGTTTCCTTCCTTCAAAATGCCCAACTGCAAATATAATTGAACTTTACAGGCCTATTATTAAAATGTTCAAAATTCATGACAACAACACCTTCAGTTCACTTTTTTTATCAATTTGAAGTGGTTGTCCTTGATTCTATTCCTATCAATCCATTTCTTGGTGCAATTAGATTTATTATCTGTATATACCCAATTTCTGGTAGTAACTCTTGTTCATAGGATTCCTTTTGTTCTGTTGGTTAGCTATAGCTAGCAAAACAAAATACTGCATCACTCTAGCTGCATGCATTTCGACACTATGAGCTTTAGTATCCACACACGTTGGTGCCAGCCCTCATCAACTATCCTCAACATTATTGCGTGTTTGACTCTCCAACCAGTTGAATGAATCCATATCCACACACGTTGGTAAATTATAGGTCAAGAATGGATTCATGCATGCATGCATTGCACTTCAATTTAATAGGGATTTCAGCACATTGAAGCCATATAATTATTACACTGCTTAAGATCACCAAATTGTTTATCAGAATGTCGGTTCTATGCAAAATAATATTTCTCTCTATGCTCAATCATGTCACAGCGAGCGATAGTGATTGTGGAGGTGAAGCAAGGAGTACATCCATGCTTGACGCAAAGGGAGCAGGGAAGGCCAGATGAGAAGGCTCGGACAATGCAACCATAGGCCAGAGTATGGACCACACATGGCTGACACATGTCACACTGACACTAGGAGTACATGTGAGGCCACGATGAACATTGTGTTGAGAGACACTTTGTAGACAGTAGTGTGTTCTTCTGTTGAATGAAATCAACGTTGAATTTCAACATGTTTCATTACATATCCATGGACCAAATGAAAAGACATGACCTTTTGCATCAATTGTTGTTTTGTTTTGGAGGTGGTCAAAAACAGTTTTCAGACAGCAATGACTCACCAAGCCATTTTCTTGTTTTCAGAGTGGTCTTAACTCACTCCTGCATACATTCTTTGGCTGTATAATATCAGAGTACCCTAGGGGACACACTAGAATAACATCACATGCACCACTGTCCACCTGAGCAACCAGTCTACGTACATCCATCACATGCACGTAGACTGTAGGGCTCCTGCATACTGTAGAGTTTTTTTCTCACTAGTCCATTGTATATATAGGAGCCTCGGTTGTTATCATATATGATATATACATCCTAGCCATTATCTATGCATATCGAATATGCAGAGACCAAAGGTAGCCATATATAAAAAAGTCCAATATGTGTATGCTTGGCTCTAAAATTTACATCATTATGAGAACGGGAAGCATCATGAAAAGTGGCAACAAGCATATTTTGACCAGATGGCAACAAGGATATTGTGCATATGCCCTCAGTATCCTAGTGCCTTCCATCAATCCTTTAAACGAAGGGGAGAAAGAGTACCAGAACCAGCTTGTCAGCATGGCCAATCTCAAGGTCTTCGCTAAGAGCAGTAGAATGAGTATCAATTGGAGTAGATAAAGGGAGGGAAGAAATGGAGTGAGCCCGAGGGCGTATCTCCTCTGGTTTTGCAAATCGGCATGGGTCCAATTTGTGTATCGATAGACCACCTGGGTAATAGAAATGTTCCAGTTTATATTATTATTTGCATTATCTTCCAAGTTTTGAGAAACAAAGCCTCAAGAAAATAATTTTTTTTTCTAAAAATACTATATTGAAGAAAACATTATTTTGATCTTTCCACATACCTAAAATACTATACATGTGAATTAAGAGGACAAGCTTGTCGTTTTTTTTTTTTTTTAGTTGGCACCGACAAGAAGCACAGGGAGCTCCTTTTGCATTGACCAGATTGTACATAGACAACCCCCATACTATACATTTTTGAAGAAATATATGCTTATTGCCACGTCTTCTTGAACCATCTTAGTCTGCATCAATTGCTTACAAAGGACCTCAATTCTTGTCCCATCTTAATCTGCAACATCTCTTCTTTGGCTTCAAATCTGGACAAAGATGCATTAACAACCTTCTTCCGTAAAAAAATAAAATATGCTGGGGTTTCCCTTGCTGACTTTGATCGAAAAAAAATGAAAAAAAAACATTTTTCCTGAGGGACCTATATTACTTCATTCTTGATCAATATATATCAATATATTATTAACTGGATGAGGTCAATATTCTAACCCTACTTGTTACCATAGGTTGTACACAACGATGGTTCACTGGCTCTAGCAGGGATCTTTCGGATAGAACTTCACAGTCAAAGCTTTACAACGGATACCATCACCTTCTTGGGTCGGACTCCTGTTTGCTTAATGCGCCATGTGTGTATGGAGACAGAAGTTCAGCCTTTCTTCGATGCCCCTTCTTAAAACGGCACATCTTCTGTTTTCTGTGTGCCTTAAACGTCGATATTTACGGACTAAAAGAAATGTATTGACTTCTATTTCTGCTATCCAACTATGTGCTGAATGGATATGGGCACTGATATCCATTTTTCCCATTGCAATTGTAACACCCTAGGTATTAAGCATCCCTTTTGCATGAGCATTTGCATAGCATAGTCATCATTTCATGCATAATCATGTTAGTAGTGACATTCATTTTGATTTGACTTCAATTATACTTGTTTGATCTAGCTACTATAGGATGTTAGCTATAATGTGGTTTTGGACCTAGACTTTGCCTAGTGTTTGAGCTTAGAATCCTTTTGGAAAATTTTTATAAATCTTCCCTAGAGCTTCATACCCTTTTGAGTCATTTTGAAATCCTTTTCAAAAGTGCATGTTAGAGTGGTTTCTAGCCAAAGTGCTCCATATATGAAGTGTAGTAGTTTTTATAAAGATCAAAAGTCTTATATGAGCTCCTTGTGAAAATGCTTGCAAAAGGTTCAAATAGGGCCAAACAGTTTGGTCACATTTGAATTTGAATTCAAACTCTCTTTTTTATCCAAGTGTTACATACCTTGCTGTTTTTAATTTATAGCTCCAAATCTAGGCCGAACCAGGATAAGTTCATATTGAGACTTTTGTAGCTTATGAAATTCTCTACAACATCGGTGCTTTCAGTTTTCCCAAATTCGGCACGACTCTCATCGTACAGAGCAAAAACCGAGGCAAGGTTAGAGAGGGGAGCAGGGACCTATCGGCCGGTGGACTGCCGACACCGCCGCGCCGACGTGGTCGCTGGCGTGAACGCCGATGTACGGCTCGGATTTTTGCGGCCGGGCTGCGCGCTGCATATAAAGGGCGGGCAACAGTTTGCCCTAACCCTAGCTTTAGTTTCCACCCACCGCCGCCGCCTTTCGCCGCCGCCCGAGAGCGCGCCGCTGCAAAAGCTGCGTGTTGGGCAGTGCCAATTGGTCTTGTATATCGTAACTTGTTTCCATCGAGGTTAGACACACAACTCGCCGGGAACGTCATCGTCGTTCCCGTGATCACCAGCGATCTCGTCGTGGTCGCCGCGCCGTGGACAGCATCGCGTTCCGGCATTCTTGTTCCAACAAGTGGCTCATCTTGAGCCGTAACCTCTACTGGAGCAGATTGAGTTGTCTTCCATTCTTCAGGTGCAACATGTGACTGCTCTCTGTTTACAAATAACAAGAATTTAAAACCTCTTGCATCTTCGTCATTGCGACGCACCCTTCTTTCTGCCAGCACGCTCACCCCTTCCTCACTCCCTTGCTGTTCCACTATGTTCTGCAGCATGTGCTCCATCTGTTGTGGTGTTTGCCCAAAGGCGACGACTACAACAGATGGAGCATACCTATAGGTAAAACAAAGCAGGGGTGCCAATGGTTGCAAAATGACTTCGCCCTATTTATAATCATTGCATATATATAGTACTAGTATGTCAATGTGATTGAATTTTTTCTAGTTGTAGGTATTTCCAACGGAAATAATTTAGTTATTTACTATAGTACACAGCTAAAAGGACGAAATGGCTTATTTAATGTAAGCAAGCATCTCTCGCTCTCAATCAATGACCTCCACGTGTTGTAAGGGCAGTCTCCTTATTGCAAAATAAAATTCTATGCTTCCGCATAACTAATAAGATTGACTTACTGTGCTTCTACTATAGCACATTGCATATATATAAATACGACTTTGTCTTCTACAACGAAGCTACACACTGGCATTTCCTCAAGACATGAAGAATGGCTATGCGAAAATCATTATACAGTTTATATATATAGGAATCGGAGGCATCATGGAAATAGGGTTCATTGTTTATCAAAACAATCCATCTTGTGTCTGTTTTCGTGGTCTAAAGCTTGAAGACGATTGGCAAGGCCCTGGACACATGGGAAGTTTTTCAACGGCACGCGTTCCCCGACCACTGAGAACTGTGACTAGCTTGTTCCGATAGCTGCCAGCGTCGCCATGGCAGACATGGGCAAGGGCGAGTACTTGGGGCGCAGTACAGACTGGTGAAACTCGTCGCTGATGTCATACAAGCTCGAGACATGAAGCTCACCATGCCATCGTCCCATCGAGTTGCTGTACTTTTGTAGCAAGAACAGAACAATCAGGATACTCTCATAGATAACCTCAACACTCAGCTGCAAAAACGCCAGGGGCCATGTAAGATGAACTCGAGATCAAATAATCGCTGATCCCATTGTATTCCTTCGAACTTGAAATATTCGAATTTGATTGATTATTGTTCCACAAATCGAATGCTTTGCTGACACTAGTTGCCTCTTGGTTCATCTATAGCTGACGTGGCTGAGATCACTAAAACAAAAACGATTTGAGGATCCCATGGTTCGCATTCATGGCATTGGAGGACCTGCCCTGGTTTACATAGCACGCACAGCGTTTTTTGAGCCTCAGTATATCAGACTAGATCATGCATGGACGATCCCATTTTTTTGAGATCACTACGTTTCAGTGGCTAGCCCCTGGGCGTCTTGGGCTCCTACAGAGGTTGCACGAAAGAAATACAGAGTACTCCTTCATGGAAAACAGGGCACAAGTTCGTTGTTGTTGTTTTGCAAACAAAATCAGAGAATGTATTGCAATTAAATTATTGTCATTGGAACGGTACATGGAACCTGCTTATATGCTTATTTCTAATAAAGCCTCAATTGCAATTCATTGTGGTCGGTTTTGGAATCCTGTCCGTTAAAGAAAGGCGATCCCCACCTTATGCAAGCACACGGTGCACTGTAATAGAAATGTTCTAAGCTTCATCAGGAGTAGTTTCTTGCGTTTTGGGAGAAAAATCCGTGTGGACTAACCTTTGCAAGTTATCGATGTGCACCGACATTGCCATTGCCAATGACGACAAAAGAAACACTACACCTCATCTTTCTAGGTGAAATAGTACGGTCTGGATAAGCTCTTAAGAAAAAAAAAAAGAGTAATAACCTATCTGCAAAAATAGATCACTGTGTCATCAGCTGAGGACAGTGAGCAGTTTCTCCATATTTTTTTTCTCAGGTGAAGAAGCACACTGTCTCATCAGCTACTGGAGCAATAGCGTCTCATTGATCTTTCCTGAATGCTGGACACACAGTATCACCGCACGGACAAACATGCTCCCATAGGTCCTTTGTGATTCTCCTTAGGTGTTATCCGGCACTCTTATTGTCGTTTGTGGGGGCATGACTTGGTGTCTATATCTTCTGCTTTTGTAACACACATAGCCCGGCGAGCAACACCATGAGCACCATATCAAGTTAGGACTTGAGCCTTCTGCTGGCGCCCCTCCTTAACATCACTCCTCTGTGGAATCAGTGCCATGAACCATCTCAATGGATCCATGATTTCGCAGCTGATATATTAGTTCGAAAATCCTGTGTTTAACTTGCTTGGCCTTGCACACATATATATTTGTGTTTTTCTCTCATACAACCTCTGTTGAATTGATTCCTGATTTGGCAAGTGATATAAATAAGTTTGGCATAGATGCATACATTTTGCAGTATGGCTCGATCTATATATTGCTTCATTTCCCATAGCTTCATAAGCCAGACCAGCACTCAGAATGGGTCCAGGACCAATGCTATTAGAAAAAAAAATGTGGGAGAATGTGGTCACTCTATGTTCAGCTTATGTGTGGATGAGTACACTATTGAATGTGGGTTTTAGTAGAACTATAAAAAAAATGTAGACCACCATGTTTCAGCGGAATGTGGGTTTTAGTAGAACTATAAAAAATAGCACAAATGATGTCGTGACTTACGCAATATCGAGCCGCCCCTACTGTGGTTCACACAGTAGGGGCGGCTCTATATTGACGTGCCCCTACATTGGGTTGCCAAATTTTGATTCAAGACACTTAAAATAATTTTTTTTAAAATGATCTCGGTGGAAAAACTTTCTAAAGAGGAATTGTAGGTCTCGAAAAGTTCTGAATCTTTATTGTTGTCCACTTTTTGAATTGACTTTATTTGATGGCTCAAAATGTGGGTTCGAATGT
Organism: Hyparrhenia diplandra; assembly: GCA_015847255.1. Taxonomy (NCBI): domain Eukaryota; kingdom Viridiplantae; phylum Streptophyta; class Magnoliopsida; order Poales; family Poaceae; genus Hyparrhenia; species Hyparrhenia diplandra. Next base: position 343,001 of record JADLZK010006017.1, read on the forward strand.
CTAAATTTTGAAATTTTAGTTTTTCAAACGACCTCGGATGGAAAAACTTCCTAAATAAGAATTGTAGATCTCAAAAAGTTATGAAACTCTGTAGTTGACCACTTCTTGATTTGAAATCATCTAGTCATGCTAAACCTACGCTCAAATCTCTCAAATTTGAAATTCAAATTTAATAAAGGGCCTCGGATGGTGCAACGCCCTAAATAAATACTGTAGACCTTGAAAAGTTATGAAACTTTGTAGTTGACCACTTTTCATTTGAACTGTTAGGGCCTCAAAGATTCAATTTTCACTCAAATTTGTATAATATTCGGGGATCTAGAATAGAGCATGGACACATAGACATGTGTAGTGCGGTGGTAGGGACTCTTTGCGCACGAGTTTGAAGTCATGGATTCGAATCCCCATGGCCACAAACTTTGCAAAAGCTGTGGTCGGTGGCTTACCGGTGGGGGCCTTGCCCAATTAAATAAAAAACATTTTGCTATTTCTTTTTTGAATTTTGAACACGAAATCTAATAATTCACAGTGCGGGCGGCTCGAACTTAAGGGCTGTTGGATCCCCTATAGAAAAAAGCACTGTAGGAATGAGAGTTTAGGGGTGGCTGGCAAAACCGCCCCTACTATAAGTTGCCAACCGCCTCTAAAGAACGTTTGTGTAGTAGTGTGTATTAATGGTCTGCTATGTGCACTTGCATTGGCTAGATGAGAAGACTGAAAGGACGTACATGGTGGTTGGCTGTGTGCCTTGAATTTTCCGCCATCCATTCATTTTTTTTTTAATGTGGAAACGGTATTTCTCTAAGCTTGGGCAATGAGCTTTGACGTATTTGTCTCAGTAGGACAAGCTGGACTCTTTTTCTTTGAAAAATGTAATAAAGTCAAGACATCAGAAAACAAATTGAGACAACTGGAGTAAGCTACTCACCTGACGTTGTACCCTTGCAGGTATTAGGAGGGAGGAGGGCAAGGGTTTACCATAGGAATAGGGCTATAGAACTGTGGTCATGGCACTAAACCTTCCTATGAGACAATTCAACCACTTGTAGGTTGTATCTTGATAGTTGTGTCTCAAATTTTCACAATTCATTGAGATACTAATCAATCACACATGCCAACCTTTATATTATAACAAATCAATTAATGAACACAGTAGATGCAACATCCAGGTGTCTCAACAAAAGGGAATGGTATATGCAATGAATGATGCAACACATACTGAGTTCCTAGTTTTTCTATGCAAGCATTGTTGTTGAGTACCAAGGACTAATGTTGTATGGATTATCATCTGTGGCATTGCATGTTGTGTCCCTACAGACAAAAGCCACAAGAAAGCAAATTGCTATGTTTTCAAAAGTGAGGCTAAGGACAATTTTCCTGATGCCACCTATGTCTAAACCGGGTGACACTCCTTTACTAGAATTATACAAACAAATATCTCTTTTTTTTCAATGAGAGATTCAGATGGAGCAGCTAATTAAGGCTGTATATATTGAGGAATTCTAGAGAACAGGACACATTACACATTGTACAATCGTCACTGGAGCGGGGAATGGCATCCAATTTTGAACGTGCACATAAAGGTCATCCTGAATGGAATCCTATTTCTTACGTGATGTATAATCTTAACTGAATGAATGACAGTGGGGTACAAGAAGGTGACAAATTATTTTCTGAGTAGCAGAATGAATAAATGAATATTTATTTATGTGTAAGAACAGAGCTACAATTTGATATTTACTCATTAATTGGACCCTGCTTATATAGTGTAGACGCACAACTGCACAAGTCGTTTTTGTTATGTTCCCGGCATTGCACATTGCATAAGGCACATATAGGTGTCCCTTCCTCCCACACGTTGAGTTTACCCCATACCATTTCATCTAGAGATTAAGGCCGATCAGTTTGGCTGGGCTATGCAAGAATCATTATTGTAGGAATTTGAGACATCATGGAAAAGAATCATACTTTCTCAGCACGATGATCGATGATCCGATCACCTTTATCTCAGGATAGTCCAGGCTGGTGTCCTCACAGACGAGGTAGTTGCAAACATGAGGTCATTGGTGGTGTCCTCACAGACGAGGTAGAGGCATGAATGCCTGTATCCGTTGCTGGAAACAAATTTCACTGATGCTTGTGTAAATGCTGCTTCCTCCTCTAGATACAGTGCACAAGGCGCAGGATATGTGTTATCGCTCGTGTTGCTGTACATAGAATGGCTCACATATACATGGCTCCCCATGGTACTGCATTGATGATTCAAATTCACCTGAATAAAAGCTTGCCTGCAAAGAGCCTACATGTGAAGTTTTAGGTTTTATCGGATTGCCTTGTCAGTGTTATTTTTGTTTACATAGCACGCACAACCTTTCTTGAGCTTCGGTATATCAGACTAGATCATGCCTGGATGATTCAATATTTTGGTACCACTATGTTTCAATAACTAGTCCCTAGGTGTCTTGGGCTCTTACCATGGTTGCACAAAAGATATACAGAGTACCTTTTCATGGGAAACAGGGCACAAGTTCATTGTTGCTGTTTTGCAAACAAAATCATAGAATGTATTGCACCTGAATTGTCATTGGAACAGTGCTACCTTGACCTGCATTTTTTTCTTCAGAATACCTGACTCCTTGTCAACGTATTTAGAACCCGCTTACATGCTTAATTCTATCCACAATGATAGATTTTGGAGTTCACAATGATAGATTTTGGAATCCTTCAGTTGCAATTCACAATGATAGATTTTGGAATCCTGTCCATTAATGAAAGGCGATCCCCACATTACGGAGGCACATGGTGCCACTACTATAGAAATGTTGTGGGCATACATCACAAGCAGTTTCTTGGGTGTTGGGAGAAATCTCCCTGTGCACTACGGGTGTGTTTAGACGCTAAAATTTTGGCCCAAATTTGGCAATTTTGGCACCGCATCGCATCTTGAAAAGCACTGCAACACGTTCGGTTTGTTTGTGATAAATACTATCCTACCATGGGGTAACTAAGCTCAAAAGAATCATCTCACAATGGACATCTAAACTGTGTAATTAGTTTTTTTACCTACATTTCATACTCTTGGCATGCGTCTTTTGGTGCATTTAATGTTTTCGATTTGATGGGAATGCAGGAGATTTGGGGAGAAGTTTGGCCTCTAAACACACCCTAAAGTTACAAGCTACAATACTAATAATGTAGTACGGATGTGGGTGCCTCTCTATGGTGGTATGAATGATGCCAAAAAAAAAATTACACCTCATCTTTCCAGGACGAGTGTTGTGCTTACGTCTTCTTGGTGAAGTCGTGAACGCCAAGGTTTGGAACCTCTATGGTACTCTTATGATGGCCCTGTTTGGATACTCTAACTCTGCTAGAGGTGTTGGGATGATATGTTAGATTGACAATAAATACACTTATCCAATTATTTGAATCATTTAAACTATATTTTAAACTCTGTAAGGTTTTAGTGAGGCAACAATGTGCAAATGCATTAAACGACAATAATGTGCTCTTTCTCCATATTTTTTCCCATTGGTTTTTGGAGTTTTAACAAGGCTTGTTTGTAATGGTATTCACCCAAGGGGGAGTGTTAAGAATTCCTATGTGTGCCTTGGAGGCTACCGTATATGCCCTGATGGCTACCATATATGTGTTCCTATATATGATGGGCTCATACCATATGGGCCTTGAGGCTACCATATATGCATGCCCCGATGGCTACATATATATAAAGAGACAATGTGTGTACCTATAATGACTAATGAAGAGATGACTCCCCTCATATATCTATGTCTTCCATATGTTCTTCCTAGGATCAGGCAAGGGAAACGCGATCATCTACAACTTCCGAAACGTCTCCTGCTTGGATCAGGAATGGGAAAAAACGGATCCGTTGATCCGTGAATAGGTTGATTCTCAACACAACAAAATGGCAGGGAACCCCAACAGCGAATAATTTTGTATCGTGGTAGCCAATAATCACACCAGGACCAAATCGTGCTAAATAAGTGGGAATATTAACAACCCTTATGTATTTAGCAATCACAGACCAAACTGTTCGAGCAATAGGACATGTGAAGGAAAGATGATCACAACGCACTCATCCATATCACAAAATTGGCAAGTAGGGTCACCATTCCATTTTCTTTTGAGAAGATTGTCCTAGTAAAGGTAGCATTTTTGGTTAACAATCACATACAGTCGATTCTTTTATAGTTAGAACCCGTGTCATTTTGAGTAAGAATATTATACAAAGATTTAACAAATAATACTCCTTTGCTCCCAAATTTCCAGCAAATGTTATCATTCTCATCATGTAACATGAAATTGTTAGCATCCTGCATGATAAGGTTCCAGCAAATTTGAAGTTCAACATTCAACCATCTCCTAAAATAGATAGCAGATAAATCTGTCACCATGATATTTTTTTCGGATTGCACACAGTGAATAGAGTTGGAACAATTTCAGATAGAGGCTTCTCATAAAGCCATGAGTCAATCCAAAATCTCACTTTCTTACCATTTTTTATCTCTATTTTGCTACCATAAAGGTAACATTCTTTAATGGGTGAATCATCAGCTCTGTCGGTTACATTATGAATAGTGTTAGTTTTCAGGTATTTGGCTTCAATAATTTTCTACCAAAGACCGTTTTCCACCTCTAATTTCCACCACCACTTTGCAAGAAGGCAAATACTACTTTTCCTAAGATCCTTAATTCCAAGCCCCCTTCTCGCTTGAGCAAATTTTAGTCCACTTTACCAAGTGGTATTTCCTCTTAGTACCACCCCTTGCAAGAAGAAGTTCTCCTTATTTTATCAATCATTTGTAATGTAGTTTGAGGAGTCAAATAATCTAACATTTGGTAAATTGGAGCATTATACAATCAAGATTCAGTCACGGTTGCCCTCCGGCCATAGTCATAGTACCTCCTTTCCGGACGTCTACTGTCTTTGCACTTTTTTAACCAGAGGTGACAATCACAGAGATGTAATCTACTTGGACTGAATGGGACACCCAGATATTTGATTGGAAAAGTACCAAATTGACAATTGAAAATATCAGAATATTTACTACCAATATTATCATAGTCATTAATCATGATTAATCCAGCCATTGCCTCATACATATATAATAAAAGTTTCATCTTAATCCAGCCATTGCCTATGTAAATTCTGCTTGCATTTATTTCGCTATGCTACGTAAGTTGTTGGAGGTTATGTAACTATAAATAATACATATAGAACGCTGGGATTCACAAACTCAAGAGATAATGAATTTCTTAGCTTATGATAGAAATAGCCTATAAGCTCTTGTCTTGTTATGGTTTAAGAAACATTCTGTAATATTGTATTAACTTTTGGCTACTAAATAAAATCAAATGACAAAAGTTTTATCTACAAAGTTTTCATTATTATAAATTAATACACCATTCTAGTCTCCAAAAATCCTTTTTTTTTAAAGTGTGCTATTGTCATGTACTGCATTAAAGCGTGCCAAGGTACGTCGATTGCGCTCCTTTCGGACCTCCTGTAACGAGGAGGACCAGGGAGCTGAACCCCAGCGGAAGGGTTCCGGTACAACCGAAACGGTGTCCAACCACCAGGCGACCGTCGTGGAGGTAGGCACCGGGCATAGGTGGTCCAGGCCTGCCAGGCGAAGTAGGCAGAACCAAAGCTCCCGTGTGAATAGGCATGCTGAGAAGAGGTGGTTGGAGGTCTCCATTTCCTGGGCGCAAAGTGCAATAGCCTGCGCCGACGGCTGCAAGCCATCGCGCATTCGGCGGTCGGCCGTCCACAACCTTCCATGAATGGCCAGCCACAATAAGAACTTCACCTTCGGGGGTGCAGAAATCTTCCAAAGCTCCTTGGCCCCCAGGAGCTTCGAGGAGCCGATGAAGAATGCCCGGTACGCCGATGAACTGGTGTAGTCCCCTAATGCGGTCCATTTCCAGACGAAGTGGTCCAGTACTTCCGGTAGGAGCGTGATGCCCTGTAGCTTGACCCACAAATCGGAGAGTTCAACGAGGACGACTGTGGTGTAGGTGCCGGTGATATCACCGATCCACCAGTTGCCTTGCAAGGAGTCCCGGACCGACCTGCCGCGTCTACGACAACGAACCGCACCAAAGAGGTACGGTGCCCTCACCTAGATGGGCCCATCCGGTAACCATGAGTCAGTCCAGAACCGTGCAGCCACTCCGTTTCCAACCACAACCGAGACGGAGGCCTGGAACATGCCGTCCACCATGCATTCCTTCGGTCCAGGGAGAAGAGCGGAGATGGAGTCCGGGCGGATCCTAGCCAACCACTACCACTGGAGCCGTAGAGCGAAGCCGAGGATACAAAGGTCCGGCAGGCCTAGACCCCCATCCTCCCTTTGGCGAGCAAGCGATCGGCAGGCCACCTTGCACTTCCCGACGGCCGCGTGGCAGTCCTCGCCCAGATGAAAGCGCGCCTCCTCTTGTCAATTTCCATGATGGCCCATGTGTAGAGCGAGCAGCGGATGGATGTGTGAACGAGGGGATAGCGGAGAGGGTGGTCTTGGCCAGGGTCTTCCCGCCGACCTTGGTGAGGAGTCCGCCTTCCGGGTATGTAGCATGGCCGCCACCGCGTCCACTAGTGGTTGCTCCTGCCCCCTGGATAAGCGGCCGAGTGACAGCGGCGCCCCAAGGTACCTCACGGGAACTCGGCAAGCTGGCAAGGGAAGGTGTCGCGAACAGCCTGCACCTGTTCCGCATGGAGCACCTGATCGGCGTGATGAAGCACTTGTCGAGGTTGGTCGCCAAGCCCGATGCACCTGCGAAAGCGTCAAGGATGGCCCGTATGCACCTGAAGTCTGTAGCTGAGGGTGCCGGGAAGACGACCAAGTCATCGGGCGTGAGACGGATGCAGCGGCGTGCGGTTGCTGCGCCCGGCAGCGGTGAGAGCTGGTCGTGGCGATCAGCCTCGAGCAGCAGGGCGTTGAGTACCTCCATAATGATGAGGAAAAGGAAGGGCGATAGAGGGTCCCCCTAGCGAAGGCCCCCTGGAATGGAAGATACGGCAACCAGGCCGGCCATTGAGAAGGACCTAGGTGCTTGCCGATGAGAGTATGGCGGAGATCCAACCCTCCACCGGCGAGGAAACCCCATTTGTTGGACTACCTCCAGGAGGAAAGTCCACGAGAGGCAGTCGAACACCTTGGCAAGGTCGACCTTGAGGAGGATGGTCGGGGTCTTCGGCATGGAACCAGCGGCAGATCGCCTTGATGGAGCTGGAAGTTCTCGTGGATGCGGCGACCCTTGATGAGCGCGGACTGATTGTCGCGGATCGGATGAGTTGCAGCACGAAGTGGGCAAGCCGCCTCGCAAGGCACTTTGCGAAGAGCTTGCCGAAGGTGTGCATGAGGCTGATGGGCCTGTAGTCACGGAGGCCAGCCGGAGAATTCCCTTTAGGCAGGAGCACCATAAGAGCCTCGTTGAGGTGGGAGAAAAATCCTTCTTCTAGTAATGGTGTTTTGTGTAGCACACCTCTACGCCGACCAGCAGATAAGGGTAGTCCCAAGGCAAGACGAGCATTACTGTTACATATTACTCCTCAAGGTGAAGGCCCAATTTATATAAACCACACGGAATGCGCCAGGGACAACATTACTGTTATTTCTGATTACATCCGTCAGCTCTTTTTTCGGTGGTGTTAATAGTATGAAATAAATACAATGTTCCAGTACTCATTTTTCCTAATATTGTGGCCCCTACAGGAGAATGAGTTGATGGAATAGTAAATGCAATTCCGGTATTAGCTAGACAGATACCCAAACGAAGAAAGTGCATAATTACTTGTCATATGCAGAGCCACCTCTGTCTCCGTGACATAGGGTTTGATATATAGAGGCCTGTACTATTCACCTATCCTCCTAGACCCCATCCATTTCATCTAGACAAACCAAGCATGCATAGGCCAACACTAGGCACATGTATGAAATCCTGGTATCACCAGCTGTGTGCATGGCAATGGGAGGCATCACGGAAAGAGAGGACTGACCAAGTCAGGAATGAAGATTTGTCCATGTATTAACGGTCTATTGTGTGTATGTGCATTGGTTAGATGAGAAGATCCAATGGCAGTACATGGTGCTTGGCTGTGCTAGGAATTTATCATGAGCCGGACATTGATGGTTCACATGGAGAAGAAAATTTTAAAGGAATACAGGATCAGCAAGTTGACCTTGAAGATCTAAGCAAACAAGCTGTAGATCCATTCGTGCCTGAGGTCTGAATCAGGCAACAGGATGAGCGTCTATCTGACCTGCTTGTAGACCTTCCACAAGAGCTTCCTACGCCCTTCCATTTCGTCTAGACAAACCATGCATATATAGATCAAAAGATCAACACTAGCTAGGCACAAGAATCAAATCCTGGTATCGTTCTTGTGCCCAGCTTACAAGCCATTGTTGTAATTATAACAATGGGAGGCACTAGGGAAAAGCGGGGACAAATGAAGCCCGTAATGAAGATGTGTTCATGTATTAATGGTCTGCTCTGTGCATTTATCGGCTAGATCAAATGATTAAAAAAGGACGTACATGGTGCTTGGCTGTGCGAGGAAGCTGGCATCATGCCATTCAGTTTTTGTTTATTTCTTTTGATGGGGAAATGGACTTTCTCTACGTTTGGGAAATGAGTTTCGATGTATTGGATGTATCTGTTTTTATCGAACCTTTTTGGCATGCAGGATTCGTGGCCAAAGTGGTACAATGACCAGAAAAAAGTGAAAGCTCTGGTGCCTTCTAAATAAAATTAGAATCGAAACATCAAAAACATTATTGGAAGCTTAGTCTAAGATGAGAAACACCCTTGGTTCTTCGGAGTGAGATAATCCAGCAATGGGAGGATTCTTCGGAGTGAGAAACATGTCTTGGAAAAAGAAACACCCTTGGTTCGCTGTTGTGGCTGACACCATTGCAGTTTGTCACTTTGCCAACTGGCCACACAATACACAGTTAGGTGCAGTGTAATGTTTTGCGCTACATATTCACTTATTCAGTACAGAGAACTCAAGGTTTAGTTGCTCAGGTCTGATATTTTTTGCTTAATAATTCTAAGCTCTAGTTTCAGTCTAAAATTAATGGTATGCTGAAATTTGGATTCTAGGCCCATGTGTTGCCTTGAAAACAAAGATTACACAGTTGAGACCTTGAGATTTGATAGATGGATGGGTTGGGTGTCAGATCTGTTCGTAGCATCTCATATTGCTGTGTGCAGTGCTATGTACAGGTACCATAGAAACAAGGTAAGTAAGACATGCGAATGCCTTGATCTTGTAGTCTCAGTCAGCTCGGCTTTCATGTATGAACCTCAATTCACCGAGCCTTCAAAGCTACAATGTTGGAAGCAAGCGTGTCAAGGCTGTGCTGTAGGCGATGCACACAAATCAAGTGATCCAACAAATAAAGGGCTCAATTCATCCGTCACGTGAGTTGACAATTGCAAGTTATATAACTACATAGTATACACCAAGCTGTGGTTCTCAAACCTCAGGCTCCAGATACTTAGCTCATGATATAAACCGATTACATGCTCCTGGTTCAAAGTAACTGGTCGTCTGTCCCAATTCTCCTGTTTGTGAAATTCTGGGCAAACTAAGAATTGCTTCGTCAGTGCTACTGCTCCCCTACTTTATTAGGTGTAAACCTGAACTCAACCATACATCATGCATATTTGTGTTTTCTTTCATCAAACCTGATATAGAACGGATGATGATCGGTTGGGGGCTGATATATAGGCTAGCCACGCCACAATTTATTGTTCTACAATTTATTGGGCAGCACATGCATGTGTAATACTGGATGCCTAGGGCTGTATTGTCTGGACCAGGCAGCTCCGGCCAAAAGCAAACCAAGATAACATTAATATATCATGTGCGTTGTTGACATGTACAAAGTTGATCTGCTTTCTGGACAGGTATAACTTGTGTTTGTATTTGCGACCATGTAGATGTTCACGAGGAGTTGCCCCGCACCTGCTGGGGATGGACGGACATCAATATAATAAAATTATACATTGGACAAATGTAGACATGAAATTTGAACTGTTTATTTGTTTGTAAGCAGAGCTTTCGTCCTTCACATGTTTATTTATTGTCCGCCTCCGACAATAGCCCAGCCCATTGCATATATAGGTGCCCCATCACCTGCCTTATGGATAGATCATTACACCCTTGTTTACAATTCTATATAAAACCATATCTGGGCACAGTGACTCCGTGAGATCTTGACAAGACAAATATTATATTTGTAAGTATGGTCGGCTATACCAGTCCGTTCACCATAGGGATGGGACGAATCATGGAAAGTTGCGACAAATGAAGCTGATGTTTTAAACTTGTTTCAAGGGTCTAATGCAAGCACGGGACATGCCTAGACCACAAGATTACATGGGCAGCCATAGTGTCTAGCTACAGGTACTAAGACACTGTAGTGTTCATGGTTCAGATAATTTGAGTCTCCAATTAGAGTTCAGGATTGTTGCGTGCTTATGGACAAGGGCAAGGCAGAGGAGACACAGTGTCAACTTGAACAGATCTAACCAGTGATACCCCAAGAAGGTGGAGGGCCCAAATGCTAAGATTCGAACCTCATAGCGCTCTGTGCTACATGTTACATTGAACTAGAGCTACCGCCATCCGATGGCAGCCAACAGGATCGAACCAGCAGGGAAAGCGCACTGTGGATGAATAGGAATCTGGGTGTGAAAAACAAAATGTGAATAGTGTGGATTCACCAGGATTAGAGGTGATGTTTCCACTACCGGAAATTGGATATTTTGTGAGAGGATCGGTTTTTCATGAGAGTGAAAAATAAACTCTCATGAAAATTTTATTTTCATGAGAGTGATGTAAATCCCGTCACGAAAACATATTTTCATGAGAGTGCTCAACACACCGTCATGAAAACTTATTTTCATGAGAGTGATCATTTTTATGAGAGTCAAATTCCACCGTCACCTAATGCACTCGTGAAGGTGAACTCTCAGGAAAACGCCTTAGACTCACGAAATCCATTCGTGAAGGTTTACTCTCACGAAATACCAGAAAAGACAAATCACGAAAACACCGATGCAAACCTGGTGGTGACATCTACCCATGAAGGTGAACTCTCATGAAAATTCCTTAGACTCACGAAATCCATTTGTGAAGGTTTGCTCTCACGAAATACCATAAAAGGCAGTCATGAAAACACCAATGCAAACCTAGTGGTGGCATCTACTCGTGAAGGTGAACTCTCACGAAAATACCTTAGTCTCACGAAATCCATTCGTGAAGGTCTACTCTCACGAAATACCACAAAAGATAGTCATGAAAACACCGATGCAAACATGGTGGTACCATCCACTCGTGAAGGTTAACTCGACAAAAATACTAAACTCTCACGAAATCTATTCGTGAAGGTTTACTCTCACGAAATAACGCAAAAAAATAGTCATGAAAACACTAATTGAAATATGGGTTTCTATTTTTCAACAGAAAAATAATTGCTTAAATACTAAAAAATCAAGAACACACGAACACAAGTTTTTTTCATTTAATCTGCACCAAAATTTTATATGTAGTCTTTCTCCCTCGTACTAACTCCAAATGCGGCGATTCTTTTTTCAAAATGTTTCTAAAACTAGTGGCAATGCACGTGCGACACGCACGTGTTTATATCTAGGACATATGACATCCTAGTATATTTGTTTCACACTATTTATCAATTTACCATCAAATTCATGGCCAACTACGAAGAATGTAAGCAAGATCGGCCTTAAAAGTTCTTTGATTAGATAGTTCTTGGTATTTACCAATATTTATTCTCTTCATTCTTTTGCCGGTAGTTACAGTACCCTGTATTTATTAAAATTAAATTAAACAAACGTTCATAACTCACTTCAAATGATATGATGGCAATCAATCCCGTTTGCCTATGTACGACCAGTGTTGTTGGCCAATCAAGGTGATCTAAGATGACATTCAAGTGTCTCGAGGCACAATTTCTCTTCCGATCCGATGTCGTTTCCTCATCTGGCGTTGTTAACAAAGATTATAGCCCTGGTCCTCCCATTATTTGGAAAGGGTTCTCACTTTTTTACCTGGGCAAAAGGAAAACCGTTCAGTTTTTTTTCCTGACACCATAAAACAAAATTTCACCCATAGGTGAAATTTCACTATCAGCTGATATGAGCATGTTCATTGGCTGGCTGCTTCTCAACTAAAACTCACCAAATTTAACGAAATCAGTACACATAATCTTAGTCCAAGTATAGAATATAATGCTCGAAAGCTATTAAACCACACCGCCATCCTTGAATGGTAGCAATTTAAAGATAGTCTATGAGACTTATTTACCTGAGGAGTTTTTAAAACTGTCCAAGCTTCCATCATTATGTATCCAAAGAGAAGGATCTTTTATAGTGGAAATAAGTAACATTTCGCTGCATTTTCACAAAACAATACAAACAATGCTATTCTTAAGAAAACAAATCAAACCTACAGAGTGCTATTGTTATATGGAGTTGTTTTAATCACTAACTTGCAGAAATTTGAGGACATCTCCTGTTAACATTTTTTATAATTCTAACATTGGACTTACATCTACACTAAATCACTATGTAGTTTCTTTCTCCGAAATTCCCACAGTGCACCTTCATGAAGGCCACGAACTAACCCATAAGGAATATACACATATCCTGAGTCCTGACTTAAAAGTTAGTGTTCTTGAGCAGGTTCAATTTGAGAATGCTTAGGGCCTCGGTTACGTCGTACGTACTTTTTTAGCATGTATCAAAGGAAGGACAAAACGATCAGCCAAAGCAGGGCCAAGAAACTAAAGATAAGATATTCTAGATTTTATAATCAGGCATGGCTTGATTATCCAATCTGAATTCTGCATGTAGAAATCAGGCACATGCTAATACAAAAACTGATGGTGTGAACACATAAAGTTTTTTAATGATTGGTTATTTGTGTCTACCTGATATGTGACCTGCTAACATATATAACTGGCTTACACCTTCTCATCGATCTGGTCCTGCCCAATTCTTCTAAAGAATTCCATCATCAAGGTAAACAGGCGATCAACTCTGCCAGAAAGACTGAATGCATTGGTTGAGAAACCATTTTAGTTCAAATGTGGGGCATCATATATACGATACGCACGTGTCCAAAAAAAAGTTGATCCTTGAAAATTCTGGAAATAATAATGCACATTGGAGAGAATTTATTAAGAGATAACAACAATTCAAATAATAATAATAATATTGTGTATTTGCCGAAGGTGTTGGTAGCTCAATATTTTCATGTAACAAAATGACAATAATTCAGATACAATAAATTGTGTACATAGAGTGATACCATATAAAAGTTATCTCTAATTATGTTGTCGAAAACAAATTTATTTAACTCTAACTGTTGCAGAGGCATAGACAACACAAAAAAAAAAAAAACAAATTTTACAGTTGTCGTTAACACGTTTTAAAGTCAACTAATAATTAGTATATTGATACTACAGAAATAATTAATTAGCTTAAAACGTTAAAAAGAAAATTAGCTTAGCACCTTCTGAAATGAAGCTAAATATGTCCCAGTATCCAAGTCTTCTTTAGGTTCAGGCAAGCCTCAGCCTTTTGACATATCATTTATGCAACAACAAGTTTAGCAAAAAGAAAGAAAAATCTACTGGGCGGTAGGAACAGACAATTAAAGATCAAGCAATTTTTAGTTTTTTTTTGGACATGTTGCAATTTTTAGTTTGACATGTCAACTTCCTTCATGTAGTCACTCAACATGGAATCTATAGTGACTGAGAAATTTATAAAATTCATGCAACTGATGCTAGGACTTTCATCATCAGATGAGTTCATTAAAATAAATTAAAAATCTACAGTATTTGAGAGACTGTGAAATTTATAAAATTCCTGCAACTGATGCTAGGACTTTCTCTTTGCCAGAGCCGATGAGTTCATTAAAATAAATTAAAATATGCTTCAAAAGAAGAAAATAAAATAAAATAAGAAATAGGCAATCACCTCAAGCACTTCGGTGCTTATAAGACATTTATAAGACATTCCCGTGTCAAGAAAACATTTATTTATCAATTTTGTTTGGCAGTTTCTACTTCACTACCGAATCACAAAAAACATTTATTTATCATTTTATTTGCTATTTTCCACTTCACTACTGAATCACAAATGGCTTCAAAATAATGTGTAGTTAAAAAAGTAGTATTGGTAAAAGATAAATTTTTATTTAAATAAATGCATGTTAACAGGCCACTACATGAGACAAAAAAACGCATGAGTTATTCTACCAAAAGGTCACATGAGTTGTCCTACCAAAAGGTCAATATGCATCTATTTTAATTCCTCCTTATTATCAAACAATGCAGCATACCTCTCTCTCTACGTTGCTGCTTTTTACGTTCAGAACTTAGCTTTGCCAACCTTGGTTTGTGACGATGACTTCATCGCTTAACTGAAAATAAGAACAAGTGTTCTATAACATGGCTTCATGACTTTGAAGCAATGAGGATGCAAAATTAAAGTGCATTAATTTGAAAAGAAAGATACGTACATACATCTATGCTGGGCCATACTTTAAGGACACCGTGCGTGCATTAGAAAGGTGCAAATAAGATGATCTCACGATCTGTGTGTATTATGTATGGAAAATTCAGTCTATACCAGAAATTCAGGGCGACCCGTTTCTTGCTCGGCGCTTCAATGTGGCAAACGTGGCCGCCAGACGGGAATTCCCGTCTTCAGGTTCGAACCTGAAGATGCAAGTGCTACACGAGATGCAAACAAGACCAAGATTATTAATATATATGTGTATGTATGCATGCACGTACAGACTCATATGTGGGCGTCTGCGTAAATACAAGGAGGCGGACACGGGAGCACGGCGGCAACGCGTTTGTTTCCTCTCACCTTCATCTCCTTACGCCGAGGGCCACAGCACTGCCACCATCGTAGATGATACATAGAAGGAGGCTACATAGAAGGATCGATCTAGATGTGAGGTACATATGGGGATGGAAAAGGCGGCGTTCAGAAGTGGAGGAAATCGCGTGAAAAACCTGATTGATGGAGAGGATCCGATACTGCGGGGGCGTGCGACTCGTTGTTACGGGCAACGGCAGGAAGATGCCGATCGGCGATGGCGGCGTCATACGGTGCAGGGACAAAGACGACGAAGTGCAGGGTGACGACGGAGAACACGGTGCAGCGGCGGCGCATCATCAAGGGCAACCTTTGGCCGGCGGTTCTTCCGCAGTCCAGATCGCGGTGTTTTTGGGCGAAGTCTGTTCAGCGAGAGGGGGAGGCTACCGCTAGCACCATCGCGGCTTTTCGGGATGTTCCGCTGTTCGGAGGCCCGATCTGTGTATGTGGCGCGCGGCGTGAGTGTGGAGCGAAACACCCTGTAACCTAAGGTTCGTCACGCATAGATAGCCATCGATCGGGTATCCGGGCGAATCCAACGGTTGAGATTGTGACACCTGTTTATCAATTCCTTCACTCTCTTTTATAGTATAGATAGATTACGCTCTATCAACTCATTGTGTTCTTGCAGCTATTATTTTGTCATGCTTTCATGTAAATTTGTTCTATCAATTCAAATTTTGGATTTCAAATAATGACAACTTCAAGACAACGTTTTGAAGGAGTAAAAAACTCAAGCGAAAAAGTCAAGAACACAAAAGTTGTGTAACTCATCAAGATCTACAATCTTTATTTTGGTTATTTTTTCATATGTGAAAGTGGTAATGACATTGTTCACAAATTTTACATCTCTCTTTTATAGTTTATGAAACTATAAAAGAGAGATGTAAAATTTTTGAACAACGTAGTCCAACTTTGTTAAAATGTTTTCAAAATTTTATGGCTAGCTTATATACTTAAATTATGCCTCAATACCAATTCTTAGAATTTTTTGACCATTTTATAATATTATTAATTTTTTTTTTTTGTCAAAGTCATAAAAATATTATTTTGAGTAGTGGTCAATAAAACACTTAATTTTCTAGAGATTTTCAAGATGTGAGCTCAAATAGATATGTTTTATGACATATTTTTTTCTTCTAATTTTTAGACATTGTTAGATAGGACCTATAGTTCAAATTATTGTTATCTTATACATTAAAAAGGAAAAACATGATGTATGGCAGGCCAACATGATGCCATATTAAAAAAGGACAAAATAGCTTTAAATTAGCCCATTGCTAAACAGGCCAACATCCATTACTTCGGCCCAATGTATGGCGGGACGTTGGATGAACACCGGACGAATCAGAGCCGTTGATCAAAAACACTAGTATATATAAGAACCTCTTCATCACTCCCAAACCCTAGCCTCCTGCTCTCTGTCTCTCTCGTCTCCTCCCTTTCCCCTTCCTCCCGTTGAGAAAATAAAATAAGCTCGCCTTTGCATCTGTTCTTGGGCGAGCATCCACGCGTCTCGCCCCTGTGCCTTGCACCGTGGCACGCCACAACCACACACGCGAGCACAGCAGAGCGTTGCAGCGAGCCCGGATCAACGGGCCGCATCTTAGCGCAAGAGATGGCGCTCCCTCCAGCGGCGGCCACCTATGGTGGTGGTGCCCCATCCACCGATCTGCCGCTAGGCGTCCTCCACCGGGGCGGCGATGAGGTGCAGCAGCGGGCGGCGTGGGTCAGGAGATATGGTTGCTTGTCGAGGGCGTCCATGAAATCGCCCCAAATCGGAGAACTTCGCCGGCGGCTGAAACCCTAGGTGCGGCAGTGGCGTCTGCATTTGCCTTGACTTCAGCCGTTTCTGCTGCCTGCCCCTCGTGGCGTTCCCGACCCCATCCGTGTCGGCGCAGCCAGTGCGGGGACGCAAATACACGACCACCACGGTAAGGTATGTTCTAGACCCATGTCATGAAAAATTTAGGTATGTGCTAGACTGCAGCTGTAAGTCTCATCTTGCTTTCTCCTGTCTGGTGTATGATTCAAACACTTTAGTAAATTAATCCATCATCTCTAGTCAGGTAGCAGTAGAACAATTGAACCAGCCGCTGTGCAACCTTATTATTCAAACACTTTAGTAAATTAATCCATCATCTTTAGTAAATTAATCCATCATCTTTAGTAAATTAATCCATCATCTCTGTGATATCATATACTAGTTCTGTATACTGCAGGTACACACAGGAGTGCAGGCTGGATTGGTTTGTAGACTGTTTGCACACATTTTAGCAGCTTGTATGCTTCCTATAACTACTTTGAGCAAACTGAACTTAGTGTGACTGGCAATGTAGTATTCTTTAGTCTGAAAACTAAACTTACAAATAACTGAATGAACGTAAACAGCCCACTGATTTTGCGGTGTACCCTGTACAATGGCTATTTATTATCTTCTGCACTAGTAGATGATGCTAATGGAGGACTTTTGCATCCTGATTGGTTTTGAGGACTTATGAACTACCCTGAGATGATGTTGTGCCAAGATGCAGGACAATTGAACCAGCCGCTGTGCAACCTTATTATTTTACTATAATATATCAGAACTTTAGTTATTTTGTTGCTTGCGTAACCAGCCATTCATGTGGATTGAACAGGTTGTGTTGTGTGTTGTATAGTAGTTGCCACAATTGATCCACTGCATTTTAATGCGGCATTTAATTTATTCTTTGACATTACTTCACTGCTGTAGCAATTGGTTAGAGTAGCACTTTCACAAAGTGATAGCATATTTTCTTCGGTTAGCTAGATAAGTTACTCTGATGGCAGCACTATTCCATGTAGCATGGATGTGCATATCTATTTTTCATTTCTGTCTTGCATTTCGATACTTGGCTATTTGTATTTGGAAAGGACCTGATCTGAACTAATCCCAAGTATATGCATGTATGTGGAAAATGGATCTCCTTGTTATGGTCTTCCCGCAGGATTTGGATTCAATTTTGTTAATATGTCTAATAAATATGGTCTTCCTGCTATTATAATGAGAAGCACACAGTGTGTTATATGTTGATGCATGCAGGTGTGTTCCTGTTTGTTCAATGAAATGTACTGATCAAGTCAATTTCAGTTTGTCAGGTGAGTAGTGACGACAGTGATTTGCACTAATATATCATTTGTTAAGTAGATTGTTTTCGATTTGACAATTGCCATCCTACTTAGTTGCTTCAACTATATCTGTAGTTCTCAGTAGCTTGTTTCCTACTGGAGAATTAATTTTGATCAAATGTTACTCCCCTCATTTGAGACTGCAACCATTTTATTTGATCACCTAGACTTGTTACATATAGATCTGTATTTGTTTCTCATGTTGTATGGATAGATATGTTTAGTAGTTCTTCCTACTTGGAAGAAACCATAATGCTTAGTATGACAAAGGCTTGCCCATGTATGCATGTATATCTCTGTCCATTTCATATGATAAGTCACAATTGTATTTATGTGATCGTTCTTGTGCATTGGTTTGTTAATTCTCAGCAAATGTTACAGGTTGAAGGCCACTGGAAAGTTACCTGAATGACTTTGCAGCTGCCATCTTGAACTGGAAATTACATGTAGGTTTATGTCCACTAGTTGTTTTATCCAAGGCATCATTCACAACTTTAGTGGATGCCTAGCATTTGTGACTTAGTGTAGGTGTATGTTTGTACACATGACATTTCCCTTCTAATGTAACAATTGGGAATTACTCACATGACAATATCCTTCAAGTGTAACAGTTGGAAATTACTCATGGATGTGTTGGAATGAGATTTGGCTTATATATATGTGCAAAATTTAACCATTAGCTCTGTTGGTAATTTTGTGACTGTGTGACTCACAAAATAACTAGATGACATTGAGCTCTCACGAAATACCATAAGTCTCATGAAATAAATTCATGACAATGATCTCTCACGAAATACCCTTACGCTCAAGAAATAACCGTGACGGTGTCCTCTCACGAAATACCCTTACGCTCACGAAATGACTTCGTGGACGGTGGCTCTCACAAAATACCCTTACGCTCACGAAATAACCGTGACGGTGGCCTCTCACGAAATACCCTTACGCTCACAAAATAACCGTGACGGTGGCCTCTCACGAAATACCACAAAAAACTGTCATGAAAATAGAGATGCAAACCTGGTGGCAATGATCTTTTTATGAGAGTGACCGTCACGGTGAACTCTCATGAAATTAATCCGTGGTGGTGAACTCTCACGAAAGTGTGTATTTCATGAGTCTAATACTGTGACAAGTTATTCGTGACGGTGTACTCTCACGCATTGTTTTCATGAGAGTAAAACCGTTTTTCGTGGCATTTTTTCACTCTCACGAAATCTCTAGTTTACGGTAGTGTTCTATATTAAATAGCTGTAACTAGTAAGGAACATCCTGTGATCATTACCTGCCATCTATAGCCTGAATAACATTAGGCGATCAATGATTATCAGGCGGCAATGAAAGAATATCACAATATGCTCATGGTCACATACATGGGTCGACAAAACTTCAAATGCAAGGCACCGCACAGAAAACATCTTTTTGTCGGCATGTCTTTTTTGTATTGGTGTTTCGGTAGAAGGCTTAAGCGGTGGCGATGTATAACTCTTGTTTTCGGTCATTTTTTCATATGAGAAAGGGAATGTAACATTCTTCAAAAAAGTTATGTATCTCTCTCATTGTTTATAATGCTCTATGGAACCTTATGAGAAATGTCAAATTTGTGAATAATGATAGTATTGCTTCGTCGGATGAAAAAACAACCAAAATAATAGTTGTAGATCTCAAGAAGTTATGATGCTTTGTAGTCGGCAACTTTTTCATTTGAAATCATATTGTCAAGGAAATATGAGCTTGAAAATTTAAAATATGAAATTCAAATTCTGCAAACTACCTCGGATGGAGAAACTTCATAAATAATATCCGAGAATCATTGGATGAGATCACTAGTCAGATCTGATGGATGAGACCGTGAGACAGTGACACCTAATTCCTTCACTCCTTTATAGTATAGATTTATTAATCTACCAATCTTACATTGGCTGTTGATAGCAAATAAGCAAATCTGTGGTGTTTAGCTAAAGTGTATAGATCTTCTGTAGATATCACATAGGCTTCTCCTAGATTTGGCGCCGTACCATCAAAGACACATTGAAGGTAAGGTTGAGTTCAGACTTACACCAGGACATGTAACACCAAATCTGCTGCTCAGATCCATAAGCTTGTAAAAAATTTTTAAACTAAGAATATACTGTTGGGTAGATATAGCCATGTATATGTTTTGACATGCTCAACCGTTGATCCTAGTCCACAGCTATATATTGATGGACGTACTAATCGCCAACTATACGAAAGACTCCCCTATTGTATATTGATGCCTAGAGTTATGTTGTTTGCACATACTTATGTCTATTTAGTGTGCAGCTCCGTAGTCCGTCCAAAAGCAAACCAAGCATAACATTAATCTATCCTCTCCGTTGTTGACATGTACAAAGTTGCGACAGGTAACTCGTGCTAGTATTCCTGACCCTGTATATGTGTTCAGTATATATAGTAGACGAGGAGGACTTGATCTGCATCTTCTGGGGATGGACGAACATTTACGAGCTCATCCTCTTTTGTCAATAGCCTGGCCCCTTGCTTATATAGGAGCCCCGATCATTACACCCATGTTTACAATTCTATATAAAAACATATCTGGGCACTATGACTCCGTGAGATCTTGACAAGACAAATATTATGTTAGTAAGTCTAGTCGGCTGTACCAGTCTGTTCACCAAAGGGTTATGCATGGGACGCATCATGGAAAGTTGTGACAAATCAAGCTAGGAATGATGTGTTAAACCTGTTTCAACGGTCTAATGGAAGCACGGGACATGGCTAGACCACAAGATTACATTGGCAGCCATAGTGTCTTTAGGTACTAAGACACTGTAGTGTTCACGGTTCAGATGACTTGAGTCTCCCATCAGAGTTAAGGTTTGTTGGGTGCCCAAGGACAATGGCAAGGCAGAGGAGACACAGTGTGAACTTGAACAGATACAACCAGTGATACCCCAAGAAGGTGGAGGGCCCAAATGCCAAGATTTGGAACCTCATAACGCTCTGTGCTACATGAGAGACAGACCTCGAGCTACCGTCCATCCGATGGGAGCAGACATGATGCGACCAGCAGCGAAAGCGCACTGTGGATGAATAGGAATCTGGCTGTGGAAAACGGAAAGTGAATTGGGTGTATTCACCAGAATTAGTGGTGTTGCTGCTAGTAAAGAACACCGTGTGATCAATACCTGCCTACTATAGCTAGCCTGACTAAAATTAGAATATCAATAATTATCAGGCAGCAAATAGAGAATATCACAATATGCTCATGGTCACATCCAAGCGTCTAACAAACTTCAAATGAAACGCACTGGTACAGAAAACATCTTTACAGTCAGCAGTTTTTTATTTGTGTCGGTGCTTCAGGTAGTAGGCCATGGCAGTGGCGATGTCGGCATCAGAGAGACCACAGCTCGAGTGGAAGGCGAGCTCTTGTCGGGACTGGTGGGGGATTTGACATGCGAGAAAACCTTGTCGGAGGACTTGAGGGCCTGTGTTGGTTGAAGGTACAGAGAAGTGTATATGCGCGCGCGACAAGTATTCTCTTCTCTAGGATCCGACGAAGCTTAACGAGAAGGGGCAGATCGATCGTATTTTGCGGCGGTCTCCACCGGTCGAGCCGGGACGGCGAGGAGGCCCAGAGGTTCGGTTTTATGAGGGCGGGGGATAGAGGTTTAGTGAAAGCTGGTGTCGATCTCATTCACGGGCCTGCCTCTTCTCTCCCGTGCTTGTGTCGGCTATGCCCCGGTCCATGCCATATTGTTATTGTAATCCATTTACAATACAATAATAAAACCATACTCTAGTTTCCATAGCAAAGACTTTAAAGTAAAACATGTCATATTAAAGATCGATTGGATAGATCTACTTGCATCGGTTCCAAAACATCATCATTTGCTATTTTACGATGATTATGCACCACGGACAAATTAAATCTGAAGAAAAAAGGACTTTGCAATGGAATAGACTTCTGGTGATCTAGCTTTGATGGCTAAACCTGCTAAATCGTCTGTTTGCCTTATACCAATTGTACATAACACAAACATTCAGGGCACACCTAGATCTTGAGTAGAATCGTTAGCTAATGAGATCACGAACAATGTCATTATGATCACGATTTCGGTCAGAAATCCTGACGCAGAAGTAGTTGGTAATCCAGAGCGATGCGGTTGCAACAAAATGGTGGTAATCACACTTCTCAGCCACGTAATTCCCTTCATTTCACTTTTATTTGGCAAAAGGAGGGACCCAAAGTTGTCGCATTCATATTCGTCACGCCGCAGAGGATTCAATTGTAGTCACATTGAAGGAATTTGCCCTGGTCTGTGTCACGTAGGAAACTGGGCACAGTCTTTTCTGAGGATACCATCTCCTGAGACCTCCCATGCTCAACCATTTATCTAGTATAATCGTCCCAGATGATGAGGTCAACTGATCAAGAATACAGAAATATGTGGAGGGAAAACAGGATAATGAAATGATAAAAGTGTTCAGTCACGTAACACACTATGCCGCAAAAGGGAGGGGAGTATATATGGACAGACCGAAAGGTGAAATGTATCAGTACCACTGAGCACATGTATATAGTAAGCTGCAGTATTATAGGCAGCTGCATTAATTGTTGAAAAAAATAGCTGCAGCATTATACACAGCAGTATTATAATAGGCTGCATCATTATACGCAGCAGCGTTAGGCTGCATTATGTCTCAAATATCTGGCCTGGTTGATTGGCATTACCTCTAGTGAAAATGCACCTTTCAACCGATGGCTTAAGTTAACAGCTAGTGGAAATAAATCTATTTCTACTAGCTGTTTCTCTGTCGGTGGAACATCTTGCAAAATGGATCTCCACTAACAGTTCTTGGCCCTGCGGCCATAATCCGGTTTGCAGTGTTTTTCCATTTTTGTGCGGCCAGTTTTGAACATTGTGCGTCAGAGCGAAAATTGATGAAATCAGCTGCAGGGTCTTGGCCTTGAAAGCAGCTGCATGGCTGCTTTCTTCCCTACATGTATAGTAAATGAAGTTTTTGCAAAGATTTCCATGGTTTTTTGCGCTTGAGAGGGACATTGAGAAAGAGCATGCAGCATAGCTTTTGTCTATCAAGCAATTCAGGATGTTGATTTTGAGACTATTAATTTTCAACAAGTTCAGCAAGACTCAGTTATACTGAAAAGTTTCAAATGAACTGCTTTGTTTCACTGCACTGAAATCTGAAACATGCATAATACAATGTTCAAGTGGTTTTGCATAATTTTTAAATGAAATTAGGAAGTAAGGATAAAACCGTGATTGCTCAAGTAGCTATTGCAGGTGAAAATCTTGAGCCATGTACTCTATTAGAGCAGATTGATTTGTCTTCAGTTCTTCAGGTGCAACATCTGACTGCTCTCTGGTTCCAAAGAACAATAATTCAAAACCTCTTGCATCCTCGTTGTTGCAATGCACCCCTCTTCTTCCCCTTGTTCGTCCCCTGCCTCTTGTTCATCATCACACTCAACACCTTCCTCTTCCCTTTGCTATTCCACTACCTTCTGCAGCAAGTGCTCCATCTGTCGTGGTCTTTGCCCATAGGCATACACTACAACAGATAGAGCACACCTACAGGTAAAACAAAGCAGGGTGCCAATGGTTACAAACTGACTTCTCCAAATTTATAATCATTGACTTTATACTAGTACATCAAGGTGATTGACTTTATTCTAGCTGTAGGTATTTAATTTCAATGGAAATAATTAAGCTATTTACTATACACTGCTAAAAGAACAAAATGGCTTATTTACATGTTGTAAGGGCAGCCTCCTTATTACAAAATAAAATTCTCTGCTTCTGCTTCCATTATAGCACATTGCATATATATAAATAAGTGTCTCTCTTCTGCATCGATGCTACACACTGGCATTTCTTCACGACATGAAGAATGGGTATACGAAATCATTATACAGATTATATATAAGCATAGGAGGCGTCATGGAAATAGGGTACATTGTTTATCAAAACAATCCATTTTGTTGCTATTTTTGGCCTAGAGCTTGAAAACGATATGGAAACTTGGGAAGTTGTTCAACGGCACCAATTCCTGGGCCACTGGGAACTGGGACTAGCTTGCTATGACTGCATTCATTCAATCTGTTGATCAAGTTGGCTGTCCGCCCAGAGTGCGCAACCACCAACCCAGCAGGCACAGGTAGATGCTCGAGACATGAAGCTCACTGTGCCATCGTCCCCATCTACTTGTTGTATTTCTGTAGCAACAACAGACCAATCACGGTCAATGCAGAGATCGCCTCAACACTCAACTTCAAAAACGCCAGGGGCCATGTAAGATGAGCTCGAGATCAAATAATCTCTGATCCCATTGTATTCCTTGAGCTAGAAACATTCTAATTTGTTTGATTATTGTTCTACAAATCGGTTGCTCAAATGTTTGCTGACACTAAGTGCCTCTTAGATGATCAGTAGCTGACATGGCTGAGATCACTCAAACAAAAACGGTTTCGCCATGGGTGCCTGTACGCACGTGCGGTCGATGCAGCCACGATACCCATGGCATGGGATGAGTTTGCCCTGCTGCGGCTATGGTTTGAGGAGCCCATGGTTCGCATTCGTGGCACTAGAGGACCTGCCCTAGTTAGGTGCCCATGCATATATAGCACGCGCAGCTCAAGGCAATTGACTCACAAGTTACATATCACATGCAGCCTTTCTTGAGCTTCATTATATTAGACTAGATCATGTATCCATGGATGATTCAGTTTTCTTGAGACCACTACGTTTCATTAGCTAGATCGTGGGTGTCTTTGGCTCTTACAGTGGTTAAGCATGAAAGAGATACAGAGTACTTTTTCATGGAAACATGATACAAGTTCTTTATTGTTAATTTGCAAACAAAATCAGAGCGTGTTTTGGAGTTAAATTGTTATTGTAACAGTACAACCTTGACCTGCTGTTGGTTCTTCTGAATAGACTCCTTGTGAACGTACTTGGATCCTGCTTACATGCAATTCTGATCGATTTTGGAATCCTGTCCATTAATGAAAGACGATCCCCACATTATATATGGAAGCACATGGTGCTACTGCTACAGAAATTTCCTGAGCTTCCATCACGAGCAGTTTCTTGGGTGGTGGGAGAAGAAAATCCATGTGGAGTAAAGGTTAGCAAGTTACATACTTCATATTGGTTGACAGGTCGACAAGCAGGGTACTGAAGTAATAGCTGCTCATTGATCTTTTTCTGGACTATGGATATGGAGACACAGTAGGACCACACGGACTAACATGCTACCGCACATTCTGTGTCATCCTCCACAATGGCCGTAGTGCTGTGATCCATCCTCTTATTATCTTTTGTTGTGGTGCTACCACACGTTCTTGTAGTTGTACTCCTGAGTTATATGTGGCAGTCACGTCTCACAGTTGAGCGATTGTTGTTCCTTTATTTGCCACATACATAACTCTCTGAGAAAGAACGTGAGCAGCACATCAAGGTTGGACATGAGCTTTTTCATGGTGCCTCGCCTTCTTAACATGCATTAGTCCTCTGGAATCAGTGTTGTGAACCAGTAGAAAGGATCCATGAATTCGCAGCGGATATATATGTATGAAAATCCCTTGTCTGACTTGCTTGACCTTGCACACATACATATTTGTGTTTTTGTCTCATACAACCTCTGTTTAATGGACTGATGATTTGGTAGCTGATATATATAAGTTCGGCGTGGATGCATACATGCATTTTGCAATGTGGCTTGCTCTATATAAGCCATAGCTGAATAAGGCAGATCAGTACTCAGAATGGGGCCTGGAGCAATATGATTACAAAAAAAAAAAAAAAAAAAAAAAAACGTGGGAGAATGTGGTCAGCCGAACTTTAGGTTCTGTCTGATGAATGACTAGACCATTGATGATACGATTCTCTATTAGACCACTTTGTTTTAGCAGAATCCATAAATAATAAAACAATTGATGACGTGACTTACACAACATAATGTTAATTTTATTACTACGTATGTCGAAAGTGATCGCCGGTAACAACAAGCAATTTGCAACAGGTATAATGTTCCCTTCTCTAAATAGTGGAGCAAGCTTCTCCCACCAGGATTCGTGGTCGTCAAATGATTGATTGTAAACGTCGAGAACAACCTTCAAACTGGGCATGCTGCCCGGAGTGTGTACTGCTCGATCGTACCTGGAGACGTGGTGCAGATGATGCACAAAGTGGTGCTTGATTGACAAGTTCAATAAGTTAAACTTGGCAACCTCTATTTCCCTGTGTCTCTCTCATTCCAAATACTTATCATAAAACGACAAAGCTAAGACAACTAAATCAAGGCAGAATGCGCCCGGGACAACATTACTGCTGTTTAATTTTACATCCGTCAGCTCTTTTCTCCATGGTGTTAATAGTATTAAATACAAAGTTGCAGTACTCATTTCTCGATATATTGTGGCACCTACAGGAGCATGAGTTGATGTAGTTGTAAATGTAATTCCAGTATTATCTATACACATACTAAAATGAAGAAATAGCTTATTTAGTCATATGCTGAGCCATCACTGTCTCCATAACATCTGGGTTCGTAAATAGAGGCCAATACTCGTCACCTATCCTTCTAGACCCATCCATTACATGCTACTTTCGTTACTTTGGCAATGGGAGGTATCACGGAAAGAGGGGGCAGATAAATCCGGGAATGAGGATTTGTCCATGGTTTAACGGTCTGGTGTGTGCACCTGCATTGGCTAGATGAGAAGATTGAAAGGATGTACATGGTTCCTGGCTTCGCGAGGAATTCTTCAGTTGCCAGGAATTCTTAATGAGGACTAGTTGCTCGGGTTTAATGTTTTTAGAGATTAACCGCAAATAGAGGCTGAAGGCCGGCCTAATTATAATGCAAGCATAGACTTGTATTTGCACTGGCAGTTAGTTTCCGTAAATTCGTTCTGAACTATAATTCCACAACTACATATTGATGTGTAAATTCGTTAGTTTAAACCTAGACAAGTTTTCTGTGGCACACGTATAAATGTCACACTAGGCTCAAGCTCCTAGACTACTTGAGCAATCGTTCTGACTTTATCAAGCCACACTTGAAATCTAGCTATTCATGGAAATGGTTGACGTAATAAACAAAAGAAACTCTAGCTAGGAAATGTCTCAAGTTGCAATGTCTTATGTCAACTGCCGTAAAAAATGATCATTTTCTATGGCAATATGCTTGTCGACATACATCACAAACCTATTTTCAGATAGAGAGCTATACAGATATACATATATATCATAAAAATCTGCAACGGCTTTTGGGGATCAAATTAAACTTGAAAATGCCTAAAGTTCTAACAAAACTAGAGAAGAATTAACACTATTGATTACCACATAATGTTAAAACAGGTGGAAAGACATGAAAGAAAATCACCGTGATCATCAGTCTATATGACGCTCATTGTCATAGCAGGTAGCTATCCGAGGGGTAATGCCACACGGCAGACAAGCAAAACAGATGAGCACCAGAGTGTGACATCATTAGCCCCAGTGCTCCTTTTTATGATGGGCGGGTAAATGCTCATGCCACAGAATGGTTGTTACAGGCGCGGGCCATTCAACAAATGACTCAATTCATTCGTCGCATGAGTTGGCAGATTATATAACTATATATATAACACAGCATGTATATGCTTCTGCATCTCAGAAATACAGTGTTGTTCTTAGCTCGTTATATAAACAGCCTGTAACCTCTTGGTTCAGTTTAACTAGCTGCTGTCCCAACTAGTAGTCACAATAATTGCATAGTTCCAGTATATTGCACTGTCACAATCGTAGGTGATGACCCAGGCCCTTGTTGCAAATACACACATACATCAGTGTCATCATGCGCTACAAATAACATTGTCGTTCAAATATATGAGAATGAGAGGCACCAGGAAAACAGAGTAGGCAAGACTGATTCATTTGGTGATGTCATATTTCCGAGAAAACAAATTCGATGAGATGACTTTGATAGACTGAAAGAAATTGTAGATCACAATGATCTTGAGGTCTGTGTCGAGCAACAGGATGATGGTGTAAGCACCCTGTAAGTACATGGATTGCCTATTGCAAATAATACAGTTGAATGTGAATGCCACATTTGGCGCCACTACTGCCAGCTTTGGCGAATGTGAATGTCCAAGCGCGTCCTCCTGCCACTACTGGGTGCATGCTCTGTTTTGCTCAGGCCATTGTTAGCATGCTGTTGTCACCATGTTGTCAAGCCGACACAAAAAAAAAATCTGATTTCCTTTAGAAGAAAATATATATCCAAATACAACAGAAGTACATTTTTTTAGAAAAAGGAACAAAAAGTCGCAGCCTCTACCACATGACAACCTATATACATATGTACTCTGAAGAAGCATTGAGCTTATCAGCATGGGACAACCAGAACTTGCACGGAAGGCCCAGCCTATGGACTCCTGCAACCATTCCTCCCTTGCCCCTAAATCTGTGCAGCACCGAGAGTCCCTAAATCTGTGCAGTGCGAACGAGCTCCAGGGCCGTGGGAAGGCAGTGACCACGGATGTCAATGTCAGAGGACCTAGGCGCA
The DNA here is from genome assembly GCA_015847255.1 of Hyparrhenia diplandra. Lineage (NCBI taxonomy): Eukaryota > Viridiplantae > Streptophyta > Magnoliopsida > Poales > Poaceae > Hyparrhenia > Hyparrhenia diplandra. Next base: position 371,669 of record JADLZK010006017.1, read on the forward strand.
GATGTCAGAGGACCTTGATGCCAGCGGCGTCCACGACGGCAGGGGTCGCTCATCTCGGGCAGCAACAGCGGCCGGCCGGCCCGCCTATCGGATTGGGGGCGTGAGCGGTGGCCGCATCGGACACCAAGCGCTTCTCCTGGAAATCCGCCGGCATGTGGAGCTGCTTTTGGGCGAGCCAGGCGCTGGGGCTCCTCCTGGGGCCCTGCTCTGCGCGCGGCGTCATCGCCCCTGCCGTTGGGGAGCTCTCCAGCCCCGGGCGAACCCAGGTGCTGCACCAACTCCCCTCCCGTTCTGTGGCGGATTAGATTCTGGGTGAAAACCCTGCCCAGCTTCCTGCTTTGGGCCGGCGGCGATGGCGTTGCTTGCATCATCTACCTCGCTGGAGGCGTCGCTGAGGTTTCTATCCGGCCGTTGCCGGGCGGCTGGATGTGGCGAGTCCGAGCGAGGCTCCGCGTGGTGTGGCGGCGGCGGCACCCTCCTCTCTTCGCCCAGGCGTGGCACTTGCTGGTGCGCGCGCCTCCCACTTGCCGCTGGCGAAGTCCGGCGCGGCTCAGCGTGGTGTGGCGGCAGCCAGCGTCTCCACCTTCCTCCTCCCGAAGGCTTCCGTTCGAGAGTTCATGTGTCCATGCGTTGTATCCTCTTCTCTTTCTTTTTGTGTTTCTGTGTGGTGCTTGTATGGTTTTAGTCCGGTTTCCAGGATTAACCGGACGGGTTTCTTCCCATTTCCCACAAAACGTGGACTTTTTTTGAAACAAGTAGGTGGGGAAGCTCCCCCACCCCGAATTAGCTTTCAAAAAAAAAAAAAATAGCTGTGGTGCACGGGCGCGAAACCGGAGCGATGAGTAGATGGCAGGACACGATGAGTGGGGCGGACGCCGGGAGCAAGCAGTGGTGAGTGGGGCTGCGGAACCCTTTGTATTGATATTTTGGCTACCAAATACAATCATGTGAAAAAAAAAGATTTTGTTGGGAGCCAATTGACAAAAAAGAAAAGATTTATCTACACAGTTTAAAGTATTGTTGAGCACTACAACTCCCTTTTTCATTTCCAGAAGAAGCACAACTTTCTTATCTCTGAAAATTCTTGTTGCAGTGGAGATGTTTCATGTAACACGTACTCCGCTTCTGCGACCAGCAGATGATACACCTTGATTAGCACGCCCAAAGGGTACAACTTGGCTGCCTCTTTTTCCTGATCTCTCTCATTCCGAATAGGATTATCATGGACGTGAAGAAACTATGACAGATTATTCATGATCCATTGTGTTCCATCAACCCAAACAAACCTTGATAGTTGTGGTGAAAAAGAAGATTAGACGAAACAAGTTATTTGGTGGAGTGAATCGAGGCAGCAGGTAGGTCTGGTGTTGTTTATGTATAGGCTACTCCTATATAACGATTGTGTGTGATACCTGAAGAAGGCACAATTTATCTGGTGGAGTGAATCATATATATCACACAATTTAACTCTGCTAACACCCGTCAGATTTTTTTTTTTTTTTTTGGATGGTGTGATGTTGTACTTTGTCATCAATATAATATTAGACAATCAATGTGTGAAACAATCCTAGTTAATATATTGTCCCTCCAATATTAATTTCTTCCTTCTGGTAGTAGTTCCACAGCCAAACCACCGTGTGAATCCAGATTTATGTATATGTTAAGAGATTTTTTAAATAATTGGGGAAAAATTGGATGGCTCACATTGACCGAGAGCGGCCGATCCGACGGCTACAAAGGCTGAAGGCAATGGGAGGCAATGGGAGGCAAAAATTGCCTCCTGTTGTGTCTATGACAAGTGGGCCATAGGAGCAAAAAATCGCCTCCTATTGCCTCCCGCAAAATGGAGGGATTAAGGGTGAGCGGTAATGGCAATCTTGTATTTCTTTTTATTTTATAAAGGGTAAAATGGTAACTCCATAATTGCCAAAAGATTGTTTTTAGTAGTTCTTTTGTTATCCTCTAGGGTTTGTCCGTGAGCGTGAAGTCGTGTAGTCGCCGCCGCCATTTGGGGCGGACCTGTTCCAGCGGCCGGCACCTCGGCCGCTGCGCCGCCGGCCTCCCCTACCGCCACGGCTCCGCCTCCTCCTCCCGCTCTCCACCTCCGCCCCATGCCGTCGGGTCGGCGCCCGCCGCGGCCAGCCGGCCGTCCGTTGGACCTCCGCCTTCGAAGCCCTTCCCGTCGTCGGACTCCGACGAAGGGCGCGCCGTCGGCACCGGCCGTGCCTCTCGGCCGCTTCACCATGTCGGTCATCCTCGGCCCGCCTCCGCCCGCGCCCGGCTGCTCCCCCGCCGAGGACCGACTTCGCCGCCGCCGCCGCCCGGACCACCCCGCCGAGGGGCGGTCTAGGACTTGTTCCTCGGCGGCAGGGTGTGCTCCCCACGCGCGCGCGGCGTTCGCGCCGATGGCGGCGAGGAGGAGCTGGCGCTCGGGACTTCGCTTCCGTGGGGCGCCCCATGCCGCCCGCCGAGGCCACGCTCGCCCGACATTGATGGTGGAGCTGGCGCTCCCGCCCGCGGGAGGTCAGGCAGCTCGCACGCCCGCGCTCAATATGCGCCTCTTCCACGAGATACTCGGGTTTTCATTCGATTCTGCTCCTCCGCTGAATTGTACCCTTTTATCTACCTAGCTTGTATTGGTTATGCTTGAAAGTCTTGTATACTGACAACTCGTTCTAATTGCATAGCCATAGGTTTGCATAGCCATAGGTTTGTAACGCCCGTGCAATCGAAAGTGCCCCCGCCGTCCTCAAGCTGAAGCAATCAAGCTGCAAGCTTTCAACCCTGTGAGGAGGCTCGTGAATTTGGTTGCTTCACCATTTGCTAGATGATTGTACCGATTTGCACTGAATGATTAATTTGCTAGATGATTGTACTGAATTGCTTTGAATGATTGATCTGAAATTCTGAGCCGTCTCTTTGCGAGAGATGGACACATCAAGCCTCGCGGCACTTGTCAATGTAGAGATTCCCGAGCATGTTTGTTGGGCGAAGAGTGCACACAGTTGTTCAGGTCCAACGCAATGAAGGTGGAGTGATTGTTGGGCAGTCCACTGATGGGCATCAGTTGAATGTCAAAAGCGCCATGGACATCCCTGCATCACACTTTATGGAGGTTTATGGAATTGCTGAAAACAAAGCAGACCATCCGTGCTAACCAAAATGTTCAGTAGACTCTTGACCCAGGATATTTCCGTGGTCCCCGATCTGAATCCGTTGGGTCATACAAATGCAAATGCAAGGCTTTTCTTTGGATATGCAAATGCTTGAGCGCAGCAACATGTTCAAATCTTCTAGTGCGTTTTTCTCAAAAAAAACAGCTTGACAGAAAACAGTAAATAGGTTAGTCATACATATAGCCTTGCATACTAAGAGAATAGAAGCAGTGTTTTTGATGACCAAAGTAATTATGCATCCGGGAACTACACACATGGAGTTTCCTGTTGGGTCTAATGATAGGTAATTCCCTCTTTGAAACATGGCAAATAGCTGATAAACTCATTTGAGGCCTGTCAATGTGTACATTGATGATCCATCATTAAACTGCAGTCAATGTCTAGCATGTTTAGAAATCGGCGACTAGTTTTCGCTGAATTTTGCTTGGACTATTGTTCTGATGTGTCTTTCCCTTTTTTGTTCAGTTACTCGCCAAACACCGAAGGGAAAATGTGGAGGGAACTGCAGGTTGCCCAGTTGCATGATTGCATTACCGATAAGAGATGTGGTCTGGTTAAACAGGTAGATGCTGAAAGGTCAAAGAGGATCATAACCATAACAATCGCACGGCACCTATATTCTAGTGTCGCATTCAGAGCCTCCTTTATACAAGTGCTGGACAAACCACAATCTCGTGGCAAACTTGTTCAGTAGCTGCCGCTGGTTCTATTTATTTCAGGTTAATTGTTTGTGACAGCGACCTGGACTGCGTTCCAGTTCCTACTGTTTTTTGCTTGTAAGAAATTGATTCTCACCATGTTGTTTCTGAGATTCAGTGTTGTAAGGGTTCAACTTAAAGAAATTGTTGGGTTTTAGTTTACTGAATTTGATTTACTTGTTCAAACAGAATGTAGCTCAAAGGCAAATGCCAAAACTGTGCCAGTCCTACAAATGACACCGAGGTGCTCAAGATTCTGAAAGAATCTTGGAAGACTGAAATCCTAATTCAATCATAAATTTTTGGTGCTGAAAATTTATGGCGCTGTTTTTTTTTTGGCTTAGTCCGATATCTTTATGTCAAATAAAATCGTTCTCGATTTCTATTAATGTATTTCAATATCTCAATGGTTAGACCAATTGGCTATAAATCCTAGCTCCCTAGTTCGAAACCTATGAGTTCCATATTTTTTGGAACATTGTTTGTATTAATTTTTTTGTTTTTGTTTTTATGTCTATGTTTTGTATTTTTTTGCAATTTTTTCGGCATAGACACCTCATTTTAGCTCCATAAACATACTATTAAAGTTTCAGATAATTTGAAGATAGCGGTGATACACATATCTCACATGTGATGACATCTCTCACATAGTCATATTGGTTGTTGTGAGACATGTATGCTTTTTTAGAAAGTGCTCCAACACTTTGTCAGAATTAATTGAAACTTTGTTCTCATGACTATCCACCATAATGGAGTGTCCATGTAAGTTTTTGAATTTTTCTACCAAGTGTAGGGAATTTTAACATTTATTCTTTAACAAATCACTAAATAATTACAATAATTGATAAACTTGCTTTGGATATGTCGGATTTGTAGTTCCACCTCCACAAAGTCATTACAATATTACTGCCATGAAAAAAAAGTGTATAAAAAAGGGGAAATGTGTTACAAATAGCAAAAGAAGAAAAAAAAGAGTAAAAAAAGTAGTGTCATTCATCAGGTTCGAACACAGGAGCTGTGGGTTTGAAGTTTATACGTAATACCATCAGGCTAGTAAGGTGCTTTCAATAAGTCGGGAGGTCTAATATATTTAAATGGTGGCTCTATTTTTGGTCTGGGCCATGGCCCACTACGCGTCCTACGAACTGTTCTCGCTCAGTTGACTGAGCTGCTTCCTCCCTGCTTCTGATCCGCCATAGCCGGCATCACCACCGAGGCCAACCTTCTCCCTCCTCGCGTCGAGCGACCCCCTCGGATGCACTTCCCAGATTCCACGGCAGCTGGTTGCCGGGCCCATGCTGCCGCCATCGCGAGCCCGTCCCCTCCTCCCCGCTATGCTGATGCGCCGCATGCCCTCGCGCCTCCGCCTCCGATCCGATCAGCGGGAATCGAAGCGCGCGCCAAGATCGGCATGGTAGTGGCGGCAGCGGCGAGATCCACCGCCGCCATGGCATTGCCCTCGACGCGACTCCCTACCTCGGCGTCGGCGAGGCGCCCACCGCCCGAGGTCGATGTTCCGCGGCCTCGTCATGGCCCCCAAGGTGCGTGCCCACGCAACGTTCCGTGGCCTCCTTCAAATTTGTTTTCACGCAATGTATATTTGTTTGCTTGTTTATGTCTTCCTTACAATGACTCAAACAACACTGATGTTTTGTATCGGTAATTTGCAATGAAAATCTAATCTGGTAGCACGCTTAAAACAAATTCAAGATCCATTACAACTTACGAATTAGAGAGGACATAGTTCTAACTATTGTTTATAAGGGCTGCTTAGATATTTTCCTGGATGAATCGTCCGTTTAACTTCGCTTAGCGAGAGTCTCGCCACGGAAATCTTCTTTGACAGTAGGAGTAGCAGTGTCAACATTTCTCTTGGTGGGTTGTCGTCCTTTTCTAGCTGCAGCCCCTGTACCTTTTCCAGATCCTCCTGGTGCTGAATTTTCTGCATCCTTATTCTTTTCGCGGTCGTCCTCTTGTGTTTTTTGGTACTGTTTTTGGTTCCACTGCTGTTCCGTTGATTGCGGTATTATCTGAACATCGCCTGCATCTTCATTCTGTCGATTCCCCTCTTGTTCATTCGGATTTGCCGCCAAGTATGCTTCTTTCTATGTATCATCAGCACAAAATATGTAAGACCAATTAATTTGTGTGGACTACAACAAGTTGCCTTCGAAAGATATGAAATCACAAAAAAAACATATACCGTAATAGGATTTTTGTATGATTCCAATCGTTTTGTATTGGAATCGAATACAACAGCCTCGTGCATATCTTGAAACAAAAACTCTCCATGTCTGCCTGCACAAGATAAATGTAGTGCATGTATCACATAGGATTTTTCATTTCATTCAGTACAAGTTGGAATTCATAATTATTCTTAGACTCACACTAGTGAAACCATGAGCCAGTTTCTTTCCATCCCATGCCAGAATGTGTTGTATTACAAATGCAGCACATGTAAAACTGCAACGTAGCATGAACATAAGTCTCGTTAGGAAATGAATCGCAACATTAGTATACAAAAGCTAAAAAGAGTACCTGTTGTATTGTCTTGGTGTATCTTCGACATAAACAGGTTTCCAGTCGCGCAAGTTAAATGTGTTTTCAAAGTGAACAAAGCCATTGAGGTCCGAAAAGTCAACGCAAGACTGTATGGCTTCCACCTATAGTGGATGATCACGTACATGACAAGTTTGAACACACAACAGTTGGTATATGATGTGTAGAGGATTTGTACTTACCATTGTCTCCTCTTTGTCTATGTCTCGTGATGGTAAAGAATCAAGGATCTGTACCTCTTTGTCTTCAAAGTTTAGCACCAAAAGATTCCAGTGGTTACCGTTAATATGCATAGGCACGAAAACCTGGAACGTTTAGCATTAATTAACAAACTATTGAATGCACGAATAGAATTTGAACAGGTGATGTTTTCATCATCAAGATCAAAAAAAAAAAAAATGAGACAAACAAAATCAAGATTACGTACCAAATGCTTTCCTTTACATTTCTCAGATATTCTATTCATAAAAGTTTCACTTTTCGTCCAATTTGGGTCTACCAACGTTTGGGCCTCTAACGTTGTTATAAATGAGGCTGAATCAGTTGTGACATTGCACATATGGATATATGCATTTATAACCTGCAAAAGGCTGCGTTAGTACATAGTACGTGTGCACATGATCACACTGACGACATGGATCCGAAAACAATCTTACCTCGCCTGTTATGAATTTATCGGAGACATTTCGCGAAGATCTCCTGCTGTAAGAATAATGTCACCTATTTCTACAACCTTAGCGTACTCGTAACTATTTATTACGAACCAAGCAGCTTCCCTGTCAATTTCAGTGGTAGTGTAATCTTGGTTTATAATTGGCTCTCTCTTCGTTTGATATGCAATGTGGGGGTTGGTTTGCTGCTCCATGGTATTTTCAATCGTATCCGTTGTTGTAGTAGGTGGTTCAGCATCTATTTTTTCCTTGATATGGTGGAAACGTTTTGCGCCGACGGTTGCTGCAATTGGTATTGTTTTATTAGATTGGAAAGTATCAATTATATTGATATCATCAGACAAGAACTCGTGATAACTAAACTTTGTGAACAAGCAATACCTGAAAATGTGTGTTTGTGTTATCTCGTGCACATAAAGGTATATGTGGATCAGCATGTGCAGTTGTAGAAGTAGTTTGTTCAATTAGCATCTGCAGTAGCTTTTGGATGTCCTGCATTTCGACACATAGTTAGATATTGAAGCATGGGAGTACTTGAAATTACTACCATCACGTTGGTTACCTGAATCTCCTTACTCATTTGTTCATGATAATCCTCTACCTTAGCTTCCAGCTTACTGATCCTATCTTCCAGGCATCCGTCCATTGTAAATGTAGCAAACTCCTTCTTTTGTTCCACAAATTTCTTCTCAAGTGTGTGGCTCATATCAACAAGTTTGCTTTCCACCTATAATTGAAGCTCTAATTTGGTTTTTGTCTTCCAATGTGACAGGCTTTGCACCTACCCAAATAGGATAAAATTAATAAGCACACGAATGTTGTACAACTCATAAAAAGATTTGAGACTTACTTCTTGGTTGCTTGGACCGTCGTCTGCATATTTTGATGCTCGCGCTTGTGACATTGGCGCTTCTGTTGCCTTCTGTTGCGAAACAAGGGGCACATGAAGCTGCAAACAATGTAGTTAGTTAGATTAATTAAACCTGTATAAACAACCCCATAATGGTTCAATGTCTGGAAACTTACAGTGCCTCCATGTATCCAACCATCAGTAAAAGCAGACGATCGGCGGTCGGCATTCTGTTGATTCCAAAACTCTATGAATGGTGGTCGGTGTGTCTTGCTGGTGTAGTCCATGCTGGGCACTCTGACGCGCTCCCAGTACCAACACTATAAAGAAGACGAAACAAATATGTAAGACCAATAATAAAGAATGTCCATAGGTTATCATCATACCATATGGAACTGACCTGCAGCAAAACCAAATTTCCCTTGATGGTAGTTTCACTCTTATTCTTGTAACTGATACATGAGTTCAACAAGTGGTTAAGAGTAAAAAGACCCCAGTTGAATTGTGGAATCTTCGAGACTTCGCGAACAAGCTCTATATAGCTCGAATTGATTTCGTTCCCTGTTGGTGATGCTAGGATGCAACCAATTGCGAACAATACGAATGCTCTCTTAAAGTCATCATCTGCAAGCAGTTGTTTAACCATCTTTTCTAGACAACGTATGTCTAGCTTGTGTTTATCATTGGCGAACCTATTGAATAATTCTGACTGCTTAGTTCCATCTTTACTCTTCATATTTTTATTTAAATATTCATCTACGTCAATGCCTGTAATCTGGAGTCCCATTATATCACGGACATCTTGTAGATCAATAGTAACTACCTGACCACATAAATTGAATCCTCTGTTGCTGACTTGGTATGTGTCTGCAATGTCTTTTATCATGCCTTTCCTAAGAGTAACATTTGGCATTTTAATCAGATCAACAAATCCCATTGCCTCAATAGCGTCAATTTTGGGTTTCGATTTCTTTAATTCTACTATGACGTTGAATAGTCTCGTAGGCGAGTGTGTTGCATGCCAATCTTTCGTCTGCAGATACCAATTGGTGATGATTAGTTGATAAAAATGATTAGGCAACATACACAACCAGTAAAAGTGGTTACTGAGACTGAGATTACCTTGCTGCTGGTCGGATTTCCCTTTCCTATAGTACTACTTCTATGATTGATATCTGCATCACCATTTTCTTATATGTTATAAACTGAGAAAAATTCATTCTTAATAACCTATTAAAACTTGCAGGTACTACAGGCGAGAAGACCACAAAGGAACACTAAATTGATTGGAGATTCTGATGCAGGTACAAAAGAATGCTCAGCTATGGGAGTTCAAGTCTGTGCAGAGATCACGTATCTCGCCAATCATTAGAGAAATTAAAGAATCCTGGCATCATATGATCAATAGAAATTCCTTGTCGTAACAAAAAGGGAAGCCCTTGACGATCTAATGCAGGGTACTCGATATCATGATGATTTGTGATAGTTGTACAATAGAATGCCTAGATCCACACCTCATGACGCAAACGAATGAACCTGTGATAGTTGAACTGAAAAAGGGATGCATCATTCACCTGTACCCGTGTTTATCGGAGTACGTGGAGACTTGTCTCCGTCTCCTGCCGTGTCCATGGTGGTTGCGCCGATTCCAGGTGATGAAGTTGTCGCCATGTCCATGGTCGTTGCGCCCGATTCCAGGTGATGAAGTTGTCGTTGTTCGCTGGATGTAGAAAAAGAGCAACTACGCTGGGATCGTGGCGACTAGGATTCCTATAATCACGCCGCGGACATCGTGGCTTCAAATTTGCCATCCGGGGCGCGCAAGAACTGGGCTAACTGGGCCTATGTGGGCTGGTAGTGCACTATGTGTGGTCGAACCTGGCCGCCGCTGGCCCATGCAACCAAATTTTTTAAGCAAACCATTTATTCTTTATTAGTAAATTAATAGATAATTACAGAAATAGGTGTGCACCATCACTTAGTCAGAATAAATTTAAACTTTTTTCCCATGACTATCCACCATAACGGAGTGTCCATGCAAGTTTTTTGGAATTTTCTAGCAAGTATAGCGTATTTTAACATTTATTCTTTAGTAAATTAATAGATAACTATAGAAATAGGTAAACTTGCTCTGAAAAATTGCACAAATGCACACAACAATTTAGTTTGGATCCATAAACACCCTAGCAAAGTTTCAGACCATTTAAAGATAGTGGTGATACAAATATCTCCCATGTGGTGACATCTGTCGACAAGTCACATTGGTCGTTGTGATCCATGTATGCCTTTGTATGGGTGTGCACCATCACTTAGTCAGAATGAATTGAAACTTTTTTTCCCCATGACTATCCACCATAACGGAGTGTCCATGCAACCTCTTAGTTTGGATCCATAAACACCCTAGCAAAGTTTGAGACGATTTGAAGATAGTAATGAAACACATATCTCTCACATGTACTCAATGTGTCTTAGTGAGAGATGTAGTTGAAAATTCGGGTATTGTTGGTACACGCGTGTGAAGTCTTTTGTATGACAATTGTAACACCCCAAATTTTGTATTTTTTAGAATATAGAAGAAATGATTTAATTATGAATTATTGTGCTCATGGAATATAGGAAAATAATATTTTTCATTAAATTAAAATTTATCATAGGGGCTAGCAACATTTATGGGGCATGCATGCTGGTGCATATTTTATTTTGTGATGGTTGGTTTTAGTTTGAATTGAAAAGGACTTCAAATTCCATTTAAAAAGGTGTTGGAAAAGCTTTTCAAAAAAAAAAGAAAAAGGATTTTCTTTTCCTTCCTCCCTTTCTCTCCAATCTGGCCCGAGTAGCCCATGTGTTTTGGCATGGCACGGGTGGCCCATCACCCTTTGTTGGCCCGCTCCCATCCTTTCTTCTTCGGCCACCAGACCAACACAGGCCCAGCTCGGCCTCAGCCGAACGCACGTGCAGCGCACGTTCCCAGCGCGTCGTCGTCCCCTTCCTCTTCGAAACGCTGAAGCCGCTCCCGTTGATGCCGCGCGGCTTTCCAAAATCCGTCGCTCCCCTTCCTTCTTTCCACAGCGTCGGCCTTCTTAAACCGTGCAACAGCCGTGCGTCGTCTCCTTTCGACGCTCGCCGCCTCTTGCCCAACTCGAGACCGCTGCCGTGGAACCCTAGTTCCGCCGCCCGACGAGCTCGTCGTCCGGTCGCCAAGGCTGTGGCCTCTTCCTCGCTGTAAGACCTCTTCCTCGCTTTCGATTTGGTGACCGGAATAGCCGGGTTGCATCTCGCCAGCGAGCTCCCTCGCCACCGGCAATGGCGCTGCCGCGGTCTGCGTGTGAAGAACACATATCTCTCACAACTACTTGTCCTGTGGTATTGTTGGTACACGCGTGTGAAGTCTCTGTGTTCAGTGTTAAATTGGTTGCTTGATCTATATGATGTGTACTACTCTGTAGATGTGTCATGAAAAATACTAGGACAATATTTAGGTTGTGTGTCTTCATTATCTCCGTGTTCATTGGTTCAGGTTTTGGGCTTATAGTCAGATTGATGTAATCTGAGAACTACTCTGTTCTTGACTTCTGGTTCAAACATATGGTCAGTTTTAGCTCTTCTTAGTGATGTGATTGAGGACCAAATAAGATATAAGACGCCTGTCAAAATGATTTGATTCCTTTGGTTGCCCAGAACTTACTGCATTGTATCTGGAATCGTAAGAATTAAATTATATTCTCCAACTTACGGCATTTTGACCAGGTCTTAGTATACAAATTTGTAGGCGTCATGGAACAAGTTCGGAGGTTACTGCAAGAGTTAGAGGAGAAGACTACCGAACTAAAGAAGGTCCAGAACAATACTTATGTGAAGACCAACCTGAACCGTACCAAAGCTGACCTCATGACGAAGACACTGGAACAAGAAACTGACACTGTCATAAAATCTGATCGTGACCAGCTTCAAAAAGTGGAAGAGAAAGAGCCGGTTTCCAGCTTTCATAAACATTACACTTGGCTTACCTCTACTCTCTTGGAGCATGATCGGCGATTGTGACCCTCACCCTTACACAGGGTACATTTCTTCTTAGACTTATTTGAGACTGACTTCAACTTTTTCTTTGGGGCCCCTCTGCCAGGGACATGTATGGGATCAAAGACATCTGGAGAATCAACATCCAGGGCTTGAGGCAGCACAGGACCAAACCTCTGGCCTCCATTATCTCCTTCATTTGGATGGATCAACTGAGCTTCGTCATGAAGAACGCGCTTCAGCCGCCCATATGCTTCAAGTGATTGAGATGCTACGAAGGATGCCTTTTGACTGATATTGTGAAGCTCATGGTACCTCTGTAGGTTATCAGAATAGTCATACATGGCAGTCTTCCTTATAGTAGGAAATCCACGCTTGGCCTCCCTCGTCCACCTATCCAAAACACAGCAGGCTGGAAGCTTTTGTTCTTCTCGATAGCCCAATACAAAGAAGATGTGCGAGCATGGGGTTCCAAGGGACTCTAACTTTAGACAAGAACAAGAGATTTCCTTCAGCTTGCCTTCATCAACGCATATCTCACATTTCACTCTGTATTGTTTGTTTCCTTTATCAACCCTTCCAACAATATACTCAACAATATTATATCCATCTTCAGTCTCAATCCAATAACACTTGTCCGCTGCTTTTAGGCTGTACTGCACATCAGCAAAATAAACACTTGGTGTGAACGAATTTGCAGCCTCTATCTCAATAATTGAAGCATCTGGTTGTATGCATGGCTTAGACTTTGCACAAAAGTCCAGATACGCTTCATTATTGCGCAGCTTTAAAAGACAGTGGTCAACATGCCGTATCAGCTCTAAAAGTGTCATTTTCCGATCTAGATTAAACTGAATCCTAGAGTGTAGGCTCTCACTACGCTGGTTGCTTCTCAGTCCTAAGTAGCACTTACCAACATGATACGCCGCACACCAGAGTTCCCTCATCTCATACATCTGATACAACCACGAGTCCGTATCTGTAACTTCCTCCTTTGCCAAGAATGATATCCATTTCCTCTCAATACATTCTATGGAGCAACGATCATAAAGAAAACCCCGGACCTTATCCTTCAGACCGCCGGTGCTGAGGTTACGCCGCAATGCACACCTCCATATGCCATACACATAGTCTATGCGATGCATTCGCCACACAATACGGATTGCTTTCCGCATAGAACGGTCTCCATCTCGTGATCACGGAAACCGGATGCTTCTGAACCATGGCATCACCGAAAAGCCCTTAGCAGCCACACATACGACTCAACATCCTCGCGAGAAAGAATTCCACATGCAAAAAGAACTGTGCTTTTATGGTGGTTCACCCCAACAAAAGGAACAAGGGTCAGGTTGTATCGATTTGTTTTGTACGTGCCATCGAACACGACGACATCGCCAAACGCTCTATAATCCCATCCGCTGCTGAAAGTCACACGAGCATTCCCGTTAGGTGCCCTCTCTCATCAGTCTTGTCTTTGGAAAAAGAAATCGAGGATCTCTGTTTCTCTTACGTCATGTAACTCATGATTGTTCGAGCATCACCACTGGAAATTGCCTCCGCCTTGTTGTGATGGCAGAAATTGTAGAGATCCCTTGATGTAAATCCAACCTTATCATACCCACCGTAGCGGCGTATCATAATATCCATTATCTGGTGTTTCCGGATCCCAGAAATCTGAAGCTGCAAAATCTCTGCTTTCTGATCATCGCTGATTCTTCTATGTGAACGCAGAAAGCAAGCAAGGTCTGGTTCTATCATCGGATGGTTGTGCTTGTCGATGAAATTCTTCACATACCACTGCCCTGTGTTCGGATCCAGTGCAATCACAAGTTCAGCCCGACATCCACAACGAGTGATATTCCGCGGCCTCCGCAGCTTGATCTCCCGCCTCACCTCCTTCTGCGGCGGAAACCTTGGCGGTTGCTGCAAACAAACTTCCGAAGGGTCCTCACATTGTGGTCGTTGTCCCACTCGTAGTATTCCTTTCTCACACTAAATCCTTTCTCATAAGCGTACTCGTTATAAAACTCAAATCCTTCATTCTCACTGCCAAACATCTTAAAAATAATTTCACTGTATTCCAGCAAAGAATCATCATCCGACATTTTCTCCTGAAAAAATAAACATTCCATCAGAACAGTTAAACTGATACTTAGGATAACACATGGCTGCTAGTTACCAGAACACCCATAATAGTTAGTTTCAAATTTTACCAGTAACCTGTAACAGCATTGTTTAGTGGTTAGTAGGCTTGGTCTTGCAACTCCAAGATTCAGTTTCAGACATTCAGTTTCACAGTGTACTACTAGAAGGCTTGACACAGTAAGACTTGAGACACTAATACGGTGCGAAGGAACAGATCAGTTTTATATACTAGCAGAGACTAGTGATGATGTCTTAATTAAAAGAATTCATAATAAATAAAGCAAGTAACAAACCGGATCATTTAAACACCAAATCTTAGTTCTGCACTCCTACCAAACTGGTTTCGGCTAGACAATGAGAAGCTAGTCATACGAAGTTTACATTCCACAAGCCAGAGCATATGGGCAACAAAACCAATCTTGACACTACTTATCAGGCATCAGAGAAGCAAAAGCTTATATTTCTGAACATACCACGTTTTGGTCATACACCGGAACCAACTAAACTATTGCATTCCCAGTTCTTGGAATATGAGACAAATCAAATTCAAAACAAATGCAGAGGAGTCGAACCTTGGCCTTCTTCGAGGACGGCAGCGGTGGCGGCTTTGGCGATGTGTAAAGGCGACGGCGGGTCACCGGGCGGGCGACTGCGAGGGGAGAGGGCTAGGTGATGCGGAGCACGGGCGAGGGCTGGGATCCACGCCGACGGGCGAGGAAGGGCCCGCGCCGGCGCGAGGCGAGAGGTGGCGAACCAGCGATGGCGGGCGACGACGGGATTGACGGGATCTCGGGTGGGAGTCACGGCAGTCGAGTCACGGCAGTCGCGGCGGGTTGGGGAGAGGGTACGGGGGTTAGGGAGTGGGATTAGATTTCACAATGACCATGTTACCCTTCCACTTGAAAAAAAGAATTGAGGGGAGGTAATGCTAGGCAATGCTAGGCAAAAACAAGTATTGTAAAAGAGCTCATATGTTAAATCAGTTATCTCGAAACACTGCCCATTTTACCGAGCTGTCCGAGAGCTGACGGCCGCTAGAAATGGAATTGGTTCGCCTCTGTTAATATTCATTTGTAGTAGCGTGTTGAAGTACAACTGCAGGCAGATCTCCATAATCATTCCGTTCTTTGTCTTCAACATGATTTTGGACATGTTTGAATGCCAGACACACTAGGCTATGCCTAAGCTGCATGATAGACGTATCGCTTGCCACATGTGTGGCGAATTTAGCATTGTTGATTCATCACTAAGTATATGTGTGGCTTAGTCTTGTTCAGATGATTGCCATATTTTTTTGCACATACGAGATATTATAATATAGTCAAACATGGCTAAAATTGTATTATACAAAATCAAAGCAAGTTAATAGGTTAAATGGACATGGAACAAAGATCCTTTAGAAAGAAGTCAGAGCTGATATTTGCTTCGCATAATATTCCATAAGGCCGCAGTCACCCCATACAACCTCATGGTACACGTGCACTCCTGTCCTCTGCGCTCATGGTCTTGCCTCCTGCCTGTCCTACAGCCTGCTGTGAGCCTGCCCGACAGCAGCTTGCACCATCCTGAACGACCTATCGTCAGCACCCTCTCGGGCACAGTTCTGGAGCTCTAGTGTAGTGGACCCATCTACCGACTCAACGGTCCTTCATTATGTGACCTTCCGTGCTACTGGTGGTTCCGAGTACTTGGCCAAGCGTGTCGACGGAGTGTGAGGCAGCCAAGCACCCCACACGCACACTACTACAAAAAATGATTTTACAAGGCGGTGGCAAAATCCAAGCACTTAGGAAACCATATGATGATTGCTTGTTTTATATATCATGGCGCCAACAAATGATAGCCTCGCAAAATCGATCTTGTGAATTGAGTTGTGGAGGCCGACATACTATAAGGCCCATCTTAAAAAATGCTAGCCACGCTATAAGCCCATATGAAGGTACTCTGTTATTTGCGCCAAGAGATGAGCTTCTGTAGTGTGCTATGCAATATTTACACAAGTCCGACTGGTGTAGCAAACTGATAAGAATCTTTTCCGAGGATACTATGTCTTGACACCTCCCATTCTCAACCATTTCTCCACTTATGGTCCAATGGAGAGGATGAGGCACCAGATCAAGAATACATAAAAAATAAAACTGTGCAGTCAGGTGATGGACTATACTGAAGAAAGGAGGAGAGTATATATGGAGAGACTGAAGCTGGAAGGTAGTAGTACTACTGAGTACATATATATAAGTTACATTAATTGTTAACAATTGAGGTTGGTATATGACCATATTTATCTCTAATTTTAAGTTTCAATTATGCAGGCTACGCCACCCCCGCAGCATTTGTCAAAGTGGTGATCTGGTGATCGCCGCCACCCCATCTCTACGGGTGATGTCGGCGGTCACCATAGCCCCCCTCGTTCATGCAGGCTCTTCGCCGGATCACCGCCAAAGACATTCCTCATCGCCTTGATCATGATGCTGTGAGAAGAAGACTACGAGGCTCTTGGTGATGCCGACTCTCTCGCGGTGAGCTTTCCGATCCCTCAAGCTACAACTATGGTTCCTATGCCGGCTACTATTCTAGCGCGCGCGCCGAGGGGATCATCACATCGAAAAAGAAGAGGGAGACACCTCCGCGACCTGCAAAGCCGCCTTGGAAGAACCTCTCCGGAAGGGGCCTCTACCACAGCCGCGGATCACGCCGCCAAGTAACCCTCGGAGATTTCATCTCGGCGTTGAAGAGTGCGGCAGTTCAAGCGACCATGCGATCCGGGTTGCTCGGACTTCCAAATTTCAAAGTTAACTGGTAGGCTGGTGGTGGATTTGAAGAAGCTTCGGATCGGGTCGTACCTAACCCAGACCCAGAATCCAATTCGGGATTGAGGTCGGGCTTTTCTGCTATGACTGAGTCGGGTCTGTCTAAATCGACATCGAGCGGCAGTCCAGCTACTACTTCGACACCGGCTAACCCTAGACGCCGTCGTCTGGTAAAACCCATAGTACTGCCGCATCTCCTGTCTTCTACCCCATATCACGACACGCTGATGGCTAGATGGTAGGGCGATGGTTCGACGTCGTGGACATGACTACGCCGCTGAACTCGGGCCGGGCTGCGACGCGGCCCCGGGTGTGCTGGTCACAGGTCCGGTGTTCGTGGCGGGATTCGACGGATTGTGGACGTGTCGTGGATCGTGGTCGCCATCGACAATGGTCACGGTGCCCATCCCGATCGCGGGTCACGGTGCCCAACCCGTTCGTGATCACACCGCAGAGGCTGGTGCTGGTGGAGATGATGCATAGGCTAATCAATCTAGCGTTCAAAGTGGTTCGGGTGGTGGTGGCAAGCAGCGGGCTGGCAAGGAACGTGGTCGTGACAACATGGTTTCTAATGCAACTATGTTGGAACCCTCGGGACAGCGGGCTGACGATGATCACGGCAAGCCGAAGTGAAAGCGCACGGGGAAACTAGAGTGTATAATCTGCACGGATGATCATTTCACCAATCAGTGTCCATGGCTGCAAGGTCCAAAACCATCTATAGCATACTGTGGTGCTTCAGACGATGGTGGGTTTTTTTTTCCAAATTCAAGCGGCAAATCTCAGTGACATCATTTCTACGGAGCTATCTTCTGTGGCTGCCCAAATTACAGTGGAGTCTGGCGAGGTCTTAGCTCATTTACTTATGTCTGAGTTGGCTAGAATCATCCCGGTTCATTGGGAATGGGAGGTCCAAGAATTGGGCCCAAGAGTTTTGTAGTGCCCTTCCCTAGCAAGGAGGAGCTCAACCGTATGGTTGCTATTAGGACATTAACGACCAGAAACAAGGAAGGAACTCTCTTAATTGAAGAATATGTTCATGATGTTCAACTCATTAAAGTCCTGGATCATGTTTGGGTGATCTTGTCACCAAGGTACCTCGTGTGCTGCATTCTTTCCTTCCATCGTGCGTTGTTGGGACTATTATCGGGGCCACTCAAAAGGTGGATGTCTACCACCTTCATGACACTGGGGAGGTCCACATCCTAGTGGGGGTCTGGGACATCAATAAAATTCCAAAATACGTAGATGTTTGCGTAAAGGGGTGCATGTGCTTGTTGACATTTCTTAATGCGATCACCAAAAAGGCAATCACGCTTGGAAATGTCTGTTGGTAATCTGAGCGCAACTGCCAAAAAGGCAAGAGCGCTTGAAAACCAAAGGTTTGACTTCCCACAACGACTTCGCGGAATTGTTACATTCCAAAGCAATGTCGCCACAGGATGTCGGTGGCATTCGCAACGCTTGTAACGAGTCCGCAAGCATACAAAAATACCATTGTAGCATTTCACCCGGAGGTATTCAGGATATCGTTATTTATATTTTCCCAAAGGAAGGCAGGGTGTAGGATTCTAGCGAGGGGCATGAACAAGACGACATGTGTCGTGCAGTTGACCAATACTCAATACGGGGGTAAGTCATGATGGTTCATAAGATAGTGTGACACACACTTGGGCCAACCTCAGGGATAAAAGGAAAATAAAGAATAAAGAATATTCCTAAGTGAAGCAGACATTCATAATGTACAGCTGTGCAAAGACAAGTTAATGTTCATGCAAACATAAACGACTAGAGTTTTAGGTTGAGAGTGAGATGGACGGGGAGACCCCACCAGGTAGTCTGCTACCCACCGGGGCATTTACGAACTCCTACACGACATGCGAACGTGGGGGGATTACAAGGGACGGACAAGGCTATCACGACCCTGCCGCCTACCCCCTCGGTCGGGGCATGCTATCATATCCGAAGGTCCCCACTCATCCGGGCACCATGCCCGCATGTTAAGGTACATCCCATGTCCAACGCGGACTCTCACCCTACGGATGAACGAGCTAGAACATGGACAGGCCCGAAAGCCACAACGAAGTGCCATCTCAGCACACTCTTACTCTACTCAAAAACATGGCATGAATGGTTATGCCTAAAGTTCTATACGACTAACCACGACATAGGAACTATAGTCTAGTTCTTCTGTCATGACTGTGTCGAGAACAACATGTCAAGAATATAACATAGAAACTATATGCTAGTTCATATGTCAAGACTATAACATGTAAATACTCTAGCTCTATTGCACAACTATATAAGAACAAGACTTGGGTAGAAACCATAAAATGTATTCATACCGAATATTCCTTTCTCCCAAATACAAGCTCTCCAATGAAGCTTAGCCTTGCTCCAAATACTATTAAAGCTAAAAGAAATAGAGAGAGGTGGCGTAGAGTGGAGGTGTGGAGAGTGAGGAGGCTCCAAATGGTGTGTGTGTGAGAGAGAGGAGGTGAGGGGGCTACTTATACAAGTGAGAGAGGGGGCTAAGTGTAAGATTCCCCACAAACCGACCATCCTCGGGTGTCCACTTTCACTGAACCGGGCCATACACCACCGCACCGCCCTCCTGGACATTTAATGAACCGCCTCAGCAGAGGTGCGGGCGCACCTGGCCCAACTCGGTTCGGGCTGGGCTTTGGCGTGGTGTCTTGTGTGGGCTTGAAAAGTTGTGTGGTGACGTGTGCTCGGCCCAATTCTATCATTCTGGTCCATTTCTCCCTTGGGCTTGTCATCTTCAGGAATGCGCTCTCCGTGGAGGCGCCTTTTGGTTGTATTTCCACAACAAGAGACCACACAACAACCGGGTAGCTAGCGGCGAAAGCAGAGCCAAACACAACAACCAACCTCGGCAGCAAAGCGTTTGCCGGAAAGATGACCACGACGGCAAAGCATCCTCCGGCGAACCACTCACTCTTAGCATCTCGGCAGCTGCTGAAAGGTCCTAGTGGCTAGAGGGGGGGTGAATAGCCTATTAAAAATTATACAAACAACACTTAACAAGATGGTTAACAAATAAGATGGCGAAGCTAAAAGTGCGGTGCTACAAACTAGCTATGCAAGCCACAAGTCAAGTATAACAATTCTAATATCACTAAGTCCACACAAGAGCTAGGTTGCTAGTTTACTCCTAGGTGAACAAGATGAGCTAGCTAATTTTACCACTAGGAGCTAAAATACTCTAGTCAACTAAACAACCTATGCAAAACTACACAAGTATACTAAAGAAGGTAATACAAGTGAGCTAGAATATAATACCACCGTTGTCGAGTAGAGGTTGTTGCCAATCACTGTGTACAAGAAATCTCCAACGAGCAAGAACAAGCGACACAATGATTTTTCACCGAGGTTCACGTGCTTGCCGTCATGCTAGTCCCCGTTGTGGCGATACACTCACTTGAAGTTTCACAAGCTTAATGGCCGGTGCCAAATCCCCGGTGGGAGCTCAATGAAACTATCACAAGAGAGGATTCACAAGCCATGAGCAACCCACTAGTGCTCCTTTCGTGAATCTCCCGCGGGGTAAGGAACGACCCCTCACAAGTCCACCGGTGTGGCCTCGAACAAGTTCCAATCGAGCTCAACACCGCCTCAACCTCCAAGCCGCTAGGGAACCAAGCAAATTCCCAAGAGAAATGAAATCCCCGCAGCTCCTCCAAGGATGAAATGCCTCGAAATGCAATCAACAATGCAAATGCACTTCTATCACTCTCAATCTCACCAAAGATTCAAGCTTTTGATGGAGAGATGAGTGGAGTGGAGTATCACAAGCTCACAATAGAGTTAGAGTGTTCAAATGTGCAAGAGAAAGCTCTAGTAACCGACCAACCAAGTATATATAGAGCCTCCCACGAAATAGAGCCGTTGGTGCACAAAATGCACTTTTGCAGGTTGGCCGGACGCATCGACCGGACTCACCGGGGCTGGGTCCGATCAAGCGTCCGGTCGCTCCCGATTGAGCGCCCCGGTCCGATGGGGACAGGCCTCCGGCTCCACGGCTAACGGCGGCTCGATCGTGCTTCGGTCCAAGCGTCCGGTCACCACCGGAAGCTTCCAGTCCAAATGGCCCAAATCAATCCACCAAGTTGAGCCCGAAAAGATGCTTATCGGAACTTCGATCGGACTCGTCGACCGGACCGTCCGGTCAAAAACCGAGTCCGGTCGAAAGGCCCGGTCGATGCTTCCGGCCGTCGTTTCTCGCGAAATCCAGCCTTGTGTTGTCGCCTTTGCTTCAACCTTGCTCCAACACGTCGAAGATGATCTCAATATCATGTATGTTAGCATGTCGTGATCGACAGGGCAAGAATGAAGTTAGTGCTCTCAATCCGAAATGCAATATGCAAGTCAATTGGACCTAGAAGCACTTCACCAAAGGATTAGTCGCGACATCCCCTCTTGATAGTCGGCTATCTATAATATAATGTGATCACACGCTCTATCGTGTCTTGATCACCGAAAGAAAACCCTATCAAGTATACCTTTCCCTTGATCTCCGGGTTCCTCTCAAACCGACAATCCGAGCTTGACGATCCATCATGTCCATCATCATCATCCATGTTCATGATCATCATTGTCCACGTCATCCATGCAATCCTATCTCTCAAGTCACACTTAGAGTAAAGGATTAGCATAACAAGTGTGTCATCAATTTCCAAAACCAAACATGAGATTTCAGCTACCCAACAGGAGCACGAAGACCCGGCGGCAAAGCATCCGCCAACGAACTACGGCGGCAAAGCATCCGCCAACTGAATAACTAATTGACGGAGGGCACCTATTAGCGTGCATGATGCTTGTGCGATGGCATTCATGGTAACCATGATGATGTTGCTTATAAGCATACTTGCTTTTAATCCAGCAAGAAAAGCATATTGGCTCTACAAATCATATCGAGACAGGTTCTAGGCTCAAGGCTGTTGTACACTCGACATAGGAGTTCTTCACGGATCAGCTAATTCAGTGTGGGCTCTGGGCCGTTTTACATTTTAGGGGCTTTGGCCCAACTTAGTCCATTATCCTCAGTTCTAACTTATATGTTGCTTTGAGTTTTTTTGTTGATCCATTTTGCTACGTATCTAGACATATTATTATATGTAGTAAATGGTTGTACCAAAAAAGTCAAATGGAGGGAGTATATATAAGGCATTCAGATGGCAGGATGCATTCCCATCGCATGTTGTTTGAAAGAGAGGCAGGTTCTGAGCTCCTGATATAAGCAGCCAGTAGCTACTACTCAATTAAGTAGCTAGTGTTGTGGCAATACTAGTAGTTTTCATTGCAACAGTTGCAACAGTTGCCAAATATGTATACACCTCTGTCCTCAATCTGTGTCATTTAGCACTGTGGGTATTGTGGTCAGATAGATGAGACTGAGTGGCAACAGGAAAACTGAGTAGAGAGACAGACGATGGTTCACATCGAAAGGGCTATCTATCGCGAGAACGCAGCCTTGAACTCGATGAGCAGCATGACTATGTGGCCCCGATTTTGGAATTGGCTTTGGTCACAGTACATTTTTGTGGGTCTGATCTAGTTCAGCCCGACTACACATATACATATACATGGCCGTGAATTTGATCATTCCTCGGCCCGCACGTTCTTCCTCACTCACGAGGTCATTCTTCGCCTTTTGTGCCCATACACGCAGAATGGGCAGGCTGAGCGCATTCTACGCACTATTAACAACATTGTGCGCTCACTCCTGTTTCAAGCCAGTCTACCTCCAGCTGATTGGGCGGACTCACTCCACACTGCCACCTTGAAGGACCGAAACGGCGACCAGAGGGGGGGTGAATGGGAGCCTCGATTTTTCTTTTCAATTTGGGGTCATCGGCTCAACCCCGACCTCAAAAAAAAAATGAACTCACAAGAATACGAGTGATACACGTGCTAACTGGTAGCAAGATATCAAACATAAAGTGTTAGGCTCAAAGAATCGAATGCAACAGACGAAACTTGATTCGGATCACAAATGAGCAAACCACAAAACTCAGAGAAAATGAGCTAATGTCTGGATTGATCAAGGAGATAAATTAATTATCATTGAATGCTTATGATTGCTATGACAATTCACGTATCCAAGAAGCAAGCTGTTTGATCGAACATAACTAGCATTCAGGATTAGGAATAAATCACGTTAAAGAAAATCCTTTTTTGCTAGCTGCTGACAACGAACCCACACAAAAACAAGGTACTGCACTGCTCCTGTCACCGAAAGAAAGAAGCTGCTGCTGTTTTCGACAGATAGCTGAACAAACTGAAGATGCACTGCTTACCAACTTACTGATAGCAGAAATGCAGCTGCTGACCTTGCCAAAGTGTGGAAATTGAGCTCCTGCCGCTGTAGAGAGAGATCGATGATGGCTCTGCTTCTTTGATCGATCGACAGTAAACAGGAACTGGTCAAAACTCGGGATAAGCTTGATTCGACGGCCACCGCGCCTTCTCACCGGTAGCTTTGCTTCCATGCGAACTCCCCGATGCCGCCACGTGTCGCCCTTCCGCTATCGGAACCTGTCGCCGATGGTTTTGAGGGGAAACCACCAAACCGTCTCGACACATATCACCGCCGCCTTCGACTGCCCGAGGCGTCAAGTCTTTCGAGCCTCCCGCCGACATGCACGTCCCGTCGACTTGACCCGATCGACATTGTCACTCCATACGCCCTCACACTTGTCGATGTCCCAAGTGTCAGCCCACCACGGCTGGCCACCCGACCTTCTGGTCCCTCGATCCAAGCCTCACGTCCGCCCTTCACCGCTCCGGGTCTATCGGCCACGACACGTCCCTCCTTGATCTTCACCTCGCCGTTGACCACCGCCTCGAGCTCAACACCTGCACAACACAAGCCAAGAAACAACGTCTTCCGACACACCACATGTGCCGGGTGAAGATAACCGAGGTAGAAAGAAAGTGAAAATAGAATAAAATTGTTGAGAGTTGACAATGACTCATCACAAAATCTAAACACAAATGGTTATGATCAACCATGTGTTCGCAATCCCCCCTTGATGAGTGCATTGTCAACACCAACACAAAGACAGAAAAGGGAGGAAGAAGAACTCACCCAAATGACCAAAAGCCAAAGAAAAGCATAACGGGGTCATTTGTGATGAGCAAAGACAAGAACAAAGCTAGACCCTCAAGACAAAGGCAAAGGCTCGACACATCTAGCAAATCCCCCCGAAAAAGATGCAATCTCTCAAATCCCAAATGCATGCACACTCACTGTCTTTGTGGACACTTTCTCCCCCTTGTTGGCATATGCACTTGTCAAGTTCATTTAAGTCAACCCATGATTGCAAAACTCCCCTTGAAACATGCTACGAATGCACAAATTTTACAATGCAAGAGCTTCGTGGATTATAGCAAGTCAAATGAGAAGATGCTCTAAGTAGTATCATGTCAACAAAGCACAAGTGCTAGCAAATGCTCAAACTGATCGAGATGATATAAAATATGGCAATGAAGCAATTTGATCAAGTTTTAATAATTTCTATGAAAAGTGTTCACCACTGAAATAACATAGAACATATAAGCAGAAGATCAATCAAGTGCTAAGACATGTACACAGGTGAACTACTTTAAACAAAGTTCACACATCATGCAAAGATTTACCCAAATTATGATTTCATCATTTTTAGATATTCATCGGAGTTTGCGTGTTTCAAAATTTGGGCCAAACATGTGTGTGCGAGAGGTTATCCACAACCATCAGTCTTACTAATCAACCATGTCAAGCCTATGCTGTGAGCAATGAGAAGCTTAAGACATGATCTGGATCAACCACAACATAGTCCAAGTTCATTTCAATGTGCAATGAAGAGCAGTCTCAAACTATGAAGTGGGACAGTTATGGACCCATCTCGATCTTTTCCAATCACATAGCTTAGATTGCAGATTTTAAACATATAAGCATCAATGGTCATCTAAGCAAGTGTATAACTCAGTGAATGAGACATAGCTACCTAGCATACACATTATAGCAAAAGGATCTCACACATCCTACACATGCTAGGAGCCATCTCAAATGGTGAACCATTTTCAAGTTTCATCAAATTAGAGTTTCACATTTAGAAAATAGCTTAGCCCATAACATATAACAAATGATCAATAGGAGCTTAAGCTACGAGCACTATCATGTATAAATCATACTATCTAGAGCATAGTCTCATTTTAATCAATATAATCTAGAAGCTCAATATGATCTATTATACATGATGAGATGATATGCAATATGATACAAGATGATGCACAAAGTAAAAACAAACCTAAAGCTAGAGCTGTACATCAACTACAAAACTACCCCTCGTAAAGCATAGCAAACTCCCAACTCACCACGGAGCTGAACTAAACGGACTTGGTCAAGTGGTTTTGTGAAAATGTCTCAAACTGATGCTCCGTGTAAACATGCCGAACATCTATGTCCCCTTTCCCTGGTGATCTCTCAAGAAGTGGTACCTAACTTCTATGTGCTTGGTCTTGGAGTGAAGAACAGGGTTCTTGGCTACACTCACAGCTCCCATGCTATCACACATCAAAGGTACACGAGAAAAGCTCAGCCCAAAGTCTCTCAAAGTGGCAACCATCCACAATAGCTGGGAACAACAAGCGGCAGCAGCTACATACTCCGCCAACAATGATCGAGCGAGCAGACTGTTTACGAGAAGACCAAGACACTAGTGAAGTACCAAGAAACCGACAAGTACCGGGAGGTAGACTTCCTATACATACGATCACCAAAGATAATCGGCATCTGAATAACCAATCAAAGAGAGAGTAGAAGAAGCCGAGTACCAAAGGCCAAACTCGAAGTGAATTGCATGTACCTGAAAATCCTCTTCACAACCGAAGTGAGAAGTGCGCGAAGACCGAAAGCGCCAAGGCAGAGGCCGACGGGCGAACTGGATGTCGGGGGCGTATCGCTGTCGGTACAACAAATGAGCCAATCATGCTTTCGAACTCCCTTTGATCCACAAAGCTTCTCCATCCTTGTCCTCGCCGGGGGCCGTCGTCATCGACATGGGTGTCGGAAGAGGCTTGGCCTCGCCCATGCCAAACTTGCGGATTATGTCATTCGTGTACTTGCCTTGGTGTACAAAGATCCCATCCTTGGTTTGCTTGATTTGAAGCCCAAGGAAGTAGGTCAACTCGCCCATCATGCTCATCTCAAATTCCCTGCTCATAATCTCTACAAAACTAGACACCAAAGCATGTGAAGAGCCACCAAAGATGATATCATCCACGTAAATCTAGACTAGGAGAGTGTCATTGCCTTTCCTAAGCAGGAACAAGGTCTTGTCTACTGTCCCCATCACAAACCCCTTAGCTAAGAGAAAGGTCTTCAACCGCTCATACCACGCTCTAGGGGCTTGTTTCAACCCATACAAGGCTTTGCTTAACTTGTACACATAGTGCGGGTGTTTGGGACTCACAAACCCGGGAGGCTGCCTCACATACACTTCCTCCTCAATGTACCCATTTAGGAAAGCACTCTTGACATCCATTTGGAAGAGCTTAAAACCCTTTGAGGCTGCAAAAGCGAGCAAAATCCTAATGGCTTCTATGCGGGCAACAGGAGCAAAGGTTTCTTCATAGTCTATTCCCTCTTTCTGACAGAACCCCTGGGCAACTAATCTGGCTTTGTTTCTCACAACCACACCATCCTCACTCTGTTTGTTCTTGAAAACCCACTTGGTTCCTATCGGATGACACTTTCGAGAGGGAGGTGGAACTAAGACCTGGACTTGGTTCCTCTCAAAGTTTTTGTAGCTCCTCATGCATGGCAAGTGACCCAATCCGAATCAGATAAAGCAGTGTCAACATCTTTGGGCTCAAGAGTGGAAACAAAAGCAGAATGAGCAAAATGACACATGGCATAAGATTTGGAACGAAGTTACCCTTTGGTTGAGCTCACCAATCATGGTGTGAGGTGGATGGCGATTTTGAATGTAACGAGGTGCCTCCCTAGTAGAAGTCGCCTCCCCCTCACCAACACCTAGAGCATCCTCAGGTGCAATCGGTGCAGGCCGAGGAAGCGCCTCGATAGGTCCCCCAAGAAGCGGAAGTAGAAGGATCGGGGCCACCGGTCGTGAAGGTCGTCAGAGGCTCGAGTGGGGCAGCCACAGGAGGTGGCTCAGAGCACCCCAAACTGCATCTTCTTGCTCCTCCACAAAAATGCTATCACCAAGCTGCTGCTCATCTGCACACTCAAGGACAGGGGTTGTACAGGGCATAGTCTCAACGAAAGTAACTTTGCGGTGTTTCCATGACTCGATTAGTTTCAAGATTAAGAACACGATAAGCATGTGAATGAGATGCATAACCAAGAAATATACCATCAGAGGACCTGGACTCAAACTTGTCCAACTTACCCTTCTTGAGAATGAAACACTTGCATCCAAACACTCAAGTGATTTACCTTGGGTATTCGTCCAAAACCGTAGCTCATAAGATGTCTTTTTTGTAAAAAGCACGGAGAAAAATGCGGTTGGAAACATGACAAGCAATGTTGATAGCCTCAGCCCAATATCGCCTAGGAGTCTTATGCTCATCAAGCATTGTCCTGGCCATTTCGACAAGGGTCCGATTCTTGCGTTCAACAATGCCATTCTCTGAGGAACATGGGGTGAAGAGAACTGATGCTCAAGGCCCAAAGAAGTGCAAAAGGTTTCAAAATGAGTGTTCTTAAATTCAGTGCCATTGTCCTTTGCGGATCGCTCTCATGACATTTTTGGGAAACTCATTTTGCAACCTAAGAATCAAACCCCGAGTATGAGAAAACGCCTCATCCTTACTCTTCATGAAAAACACCCAAGAATATCTCGAAATCATCCACAATCACAAGAACATACCACTTTCCACCCCTCGGACCTCACCCTAGCGGACCAACTGTGTCCATATGCAAAAGCTGACCGGGTTCCTTGGTCATGATTTGGTTCACAGGAGGGTGAGAAGCAGCAACCATTTTCCCATGATGACAAGTGTGGCAAACCAAGTCCTTTTCAAATTTTAATTTGGGCAATCCTTGGATAAGGTCAAGTGAGCTCAATCTTGCTAGCAAGTCAAAGCTCAAATGACCAAGTCTCCTATGCCACTTCCAAAGAAGAAGAAGAACCAGCCACCAAACGGCGAGAAGAGCCAAAAGAGCGAGAAAAATTCGAGAGCAACCGGGTTTAAAATGCACGCGTCAAAACCATCTCTAAGGAATTGCGTAAACCGAGAGCAAATTGAAATGCAAATTTAAAACCAAGGCAACATCCTTGAGGACAAAATTTTCATTGAGACGAATAGATCCACGAGAAACAATTTTACCTTTGTTGTTGTCCCCAAAGGTGATGTACTCTTTGTTCCTCACGGGGTTGAGGCTGGTGAACCATTTGGAATTTCCGGTCATGTCGAGTGAACATCCAGAATCAACAAGCCATGTGTTCTCCAATCCTACTACCTGCATCAATAGAAAGACATGGGGTGAGCAAACGGCACAACACTAGGGGTTAGTCATATGAGAAGGATACGGTGTTGGCTCATTTGCCCTGGAAAAGTGTCATGGAAAACATCAAACATGTCATGTCCCATGGGAGAGAAGCGATCACCACGAAAGGGAAAACGTGGTCCGCTAGAGTTGTGAGACTGAAAAACACTACCTCGTGGTCTAGCAACATGGGGCCTAGCACCCTGAGGCATTGCACCTCTATGCCTAGCATTGCGCCTCTGAATAGGCGGCACATGTACTCCATGAGGTGGACGATACATCTTCTGGTTGTTCAAATCATACTCCCGCCTCTCATCTCTCTTCCTCCTAAAGCAAAACTCAGCAAGGTGACCATCCCTCTCACAATATTCACAGTGATACCTCACCTCTCTCTTGGGTGGTTGTTGGCTCACTCTCTTTTGGGATTGGTTCACTCTTGGTGGTGGCCTAGCTTTGGGAAGGGGTTCCTTAGAGATGTTTGGGAGAGTATCAAGTGGGTTCCTGAGATGGTTAGGTTTTGGAATCCACACTTGTTTTTGAGGTGGAGCTTTGGGAGGTTCTTCAAACACTCCATTTTTCACATGGGCTCGTGGGGTTTAGGTGAGGTGACTTTGATCAGCTTAGGAGTAGTAGAAGATTTCTCACTTGGGTTCAAACCACTATGCTGACCAACCTTGCCATACAAGTTTTCACCCTTCCCACCTATAGCAAAGCCTAAACCTGATGTGTTAGTTCCCTCTTGAACCGACTCATCATCATGCCTAATTGTGGCTCTCCACTAGACACCCAATGAAGACAGGACAGGAGGTGTGTGTTGTCCCTCCTCGGTCTTCAACTTGTCACGCCCGCAAGCCTCAATCTCAAACTCCAAAGCCTCACAACAAGCACACCTAGCCACCATGTTATCTGAACTGGCCTTCTCTAGCAAAGAGATTCTAGCATCCTTCTCTGCCAGCTCAGATCGCAAGCCTGAGCAGGACTTGCACGCACCCAACAGCATAGGCCTAGCCTTCAACTCAACATGCTCATCTAGCAACGCAGAATATTTAGATTGCAAAGACATAATGCTAGACATATGCGGTGCACAAGCATCACATTCAGGCTCATCGGATAAAGCAACAGACTTCCTAGCCAACTCTAACTCACTCAAGGCCATCTCCAACTTTTTCTCTATATTCCTTCCTCTCCCTAATAGCACGCTTAAGCAATTTATCTTGAGCAACTAAAGCATCATTCACGGACTCAAGTTCAGCGAGAGGGAATCGATTGTGGGGAGATACCTCGGAAGAAGAGTCGCCGTTGCCGGCCTCGCCCCTTGCCATCTTGTGCCTCATCTCCAAGTGCCATGGTGCAAAAGCCGCCGTGGGCGGAGCTCGGCGAGAAGCACAACCCATTCATCTTGTCCTCGATGTTCTACTCGGACTGCCGCTTGAGGAAGATTGATCGTCGTCGGTGGCATTCTCAAGGTCGCCGAGTGAGGCAAGGAAGGCATGTTCATGCGCCTTGCTCCGCTTGAGGAACTTCCTCTTGATCGCCTCCTTGTTGAAACCTGCTCTTGGACTTGTGCTTGGAGGATGAAGCATGCTTGTGCTTGTGCTTCTCGAAGCTTGGCTTGTCGGAGGTGTACATGTCATTGAAGCACTTGTTCTTCTTCGGACAATTGGCGATGAAGTGATCGTGGTCACCACATCCGAAGCACCCTTCCTTGGACCACTACTACCACGCCGGGGCGATTGAGCCGATTGTTGTGGATCCGAGAGAAGCGGCTAATCACAAGCGCCAGCTCGTCATCTCCAAGCCCCTCCAATTGTTCCTCTGTCACACTCACAAGAGAAGACAAGGCAAAGCTAGGTTGTGATGCATTAGTGAAAGAACTAGAGCTTCCTTTGCCGGACACAAGAGCCAAAGAAGAAGCGGTGGGATTTTTGAGCTTAGCTTGAATTTGATTATCGATTTCACTCGATTTTAGTTTGCTAAATAGCTCATCCACCGTCAAAGTGTCCAAAGTGGGAGATTCAAGAATCGTATTCACTTTAACATCCCAAATCTTCCGATCAATAGCATAAAGAAGTTTGATTGCTCTCTCATGATCATCATAAGGTATCGAGGCCTGTTTGCCCGCATCTTGTTGATGATAGTTTGAAAACGAGCAAACAAAGAATCAATCGACTCGCCATCAAGCTGAACAAAATTCTCGTATTCTCGCTTGTGCGCCTCAAAGAGTCTCATTTTTTTTCACTTGAGGGGTTCCCTCGTGATAGTTTTGCAACCTCACCCAGATCTCTCTAAGCGGTAGCACAATCCGAGACACGCTCAAACTCAGTATCTTTTCAAACTCGAGAAAAGAACACTACGAGCTCGACTATTGGCATTGTGTTGGTCAATTTGTTCCTAACCAACACGAGCAGCAAGAACCACATAGTTGGCATCCTCAATGATTTCCCAAACACGTGAATCTATCCCCATAAGATGTGCTTGCATCTTGATTTTCCAATAGGGATAATTCGTTCCATCAAACTCCGGCGGTTTGCCCCAAAGTGGCGAAAACGCGATGATCCATGTCGCCTTCTGCGGATCACGGACCGATTAAGGTGGAGTGATCCTTAACCGCTCGATACCAATTGAAGGACCGAAACGGTGACCAGAGGGGGGGTGAATGGGAGACTCGATTTTTCTTTTCAATTTGGGGTCATCGGCTCAACCCCGACCTCAAAAAATGAACTCACAAGAATACGAAAGTGATACACGTGCTAGCGGTAGCAAGATATCAAACGTAAAGTGTTAGGCTCAAAGAATCGAATGCAATGTATCTAAACTTGATTCGATCACAAATGAGCAAACCACAAAACTCAGAGAAAATGAGCTAATGTCAGGATTGATCAAGGAGATAAATTAATTATCATTGAATGCTTATGATTGCTATGACAATTCACGTATCCAAGAAGCAAGCTGTTTGATCGAACATAACTAGCATTCAGGATTAGGAATAAATCACGTTAAAGAAAATCCTTTTGCTAGCTGCTGACAACGAACCCACAAAAACAAGGTACTGCACTGCTCCTGTCACCGAAAGAAAGAAGCTTCTGCTGTTTTCGACAGATAGCTGAACAAACTGAAGATGCACTGCTTACCAACTTACCGATAGCAGAAATGCAGCTGCTGACCTTGCCAAAGTGTGGAAATTGAGCTCCTGCCGCTGTAGAGAGAGATCGATGATGGCTCTGCTTCTTTGATCGATCGACAGTAAACAGGAACTGGTCAAAACTGGATGGTCCAGAGAAAAATTAGACGGGCATCGCCTGACAAGCTGTGATGGAACAGAGGATTAGAAATAGGATCATGCAGTAGTGAAAACAACTCAGCTGCTCCTCTGGATTCCAATTTACTCACAGGAAAAGGAACGCAATAAAATAATCAAGCACAAGAAACGCGTGAAGATCCATGGCAAAAGAGCAACCAATAAAAACAACTTGTACCTTGATACGACCTTTCGGCTAATCAATGAATTAACCAAACAAATGAATATTTTAATCAATCCAAGGAACTATTACTTGAAAGAACAACACATGACCTGAAAAATGATTTCAGAGATGTGCGAGAAGCACTGCTGCCGTGGTTCACTACTGATCGACCAATACTGGGGACTAGATCCAACTGCCATGAAATTAAATCGAGATAAACCTAGAGCAGTAAGGTGGCGATCCTAAAGAAATCAATGCCCAGAGTTTGGTCAATCCATGGAAAGATCAGATCACAGCCATGGACGAAAATAGAAGGGAAATTAAAACAAGGACACGTAGAATCAAAAAATCATTGATCACAGAGACAAAGCCCAGAGGGCATGAGGAGCGATTGGGGCTCCTCTTCCCATCTCGAAAATCTCAAGGTCTTTACACAAGAATTCAGAATTATTTGTGTATCTCTCTCTCACGAACCGTAAGGGGAAGAAGAAAAGCACGGAAAAAAATGAAAACGCGAATAGAAGAGATGCCGGAGGCTGGAGACTGCCTCTACCTATTTAACGGGTTTATTACACTCCTTATTTTACCCCTAAGTCTAATTAGAGCCAAACCAAAAATAGCCATGAGCCATATATGGTCCAACTCGGGATAAGCTTGATTCGACGGCCACCGCGCCTTCTCACCGGTAGCTTTGCTTCCATGCGAACTCCCGATGCCGCCACGTGTCGTCCTTCCGCTATCGGAACCTGTCGCCGATGGTTTTGAGGGGAAACCACCAAACCGTCTCGACACATGTCACCGCTGTCTTCGACCGCCCGGGCGTCAAGTCTTCTGAGCCTCCCGACATGCACGTCCGTCGACTTGACCCGATCGACATGGTCACTCCATGCGTCCTCACACTTGTCGATGTCCCAAGTGTCAGCCACCACGGCTGGCCACCCGACGCCTGGTCCTCGATCCAAGCCTCCCGTCCGCCCTTCACCGCTCGGGTCTATCGGCACGGCACGTCCTCCTTGATCTTCACCTCGCCGTTGACCACCGTCTCGAGCTCAACACCTGCACAACACAAGCCAAGAAACAACGTCTTCCGACACACCGCATGTGCGGGTGAAGATAACCGAGGTAGAAAGAAAGTGAAAATAGAATAAAATTGTTGAGAGTTGACAATGACTCATCACAAAATCTAAACACAAATGGTTATGATCAACCATGTGTTCGCACACCTACCTCCTTAACCGCCACCCCACAAAAACCCTAGACGGCCGAACACCCCACCTCGCCCTCTATGGCACCCAGCCCTCTTACACTCACCTTCGTGTTTTTGGCTGTGCTTGCTATCCTAACCTATCATCGACAGCTCCACATAAGCTCTCGCCACGCTCCTCCTTGTGTGTCTTCCTAGGGTACTCTTCCGATCACAAGGGCTATCGGTGTCTTGACCTTCATTCTAACCGCATTATCATCTCTAGACATGTCGTCTTCGATGAAGCGGTGTTCCCTTTCACCGATATGTCCACCTCGCCCCAGGATCCCGCCACACTTGATTTTTTGGACAGCGCTGATGATTCCTCTTTGCCCCACGGGTCAAGAGCTGTGTATGCATGTTCTCGTCTTCCGGCGGCACGGATGCCGCACCGGGCAGCCCCAGCGGCGGTGGTGATGCGCTGGACCTAGCCCCCACCGGCGGGTGCCCCGGCAGCCTCCCCGCACCCAGCTCGGCCACGCCCGGTGGCGGTGCTCCCTCGGCGTGACGGCCCGGTGCTGCTGCCCCTGCGGATGCCCGTCCCAGGCTGCGCCCGCGGTACCGGTCGCCTCACCGGCGCACCGCTGCCGCGGCGCCCGGGCGGTCATCCACTGTCACAAATGCGCATGGCATGCGCGCGCGTGGCAAGGGCGGACGCGCCACCCCGTCGACCGCTTGAACCTCCACGTGGCGACCACATCCCCGGTGCCTTCCTTCGTCCGTTCAGCCCTGCCGACCCAGCGTGGCCAGGCTATGCAGGAGGAGTTTGATGCGAAGCTGTGCAAACGACACCTGGACCCTGGTTCCTCGGCCTTCGGTGTCAACCTTGTTACAGTGGAAGTGGATTTTTCGTCACAAGCTCAAGTCTGATGGCTCTCTTGACCGCTACAAGGCGTGGTGGGTCCTCCGCGGTTTCACCCAGCGCCCCGACATTGACTATGATGAAACTTTCAGCCCTGTGGTGAAGCCAGCAACCGTTCGTGCAGTCCTCACTCTGGCACTCTCTCATTCATGGCCTATTCATCAACTTGATGTGAAAAATGCATTCCTGCATGGCACCTTGAAGGAGACGTTTACAGCCCGACCGGTTTTGCCAATCCCTCCGGACCCGAGTTCGTGCGCCGCCTCAACAAGTCTCTCTATGGATTGATACCGGTTTTCATTTACCCTCATGGCTCCAATATGGCTATTTTGCTTCTATATGTTGATGACATTGTTTCGACGGCCTCCTCTACGAGCCTTCTTCAACGCATTATTGTAGCTCTCCGCCAGGAATTCTCTATGACGGATATGGGACCCCTCCACCACTTTCTTCGAGTTGGTGTTCAGCGCCAGTCTGTTCCTCTCACAGCGTCAGTATATGCTGGATATTTTGGACCGTGCTGGTATGCTCAACTGTAAACCCTGCAGTACTCCTGTGGATACTCGCGCCAAGCTGCCTGCTGATGGTGTTGCCGTGGCCGACCCCACCTCCTATCGTAGTATCGCTGGCGCCTTACGGTACCTCACCTTCACTTGTTATAAACGGCGCAGCGAAAAACGGCCCAGCTCGTTTTTATCACAAGCAAAACGGGCCTAGCACCAAGGTCCAACGAAGCAACACATATAAAGGCTTGGGCCTAACTCAACCCAAAAGACTAGCCTGATAGGTGAGGACTGCCCCATCCTATATGTTGTGCTCCCCCTCCATCGATTACCGATGTGGGACTAAACCCAACAGACGCCTCCCACGCGCGGCCCAGGGCGTCTATGTCTTGGGCATACTGCTTTGGCCCTTGTTGGCCCGTTTTCTCCGCCAAAGGATATGACCCGTGTTTGCCATGTCACATTCCAACTATTGCGAACATTTTTAGTTCGCGTAAGCATATATATATCATAATAATCTGCTACCGATATTTACCGAGTTAAAATAATATGACAGTGCATGAATTTCAAACAAAACTAGAGAGAAATTAATGAATTTGATTACCACAAGGATGTTTATACAGGTGGGAAAACATGAAGCTAGCAAACAGCGAATTTCAATCAATATGTATAGAAATAGCTAGCGGAGGTGTAGGCGTAGCATCATGTACGTGGCAGACCAGAGTGTGACCGCATTGACCCAGAGCTGTGCTGCTCATGGGTACAGTGGAAACAAAGGCGGTCAGACGTCAATGCCAACGTCTGGAACCTCAGTGCTACTCTTTATGATGGGTGTGTAAATGCTCCAGCCACAAAATGGTTGCTTCAGGCATAGACCATCCAACAAATGTAGGACTATATATATACACCATGATGTGGTTCTCGATCTATGTCAGGAATACAGTGGAGGTGAGGTTTGTAGCTCATCAAATAGGCCGCATGTAACTTCTTGGTTCAAGTTAACAGGCTAGTTGCTGTCGCAGTTAGTAGCTAGTGTTGATCGTGGAATAGTTGTTGTATATGACATTGTGCAGTCACATATAGTCTCATGTCATCAATCGCTACAAATAAGATTGTGGTTCAAAGCAGAGAGTAGACCAGCTCAGTCTTCACGTGAGGTCATATTTCCCTGAAAACAAAATTCGATAAGATGACTTGCTGATCCGAGGAAGTGTGTATATGCAACTGTTCTTGAGGTCAGACTCGAGCAACGAGATATATGCTGCAAACACCCTGTAAGCACTTTGTTCTAATAAAGTAGTCCTTTGGGCCAATTACTGCTAGTGCTAAGTGAAAACCCTGGTACTCTCTCCATTTCAAATTATAAGTCACTTTGACCTTCTAACCTAGAAGGTCAAAGTGACTTATAATTTGGGATGGAGGGAGTATATCTTTGCAAATATATACAGTTGCCTCATCAACCACTACAGATGAGATTATGGTTCAAAATAAATAGTTGGGTACGAGTGGCATAAGGAAAAATAGAGTGGGTAAAATAATGGTTCACTTGGTGATCGAGGTCATGTTTCTGGAGAACACATCGGACAACATAGCGTGGGCAAATTTGTGGTGCAGTAATGCTCAAAGCCTTAATGTTCTGATCAAACAGGATGAATATTTTAGTTATATATAATTGCATTTGTTAATGCAAGACACACTTCTGCCAATTCTGACTCAGGAACAAGATGATGATCTTTCAACCTTGCATGTGGACCCCTCACGATACGCCAAGCCAACACGTCATATTTTGTGACAACATTTTTTGTTTTCAATTTTCCAGAAGATAAATATATTTTTAAAATTTCAAGATTTCTTGAGAAATGGTAACTTGGATATCTGCTATGAATAAATTTCATATAAAATCATATTTATACACATTTGTTCATTCCATGTCAATGATCTGCTTTAAAATTTATGTTATGTAAATGATCATATTTTATATATT
This sequence comes from Hyparrhenia diplandra, assembly GCA_015847255.1. Taxonomy (NCBI): domain Eukaryota; kingdom Viridiplantae; phylum Streptophyta; class Magnoliopsida; order Poales; family Poaceae; genus Hyparrhenia; species Hyparrhenia diplandra. The sequence continues at coordinate 408,166 of JADLZK010006017.1, forward strand.
AAATCATGTGTCGAAACATGTCGTTTTCTGATACATTTAAAATGGATCTATGCCATAGTGACATGGTGTTTGTTGGAACTGGCAATCACTATTAGTACAAGTACATATGAAGTTGGACAAATTGAAAGAAAGATACAACAAGACATAAGTTGAAGTTTTTGGGAGATAGGTTATTGCAAAACATGCGTGAGCACCGAGCACATTAAAAAGAGGTCCATATGGAAGGAGTGGACTTGTGCTCTGTTTTTCCAGAGCTATTGAATGGCTTACCAGCTTCTGAAAGGAGCCTCAACATCTATGTTTTGCATTCACCACACGCCTTACTAATTTATGCGCAACTCATCTGAGACACCACGTATGTTCAGCTGTACAAATTTCATTGTTATGGGAGTGAGATGCATCATGAATAGAAGCACAATACTACTTGAAAACAGATTTGTCAATGTTTTAAAGGTCTCATGGGAGTAGGTGCTGGATTGTGAAATTACAAGGACAGCCACGGTGTTCCAACGTATTAGTATCCCAAAAATCCATGGTCTATCTGACATCAATCAACTCCTGCAGCTCTCTCCATTTTATTTGTTGGCCATGGCATGAGGACCTATGGTCTGAGCGCAAGATGGTGTGCCATAGAGGTGGTAGAGAATACAACATAGTGAATTGGAGCGAAGACATCAATCTCAGTGCTGTCCTGCCTAAGAACACAAGCCACAAGGCCTGAAAGCTACACTATGCCGAGCTGGTGCTGCCTCTGATGTTGTGTAGAAAAAAGTTTGCAGGAAGGATAAAGGTGATGGACATCGGCACAAGCAAGATGCAATAGAATATACAAAAGCTGGAAGCAGAAACTAATACATTCATGTATATATAAAAATAAAGTATTGGCTACCGAAGAACTTCACGTGGTCAATATACATTGCTACTGCCTTGGAGACATTGTATTGAACATGCAACCTCATGGTCAATCATGAAACCTCTCTACCACATAATAGAGTCATTTGTTACTACATATAAATGATAACTATTTAATATTTTCACTATATATGTTACTCCGTTTTTGTACCTCTGTTAACATGTGCTTCTACTTTTGACCTTGTATATATTCAATACATAAAGTATGCGAGGACTTAATCTGCATCAGCTGGGGTTGGACGGACATTATAAATAAACTTTATGCATTGGATATACACGGCCCTAAAACTCAAAGTGTTTATTTATTTGTAGGCAGAGCTTTCGTCCTTCATGAGTCTGTCCTCTTTTGACAATAGCCCAGCCTATTGCCTAAATAGGAGCCATATAGCTCCTCCCTCATGCATCGATCATACACCCTTGTTTACCAGTTCGGTGAGAACTAGGCAGGACAAATATTACATTTATAGAAGTCCAGAAGGCTGTGCTGTACAAGTTTGGACATTGTGGGAATGGGATGCATCACGGAAATAGGCAACAACTGAAGTTAAGAAAGATGGGTTGTGCTAGTTTCAATGGTCTGATGCTGGCTGGGGCAATTTGCTGACTGGGTTTGTTCACGAGCACCAGCGCTCAACACCGTGTTCCCTTTGCCGAGCACAGGTCTTTGCCGAGCGCCGGGATCAAGACACTTGGAAAATTTGACCTTTGCCGAGCTTCTGTGTTTTGGCGCCGGCAAAGGCCGCAGTGCTCGGCAGCGAGGTATCCTCCAGTAGTGGTGTTGCACTGCGGCCCAACACCCTTAAGTCCTAATTGTAGATGGGTGCTCAAGCCTGAATCTTGTGTCGCCTTTGAGGATTCGAAAGCACTGGCGATTGTCCCTATCAAAACAGAAAGCAAACATATGTTATGCGTCCATGCAACACTTTAGATATTCATTGTGTGCCACTCTGGCCGGATCACCAGAAGATGAGAGGATAATCCTCGGAGGCCGCGCAGCAGCAGCTTAAGGACATAGTCAACTAAGAACGTGGGAAGAGAGAGACCCGCATACTACACATATGTTGTTCTATTTGCCTATATGGGCTATAATTATGCATGTGTTCTAGCATTTCAATTTACTTTTTATTTTGTAGTGTTCTTCACATCGTTCACTTCAGTTGGAACCAAATTATTACTCTAAATGGGGATGGGGATCACACGGTTACTCTAAATGGACGATTCAAATTTGTTATGGGGCATTATATAAAGACGTCTTCTTTGAATCTCCTCTACTGCACAACATTGCTACAGATATGCGAAACTTCAAATTAAATTATTCAACTACAAGAATAACAACACAGAAGCCATCAATGTGGATAGGATAAGGAACACCAATATCCTGAAGACAAAGCATGTTTGGTTGAGCACATAGGACAATAATCTATCATCTCTGCTTCCTTGTATATATTCACAATATATAGGAAGTGCGGATGACATACTCTGCTCGTGGTGGCCAGACATCAATAAATAGAATTTATACATTGGATAAACGCACACCCCAAATTCAAAGTGTTTATTTTATTTGTAAGCAGAGCTTGTGTCCTCTTTCAGCATCACCTGCATGTGTTTTTACTTTTATGTAGCTGCATTAGCTAGTATTAGTCCTTTCTCTTCTCACTATTGCCAGGCCCTTTGCATGTATATATAGGAGACTCATCCCCTGCCCTGTGAATCGATCATACGCCTTCATTTACCATTGCATCCGGTAGCCTTGTCTGTACAAGTTTGCTCATTATGGGAATGGGATGCATCACGGAAAAGGGGACAATGAAATGTAGAAATGCTGGTCTGTTCCTGATTCAATGGTCTACTGCAGGTATAACTCTTGTCCCGCTCGTGTTGATATCCTAGAGAATTACACGGACAACAGTCATGCCCACTCATGCTGATATCCTAGAGAATTCGTGGTTCAGATTACTTGAGTCCGCCATCAGAGAAGAGATTTGTTGGCTTGCCATGTTTGAGGGCAAGGCATAGGAGACACGCTGTCGGGTTGCACAGAACTCATCAGTGCTGGGCTCACTAAGAAGGTGGAGGCCTGCATTGCCAATATTCGGAACCACATAGTGCTATTCCTATAGTCCTTGCTCTCACCAATCATCCTCACCGTAGTACATGAGTCAGTACCTTGAGCAGCATCAAGTGACATTTCCATGAAATCATCACCAGACGCCTATGGGTGTTGTCTACTTGTCTGCATCTGGAAGCATGATCCACGAGCTGACCACACAGGACATTGACCTATCCTCTCCATTCTTAATGAAGACACATTGACTTTGCTTCCTGCACTTGTAAGTTAGGCTTGTATTAATGTCCATGTATGTATTCACTATATATGGACGATTTACACATCAACAAATAATAAAATTTATGCATTGGATATACGAACAACTGAAATAGATAAGTATTTATTTGTAAAGCAGTATCTCTATCTCTACATCACTTGCACGTGTTGTAAGTCATTGGTTTAATTAATATGTGTCCTATATCTTCTTTAGTGTACCTAGTCCCTTTGCATATAAATAGGAGCCCCATCCCCTGTCTTATGCATGAAGCATACATCCTTGGTACCTATCTATCTAAAAACATATCGAGCAAGATGAGAAGTAGACACGACAAATATTATGTTTTCAAAACTCTAATAGTAGGCTTTTTATGGTTGGCTGTACCTGTGTGGTCACTTATGGAACTGGGAGGCATCATGGGAAGAGGCGACACGTGAAGCTTGGATAGATGGTTTGTCCCGTGCTGGTCTGCTGCAAGAAACTGGAATGGCTAGATAATGAGATTACAAGGACACCCATTGTGTTCAGACGCACTACGCTACTGGAAACGCGAAAATTCATGTCGGCGTGCTGGAGAGGCAACGAGCGGCGCAAAGAATTCTGTCAGCAGAGGGCGCAGTGCGTGCGTTGGAGGCGCAATGGGAAGTGGCGGCGTGCTGCGGATGTTCTACTCTTGACACGACAGCCTTCTATCTTTATTGCACTACTAATAAAAAAAAATAATTAGAATGTTCATGTGGTTTTCATGTTGACAGATGTTCTACTGTTGACACCCTTCTATCTTTATTCCACTACTAATAAAAAACAATTATTATTCAGAAATAATCAGCTGCTGCGCTGGCTCACTGACATGCATGGGCATAGACAAGCCATAATTTTGCCAGATATGAAAAAGTACAAGATGATCATAATCCGAGTGTAATTAACTCAAGCAGGTTAATTGGGCAATTAATTATTTGGGCAACATGCCCTTGTCTCTGTTGATGCTCACTCGTTACAGAAGTTTATGCGTACTCACTTTTGTTAGAACCAGCTCATAGTACGAGATATGGTGTTTATTAATCTTGAACAGGATCATGTTTTGTATGCATACGAGCACAAAATTAAGTATCCGCCAAGCTCAGTTTTATCAGGCAACGTGTGGTGATGAGAATAATTATTCTAACCCAGCCCACGCTCAACTAGTTATATGCTAATGTTCACAATGCAGCAGCATCAAGGATACAAAAAATACAGTGTGGAGACATGGAAAAAATAGTGAAGGGAGAAGTGCTCATGTAATAGAAGCCGCAATGTGTTGTTCATGTGAGGATAGTATATATGAGAGATGGATGATGACTACCCGAGAAAACAAAGTTGTTGAGAATGTAATTCGTACTAGTAACACTAATGAGTCCATATGTATTTTGGTGTTAATACAGACAGCTGCACTGTTGCTGCTTGAAGTCTTTAGTAACGTATTTATGTGACTACTTTTAAATCAATTTATTCGGATGGTCCCACATGGTTGTTTTCAGTGTGGGCACAGCCACCATTAATTTGTGTGGGTTTGGCCAGCTGGATCATTCAACCTTGGTATATATATAAAACATTGAGATGGTATTGTTGACTTCTTTCCCTTATACCTAACTGTAAGTTTGATCGTTGCATAGTTGATATTGTAACAACACCACATATACTCTGAGATGATTAGCCAGGCTTTTGCTTAGATGTATATCGATGGCGTCAAACACTGCAGGATTGCAGATCACATGGCTCAAGTAGATAAGAATGAGTGGCATCTGGAAAACAGAGTAGACGAGGTGGCAATTTTTGGGCAGAAGGTGATGGTTCAAGACTAGCAGTCCGTGACACATTTCTGGGCTTGAGATTGCTCTCACATGAGCACGCTGAATGATATGAACAAGCACAACGTTAGCATGTCATCTACCTTTATACGGATTTGCTTATCATGCATTGGTGGGAATATCAACGGGCTCAATTATCATACTGACCATGGTTACCAGGGAAACAAATGAGGTGAAGGCATCAATTCAGTATCTCAATCGTAGTGGATGACCTTGACTGTGTTGGAGCTGGGAAGCTCCGACGACCCAAGAACGCCGCGGCGAGGTGATCACGACGAGCACCGGCGAGAGCGAGAGCGAGAACACGATGTAGATGGAAAACACGTGAACAAGTGGATATGCCGCCGCAACAATCGCAGCGTTTTGTGTCCCGGTCTCTTTATATTTATAACCAATCTAAACAAGATTGTCCCACGCCGTGACGCGTCAAGAACGCGACACCGTTTCACCGCGGCGCACGTTATGTGCGCTCGATGCACCACGGCGGAGTCCTAATGACACACACCAGGCCTTGGTCGTGATCTAGCACACCTAAGATCACGCCAGCCCCTAACTAACCCGACCGGTACATGACTCAACTGAATATGAAGATACAAAGTTATCTCGTGCATCTATTTAGCTAACAAATCACCTCCTAAACTCGATGCACGTCGACGACACCTAATGCCCTCCCGGAGCTCCCGAACTTGACCCGCCCCAGCGCCTTGGTGAAAATATCTGCAACCTGTTCGGCAGTGCCAACATGATCCACCTCCACCCTTCCTTCTTCGATGCATTCACGTAGAAAATGATATTTAGTATCAATATGTTTACTGCAATCATGATGCACCGGATTCCTGCTGAGAGCAATCGCAGACTGATTATCCATGAGCAACTTCACCGTCGTCTCCTTCTTACCCAGCATGTCACTGATCAACCGGCTCAGCCATATACCTTGGCATGCTGCTGCAGCCGCTGCCACATATTCAGCCTCGCACGAAGACAAGGCAACTATCCTTTGTTTCTGCGATGACCATGTGACCAGACTCCCACTGAGGAAATAGCCAGCACCCGAAGTACTCTTCCTGTCCTCAATGTCTCCTGCAAAATCACTATCGCTGTAACCCAATAGAAAAGGTTTCAGCTCAGCACCTCTCTCATACTTGCACCCATACTGAATGGTACCCTTCAAGTATCTTAGGATGTGTTTCACAGCAGCCCAGTGTTGCTTACCCGGCGCCTCCATGTACCGACTAACAACCCCAACTGCAAAAGCAATGTCTGGCCGGGTGTTAACCAAATACCTCAAGCTGCCGATGATACTTCTGTACTTCGTGGCATCCACGATCTCTCCTTCTTTTAGCTTGCCAAGTTTGAGTCTATTTTCCATGGGAGTTTCACAGGAATTACAATTACTCATGCCTGCCACTTCAAGTATTTTGGTGGCATACGAACTCTGACTGAGTGTGATTTCCTGCTCTCCTTGCTTCACCTCAATTCCCAGGTAATAGCTCAAGAGACCCAAATCGCTCATGCTGAATTTTCTCTTCATCTCACCTTTGAAATTTTCAATTTCTTTAACACAAGGTCCAGAGATGATCAAATCATCCACATAGACTCCCACAAGCAGAAAAGAAGTTTTGCTGCTCCTTCTATAAACAGCATGGTCAAGCTTACTTCGACAAAACCCGAGCAATGAGTTCCTTGTCCAACTTCACATTCCACGCCCTCGGCGCTGCTTCAAGCCATAAAGTGCTTTCCTTAACCTGAGTACCTTGTCACCGTTGCCAACCCCCGAAACCACGAGGCTGCTGCACAAACACGGTTTCTGCAAGGTCACCATTCAAAAAGCTGATTTCACGTCCATATGATGAACCTCCCATCCACCTCGCGGCCGCAAGTGCCAACAGCACCCTTACAGTCTCGATTACGGCCACCGGAGCAAATACCTCATCGAAATCTACTCCATGTCTCTCGAAAGCATAACCCTTCGCTACTAGACGTGCCTTGTACTTGACAACATTCCCATCCGGATCTTTCTCGGACCTTAAAACCCACTTCAAGCCAATTGCTTTGTGCTTTGGTGGTAATTGTGAGACATCCCATGTTTCTTTCTCTTCTATCGAATTCATCTCGATTTGCATTGCTTGACGCCAGTTTTTTCGATAGAGCTTCATCTCGATTTTGGCTCCTCACCGCAACTAGACACAAGCCCGTACTTTCGACCTCTGCCGTTCTTGATCTTGCCGGGCGGATCACGCACCATCCTCGTATCTCAGCGGTGCACCGCCGAGTCGGCAGATCCACCGAAGGTGGTGTAGCCCATTGCATAACAGACTGTGGCGTGGTGAACTTGGAGAATTTGATGGAGTAGACACACCTCCCATCGATGGAGTTGGCAGCGGGCGAGCCATAGTCCCCTGGATCGGCACCTCGCCGGCTTCCCTGCGCTGTTGTCGGATTGACAGCGGTGTCGCCTATTGTCGGATCGACAACGATATCGTCATCGTCATAATCTTGAACTCTGAAACTTTCAGCTGTCGGTCGTTCCTTCGCCGCCGCTAAATTTCCTCCCCAATTCCATGGTTTCTCGCTCATCAAACACAACATCACGTGACACCATCAGTTGCTTTGTTTCGCGGGATTAAACACCGATATCCTTTCGTTTCCGGTTCATAACCTAAGAACACACCCGGTATTGATCTGCCGGTTAGTTTGTCGACACCCGGTCCAACACGTTTTGCATAAGCGATGCATCGAAACGTTCTGAGATGCTGCACTCCAGGCTTCTTTCCAAACCATGCTTCGAGCGGTGTCTTTCCACTCAAGCTTTTCGTTGGCGGCGATTTAACACATACACAGCCGTTGTGACCGCTTCACCCCAAAAACGTGCAGGTACTTGCATACTCTTGAGCATACACCGCGCCATTTCAATCACGGTTTGATTCCTCCGCTCCACAACACCGTTCTGTTGAGGGGAGTACGGAGTCGTGGTATTGTGTTTTATGCCATGATCATTGCAGAAAACCACAAACGCACCTGAGTTAAACTCGCCACCACGGTCCGTTCTGATTGCCTTCAGCCTACGTCCAGACACCACCTCTGCTGCTGCCTTGAACTTCTTCAAGTATCCCAATGCCTCGTCCTTCGAACTCAGAAGCTCAAGCCACATATAGCGACTAAAATCATCGACAACGAGCAAGAAGTATGATTTTCCTCCAGGAGTTGCAGGCGTGACGACCGCAGAGGTCGGGTATGCACCCGATTCCAGCCCGGTGATGCACGCGATAGCGGATGCCTGAGGGAATGGTTTCCGGTGCTGTTTGCCGAGCATGCAACCATCACACACCTGTTCCACCCTCGAGATGATGGGTAAACCATCAACCATGCCCTTCAGTCCAAGTTCCCTTAGCGATCTGAAATTCAGATGCCCGAACCTCGCGTGCCAACGCCAAGCTTCTTGATCCATCTTGGTAAGCAGACAAACGGGTGAAGTCACAGTGACCTTCATGATGTAAAGGCGACCCTTGCGTTTCGCCCTAATCAAACAGCAAAGACGTTCAGGTGCGCCTTGTTCTCTTTCAAACACCTCCATCACACCCTTGTCCATGACAACGCGACAGCCACCCTCCTCCAGCTGCCCAAGGCTCACAATGTTACACTTGAGCGATGGAATGAAATATACTTCGGTGAGAACCCGATGCTCCTCGTTTCTTCCAGCAATCGTCACTGCTCCAACTCCACATATTTCCACCGTGGAGCCATCTCCAAATCTCACTGCACCGCGCACCGTTTCATCAAGGCTAGCCAGCGATTCACGGCATCCGGTCATGTGATTTGTTGCACCTGTGTCAAGTACCCATGAGCCAAAGCATCATACTTGTTTGGAAACACACGCTCTTGGTTTAGGAACAGTCGTTGATCAGGTTCCGTGATCCGTCGCACACCACACACCTGTGCCACCAGCAACGCCGGTTGCACGTCTGTCTCAACGTTGACGTGATGAACGGCATCACCTTGATCATTCTTCGGCTGCTTCCTGTTAGGACACTCCTTTCTCCAATGTCCATAACCTTGACACTTGTGACACTTGCCTTTTCTTCGAGGCGCTCCCGGTCCAGACCCTCCAGCAGCATCATGTTGATTGCGGCCATCTTTGCCACCACCGCCACCGTGACCTCCGGACCGTTCCTTCTTGCCTTTGCCTCCTGACGACGAGTCTGCCGCCATGATGCGGCTTTTGTTCCTCGATGCCCACTCATCTTCAGTGAGCAAGAGTCGACCAGCCTTATCGGTAATTTTTTTCCAATCGTAGGCTCAAACCCGATCTTCCGCTGCCCTAAGACAACCGACCAGGTCCTCGATCGTCAGTTTCTTCAAATCTTGAAACATCTCGATTGATACCGCCACTTGATTGTACCGTGGTGGAACAAACCTGAGAAACTTCTTCACCACTCGCGTGTCATCAACCCCCGTCTCACCAAGCCCTTTCAAGTCCGTTGCAAGTTTGCTGATTCGAACAGCAAAATCATCAATAGACTCGCCTGTCTTGAACGAGATTGATTCAAACTCCGCGAGCAACTTTTGTGCATTCACCTCCTTGACACGATCTGCACCCAACCTCATCGACTTGATCGCCCCCCAAGCCTCCTTCGCCGACTTCTTCGTGAGCAGCATGGAGTGCATCTCAGGAGGGACACCGCGCAACATGGCGCCCAGAGCGAGTCGATCATGACGCCGCTCAACCTTGTCGATTCGATTCGCGCCCCACGGATACATCGCCTCAAGATTGCACTGGACATGAGAAGACCACTCCTGGTAATTTGCCCGTGTCAACATCGGCCACACCAAGTTCCCGGCCGCCTGGTTCCATGCGCGCTCCATTACCTCCTTGTCTTTGCTCATGGCGTCGACTGTGGCGTTCCGATGATCCTCTTCACGAAACCGATCAACCGAACCACCGTGCTACCTCTCCTCGCCTTCTCCAACACCGAACACCACCAATCTCCGGCTTCCTCGCTCCAATACCAGTTGTTGGAGCTGGGAAGTCCGACGACAAACAAGAACGCGCCGGCAGGTGATCACGACGAGCACCGGTGAGAGCGAGAGCGAGAACACGATGTAGATGGAAAACACGTGAACAAGTGGATATGCCGCCGCAACAATCGCAGCGTTTTGTGTCCCGGTCTCTTTATATTTATAACCAATCTAAACAAGATTGTCCCACGCCGTGACGCGTCAAGAACGCGACACCGTTTCACCGCGGTGCACGTTATGTGCGCTCGATGCACCACGGCGGAGTCCTAATGACACACACCAGGCCTTGGTCGTGATCTAGCACACCTAAGATCACGCCAGCCCCTAACTAACCTGACCGGTACATGACTCAACTGAATATGAAGATACAAAGTTATCTCGTGCATCTATTTAGCTAACAGACTGGTGTGTAAACGGTGCTTTTGTTAGATCATCCCTTCCACTTGCGTTGCTTCACCCATCTTGCATTGTTCTTTGTCCCCTGAGTTCTTATTACATTTACAGCACTGTGGACCAACATTTTTGTGCTGCCAGTTAACAAAATAGTGTGTCCGAGCAGAAACTTTTGTTGTACAAGTTAAAAGCAATCAAATCTGTTGCATATAAATAAATCATAAGTAAAATCAATCAAATTTATAACCAGCACATATTGTTTTCTAGAAAGGTAAATTGCATCCAAAGTACAAGAACTACATGTATACATGGGTGCAAACTACCCGTCAACTTTAAATCTGCTCTATTGGGAACAGGAACTGGCCATCTCGGTGCATACATGGTCCAGAAGCCAATATCTTGCGTGCTTGGCAGGTTAGGATACAACTGGACTCTTCCTGTCACGTGTACGGCTCATTCAGCTTGCAGTTTTGCAAGTACGAGAACCTAGCATAGAGCAGCTCAGACGCACGGCTTGTGTGATGGGGATGAGTTCGTCGATGTCGTCCTTGATGACCCGGTCATGGCATGTAGATTCCACTGAGATTTATTCCACAAGGTATGCATTTTGGTGTTTAGACAGACAGCTGCACTTTTGCTAGGTTGAAGTCTTTAGTTGCATATTTATATAACTACTTTATAAGACTCTAGTCGGATAGTCCCACAGGGTTGTTTTCATTGTGGACACAACCACCGTAAATTTATTCAGGTTTGTCCAGCAGAACCATTCAACCATGGTATATACAAGCATTGAGATGGCATGTGAAGTACTCACATTGAAAGAGAGATCAGGTTCTAAGCTCATCATAACTAGTCTTCTGTCCTATCTATCTAATTTAGTTTTCATAGTTGCATAGTTGTTACTGTAACAACACCACATATACTCCTAGATAATCAGCCAGGCTTTTTGCTTATATGTATATGTCCATGGATTCAAACACTGCAGATCATATGTCCCAAGTAGATAAGAATGAGTGGCATCTGGAAAACAGAGTAAACAAGGTGGTTCAAGGCTGGCAGTCCATGATACACTTCTTGGCTTCAGATTGTTCACAATATGCATACTCAATGACATGAACAAGGAAGGTATGATCATGTCATTTGCCTTGATACTCATTTGATTATCATGCAATGGAGGGAATATCAACGGGCTCAATCACCACTCTGACCATGGTTTCTAGGGAAACAAATGAGGTAAAGTCATCAATACAGTATCTCGACCCCTAGTCGATTCAGTATCATTGGCGTGTAAACGGTGCTTTCATGAGATCATCCCTTCAGCTTGCGTTGTTTGTCCCATCTTGCATGTATAAGGCTTAATTTGACATTTGCATTCATCTTTGTGTCTCCTAATAGCATGGACGAGTTAGAGTCATGGAATAACTGTGGGGATGGCCTTATAAACACATATCTGTGGGGATGGCCTTTCAACCGACATTAATGTGTTTTGTGTTCATGTATCTAGCCTTTTGTTCTCAAGTGTATATCAGGAGTACACTGTCATCTGGGTAACAGCAGCTACTGCATAAATGTTAATTGTTTGACAAATTAAGAGAGTGATTCTGTCATCTAATTCGTGAAGAAGACAACGAAGGAATGTAAAATAGAAAATAGAATGCGATCTGCATCCATGTAGTACTTATGACAATTGACACAAAGTAAAGTTACCCTGGTTTTCCTAAATCTGACATTGGTCATTATATATAGTTTTTCTGTTTTTAAAGGGATTTATGTCGGTGCTCTATGTTTTTTTACACAATTTCTTGGTACTTTGAAAAGTTTTTTTCATGGAATCCTTCTTATTTCTTCCACTCTTACTATATATTCAATTAAATTTGGATATGCTTTATAAAATTCAATGTAGAAATAATATAATGGGGGTGGTGGGGTGGGGGGAGAATAAAGAGCTAGGGGAAAAATGACATTTCACACATGTTGAATATTTTATTGCATTCGGTGTCTTCTCATAAAATTGCCACAAACTAGGGTAGTGCCTGGATTGAGGGTTGGTGCGGGTTGGACCTAGGTGAACTTGTGTTTGGATGAAAAGCGATGTGGGTTAATTGGGTTCGACCCAATAAGGAATATACCACACGGATGCGGGTCGATTGAATTCTTCGGAACAAGCGCGCAGCCCAACCCACATCCCACGTCGTCATATGCGCCGGCGTCTCATGTCTGTTGGGACGACGCCGCCGTGGGAACGGGGCAGGTCCATCGGGATGTACTCCACGAACCCTAGGCCGATCCGGCGGCGGGGGGGAGCTGGGCAGCAGCGCCCAGCGTGGAGATGCCGGAATGGAGGAGCGGCGGCAGGGGAGGCGGGAGGAGCAGGTGTACGGCCAGCGGGACTTGGGCGGCGGCCCTCGGCGCTGGCCTCCCTACTATGAACTCGGTGCGGGAGTGGCGAGATCCGCCCCGAAGCCTGCGTGGTGGGGGGGTGGGGGGCGGCCGGTGGGAGCTGGGTGGCGGCCCGATCGGGAGGTGTCCCAAGGAAGTGATAATGTAGAGAAAAGAGAAAAAGCTAGAGCGTGACATGTGGGCCCCACAATTGTATGATGCTAATGGTGTCCATTCTAACCCTCTCAATCCCAACAACTAAACAAAGAACTGGGTTGGCTCCAACCTCCCAACCAAAGATTAGATGGGTCGGCTCCAACCCAACCCACTTGGCTCCCAATCCAAACACAGCCTAAATTGTTGACTAGGAAAGCGACTTTTTTATTGACCGTCAGGAAAGGGACTTCACTTTGAGCCAATTTGCAGTGTCCGTTGGCAATGTTGGTAGAGCTCCCGTAAAAGACCTCCAGCTCAGGCTACTTATGTAGAGTTGGACTTGTTTTTGGAAAACAATAGGCTCTAGTGATAGTTTTGTAATAATTTTTATAAATTTTGTATGTAGTTAGGCGACAAGTCAATTTTCAGCTTTGGCTCCTCTATAGAAAAAAAGCTCCTGCTCTTTCGGGCAATATGAGGCTTTTTTAGAAGCCCGTCGGATAGGGCTCCTTGCAAGGAGGCACAAGAAGCCAGAGCCAGTGCCCAGCAAAACGAGGCATGTTAGTGAAGCTCTAGTGTGCAGTGAAAGCGAACTGTGAGCATGGAAGATTGAACATTATACATTGTAGCAATATAACTTAATCTGTCAGGCTCAACCGAGATATGACTAAACATGTCAAACTGTGCAACCAGTTGACGCTTTAGAGTTTCATAGGATGAGTGGGCAAGTAACACAAAGAGAAAGAAAAAATATATTTTAATTGGTTCTCTCCCTTACATGTCTCATAAGTCGTAAATCGAAACTTACACCGTGCCTCAAGCCCTCAAAGCATTTTGACATGCATTGTATTTCGCCATGCAAAATCGTTGAAGACGCTAGAGCTGCCTTAATCTTCAGCAGCACTAGTTCTTAACTAAAGCCAACGCTGACAAGCCAGCAAGGTTGACACTGCCATTGTCGACGAGCATCGAAAACTACAACACTACAAAATCCCAGCAGTACTAGTTCTGAACCCGAAGCTACACAATCCTGACTGGTACCACTAGTTTAGACGCATCAAACAGTCTCAAGGCATAGATAATCTTGAGATGGGTGTTGCACAGAGTTGTCCACAAAAATCCTTAGTTTTCCTGTTCAGAAAAATTCTCTTCTCCTGATGCCACTCATTCCCACTGTACACAAAGCTGCTCTGTAGCATCACAAATCTGTATACATATTGTAGAATAATACATAGCTAGAGAGACAGAAGGCTTAATACACTACCTGGGACCTTTATGGCCATATATACAGTGGCAGTGTGTGCATAGTAGTGGGTGGATGAGTTCTTATAACATTTACAGAAATGCGGACCAGCACTTTTAACTCATATATCAGAAACTGACAGGCTATCCTGTTTGGTTGTTTGGACCTCACTCTGCAAACAACAATACCAGTGGGATAATTGCTAGGACATGTGCAACTTGCTGAGATAATGAGTCATTCCTATCCCAGCAGAACTACGTAAACATAAACGACACACTCGATGCAAAGCTAAAGCATTGAATTGTTATAGGGGTCACCACAATGTCCAATATTCACAACTTTTTTCTTTTGCGGACATGGGGTTTCATATATAGAGAGGCCTATACTCTGTCACCTATCCTTCTAGACCCATCCATTTCATCTAGACAAACCAAGTATTCATAGGTCAGCACTAGCCCAGCCTATCCTACTCTGATTATTATGGCAATGGGAGGCCTCACGGAAAGAGAGGATAGACAAAACGAGGAATGAAGATTTGTCCATGTATTATATGGTCTGCTGTGTTCACATTCATTGGCTACATGAGAAGAGTGAAATGACGTACATGGTGCTTGCTCGTGGTAGGTATTGATCATGATGGCTATTCACAGTCGGTCTTGAGTAAACAATCACGCCCTTGGTTTGCCATTGTGGCTGCCACGATTGCAGTTTGTCATTGAGCCAACTGGCGAAACAATACACAAGTTAGTTACACTGTTCTTTTTTCTACGTATCACTTATTCGGTATGTGCATCCACTGAGATTTAAACTCAGAATGTTCATCACAGAGATTGAATAAAAACGATTATTTGAAATTAAAAATCACGGACTACAAATAAATATATGATGTCTGCCATTAGCTTATAGAATCTGGTTGTGCACATATAAATATTAACTACTTCACACTATATTAGACCAATATGACAGTTACGTATGTATAGTCATGCCATCATCCATAAAGTTGTGATACATTGTTTCCTTCAGTTTCACATTCCTCAAGTTCAATCCGAGCGTGAGATTGCTTGCCTTCAGTATGGTGAGTTCAGCTCAGTTCCATGTGAAGACGTAGCAGATCACAGTGACGTTGACCGCCATGTTTCATTGCCAATATCTTTCATTTCCCAAATCTTGGGTGTCATGAGAGCAAATGCATCTTACATGTTGGTGCACCAACATTTTTGTTTGGGGTCTGGAAACACCAGTGGAGATACCACAGAGATATATATCAACGAGAAATGATTTATTCGTTTCCATTGATGCAATATATGTTGTCTTTTGTACTAGTGCTACTGGGTTCTTTATAGTAGTTAGGTTACAGGCGCGCACATCACTTTGACTTATCTGGACATTACATCTCTTAGGTTTTGCAACAGTAACAAAATATTCTGGTGAACTATGTTGTTTTTCCTCAGAGACAGCCATGATAGGCGTCTACACGTAGTTAGGTGCAACGCAAAGCCAACCGCATTGTATTGTGGTCTCAAATGTTCAGTGCTTCATCATAAGGACTTAGCTTCAACAACTGGAGGGTCTCTTACCGCTGTAAGGCTTCAAGTTCACTTCTTCACTGCTGAGTATATGTGAATGAAGCCTTCCAATTTGTACGCTAAGCCTTTCCATGTAAAGAGAGGCCAAAGACTTCAAAGCATCCAAATCCAATTCCCTACAGCATCCATCACTCCCTGTCGAATGCATACTGTAGTATGTACAGGCATGTTTCACTACCGTGAGCAGCATATAAAGGTTATACTACAGCCTTCTCCTGGTGCCTCTCCTTCTTAATATCACCTCTGTAGTATGTACAAGCAGTGCCCTCAAAACCATGTATTTGTGAAATTATTGTGAGCAAACTAAAAAAAAAAACTACCTCATGCCAACACTCCCGGTCAAATGCATACTGGTGTCTTTCTCTCATCGAACCAACTGTTGAATGGATGATGAATTGTGAATTGATATAGGCTAGCCATGCCACCAGAGCGCAAGCATTGTGGAAGAATTTACTGGGCTGTACATCCATATTCGCAGTAGCTGGACCCAAATTATTACTCCTGTACAAACTATGAAATGCAAATGGAAAGCTTTAATGAAGTCAAGTAATCAGAGCATAAAGACAACTGGCGTAAGTTATAATTGTATCTAAGCTGGTACTGGAGCTCATTATTACTCACCTTATGGTCAGTACTCTGCCTCAACTGTGAAGTTCCCTATGCTTGTTCGTTACATCCTTTTAGATGTAGATCACAATTCCGTGTTGTATAGCATACTATTAAAGATCTTCTGTGCTAACCGCCCAACCATGGTGTGGTTGAGGTTCATAAGGTTGTAATTTTCTTAAACATTTAACTAAAAGTTTAAATCCTGCTTAACTAAGACTATACTGTTGCATACACACGACCATGCACATATCTTGACATGCTTGACCGTTGATCTTTGTCCATAGTTATACGCAACGTCAGTTTTTGTGCTATAAAATATTATCAATTAGCTGGTCAGAAAGAACCAATTTTCAGTTGGCTTAAATTACAAAACGTAACCGAATGTACATATGCAGGTACCAACTATTTCTGCACATACCTGTCATTTAAAAATAAACTATTCAAATATAAGAAAAATAGCACAAAGCCATCAATATGGTTACTGTGAGGAACACGAAATCCAGAACATAGAGCGTGATTGGTTGAGCGGCTTCCTGATAATTCTTGTGTCAACAAATGTATCCGTTGTGTTCATGTCCTTGTATATATTCAGTATATACAGAACAAGGTGTGGATGACTTACTCTGTTGGGATGGCTGGATATAAATAAAGTTTGTACATTGGATATATGCACCCCTAACATTCATTTTCTTTATTTATTAGTAACCAGACGTTTCGTCCTCTCTCTGCATCACCTGCATGTGTTGTATGAGTCCTTTCTTTTTCTCACTATAGCTCGGACCTTTGCTTATATAGGAATCTCAACCCTTTTCCCTGTGCATCCATCATATGCCCATGTTTACCATTCTGTCTAGCAAACACAATAGGCAAACCAATGCTATATTTCTAAAAGTCTGCTTGGCTCAGCTGTACAAATTTAGTCATTATGGGAATGGGATGCATCACGAAAAGAGGCGACAAAGTAAGCTAGGAAATATGTTTTCCCTGTATCACTGGCCTGGTGAAGGAAATGGCCTTGGCTAGATCATGAAATTACAAGCACACCCATAGTGTCCACATGTAATATTTATCCTGAAGAATTCATGGTTCAAATGACTTTAGTCACCCACAACGCAGAGACTAGTTGGGTGGCCAAGGTTTAGGGTAAGCACAGGAGACATGGTGTCGACTTGGATGGACCACTCTTGTGCTGTGCTATGATGGATGGCGGAGGGCCCGAATACCAAAATCCAGAACCTCAGCGCTCTGCCATAATGGAGAGACCAAGCACTCCATTCAAAATTTGTGACACCGGCTTCTTCCCGGAGTCCATGCTCCAAGCACAACAGACCATGCAGGGCAGAGCATGGGGATGACATCAGCACAAGTGTTAAAAAATCTGAGAAAAAGTAACTATGGACAAAATTCAGTAGTGGAACTAGAATCCAATGTTGAGGGCTCTTCCACCGCTCAAAGCCCAGCCAGGTCCTTGTAACCGGCTTGGTAGCCGGAGCTGTTATCCTTCGTATTAGGTTAGATTGTGCCTTGCATGGCTGTCTGCCGTCAGCATGAACACCGACTACTACTACGACAGCTTCATGCAGGCTGAGCTGATCGCTGATGTCCTGCCGTCCTCGTCGCTACTGCCGGTACTCATCCGGCATTGCTTTACGGTTGCTACCTGAAGCACGTGAGAAGTGGTGGCGGTTCCTGTTTGCATGCATGTTCTCCATGCAAGTAGAGCATGCATCTAGGCATTCCCTGCCTCTACAAGTAGACATGCATATGCCGAGGCCCAGTATCTTTTCAACCGGTTGAAGGTTCCACAGTCAATGCCCACTCGACGACACGGGCAGAGGCGCCCGGATTTTCGGTCTCTCGTCCTTCTTTCGTCGTGTTGAGCATACAGAGCATTTTTCTGTAGTTTCTCAGTCGTTCTCCAAGTACGAAAGCGGTAATGCGGTCATTTGTGTTTCGGTTAACCACTAGCAAAGCAGGTGCTTGGATTTTTACCATTGGTGAATGTACGTGGATCCAACTTATTGAGTCTGGTGAAGGCTCCATCCTAACTCCACAAGTGCGGATCATCTAGCGCTGAGGGGAGCGTCAGCTGTTCATTCTATCGTAGTGCGTGAATGAGGACCTACGTGTGGACAATAAGTTGGACACCTATTGTTGAGCTGTGCTAATTTAAGGACAATTTTTTTCATGACAGTTTCTCAGGACGCGTGTACATAATTGACTAATATAAGAGCAGGGTATTTCCCGGTGTCTTAGGGCACTCCCAATGGTGTATTACTGGTAGTTTCGATCTCTATTAAATGGCTTGCCAACTAAGCAAAATGATGATGTGGCAGCCTAATTAATGAGGAAAGAGAGCAAAAATCATAGAAATGGTTTCTTCATGGAGAAACCATGTCTACTCTTGACCCAATGCACAAGAAACCATGAATTTGCCATTGGGGAGAAACCACTAGTTTCTATGGGTTTAATGCAACTCTCCCCATTGGTGGAATTGGGACAGAGAAAGAGAAAATAATTATTACTCGAAGGAACTACCACTGTGAAGAATGGTTTCTATAGGTGATTTCTTTTACCATGGAAAATGTGTCGGTTTCTTCCATTGGGACTGCCCTTATGCAACAAACATAAATCCTGGCTACCATTCTATCTAGAAAACAAATCAAACACATTGAGATATAGGTACAATCAATCCAAGATCCAGTTGCATTCAAGCTAAGCAAAAATCTCGCTGTTTTCTTCATGTTCATGAACACAATTTTGCACATCCCAATATGTACTGTTTGTGTTTTCCTTAACAAAGTAAATGAAATGCTGATTAAATTTTTAAGTCTATGTTATGCGGCACCATTGAAAGAAACCATTATATAGATTTAGGAGGAAGACTGGTATTTTTTTCGACATGGTATTATGTTTCAAATATATGGTATTGAAGTTTTGTAAAGCTTAAACCATTGACTCGAGATTCAAATATATGGTATTAGGAAACTGATGTACACGCATCTGATGAAGGTATTATGTTTCAAATAACGTGAGTGCGCATGAGATGCATGGTTTATATGTGCTGCTCCCTGAAACTGCGTCTGATTGATTGTGACATTACCAGGGTTTATAGAATTGTTCGTTTCATAGAGTTTCATTATAGAACATATGGTGATTACTCTTGTCTAGGTTCATTCCCTGACTCCAGATTCTACCAGCTCACAGGACTCCATTGTGCTCCCTTTTGCACTATACTCCCACTATTGCCAAAAGTTGAAGTTCGCATGTGGACATATATATCATAAAAAATCGGCTACATTTCTGGTTAAATTAGACTTGAGAATGCCTATAGTGCTGACAAAACTAGAGAGAAATTATCTCTATTGACTACCAAACATGCCTATTATATTTGAACAATAAGAAAATCATTGGGGTCATCTATTGAAGTAGCTAGCCGAGGTGTAATACCATGTGGCAGACCAGGAAAATAGATGAGCACCAGAGTGTGACATCATTAGCCCAGCGTTGTGCTGAGCATGGTACAGTGGAAACAAAGGCGATGAAGACGTGAACGCCAAGGTCTGGAACCTGTGTGCTTCTCTTATCATGCGTGTGTAAATGCTCAGAATGGTTACTGCAGGCGCAGACTATCCAAAAAAGATTCAAACTCATTTTTTTGCAGAAAAAAATAATGATTCAAACTCATTCATCACGTGAGTTGGCACATTATATAACTACATACATCTATATACATACACCATGTTATGCTTCTTCGTCTCAGGAATACAGTGGAGGTTCATAGATCATCATATAAACAGGCTCCAAGCCGCTGCAACCTCTTGGTTCAGTTTAACTAGTTGTTGACCGAGGCTTTTGCAAGTACATACATCAGTGTCATAAATCGCTACAAATAGATGGGAATGAGAGGCATCAGCAAAATAGAGACTCTCCCACATACATGTCAATTCACACAGCAGCCGACAGCTCTAGTGAACGCGAACTTCTAAGCACGTGCTCCCGCACCGCCCGCAAGCAATTGGCACGCAGCATTGTTGCAAGCAGTCAGGCATGTGGCCTGCTGGTTAAGTGGAGAAGAAGGGGCACCATAGCAGGGGTGCAAATGGCAGGAAGTGGCGAGTGGGGCGGAGGAGAAGATTGCACGGGTGTCTGTAGATGCTGTTGGATCTCTCATGTTCGAAGCTCGCCCCTCGTGTCAGGTTGACGATCAGACTGGGAGGAGCTGTTGGCTGGTGCCTTAGGAGTTTTCAAATCATCATCATGTATAGTGAAAATACTAAACTATCCTTATTTACGTTTCGGGCTCCAGATAGTTTTCAAGGAAGGGGTGGTTCCTCCCAGGCACATTAACAAAGTTGAGAAGCTCAACGAGTATCTGTTCTTTCAAAATATTCAGGAACTCGTGAAAAATTGTCAAAACCGACTTGTGTATCTATTCGATCAACATTTCATATAAAATTATATTTTTATTTATTTAATTTTGTTTTGAAATTTTGGCCACTAAATAAAATCAAGTGAAAAAAATATTTTCTTGCGAGCAAGGTGACCAAAAAAAGATCAAACTACATAGTTATAAATATTGTCAACTACTACAACTTTTACTTTTTCCCAGAAGAAGCACTGCAATTTTCCTGTCTCTGAAAATCCTCCTTCCAGTGGTGATGTTTTGTGCAACATGTACTCCGCCTCAAGGACTGGTAAATGATGCACATTGATTGAATGTCCAGAGCGTACAACTTGGTAGCCTCTTTTTCCTGGTCTCTCTAATTCCAAATAGGATTATCAGGAACGTGAAGACAAATTACTCATGGTCCATTGTGTTCCAGCAACAAAAACAAAACATGATAGCTGTGGCGAAAAGAAGATCAGACGATACAAATTATATGGTGGAGTGAATCGAGGCAGGTAGGTCTGGTGTTGTTTATATACTACTACTATGTAACGATTGTGTGCTATACCTGAAGGAGAAGGCACAATTTATCTGGTGGAGTGAGTGTCCGCTTCATCCTGAACCACCCGCAAGGTAAGCAAGACGGAGCTTGAGGAGTTGTCGAAGATGCAAGCGTTCCTTTTGAATAGTAGTATAATATACACTCATATGTATGTTATCCTGGTATTTTGTTTTTCCGTCACAACGCACACACATTTAGCTACTATACAATAGATAAACATTTGAACAGAACTTTTGTCAGTGACTGCACTGAACTGTAGACAAACAAGGCTTTCTACTCACAGTCAGAAGAGCAGTTGCATCACCAAAATGTCATTATCGTCCCATTTTCCTCGGGAGATCTTCACGGAGTAGTAGTGATATCATATATTTGACATGGGCAAGCAGATTTCATTGTGACAAAGGGTATAGTAATCACACAAACTCCTCAGTTTTGAAGACTTACTTTTCTTTCCCTTGCATATGGGAAATATCATTAATCGATAGTGGTGATATCAGTTTCTGGGAGGGCGCCTTTTGGCTGTTAACCTTTTTTGTTTCTGAGGCTTGTAACACTGTTCCCATCTGGTTAAACGCTACGATTGGTTGTCTGCAGCGTTTTTTCTTCTGTCTAGAAGTTGTCGGGTAGATAGCTGTAGTATCTACTAGCTGAATGCTTTGACATCTCGATACTCCTGAATAACTTTATATTTCCCTTAGTCCGTTAAGGGAAATGGGGCTTCGCCATTGCTTCGAAATATATGCCGAAATATGAGCTTTCTGTAGTGTGCCTGGAAATCTGGTGTAGCAAAACTGAGCAGAATATTTTTTCTGAGGATACTATCTCCTGACACCACCTATTCTCAACCATTTCAACTCTAATATTCCAAGAGGATGACGTCAACTGATCAAGAGTACAGAAACAAGAAAAGTGCACAGTCAGGTGACGGACTATATGAAGAAAGGAGGAGAGTAGTAGTACTACTAATATATGGAGAGACTGAAGCAGGAAGGTAGTAGTACTACTGAGGACAGGTATATAAGCTGCAGCATTACACACATCTGCATTAGTTGTTAACAATTGAGGTTGGTATATATTCATATTTATCTCAAAGTTTTAGTTTCCATCCCTACTTTAGCTACCTTGAATGACACTAGTGGGAGAGCACTTTTGTGAGTGCAGCTCAGTTCTATATGAAGACGTAGCTGCTCACCCGTGTGTGGTAGTGAAGAACAAATAAGAAAGTACATTTTGCAGGACCGGTCATGATTCATTCCCAACGCCTCTCATTGCTGAAATCCATTATTTCATGAGCGAATATGCTTTGATCATATCTACATGCACCAATGGAGTTACTAACGGAGGTGCACAAATAAATCAAGAAACAAGGCACGATTCACTTCCAACGAATTGATTTTTGTTGCCTTCCTAGAAGTGTCAATGGGTTATATTTATAGTAACGAAGTTCCAAGCCCACACACTACGCGATGACTTTTGACTTTTTTGCCCTTCACTAGGTTTTTGCAGCAGTAACAGAATGCTGTAAGGCATTATAGTCTTTACTCAGAAATAAATGGTAGTTGCCAACTCATAATTAGGAGGAACACAGAGCCAACAGCCTTCCCATTACTTAGCAGTCAGCACGAAATTCACCTGAATAAGCTTGCTTGCAAAGAGCCTACACATGGGTTTTGTCAAAATGCCTTGACAGTGTTATTTTTATCTTACTCGTAAAAATAAAAACTTATATTTATTAAACATTTTGTCTATATTTTTACCATATGGTGCACTTTCTGCTATTAATGGTATTAGTATTAATCACTAGAACAGAGTTGATGTTAGGTGGCGGGTTTTTTATTATTATTTTCGGTGACGGCTTTTTAGAACTGCCACGAGCTAGGGTCACGGTGGCAAAACCGCCACCGAAAAAAAAAAAAAAAAAAAACCTAGCTAATGGGCCCTCACCGCCGCCGCCGTCGGATCCTCCACCACCGTCGCGGATTGGGCCATCTCGTGCCGCCACTCGCCGGATTCGGGTGGCCATGCCGGTGGTGGTGGTGGTGGAGGTGGCCGGCCCCGGTGGAGGTTGCACGCGCGCCGGTGGAGGTGGAGGTCGCGGTGGAGGTCGCCCCCGCCCGGTGGAGGTGGCCGCCCCACGCGGTGGGGGTGCCCCCGCTGGTTGATCCGAGCCGCCGCGAGCTGCACGCTCTCCACGCTGCGTGCCAAAGGAGGCACTAATGGAGGCACCGCCTCTACCGAGCGCTAATAGCGCTCCGTAAAGGCCTAATAGCGCTCAGTGGAGGCACAACCGAGGGGCGCGCTCGGTACTAACCCCTCAGTGAAATTTCAAACGGGGAAAATATTGTACCGAGCGCTCACAAAGGGCCCCTCGCTAGTACGGTAGTACAAGTGCCAAACTGCACCGAGGGCATCCATGCCCCTCGCAAAACCTGGCGTCACGTCGATGGCGTTTGCCACCGTCGACGTCAACTACACCGAGGGCTACCTCAACTACCCTCTTGGTGCATTTTATGTTTTAAAATCTTGAAAACATTATCTACAGAGCGCCTTGTCAGAAGGGTGCTCGGTAAATTAAACATTTAAAAAACCCTGGACACCAGTTCTACCGAGGGCCGGGTCTTTCACGCGCTCAGTGTAATATGGTCGTTTCACCTAGGGGCGCGGACGCGCTTGGCGAATCGACCATATTACACCGAGCGCTGGTTTCACCGAGAACCACCATCGGTGTACCTGGCAACATGGGGTTCCCAGGCCCCCCATCTCCCAGATTCACCGAGCTCTACCCTCAGTATAGTGTCCTGTACCGAGTGTCCCGCTCGGTGCAGTGACCATATATTTGTTTTTTTTGTTTCTGTTTTTCCTTTCCACCTTTACAAATAAAACATACACATCACATATCACATATATTTGACATCCATGCACTGATACAACTCATTCATCACATATATATCACATGTAGCTCCAATACTCATCACAAGTCATCAAGTTTAGTTCCACAACTCATAGTCCACACAAGTCCACAAATCCACAAGTACCACAACTCATAGTTCAACAAGTTCGACACAAGCTTATCCAAAAGTACCACAAGTTCCAAACAAAGTACCACAAGTGCACGACAAGCTCATGGAAGAGGGGAGGGGGTGTTGTTGCACGCCCGGCCAAGGAGTTGGCGAAGGATACCCTTGGTCATCATTGCCAGGAGGCGGCGCGTGGTTCGATCCCATCGATGCCGGCTGCACAAAGTACAATATGTTGCATGTGTAAGACGTGAACCCAGGACATCCACAAATATATGGAATTATTGATAGCACAAGCATACTCACAGGAGTAGGTTGAGGCGGAGCAAACGCCACTAGCAGGGTTTCGGGTAGGGGATCCCCCGAGGTCTGGAGGTAGTTCATGAGCTCTGCTAGCTGCTTCGCTTGGGTTTCCTGTTGGGCCCAAAACGCAGCCTCCGCTGTTGCTCTAACTCATCTAGCCGGACCTACAGTATTTCAATCCATGAGAGGTGTTGCAAACATAAATAATGTGAGTAAAGAAATCTGTTTGATAAAGGAATAACCTGGAGTTCCTGGAGACGCAAATGTGGCAAAGACTAGGACGCGGGGTATAGGCAGGTTCTTGCTCGTGCTCTCGATTGGATGCGTGAGGGACTAAGGTTGAGCTGCCGATGCAGCCGTTGGCAATCCACGCCCGTCGTGCTTCTTACCTCCTCCCACCGTCATCACGATCTCTGCATCGATCTCCCGAGTGAGCGGATCAAAGTCTGGCCCATAGCGCCGCTTTCCCACGTCCGTGTAGGCCTGGACCTTTTCGTGCACGTTGGGGTTGGTGTACGCCTCGGGAGGGTCGTTTAGGCTGAAGGTTACGTCAGACGACGCCTTGCCCTTGTGGGACATGCAGAATGCCCCAAAGTCGTTGTACTCCTACCCCGAGTGTGCCTTCATCTATGAGAAAGACGAGATAATTAGAAACTAGGCAAAGTTGAGCGTTACATACGATAAAAGAATCCACGTACCCATCTTTCTTTGTATACGGAGGTTGCGGCTGCCATATGGTGTGCAAGACCTCCCATCGCCAAACGAGCCTCCCCTTAATGCGGCGTGCCTCTACTGAAACTCCGGTGTGAACCACCTGTCCACGATCATGTGCCAGCACGGGAGATCGTTCATGCACCAAGTAGGGACCATCTACATGACATATCAGAAGGTTACATGAAACAAAATTATAAGCTCAAAACGCATTGACATTTAGCTTTTTTCATGTTCCTCAATGTACTGGTCTCGGGTGGGCTACATCTTTCTGGCGTCCGCTAGACCTTTGTCCCAAGCTTGGACCCGTAGTAGTTGATCACGCACTGGTGCTTCACCTCGTGATGCATGTTAACGATGCGCTTTTTCATGGATTTGGTCAACACCGCTTCCGCCTGCTCTTCATATCCCTGAGCTGGTCTGAAGAAAGTCTGCATACAAATGTGAATCATCCTTAGTCGAGAGAGCGGATTAGTCTAATGAATGTGATGTACGCAGACAAAACTTTTTGTGCGACGAAGGCTTACCCAAAAGTCGAACTTCACGTGCTCCGCCATGTTACCGTAAGCAACGTCTTCGGCTTTCTCATAGTTGTCATACGTGTATGTCGGCTCCTCCTTGCCTTTGTATCTGACGAGGCCAGGGAAGTGCTTCCTAATGAGGAGACCAAGGATGCCGTTAGGGGAGCGTGAGGACGTACCCCACCAAATTATCCAGTTCCTGCAACAGAGTAGGACAAAAGATTTGTTTCCCTAGACAGTTCAAATTAATAGATGATTGGAGATAACATCAAGAGTTACTTACGTTTGCCGTCGGGGCAAATCGCTGGACGGTGCTCCTCGGGGGAACCCGAGGGAGGCTCGTAGGACCTCGCGGTAGACACCGGAAGTAGGGGTCCCTCCAAAGTCATCGTACTCCACCTGGACCTCCTCCTCATCCTCTTCGGTGAAAGTGCGCCCACCGCCTCCTCGTCGCATTTGCCCTTGCAGTGGGAGCACCGTCTGCTCCAGCGGCTCCTCCCTCCTATGTGGAAAGAGGCGGTTGCCTCCCGGTAGTCCTCCTAAGGCTCCTCCCCCGGCCACCCCCGCGTCCCCCTATGAAGCCGATGCCTCCTCCCCCCCGCCTCGCTGTGAAGCCGACGCCCCTCCCCTACCCCCTGCGGGCCGACGCCTCCTCCCTTGCCGAGTAAAGGGAGGACATCTCCCTCTCGACGCGAGCCCCCCGCCCCCTCGACGTGAGCCACGTCCGCTCACCATCTTTTTTTTAGTTGCGACTGTCTCAACTCGGTGCACATTGAGGGATCGGTTTGGGCTGTAAGGTCAACCGAGCAAGATCGTTGTATTATTGAAAACGTCACGATGAACTAAAAATGTCAAGATAAATAGAGCTGAAATAGACACTACCTTTCTTTTGAACCATGAAATAAAAATCGGGGCTTCTGGTCCCACACCCTGTGAAAGAAGGGTATCTTCTTCTTGCGGGATAGGATCCCTCGATTCATGCCAGGATTGTCGAATGAAGTCCCTATACCAACGAGACAAGGTGGTTGGATGTTGAAAAGTGACTGTGTGTTGAAACAACTCCATTGAGAGCATACCGTATGTGCAGTTTAGTCTCATCTAGGTTGGTCAACACGTATAGCATGATACTCCGCCACTCTGCATTGTTCAATTGCTTACTGGTCCAACCACTTGAGGTTTCGAGTTGTCCTCAGAAAAGGATGAGGGTCGATTCATTTTCATTGGCATTGTAATGAGGGGGTGGATTATGCACGCTAGGAAGCTTCTCAGTGTAGTATTTCTGTGTGAAGTTTGACTCCTCCTCCACAAGATATGCTTCTGCAATGGACGCCTCAGGTCTGGCTTGATTTCTACATTTTCTGCGTACAGTCTTTAGAACTCCTTCGATTGGATACATCCAACGGAAACATCCATACGAGCCTCATACGCGATGTCACAATCAAATACTGCACCAGCACGAAGAAGCCAGGCGGAAAGATCTTCTCCAAGTTACAAAGCATCACAGGTGCCGTTTTTTCCAAACCTTTCTTGACAGTGGGAGATAGCTCCTTGGCAGAAAGCTGGCGAAAGAAATAGCTCAGCTCTACCAGCAATAGCCATACATGCTCTGGGACATTGCCTCGGACCATCACCGGAAGAAGCCACTGAATCAATAAATGGAAGTCATGACTCTTCATCCCGCTGATTTTAAGAGTAGTCAGGTTCACTCCCCTCCTCAGATTTGCTGCATATCCATCTAGGAACATTAGTGTATTGATCCATTCAAGGACCTCCCTCCTTTGTGGTGGAGTCAACCTGTAATCGGCCTTAGGCCTAGTCCATCTTTTGCGAACTACTGGAGGCCCCATCTCCTGCCTTGGCCTATCGCATAACGCTGCCAGGTCCACTCTAGTCTTAGGATTGTCCTTAGACTTGTTAGTGTCTATGATTGTTCCCCATAGTCCCTCAGAGATATTCCTTTCGGTGTGCATGTAATCTATGTAATGAGGTACAAGAAGTTCATCAACATATGGGAGCCTCATCAGGCCTGACTTATGAGTCCACATATGTTGCACACCATATCCCTGAAAACCACCTTCAGGATTGGCCACAAGAGAATCTATCTAAGTATGAACCACGGCAGTAGTCGACGTGTGTGGCGGAGGATCTAGCACTTTGATACCTTTTGTAAAGTTCTTGATGTCTTGTCTAAATGCATGGTCTTCTGGGAGAAATTGACGATCTAAGTCAAACTATGAATACTTGCCCCCCTTCTGCAACCATTGGAACCTTACAGCGGCCTTGCATACTAGACATCGGTACTTTCCGTGTACACACCAAGCGCTAAATAAACCATACGCCAAGAAGTCATGGATGGAGTATTGGTACCACACATACATTTTGAAGCTTTTCTTTGTAGCCCGGTCGAATGTCCATACGCCATCATTCCAAGCACTGACCAATTCATCCCAAATAGGTTCCATGTACACGCCCATATTACTCCCTAGATGACCGGAATGATCAACGAACATAATACATTTTGTCGTTGAAAGGCGACACCAGGGGGGAGATTGAGGAGGGTAATGAACACGGGCCAACATGTGTATGGGGCAGCCATCATCCTGTAAGGATTGACATCTATTGATATCGCAACACGTACATTACGAGGCTCACTAGCTTTGTCAGGATGTCTGGAATCGAAGTAGCGCCAAGCTTCACCATCAGATGGATGTACCATCTTGTCAGGGTGGTAATGTTTGGCCTGTTTGTGCCATGTCATCTGCTTTGCAGATTCCTCAGTCATGAATAGCCATTGGATCCTCGGTATGATCGGAAGGTACCGTAGGATTTTCTCGGCTATGTTAAGCTGCTTCTTCTCACCATTACCGCAGTCTACCTGCATGTACCTGGAGGATTTACACTTTGGACAGTAATCTGCATCTGCATAGTCATTCCTAATCGGGCAAACATGTTTCTGCTCGTACGACATCTTAAGTGGTTTGAGGACTTTCTCTGCAGCGTACTAGTTGGGTGGCAAATTGTGGACCTTTGGAAGCAGACTGGCAAACACTGTCTGATATGACCACGCCAACCTCACTAACCTCACTGACCTCCATGTCGACCTCGTCGACATACACGCCGACCTCCATGCTGGCCTTGTTGACCTCTACACTGATCACGACATCAAGCAAGCTGTTACAACATTCCAGCCACGCTACACCAACTCGTGTCTTTGATGGATCAAATACAAAACTACAATGCAAGGTGCACGCGCTACTTTGTGAAACTCATTTTACCATTAAAGAGAATTATATACTACCTAAATCTTGCACATTGCTAATGCTCAGGTTCGCTAAGGAGAATGACAGAACATACAAGGCGATGAACATAGAGAAAAATCAAGCTC
The DNA here is from genome assembly GCA_015847255.1 of Hyparrhenia diplandra. NCBI lineage: Eukaryota > Viridiplantae > Streptophyta > Magnoliopsida > Poales > Poaceae > Hyparrhenia > Hyparrhenia diplandra. The sequence continues at coordinate 437,520 of JADLZK010006017.1, forward strand.
GAGCAAGACCAGTCCTGCAGAACAGTCCGAAGAAATGTTCATAACTTTTGATTCCCAAAAGCTATGAATGTGGAAGAGTACTTGTTTGAAATCTCTTGAAGTCTAGTTTCTGATGAATCAAGCTGCGACCTGTTTCAAGTTCGGGTTATGGCTTCCGACCTCTTTTAGTGAAGACTGCTCCGAAGCTCAACAGTCAGCATGAAGTCCAAGTTTGAATGCAAAACTGTACCATTCTACGAAGTGTCGTGGTGCATGGTATACATGGTTGGAAAGATCATCAAGTTAGCTTTTCAACGCATCCAGCCGTTCATCGTTTGGACTTCCCAATAAGGAGTTATTGCCTAATTACTGAAGACTGCTCTGGAGGCCAACAGTCGCGCGAGGCCACTTCGGGGTTGATTTCGTGGAGGCCTTTTCACATTCTTAGTCTCTTCATTTCCATCCCGAGTTTACACCTATCTAGTAGGCTTGTAGCTAGTATAAATACTCCGTAGCATCATTGTAATCTCAGACTTTTGATAATGGAAATATAGAACCCCCTTTGTTCAGCCAGAGTGCTAACAAATTCAGAGAGAGATCTCTACCCCTTGCTCTTGTGATTTCCTTCGCGGGATTGCAGAAGCGGCGGCTTCATCCGCTCCCAATTGGTGCTCCTACTCCCTTCAAGGTTCTCCTTGATTGATTGTAGGCTGTGTTGGTTGGTCCTTTGAGAGTGTGGTTGGGCGAATCCTCGATTCAGGTTGCCGGTTAAAGACGGTGGTTGGCTTCGAGTTTTATTCGTCAGGTTGCACTAGTTATCGCTGCTTGCAGCAAGTTATCCGGCTGTTCTACAGCTAGTTATCTGAAGATCGATCCTACGTCGTGAAGATCGGGACACCGTGACGTATCATCTGGTATCAGCTCGACGGTTGCCACGGTAGGATTCTTTACCCTAGCTACATATATTTTGTTTCGTCCTATCCACCAGCAAAACCCAAAAATATATATTGCTTAGCCTGTTGTTTCAATCTGTTATTTTGGTGAGTTCGGTCAAGTTTCAGTCCATTAGAGTCTTTGTTTTAGTTGCTGATCATTATCCTTTGCGTGTCCTTTGAGCTTCTTTTATATATCTGAAAATCCCCAAAAAAAAAAAAAAGAAATCTATAGCCTATATCGTCCTTCGTGTTATCTTTGATCCTATCAAATTCATAGCTACTGATTGTGTTTTGTTTCTATCATAAGTGCAAGTATCATATCTGGTCTTTGTGTCTTGTTATAAAAAAAAGTGTATCAAAAAAAAGAGAGAAAGAAAAGTGAAAAAAAAAAGTTGAGGAAGTTGAGAAAGAAAGATTGAAAGATCAGTTTGTTTGAAGTGCACAATTGCTGAAAGTTATCGTATCAAGTTGAACAATCAGTTTGCTATCTTTCTTTGGTGCAAAATCTTGGTTGGGTCTGATCGCAACACTTGCATCCCAATCATACTCCTTGTTTGCATCAAAACTGAATTTTCTTTGTGCGTGCATGATCATTTTACATCATTCATAATTTGTGGTCAGCTCTAGGCATGGAACTTCTAGCTTGGATTGTTACTTAACCTTACAACAACTAGCATTCAGATTGCATTCCTTGTTTATTATTCCCCCACCAAGCTCCGCATAAAATCCATCGTAATCGGTACTCTCTGGTCTTGTATTCGCTGAACCATCACTCTCATTACCGCCACACATTTATTTCTCTGTAACCCGCAGGAATTTCATAAAGAGCATTGGTTGGTAAGAGAGGTGAGATTGAGAGATTCCAAATATATAAATTCCTATACCACATATAAGCTTGCTATTTTGCATATGTAATAACCATGACAGGCCGAAGATACGCTCATCTTCCATTCTATGGAAGTACAGATCCAGAGGAGTTTCTTGATTGGCAAGAGCAAATGGAGATTGAACTTGAAGTCCAAGAATTTTCAGAATCCAAGAAGATATCACGAGCTATACTTGAGTTTCAAGATTATGCTCTTGATTGGTGGAAACAATATCCACAGAAGCGTCTCATCAAGAATTGGGAAGATTTGAAGAAGGCCATGAGGAAAGAATTTATTCCAAGAGAATATAGGCTGATTTTGCTTCGTTGTTTGGAGAATGTGAAGCAAGGTAGTAAATCTGTCCAAGCATATTATGATAAGCTACATTCTTCCTTGCATAGAGCAAATGATGTTGATGAGATGAAAGCGATGAAGTGCTTTGAGAAAGGTCTTAATGATAACATTGCTGCTGCACTTGATGGAAAACATTTTAGAAGCATGAAAGATCTTTTGAGTTGTGCAATTAGAGAGGAGAAGAAAATTGCCAAGGTGAAGCAAGGCAAGACCACACGGTGCATTAGTTTGTGCCAAGATAAATGTGCTAAACTGCAGCCCAATGTATCCTCTGTTAGTGCACAGAAGAAAGCTTCACCTCCATGCAAGAAGAGAGGACATGCTGTCCCAAAGGTTTCTTCAGTTGATTCTAGTGCTAAAAGAAGTGAGCATCAACAATGGAACTCTAAGAAGAACTCTATTATGCAGCAAGAACAAAGCTTTGTGCCTCAAGTTGGTAAGAGAAATGATGTGGATTGTGATGTTACTTTGGGTCATAAAGATACACCAATCTTTGAGAAAGTTTCTATCTCAAAGGGTCATTTACAATCTGAAATTGTGAAGAAAGAAGGTACAGATAATGTTATCGCTGGTTCTCTCAGTTCTAAGCAACATCAAGAAGAAAAATCTACAGCACATGCCACCCAAGATGATCTAGAAGAAACCATAATGCAAGTTGTGCAAGATCATCAATTGATTTGCAACACTAGAGAATATACTTCTCATTCCAAGGTTGATCCGTTGTGTGCTGAATTGATGAAGGAAGTTGCTGTAGTTCAACATCATGCAAATCTGAATTTTAATGACAAGAATGAGGTCATTGCTGTTGTCTCTCCTTGTGAAAGTGTCCACTTTGTTCAGCCAGAAGCACCATCTCGCTGCATGAAAACATGTGTTGCTGATCTTAGAAGTTTTGAGCCTTGTTCTAGTGTCATTTGTGATGAAACTCCTTGTCCCATAGCTAGCCAAAATGTTGGTATGCAATATAATGAAGAATCAGAGCCGAAAGGTGATCAAGAGGCTGGTAATACTTCAATTTTTGAAGATGTGTCTAATCTGAATTTGAAGGTTGACCAAAGTGTCAATTTGAGAGCTGAATGTGACAAGAGAGCTGCTTCTATTGTGCCATCTAGTGCAAGTGACAAATCTGTCCAGGATGGACTTCGTCATGCTTCGATGAATCTGCAGTTACAAGCTAATGTTGTTCCAAGCTTGAACAAAGTGCCAGAATATGTTGTGCCATCAGCTGCAACTTGTGATGAATTGTTCGACAGTTGTGTTGAAAGTTTGTGCTCAAACATGCCACAAAAAGTTCACTTTGAAGGTGAGATTAATGTAGATGATTCCACTTCTATTGATGCAAGTTTTGTAACTTTTGAGAAGGCACAAGATGATTGCTTGGCTGCATCTATGCCTACACCGATAGCATTGAAAAACCCCATGAATGAAGGCATCTCTTCATACATTTCTCCACAAGATGTTGAAGATATTGTGCATCAAAACCCATGTGAGAATGAGAGCCACATAGCCAAATTGAGTGAGAGTGAAAACAAGAGTGAGTTGTCTGACACCACTAAATGTAAGAATGAGAGCTACAGAGCCAAATCGAGTGTGAGTGGAAATAAAAGTGAGATGTGTGATTCCACCAAATGTGAGGTTGAGAGCATCAAGAATATGAGTGTGAGAGATACACCACACAAAAAGGGAGAGTTTGAATGCAAGACATGTGAGGATATTTTTGATACTAACCCACTAATCTCTACTTCTAGTGTTGTCTTCCAAAATGTGCAGGTGTGCGATGAAAAAGGAGGACGAGTTTCTTGCTCATAACCATGCCATACTTGATAAGAGAACTAACAAGATAGTCAACGTGGATGACCGATTTGTTGCTGCCCCAAGTTTGATCCATGACAAGGATGGAGGTAAAAATTCAGAGATACGGTACATTGTACATTACCCATCATCACCAAATCTGAAAGGTAACAAAGAAAATCTTGATATGAAATTGCAATACAAATTGGTGAGCAACAATGATGACACCCTTGTTTCAGTTGGAATTGAACACACACAAAATCTTTGTGCTAATTTGATTGATCCACATGCTCATACAAGTGCTGAAATTTTGAAAGTTAATAACCATTGTTCAATCATGAAAGGTCATTGTTATTCTTTGATTGATATAAATGCTACTTTACATGCTAATAAAATTAACCATGTGAATATGATTACTCATGTTGAATTCTTCACAAAAATATCCCCTGCTGAATGTATGTTCTATGTCAAGTTTGATGAGTTTGTTGATATCAATAAAATGCTTGAAAGTGTTCTTCATATATCATCTATGAAATCTTTGGATAGTGTATATAGCTGCAAGTTCACATTTAACTTGATCGTACATTATGTTGAAAATAAATTTTATGCTTGTGCCCTATGCATAACATGTGACAATCTTACTGAATTCAAGTTGAATAAAATGAGTAATACAACATGTGAACCATACTTTTGTATATTTGAGATGAAGAGATTGTTTAGTACCTGTTGTTCAGTGCAATCCAAGTTATTTCCATGCTCGTATGCTTCATTGAAAGAAAGAAATATTGTGCAAACATGTTCTATTCGTTCAACCAACGTTTTTGCATCGACATTTGGAGCCATGGAGTTTGAAAGGTATAACCCTAAACACTTGAATACGTTGTGCCATGCAAATTTTACAATACCATGAATGTTTCAATGCCATCTTTGGATATTAACCATGTCACTAAGATGAAACATGATAACTTGAATCAGATGTGTGGTTTAAAAGAAATCTTTGTGCTACCATTTTCAAAACTGATTTCAGATTCACAAAATTTGACCCACTACTTCTCTCACAAGAAAAGGAACAATGTGCATGTGAATTGTAAAGACAATGAACAATCTTCATTAAGTAACCATAAAATTAGGCATATGCATCCATTCTCTACCTTCTTTCGATTGTTTTTAGGAGAACAAAAGCATAGGACAATTTTCCTGGATGGGAGGAAGGATGATACAGCTATGCCAGAGACATCAACGTTCACTCAAAATTCTAAGGATTCATTCAAGGTGAAAGCTAAACTTGATTCTAACTCTTTTTGGTTTCCAACAACAAGACTACTACTTGGTTTATATGATTATAGGTCCAAACACCTTGCTGTGATGGAGGAACAAGATTATGATAGAGAAATCACATCCAACCCTGTTGGCCTAGCACAATTGCTGAGCCTAGACGGTTTAGAGTCGAGGACGACTCCTTTTCAAGAGGGGGAGGATGATATGACCACGCCAACCTCACTAACCTCACCGACCTCCATGTCGACCTCGTCGACATACACGCCGACCTCCATGCTGGCCTTGTTGACCTCTACACTGATCACGACATCAAGCAAGCTGTTACAACATTCCAGCCACGCTACACCAACTCATGTCCTTGATGGATCAAATACAAAACTACAATGCAAGGTGCACGCGCTACTTTGTGAAACTCATTTTACCATTAAAGAGAATTATATACTGCCTAAATCTTGCACATTGCTAATGCTCAGGTTCGCTAAGGAGAATGACAGAACATACAAGGCGATGAACATAGAGAAAAATCAAGCTCGAGCAAGACCAGTCCTGCAGAACAGTCTGAAAGAAATGTTCATAACTTTTGATTCCCAAAAGCTATGAATGTGGATGAGTACTTGTTTGAAAGCTCTTGAAGTCTAGTTTCTGATGAATCAAGCTGCGACCTGTTTCACGTTCGGGTTATGGCTTCCGACCTCTTTTAGTGAAGACTGCTCCGAAGCTCAACAGTCAGCATGAAGTCCAAGTTTGAATGCAAAACTGTACCATTCTACGAAGTGTCGTAGTGCATGGTATACATGGTTCGAAAGATCATCAAGTTATCTTTTCAACGCATCCAGCCGTTCATCATTTGGACTTCCCAATAAGGAGTTATTGCCTAATTACTGAAGACTGCTCTGGAGGCCAACAGTCGCGCGAGGCCACTTCGGGGTTGATTTCGTGGAGGCCTTTTCACATTCTTAGTCTCTTCATTTCCATCCCGAGTTTACACCTATCTAGTAGGCTTGTAGCTAGTATAAATACTCCGTAGCATCATTGTAATCTCAGACTTTTGATAATGGAAATATAGAACCCCTTTGTGTCAGCCCGAGTGCTAACAAATTCAGAGAGAGATCTCTACCCCTTTGCTCTTGTGATTTCCTTCGCAGGATTGCAGAAGCGGCGGCTTCATCCGCTCTCAATTGGTGCTCCTACTCCCTTCAAGGTTCTCCTTGATTGATTGTAGGCTGTGTTGGTTGGTTCTTTGAGAGTGTGGTTGGGTGAATCCTCGATTCAGGTTGCCGGTTAAAGACGGTGGTTGGCTTCGAGTTTTATTCGTCAGGTTGCACTAGTTATCGCTGCTTGCAGCAAGTTATCCGGTTGTTCTACAGCTAGTTATCTGAAGATCGATCCTACGTCGTGAAGATCGGGACACCGTGGACGTATCACTGTCAACATCCTACTGAACCCTTCTCGACTCAAGTTTAGGTCAGCCTTCAACCCTATTAAGCGTCCAACAGCATCCAGCTGAGAAACCTGATAGTGCTCGTGGAGGGGTTTAGTTGCCGACTCCATCATGTTGTAGAACTCCCATGCATCTTCCGTCATCCCTCCCTTTCATGAGAGTCAGCGAAACATGTGTCGTATGCATCATCAACCATGTACGCTACCCCAACATCAGCATCAAAAGCATCGAGACGTGGTCTCACCACCTCCTCTCTAAAACATTGATTTTCACCATGGTATCTCCACATGGTATAGCCCTCTCAGTAAACCAATTAAACAGAAGATGTTTACCCATAGTCTGCTTATTTTCTCTTTTCGTATTGCCACACTTGGAGCAAGGACATAAAACTAGAACATGTGCTAGTTGGTTGCCAAATGCAAGGTGAAAGAATTCACTTGTCTTGATCATGCACTCCTTATGAAAATCCCACCTACTTCTACGGCCAAGGATCATCCACCGACGGTCGTCCATCCTTCAGCATATATATGAGCAAGTAAGATAACCTATGTTGTTCCAACTATCTAATAGGTGAGGATAGGTCCTAATCCCACCCGCGGATGCGTACATGGGTCAGTTCCAATGCTCCGGTCCGACTGAGACAGAATTTCGGCAGCTCCTCCCCCATTGTTCTCCCCGATACACGCCCCGGAAGGGAGAGTGTGTATCCGGAGAACAACAGGGAGATCATGCCAAAACTCTGCCGCCCGGCCCGGAGCGTAACATGGAAATTGACCCATGTACGTATCCGCGGGCTGTCCAAAAAACATGGACAATCCGAAACAGATACGGTCGTACATATGCAAAGGAATGCATACCTCCAGTTGTATGTGTTTCAGACGGGAGACGCCTAACTAGGTTCTGCATTTTAAGACCATGCGAGTGTATTACGAGATAGTCACACCTATAGTGGCGGTGGCGCGCAAAGCAGTCAGGCAGTCCCGCAACATGGAGGAAGAAGATCGGGGGACGCCGGGTACTCCGGCTCGACTAAACGCGCTCTCTACGCAAAAGAAACATAGGGTTAAGTTCAAAATTTCGGCAGAACCTCCCCTGCACGGTGAGGTTTCAAACCTGCAATAAAACGTACGGCACGAAGGCCGACAACCACATATGCATATACATTCATAACCACATATCAATGCCGAGTCTATTACTACCACATATACCACTACTAGTTGTTTCACGGTGTTACCTTTGCCTTCACCGACGGCGGGCCGGGTCTGGGAGGGCGTGGCCGGGAGAGCACGGCCGGCGAGGGTGTTCACGGGGAGGGCGCGGTCGGGAGGCCAAGGCCCCTCTTCTCCTACCCCTTCCCTTCCACTTCCCCTCCTATTCCTCTTCCTCTCCTCCTTCTGTTCCCCTCCATCTCTTGCTCGGCGGATGGGAGGCATGGGAGGCAACGATGGGAGGCGAGGAGGTGCGGCTGGCCGAGATGGACGTCGAGGGAGGGAGGTGACGCGAGTGCACGCACGCCGAGGATGGGGGCGCGGGCGGGCGCGGCGTGGCAGCGCGCGAGCGGCGAAAATGGGAGGCGGGGGGAGGGAGGTGGCGCGGGCGGCGGATGGAGGTTCGTGGGCGCGGCTGGTCGGACGGCGAGGATGGTGGCACCCGATTTGGAGGGGCGGCGGCGGCGCTGACGGGCGAGAGGATGGGAGTCGGGGCGCGGCCGCACGGATGGGACGGCGGAGGGAGGGAGGTGGTGCGGGCGGGGACGGGCGGACGGGGCGCAGGGCGCGGCCGGCACTACTACAGAATTGAACTTGCGTGGAGTTTTTTTTTTTTATTTTCCGTGGCGGGCATTTATAAAACCGCCACGCAAAATAGTTGGCGTGGCAGCCCCCGGCCAGGCAATGCCCACCACGGTTAATCGATTAACCGTGGCGGGGCGTCTAGCGTGCCCGCCACGGTTAATGGCGATTAACCGTGGCGGTTTTTTAATGCCCGCCACGGTTGTCGCCATTAACCGTGGCGGTTTCCTTATAATGCCCGCCACGGAAAAGGCTGGGCAATAAATACAGCCCCAACCTTCTTCTTCCCGCGGGATTTCGCCATTTTCTAGGGTTTTGAGCTTCAAAACTCTAGAAAACACCATTTCTATGGGGGAAGGTTTTGCCCTTGGTTTGATTGAAGTTTGGCACCGCTTAGGGGTATTTCTCCTTATTCTGCCCTCTTTTCTCTCCCTCTCTCCCTCTCTCTCCCTTATTTATGGATGAATGTGTGGTTTGTGCTCTCTCTCTTCCCCCCCTCTCCCCCCTCCCTCTCTCCCCTCTCTCCCTCTCTCTCTCCCCTCTCTCCCTCTCTTTTTTGAGATCTAGTTTTGATCTCTCCCTCTCTCCTCTCCTTCTCTCTCTCCCCCCCCTCTCTCTCCCCCCCTCTCTCCCTCTTTCTCCTCCCCCTCTCTCTCTCTCTCAAGCTAGCTCCTCTCCCCTCTCCCCTCTCTCTCTCCCCCCTCTCTCTCTTTCTCCTCCCCCCTCTCTCCCTCTCAAGCTAGCTCCTCTCCCCTCTCTCCCCTCCCCTCCTCTCTCTCTCTCTCCCTCTTTCTCCTCCTCTCTCTCTCCCCTCTTTTCTCTTCCCCTCTCTCTCCCCTCTCATTTGAAGTGTACGTGCTCTTTTTCATCGATACTTCGATCTCTAATCATGGATCGCTCTTTGTTTTGGTTTAATTAATTTGAGCAGGTCGTCGACCATGGCGCCAAATAGAGATTGGATGTACTGGCCGAGGATGAGTTTGGAATTCGTTGATGATGTGCGAAAGAAGTTTATACCCATCGCGCGAAGCATCGAATTAGTCAGGGTTCGGAAGTAATGGTGTGCCCGTGCTATCAGTGCAAGCATCTATTCTTACACAAGGATGACGTCATCGTGGAGCACTTGGTGCGGTATGGTTTCATCAGGGAGCCGAGGTACACCGTGTGGACGTATCATGGTGAAAAAAAGAACCCGGTGTTGCAGCTGGTTCATCCGGAGGACCCCGATCATTTGCAATGACAACTGAAACAACGGTGGTGGACGAAGGGCGAGAACAAGTTGATAATCGTGATTACATCACCGTAGATGACCTATTTGGAAGACATACCGTAAGACAATGCGGGTGGAGATGATGGTGAACAGTCGGGAGTTGATGACATGTCGCCCGAGGATCTTTGCTCTTTTTGAGGAAATTGCTAACCTCAAAGATGAAGATGACGTGTTGTTTGGCAATCCAAGATGGCTCGAGAATTTTAGACGGATGAAGCGGCGGCTATTGACCCTCTCTACAAAGACGACGGCAAATGTCCGAAGGATTGCACGGTGCTACGTTTTAACCTAACGATGTTGATTTGAAGGCTCGCCACGGGTGGTCGACACGAGCTTCAATGACACATTCTGGTACCTCGGTGACAATTTGTTTTTACCCGAGGGAATATGGTGCCCGCCGATACCTATCGGCGAAGAAGCTGATTCGTCCCGTGGCGATGAAGCCGAAGAAGTTTCATGCGTGCCCTAACCACTCGTATTCTATACCGGGGTGACTATGCGGACTTGCACAACTGTCGCGATGCGGCGTGAGTCGTTACAAGAGGAATCTTGGCTTTGTCGTGCCACCGATGAGGAGGGACCGTCGAGAGGGCCCAAGAAGCGTAAGACGGGCAAGAAGAAGCGGATGCCACCTCCCGAGGGACGAGGAAGAAGAGGGTTACACCTGCAGGAATATCCTGCCTATCGCGGTGGTACCTACCCGTGCTCGATCGCCTACGTGCAATTTTTGGGAACCCAGGGAGGATGCCAAGCTGATGTCTGGCATGCATCGAACGCACGAAGGGCGATGGCAAAGCTGCGACACCCCTCGGATGCCAAAACGTGGAAACGCATCGATGACATGTTCCGGAGTTTAGGGGACGAGCCCGGGAGCGTAAGGTTCGCTTTGAGTCTTGGCGACGGGATGAATCCGTTCGGAGACCTCGTGCTTCGCCGACAAAGACCTGGCGGTCACCCTCACCATATACAACACGCCTCCCTACGAGTGTCCGAAGCGCAAATATCTTATTTCGCCATGCTCATTTCCGGACCAAAGCAGCCGGGCAATGATATAGATGTCCTCATTGAGCCGAGAATGGAGGAATTGGCGAAACCGTGGAAAGGGGTCAAGATTATGGATGCGTCAGAGAAGATGAAGTTCACTCTAAAGGCCATGATAATGGTCACCATCAGTGATTACCCCTGCTCTCTTTTCATTGTCGGGGCAGATTAAGGGGAAGACACGACTTGCACAATTTGCATTGAGAATACCCTGCTCCACTTACCTTAGCGGATCCCAAAAGATGGTGTACATGAAACATCGTAAATTCCTCTCGCAAAGAACACAGTACCGGGAAACTTCGATGGATGAGTACTTTGACGGGCGAGCCGGTCGGTGAAACGGAGGAGCCGGAAAGGGTAAAGTACGGGCCAAAGGTGTTTGAAATGGTGAAGAACATAAACCACAAGTTTGGAAAGAAGAAGAAAGCCGGTGAGCCAAAGGCAAAGAAGAAGCGAAGCGGAACAAAAAGGCAAGTGTAAGAAAGAAGAAGAAGAAGAAGAAGAAGAAGAAGAAGAAGCGTACGAGAACCCAATCGGTCACCGCCCCAAAGTCCCATTCAAGAAGCGGGTCGATTTTCTTCAAGCACACGCCATACTGGAAGATGCTCCATACACCTCATGCCATCGATAACATGCATCTGAGAAGAATGTCTTCGAGAGCTTGGTCGGGATTTTCCTAGACATCAAGACTAAGACGAAGGACGGTGTCAAGTCACGTCGGGATCTTGCCGACATGGGCATCGGACCGAACTTCACTTGACACCCTTTGGGGAATAGCGGTAAAGTCGACCTTCCGGCCCGCGAGCTACAATCGACACGTGATGAAAAGAGGGATTTTTGCAAATGGCTCGGGGATGTCAAAGTGCCCGGTTTTTGTTCCAACATGAAGAGCATTGTATCGATGAAAGACCTCACACTTTGTCAAACTTCAAGGCCCATGACTGCCATGTCATGCCGACGGTGTTCCTTCCAATTGTGATTAGGTGCATCGCCCCGAGTTCGTGAAGATGGTCGTTACACGCTGTGCCACTTCTTTAATCGCATCACGAGAGAAGGTCATCGCTGAAAATGACCTCTCAGTATACTATTTCATACCACAAACTTACGTAAGTTATGACACCGTGTGGGATTTCGCATACGGGGCTTACAAGGATTACCTGCAAGACCCCGAGTCATTGGATCGGAGGATGAGCATACGCAAAGACAAACATAAGGACGAAATGAAGATCAGGCGAGATTACGAGGTATATGCAGCATTACTCTCGTTTGCTCGTCCATATTGAATGGTCTCATAATATTCTAACCATTTTCTCGGTACATATATCGTGCATGCGGTGCGGTAAGCGACCTTTCGGCGAACTTTTTGTGTGGTTTCTATGCATGCGTTCATATCCCGCTTGATGACGTGTACCGTACTATGTGGCGAGGCGGCGAAGGAAACCACAAAAGGTTTTGGATGAAAGGCTTGGGCGACCTTAAGTTCAAAAGCGGTTGGCGCCATACGTAGGGGCGTCGTTGAGGACGTTGTGCTACCTACCGGCCATTTCTTCGACCCTAACAGCGACTTGGCTACAAATCCCGACTTATGGGAACTACGGGACTGGAGAAATAAGCTAGACATGAAGGACTATAGGTGGGATGACATTGATTTCTAACCTAGCTAAACGTGATTGATCAATCGATCGTTGGATCGAGTTTTGTAAATTTCGATGTGGTGATATCACACTTTTAAACTCTAAGTGCTTAATAGAATGTTCATCTTATAGTTGAATGTTAAATTGTGATGCATGTTTAAGATTTATGTGAATATTCTCTTATTTTATTATTTAATATGTTGTTTAAATCGTAATTTATAATTTTATAGTATTTTTTAAATATTTTTTTTTATTAATCCTGAATTAATTAACCGTGGCGGGCTTATAACAAAACCCGCCATGGTTAATCCATTAACCATGGCGGGCACGTAAAGGCGCCCGCCATGGTTAATCTATTAACCGTGGCGGGTTTTTGTTAAACGCCGCCGCCACGGTTAATCAATTTTCCATGGCGGGCATGGGGTCCGCCACGCCACGTTAATCGAACGATTAATCGTGACCCTAGCACCGTGGCGGACCTAATGCCCGCCACCGAAAAATCTAATCAGTAGTAGTGCGGACGGGGCGGCGAGGGCGGCAACGGCGGCGGGGTTTCCGGTGTGTGTGTGTGTGTGTGGTGAGAGAGAGTGAGTGTAAAGAGTGGGGGCGGGCCATGGGGAGGGAATGGATAAGTCCCCGCACTCGTTAGGGTTTAGGGGTTATGGCCTTTCCCGAGGGCCCATTGCCATGGCACTCGGTAGACTAGGCAAGATATTTAAATTTAGAAATTTTGAATCCAAAGTTGTTTTTTTTGATTCCAAAATTTGAATTCGAAAAGGGAAGCGGGCACCCAACCCAGGGAGTTTACCGAGAGTACGGAAGAACACTCGGGTGGAGACCGAGTAGTTCCACCGAGGGCCATAATGCGGGGCCCTCGAAAAGTCTTTGTACCGAGGGCCCAGTGCAGTCGCTCGGTGAAATTATTTTTTTTTTTTTGAATTTTGGATCCAAATTTTTTTGTGTGGTTTATACAATGTCTCATAGCTCATGTACATGTTGAAATTTGAGAATTCTTCAAAAACTATTTAGTATATATTTTGATTTTATTCCTTTTAATTGAATTTTCTTGTATAAGTCAAATTTGAACTGGAAGTCATTCGAATAGAGCGCAGGCATGAGCCAAAAAATGGGATTCATAATCGGGAGTGCAATGTGAGGCCTCATCCAGGGATAGACCCAAAACTTTGAACATGTTGTTTACGGAACATGAGCATTCACTTGCAGGTGATTAGTTTTTTTAATCATAGAAAATGCAAACGAAGTTGAAAAATCTTGAAACTTGTTGAGTTGTTGTGGTATCATATCCCTAGACATGAGAAAAAAAAATTGGTAAGGTTTCATCGACGTTGACTCAAATTATGGTTGACTCAAATTATGGTTAAAACCAGGACATATATCACAGTGCCTTTTGCTTTAAGTCTGTTTAGAAGTTTGGGTTAAGTCTAGAGGTATAAACTTTGTTCAAAGGTAGAAGTATCCAGGCGGCACCAATGAGTGCTCTAAAACAGCAAACTGGTTTATCCAGTGTACAGGTCATCGGTATTTGATAACGCTTTCAATAAAAGCTGGGCAATGCCTTTGATCTAAAAATAATTGCAAGGTATTAATATTACCAGATGGACAGAACGAAACCACCATGTGTTGTTATCTCAAGCATATTATGTAGCACAAGTTTGTCTGCTCAGCTTTAGCAGTCTGCTCTTACCACGAGAGATGCATTTTCTCCCTTTTATGAAGTCACTGCAGAAAGCAATACACTGTTAATATATCCTGGAATGTGTCCAAGAAATTACGAGCACCACTCACAAGTTGATGACTTGAACCCGGGTGAACATGTTCTAAAACAAGAAACATAACCAACTGAGCTAGGCTCAGTTTGCAGAAAAAAAGAACCACTATTTCACATTCATTAACTCATAATCAAATACAATAATTAGAAATGCACGTCCCCAGATGCAGAGATTGATGGAAACAGGAAAGGGTGGATTCAACTGGTCTCTAAATGCCAACCAATTTGGCTGGTTTGATTCCAGTAACGGCTAGAGGGCTGATCAGTCCACAAGCGGGCAATCTAACATACATGACCCTTGTTCTGAATAATAATTGGAAGGGGTGCATGCATTGTGGCTTGGATTGTATTTGAGCTAGCTATATACTTGGAATGGAATTGGATAGTACAAACATAGCATGGTGATCTATTCCATTCAATTTCCATCTCCTATGCCTTATGAATTTGAGGTGGGGTTAAAAGTGAAATTTGGAAAGCGGTGGAGTTCTGAATTCCAAACCAAATATCCTAATTTATTATCGAGATTTGAATTCCTCCAAAATGATGGAATCCAAATGGACCTTTGGTGAAAAACTGTATCAAAAATTGGAGAAGCAAAGGCCCACATATCCGGGTTAATTTTGATCGAATTGGAGACAGGTCGCGACCTGCAGCCGTCAGTCGATTGCTCTATCATAGAGAATTCAAATCATTAGATTATTTGATGTTATCAACATACTCCTTGGGATGTTTTCATACGGTTATTTTTTGAACCAAAGAATTCTAATTGTGGTGAAGTGAACTGATGGCAACAGAAAATGACTGTTAATATATCCTGGAATACAATGCAATGACACAAAACTGTGTTATAAATTACAAGGAAAGGACTTAGTGATTAGGAAGTTACCAAATGCAATTGGTAATTACCGTCATAAAAAATCTGTTCAAATTACAGGGAAATTAGATTACACTTTAAGCCGTAATGACAATCAGGATTTGGTACGATCCCAGTGGCAGCAAACTTTATTATAGTGGCAGCCGTAATGAACCAATGAACGATCTGTGGGACTATGCGGGGCAGCTAGTTAGCAACTTTATTTCCTAGTTGAGGCTGAAGAGCGAAGGGCTCAGTGATCGTCTGGGACGGTAATGCTGATGATAGTGGGAATTAGGAAATCCATTGATCCGTCCCTGCACAGTGAGCACAGGCAGGTGGCATCCTACCATTTGTAGGTGGGGGCCCATCAGCTGTTGGGGCATGGCGCGGCCGCCCAGCTTCGTCGCCGTCTGGGCCGGCACTGAAACAAAACCAACACAATTGCATAACCTCTGATCATCAGCCAATATGCTGTCTACATTGCGTACCATTGGCGGCTCGGTTCTAGCATTTTCCTGCTGCCTCTCCTTCTCAATGCCATCTATTCTTTCAGGAGAAATTGTGCAATCATCACACACACCCATGCATGCATGAATCTGCAGAAAAAAGATGTCTTGCTCGCTTGCTAGCTGTCACATGCTTTGCATGCTCCCTTCCCTCAGCGAACCATTTGTTGAGTGGATTATGAACCCAAGGGGCTGGCTAACTGATGATATATATAGGATGGGGTGCACCAATGCATTGCTTGTTGTGTGGTTTAATATACAGTACTTGTTCGCAGACACAAAAGCCAAATTAATGTTGTTTAATAGGCAGTAGTTTCTGGGCACTGGACGCAGCACCCCGCTGTTGTGCGCATGACACACGCTGCCATGATATATACGCAAGGCATTGGTGGGCTTTCCCCATCCGTGGTATTGGTTTGAGCAGTCCATGGCAAGGGAGGACCTGCCCTGGTTTCATGACCATACACTGCACATGGAGCCCACCACAGTAGAACCCAAAGTTTACATTGCATGGAGACCCAGGATAAGAAAACACTGTCAGAATATGCTAGCAGGCCTTTCTTAAGCTTCAGGATATCAGACTGGCTTGTCGACAGATGATTCAATTTTTAGACCATTACATTTCATGGATTGCCAATCTGGTCGCACGAAAGTAATACAGAGTACTACTTCATGTTGAACAGAGCAAAGATCTTTTTGTTGTTTTGCGAACAAAATTAGAGCATGTATTGCAATTAAATTGTCTTTGAAACAGTCCAACGTAGAGCTGCTGTTTTTCTTCCAAATAGCCTGACTCTTTGTATATTTGGATCTTGTTTATGTGTTTATCAAATTAAATCTTGATATATTCCAATTCATGGTATCATCAATTATTCACGTCATACACAATGGTGGTGAGGTTCATCTGTACTGCATCCTTCAAGTGGTCACGCATCTTGACAATGCAGCCATGCTATTTGGACTTCTGATCCAATCAGAAGGTAGGCATTGTTACCAGCGAGTTTTCCAGCAACAACAGGCAGCTGGTCCCTTTGAAACATGGATTGAATCGGATTGGTGCATCTCCGGAGACAGTGAGAAGCAGGGATCAGATGCAGAAAACTATTTCCTCGGCCCTCATAGCAAAAAACTAAATATTATAATTGTTTCAGCCTCCCATGCTAAACAATCAAGCTTTCGTTGTTGTAGTTAGGTAGTTTAGCCATTTCAGGTGTGAAATTCTCGATTACACCTATATCTAAAATCATAGCAAAATTTGCCTTCTTTAAAAAAATCACAATTCTAGATTTCTGAACAAGAAGGTAAGGCTTCAAGATATTTTCTCATCACCCACAGAAAATGCACAATTATCACTCCAATCATATATGTATGTCCACGGTGTTGAATTTTGTAAGTGTCGGCCATTGAGTCGAGTAGATCGACTAGATGTTTATTTTATTTAGGCGTTTTATTGTGAAACATATATAACATATGTATGTTGTCAATAAAACTATATACAAATTGCCGTGACATTGTCTTTCCAGTAGTTAGATCTTTGAATAACAAAGTTTAGTGAACCTGCAGTCTGTTGTTAATTTGATCCATTATTTGTGATGTACATGGATCGGAGAAGTGACTAGCATATTAAAGTTGGACTTGAGCCGTCTCCTGGTGCCTCTCCTTTTCAACATTATTCCTTTGTGGAATTAGTGCAGTGAACTATTTGAATGGAATCGTGAATTGGCAGCTGGTATATAAGATAGAAAATCCCTTTTTAACGAGCTCGATCTTGTATTTGTGCTTTTGTCTCATAGAACCACAGTTTAAGGGATCCATGCACTACCAGAATCCTGATTTACCTTGGCATCGCAGAATTTCCTTGGGTGCCAATATCAAACCACCAAGGATAGGTTAGTTTCCTTGGCGGTTGTAGTGCACGCTCAAAGAAATATATGTTCCATGGATGTTGAAGCAAACCACTTAGGAATATGGGTGTTTCCTTGGCGGTATGGAACCACCGCCAAGAAAAGAACTCATTTCCTTGAGAGTAATTGTAAATAATCAAGGAAATAACTATTTTCATGAGTGTTGCTCTTAACGATCAAGGAAAATGCCCATTTCCTTCGATGTATTTGAAACTGTCAAGTACATTTTTCTTGGAGGTCACAAGGAAATTCATATAAGTAAGACGCCCGCCACGGTGTATCTATTTTGCATGACGGGCTAAAGGAGCCTGTCATGGTTAATCAGTGATTAACCGTGACCTTTGAAGTGTGACGGGCGGCATTGCCCGCCACGGTTAATGAAAACAGCCCGTCACACAAAATCATTTCTCTGACCAAGTGAATTATGCATGCATAATAGGGCACCAGGTGCTCTACCTGAAGGTTGTTTTTCCTCTGACCAGGTGACCTAAAAAAAAAAAATATTGACTATATATGTTTGCAAAAGGATATCATTTCCCTTCTAGATTACGACAGAGAACAGAAGGCACGCAATCATTAGTGTGGGAAAAAGCCAACCCTCAGGTCCATCTGCAATGCTTAAACATCACAAAACTCTCCATAATGCGAGAAAATTCGGGTCCTCAACATGTTAAATGGACTTATATCGGGAGACAGGAGTGGAACAACTTTCATGCTAGTAATAATTATTTGAGAACATGGACCATGGATGGCTGACACATGGCACATTAACAACTAGGAGTACATTTGAGGTGATGATGAGGATTGTATTGAGAGACACTTTATCGGCAGTAGTGTGTAAAGGAGCACGCTCATTGTTGTTGACATCAGGTTCTGTGATAATTACAGAAGTTGGTACATGAAGTGAAGTCATTCCTGTGGCTTAAAATGATCTGTTTGAGCCATGCCTGTCTAGATGCATGGAGCAAACTTTTATGTACAGATCGCAGATTCCAATTAGCATTAGTAGACATATTTGTTGTTTTTTCCTCATTGGCAAGTAATGCACTGAACAATGGATCTCTAGCTAGCAGTAATAATTTCTCTAATAGTAGTAATAATATTACTACCAGATCGTTGTGCATACATAGCAGTATTATTAAAAAAGATTCAGCTAATAAACTTTTCTCATTAGTTCAGTATATGCAAACAATATTACTACCAAAAGTAAAACTACAAGTAGGAAAATTGCGGAGTTCAGAGGCATCACAACCAGATCGATCAGGAAGGGAAGCCGCGGGGAGGAAGATGCCGCCGGAGGAAGGGCGAAGCCGCCCTCGGAGGAAGGACGGGAAGCCACCATGTGCCACCATCCCCTTCAGCGCCGATGGATGCTATGCCGAGGGGAGGACGAGAACGCCTTGGATTCATCGATGGTGAGGCCGGTGATGGTGTGGATCTCGCCCACCGGATGATGATCAGCCTAGGATCCATGGCCGCGGAGGGACGGGCGGGGCCGCCGCCGGCGCACCCCGATCCGGATCTCGGTAGAGCCGCAGATCACCCTTGTCGTTGGAGTCTTGGAGAAGAGAGGCGCCGGTAGGTAGGGATGACGGGGTTGACGCCGCCGGTGGGGATGAAGGGTCTGCCGCAGGGGTGGGTGGGGAGGCAGCGCCGACGGGACTCGGTAGGGAGGCCGAGGAACGCCCGGTGGGTTGGGGTGTGGAGGGGAGCGGCGTCGAGGGGAGGGGACGACCTGCGCAGAGACCGGGGAGGGGACGAGGGGTCACGGGCTTGATTCACTACACCACAACACCCCAATTACCCTCGGATGGTCCGGACGTAATACACATATAGCGTCGGATGATCTCACCCTAAGAACATATAGCGTCGGACTTCAGCTGACGTTGTAAGTCCCTGACGCTAAAACTCTTTAGCGTCAGACTAGACTTATAGCGTCGGACCATCTGTTGCCCCCGAATATCTTTTAGCGTCCGATAGCATGCTAGTACTATATAGCATCGGACGGCATGCCGGTACTCTATAGCGTCGGACAATTTGACATTATAAATGCTTTTAGCATCAGATGGTTCGATGAGATCATTTGAATGCATTTAAAAAAAATAAAAGGTCAATTGGTAGCAATTTAACACAAAAGTAACATCACTATATACGTTTCTCATTTCTCATATTAATAGATTCATTCATGAAGTCCAAACACTCAGAGAGAGACATTCATATAAGATCAACCATTACAAGCATGTAATGTTTAATCAATGACAAGTCTAGTATCAGCTACCTAAATCCAAAAGAGAGACTAACACCTAAATCAAGTTTGAGTTGCAATCATCCACAAACTTGCAATTAGCATCATCGCAGGCCCTGAAACCAACAAGTATGCAATCAGTAACATGTTAACATAACTCTAGGACTGATTTTTGTGTACATTGTAATACCATAAAGGTGTAGTTGCAAAGCAAGATATAAAGTTAATACAAATATGAGGTGACAATGGTGTTTGTGTGAAGCAAGGACAACATGCACATCCATTTCCCCACATCTATTTCATTTGATATTGTCCTAAGTTGATGGTCCATAATTGATCCATTCATTGAAATAATAAATCAATCGGACACCATTGTCAATGGCATAGAACTTTATCACATCCATTTCCTCCTTACACTCTAAATGTTTAATGGCATGGAAATTTTTTCATACGATATAAACAGATCTGCTGTGTATTCAGGCACCTCGATAACAACAAAATGGTTTCTTTCTAGTTAACAAAAATAGCAATATGTGTAAGGATGAAGAATCCTTTTCCCCACTTTTGTTCCCATCAACGAGATAAATTATTTTAAGCCATAATGATTGGCGTGGTGGACTAGATTTGGGCAACCATGAAACCCAGCCCTTTTACGCAATACTCGGCAATCTATGGCCAATTTCACATAGCAAGTTCTGTTAGCATGTAATGTATATCTCAATCTCCTTGTATGTCCAATGTAACAACATATATATGCAAAGTCTGAAGAAGGGCTACATGGATATAATCACACCAAAGTCTGACTTATAAGTTAAATGATCTCACTATGAACTAAGTTTCATTACCTAGGTGGATTCCAAGACACAAACATACAACACTAAGCTATGGGAAGCAGGAAAGATCACATAGAAATTGAATAAATAGAACACATGGACAATAATACATGCCATTGCTTCAACGGTTTGAGTGATAAAGGAGTAACTATCCTTCCTTGTTCAGCTTACAAAGAAAGTAAAAAATGCAGGCAGTTGAAAAACTGAGGATCAAAATTGCACATGATGTCAACATAAAACAGCAGTAATTCAGAGAGCTATTTTCTTAGATCAATACAGGCAGCAATATATGACTGCTTTAAGAATGACAGAGATGTACCATGAAAAATGGAAGCCGGAGTTTTATTCATGTTTGCTGCATATATATAGTAAATCAATATTTGTAGGAACATAACATGTTCAGAATGGTCTAGTTGACCTGCAAGCAAACTACAAATGCAATTCTAAGGCTGCAATAAGATAATTCACCAAATCAGAATGTACCTCAAGTATAGCTTAATAAAACAGTAACTAACAACTAGTACTAACAAGCATTCTAACAATAGCTAAAGCAATAAGAAATCAACCTGATGTTAGAATTAACAAAATTTTTATAGACAATTAAAGAGCTAGTAGTGACAAGAAGTTTATGCAACTAATTAATTTTGCAATAGCTGAAGTCTCAACTTTTTCATGAGAATAAAATCATCACAATTATCGGTGATATAAGTCAAGATATCACAAAGAAAAAAGTATCGGTTGTTCAAAATATCTATCATTTAAGTGAAGGCTGGAAGGAGATGGGCAGATCATCACTGGATAAATGTGAGATCGACGGTTGGAACTCTAGAAAATATAAGGTAGTCAGATTAATACTTCTCCTCAAAGCAAAGGCAATTTGCATTGCTAGTCACAAATGAGCTACAAGAAAAGAAGAACAAATGTGAGAAAATACAGTCTGCTTCATCTTCAAGCTCATCAGGCACCGAGTATATGCTCTGTAGAAGAGACATGCAGCAAGCACAGAATTCTGAAAGCAGAAGCAAAATGGCAGCAGCAACCAATAAGATTAGCAGTAAGAGTCTTGTTGCGAGTTTATAACTCATGTTACAACAAAACCATACAGGAAACATTTGGCATCATCAACAGTCATAGTCTTAGTAAAGATGTAATTTTGAGGCAAATAAAAACAAATGTGTATGTATTTCTTGAGAAATGATACATGTACAACATGGAAAAAAGCATTTTCACTTCATTTACAGGACATCTACAGAACATTAAATATATCATAGCAATTCATGTTTTGTTTTTATTGCTTCCTATTTCTCATAAGTAGTGAGCATGCCTAACAATTCATTTCAGTTGAAGAATAAACAAACATCAGTTCAAATAATTATCCATATAAAACAATATGCCATAAAATTAGACCGTATGTCAGTGAGAACAAATAGACTATATGTTAGTTCAGTGTGGTAGCTAACCCATCAAGTTAGTAGCATAAATCAGAAAGTCTATTTTAGTAACAACTGAATGGAGTTTGTCCACTAGTGTGGTAGCTAACCCATCAAGTGCCATGGCACCTTCAGAAGAAATGACATGAACCCAATTATGTGGTAGTTGGTCCATCAACTCTCGGCAGAATCAGTAAGGCTTAAATAAAATAAATACAACCTGCAGAGATATACCAGTTCCCCTTTTTACTAGCAGAGATATCATCTGTTGGCTTGGTCGTTATTATAATAAGCAATTACGTGTGCACTTAGTCACTTTGATCATTTCAATCCCCTGTTCTCCCACCCACCCTATCTAGTACCTAGTCTTTCCATGTACAAAACTCACGTGTGGATCCATCATTATAACAGTTGAAAGCCTTATTCCCCCATTCAGTTAATAGAACAAACAGCTAGCTGGCACACATGGGCATCACACGAGATAAGCACAGGAGAGATCGAGACTCACCAGAAAGGAAATCCCGGCGGCATCCCTGAATAGATCCAGTGGCCTCTCAGTACCTGCGCGGCAAGATGCAGCACACGGCTGAGCAAGCAAAATGGATACAAGGGCAATAGCTGGGGCAAAAGAGCAGAGGGATGAGGGAGACGGTGCCGCCTCAACATGTTCTAACCGTGAACAAGTGAGTTCCAAAATTAAGTTGCCAAATTAATCATGTATCTACAAAATAATTTACTCTAAACAGTGAGAAATGTTATCTCAGATCCATTTGCCATCTATAGAGATATATATGTCATCCAGCTTTGTACTACTTGCCACTACAGAAAGTTATTTTTCTTCCAGACTTATGATGGTGGTATACAGTTTGATGGATTTATCGACTCATGTGTCACTAATGGATAAAAGAGTCTTGCAATCTAGCTTTGTGTACTGGCTGCACTTCGTGTCAAACACTTCTTCTCTGATTAGACTTTTTCTCAAGGGAATACAAGACTTGAAGTTGATAACTAATTACCGATAGACAAATATCTAGAGTTAAAGAAAATTTAAGCTCTTTTAATTGAGTCTATTATCTATTATTGGACTGCCATCTTTTGGATAGATAACAGAACAAAACAATCTCAAACTGACATACTTTGCAGGTCCAACTCTGAGTTTAGAAAAATAAGATGCACATTTTTTTTTGTCTAAATTTACAATTTCAGACTCAACAAGTCAATAAGCAAGAAGCCATACTAGCACTATTAGATCCCTGCTTCTAAAGAATCCAAGCTGCTCCACACCCCATGACCCATTTACACTAGATCTAAGAAAGATATTAAGATCAAGGATGCACACGTGCAGTTCAGATCACTGAAAACTGATAGCATGCAGATCAGAGCAGATCACCAGGAACTCACGTTACCGTGCGACCACAAGAAAGGAACCCGAATCAAGTCTGTCCTGCTGCTTCACACGCACATACAAACCTCTGCTTCTCTACACAAAGCACTCAGCCATGAATCAGAGCTGTTACTATCTGAAAATCTCGTCAAAAAAATCAAGAAGGCATTACGGTTAGGAGAAACAGTTGGAGATGGAGAGGAGAGGGAGAAGGGGTTGGGGATCTGCAATACTCACCGGCGTGGGCAGGGGACTGACCAGGCGGTCCTTCATGTACCACCGCACGGGGTCCGCTGCTAGCAGGTACGCCCAGGCCGCAGCGGAACAGGAGGTACGCAGGGCCCGTAGCTCCAACCGCCGTCGTCGCCTCCTTGGCCAGGGGGCCGCTTCTTCCGCCCGGTGTCCCAGATCCATCACCACCGCCGGTATCCCGGATCAAGAGCATGTTTCCTGGATTTTCTTCAAGACTAAAGGATTTTTTCCCAGGATTTTTATAAAGAAACTGAAGTATTTCTTACATAAAAAAGATAGTCCTCACACAGGTGCCGAACTCGAAGGAGCCGCACACGGCCACGGCGGTGGCGAGGAAGACCCTCCACACCGACCCTTGCCCCTCGTTGCCCCCCACGGGGCCTTCCCACCGCCGCCCGCCGACGACGACGCAGTGGCTCCGCACACGGCATTGGTTCCCGGATGCGCCGCCGGGCACCCACCGCTGCGGCCGGCGGCCGCGATGCTGGCGCGCCGTGGCCATCGTGCCGTGTGGCGGTCGGCCGCCACCAACGCGCGATGGCGGCGGAAAGAGACGGTAGGGGCGGCGTTGCGGTGGAGCTAGAGCTGGAGCGGCGAATCGGGAGGGGAGAGTATCGGGAGGGAGAAGATAGAAGACTGCGGGCGGCGGCACCGATTCGAATTTTAGGGTAGAAGAAAGGAACACCCTTGTTCCCCCATCCCCTCTCAGTACTCATGGGCCGGGCCAAGATTCACATCCTTGCCGGTCGAGCAGAAATGGGCCCATATAAGTTTAGCGTCGGACCGTGCAACACTATGTCTGTTTTTTAGCGTCGGACCGATGCACGCTGAATCCGAACTTTTAGGGTCAGACAACACATCGCTAATCAAGGATTTAGCGTCGGATCGTCTATTAGTAATGTTTAGCGTCAGATCATCCATCGATAAAGAAAAAATTTAGCGTCCGACGTTCTAATGGTGATTCGGTGTTGTGGTGTAGTGATTCCGGACTTGAGTCTCCATCAACCGGAATCAATTATTTTTTCGGGTCCGTTGTAGACGCAGCTCCCAACTACGCGTCCACGATCCGTTAGCTCTGGCAGAAACAAGTCGTGGAGCAGGTCCTGTGACTCGTATTCCTGGGCACGCGTCACTAAGCGTTAGTGGAAAAAGGTATGGGTGACGCATTTTAATTGGACGAGTCACAAAGTTTTTATCAGTGACGCGTTTTACTTTTGAGTCACAAAATTGGGTGTCACTGATAAGCAAATCTGGCATAGTGTGTGTGCGGTCATATACATGGTATTTTGAATTCCCAACATATTTCGACAAGGAAATAGGTGGAGTAGTGGCGGTGCATATATGTAAAGGGAGGTCGTTGTCGGCAGGGGTAACTAGCTCTCAATACATGAGTCAGGGTTAAAAGAACAGCTATATATATACACTACTGCACGTAGTTTTCATGGCAACAATCCAACGTTTTTCCCTTTAGTACATACTGTTTGCATTGTTGCATGATTTTTTTCATTTGTGTATAAGCCTTCTCGTTCCCTTATTTTGTCTCTAAACACTTATATTAGTGGAATGTTTTGTACGAAACAAATCACAAGGTCCAGCAAAAAAAAAAAAAAAAAAAAAAAAAAAAAAAAAATCCATTTAGTCTGTCAGAACATTTACAGGGCTAACTCTTCATGGGCTAAATTATTCAATATAAATTCGTTTAAGTTGATAGAAAAGGATAATAATTCTATTGGTTTACAAAATGTCCCTTCAATCCAGCGAGCAGACAACGCAGTAATAAAACTGTCACTCTTTTTTTCTGAAATAATAAAAATCGTGAAAAACTAAAGCAGAACCAGCAACAGAGTACACTTCCCATTCTATCTCCCACAATGTTGTCCATTTTTCTCTGACAAACACTCCATGTCAGATGAGGCCAGAGCCAGCAACAAAAGCCATTGGAGGTGACGTTGTCATCCGGACTCACAAAGAGGTAGTGGGATTTTCATGCATGCCTCTAATTCAAAATTGTGCTTCACTCACCTAATAGCATTTGGCCATACATATGGTATTTGAAATTCCAACATAGTTTGACGACACAGAAATAAGAGAAGTATTGGTGCATATATAGAGGAGCTTGTCGTCAGGGGTAAAATGGCTAGCTCTCAATGTATTAGAAGTATTTGGCCATACACTATTGCAAATGGTTTTCACAGCAAAAGTGCGGCGTTTTTCAGTTTAGTGAAAATGACTTATCCATAGAATCAGCTGCGCTGACAAACTAACACAAAAGTGGAGAAGCAATTATTGTCGGATATTAGTGACAAGGGATGACCAATAACCACCGAGTGTTACTATTATCTCAAGATATTATTAACGGATATTAGTAGAACGGGGTACACTGGATTTAGAGCCAGTTTGGATCACTTTCGAGTCTTAAAGAACGGTTTTTTTTTCTCCTGTTTCTAAAATATGGATTCGAGCAAAAGAACTAGTGGGGTAATCAGCTGGCTTCATTTATTACTCTATAATTCACAAAAACTAGCAAATCTAGGTATCGATAGCTTCCTAGCTTTTAAGATTCCGGTAAAATCTGACAAAAAAATTTGGGGGTGTTTGGATCCACCCAGTTTCTCAAACCCATATACTTGTGCATCACATATAATGTATCAAAATTATGCGCAATCACCATTCTGACAATCTGCTCTTAATATGGGATATCATGGTTATATACATCCCTGCCGACGTCTTAGTTTGAGTTTTATGTCCCGGTCTCTGAGCCAAGTATGCTGGGTAGAGAACTTTGATGGGATGAAACTTTTTTTTTTTTTCAAACACGCCGTAAGCCGCGTATTTCAGATGGGATGAAACTTTCGTCAACCCTTCGTTTTGCCATGTTAGCGTTTTTAATGTGCCCATTATTAAACTCACGTGAAGCCTCCACAGTGAGTGCCTTTTCTCATGGAGAGATGCACGTTCTGCCATTTTTCTGGTATAGAAAGAAATTCATTGTTTCACACTGATTAAATCATAAAAAAATAAAATGCAAATGCACGTCCAGCCTCTACATGAAAACATATATATCAAATAAGAAGATAGTTTGGCACTGTAACGATAATCAACCTTAGGACAAAATGGCCACATACTTCCTGAAGAAAAACACCTTGATTTCTTGCAGCATTTGTCAAATATACCATGCTGATGCCACACCAAAGCCAACAAACTAGGCTTTTCGAGGATAACCCATGTGCATCCCAAGGATAATGCAATGTATACAACATGCAAAGGGGAACAAGAATGTTCTTTTTAACATATTGGTTGGATTGATCTCAGTAACCTGGATGTGGCACCTAAGCAATTATGAAAAGAGGGCTTGCTAAAGCCCTCTGCATAGTTAATGCAGTTGTAAGGGTTGAGATCACCAAAGCCAGACCTAAGTAGTTCATCTGAGTGCTAGAGTAGTGGGAAGGTTGTCGCTGTCAATGACTTCTCCAAGTCTAACAACCCCACTAGGAATATGTCATCATGGCTAGGAGGACATCTGGGTGGTGATACGACCACAGTATCGAGTACAGCAATCTTATTCCTACAACACCTGCATTATGCTGGCACAAGTATTTCCTCCAAACCACACACGACCTCCTCTTCTATTTACAATGGTGTACCAAACTGCCTCTGATATATGTGTGTATCCACTAGAAATGAATTCATTTTAGGTGGCGGGCGAAATTCACTTTAGGTGGCGGGCAAGTGTGCCCGTCACCTTTCAAAGGTCACGGTTAATATTTTTTTTACCGTGGCAGGCAGAAAGTGCCCGTCATGGTTAATCAAAAAAAAAAAGAAGAAAAAAACTGCCCAAAACGAGCTTCGATCTAGGGCGCATGGATCCGGCTGCTGCCGCTGCGTCGTTGAGTCCGCCACGGCTGGATCCACCGTGGTGGAGGCTGCGCTGCAAGATCCGCCGGCGTTGCGCCCGCCACCGCTGGATCCTCTCTGGTTGGCGCCGCCACCGCGAGATCCGCCATCGTTGCGCCCGCCACTGCGGATCCGCCCGTGGTGGCGCCGCCGCCACAAGATCTGCACTAGCCTGCACGGATCTGTCGTCGTTGAGCCCGCCACCGCGGATCCGCGGCGGCAGTGGCCCTCACGGCGAGCTCCGCAGCCACCACACCAAGCACTTGCCGTCGGGATCCACAGCGCGGCGCTACGGGCTGGCTGCCGAGATCCTCCGCTTCCATGCCATGAAGGACGGAGATGGGCGGGGCGGTGGGGCGGTGGCGGCCCGGCACTTGGGGTGGAGGAGAAGGGAGGGCGGGGTGCGTCCGCGCGATGAGGCGGTGAGAGAGGAGAGGGAGACGGGCGCGGCCCGACAGGATGATGAAAGTGCCCCAAACCCTAACTCAGCTATATATATGTGAAGATGATATTGGGCCTCATTCGGGCCTGTTCGGCCTATCCATTTTCCGTGGCGGGGCATTTAAGATGTCCACCATGGTAAATTGATTTTTGTGGCGGACACTATTGCCTGGCACGTAACATAAAGAATGCCCGCCACATCGGGCGTATTAAGCGTGGCGGGCAGAGTCAATGCCCGCGACGCAAAAAGATTGGACAGTGTCTCGCAAAATAATTTTGTTACTAGTGATCCTAACTAGGATCTAAGGATCCAGTATCCCAAACCCACTGATCATCGACCAACAGGCCATGTGCACTGCGTATTGATGGACAAACTGTTTTAGCCTTTTTCCTGGCGCCGCCTCGCCTTCTCAGTGCCATTCGTTCTTTGTAGAAATAGAGCAACCCACGCAATTACGAACGTATATGTTCATGAATGTAACAAATATAAAATTCCTTGCTCGCTAGCTATTGAATGCATGCTTGTCCCTTCACAAATCCATCCACCAGTTGAATGCATGATGGACTTATGCATTTGGAACTGATATATATATAGGACGGGCACCAATCCTAACCTAGGGCCAGCTGTGAATTTTCCTCAACTTGGCTAACTGCATATATATACATTTGAATTTTACTTAGCCGATTATCAAAATGTTCAGATTGTTGCAAACATCGATGTTACAGTCCTGTCCATGAGTGAAAGGCGATTGCCAGTTACTAGAAACACTGTGTGAATATGACATTTATCCATGGCTGTATATATGCAGAGTGATGGTGTCAAGAGAGAGAAAAATATATTAGGGGATCTAGAGAGAGAAAATATATCAGTGGGTGATCACCCTCACTCTATATATTTATGGTGACCCCTGACTTCACACCTATCCTAGACCCAACCATTTTATCTAGACATCTCAAGCGGAGGCACAGATCGAGACTGGACACCTGTAGTAAAAAGCCTGGAGTTCTTTTGCCTGGCTTTACACATCTTCTATGGTGAGAATGGGAAGCATCAGAGAAACATGGGCTCCTGATACAGAGTGGACCCCTGTAGAGAAACAGGTGCCTTGGCTGGACAAGAAGAATGAAGGGCGTACATGGGGCTTGGATCGGTAAGGAATCCTTCTAGTAGCTATGGTTTGGCTTGAAGAACAGAGGGCTGACACTCAAGCACTGGGTCATAAAGCCACGGCGTGGTCATGATCAAAACACGTCAACGTATCTTCCACGTGCTCACACGTCTATGGAAGTCAAACATGAATTGATACATATCTTCCTATCTATTTGATGAACTAATTGACCGAATGGAAGTGAGTGGTAAACTAATAAATTTCTTGAATGCACCATATTAGTAACACTGTGTCAATATGACATTGATCCTTGGCTGTGCACCTCAGTGCTGCCAGATCCAACATGGCGTCTGGGCTGGAGCAGGCTTGCTCCCAATGTCCGACCATCAGCTCCACAACAGGGCTGGTAGTGACTGTCTGGCCCTAGGGCGATGATAATTTCGAATTACAGCGAATGTTAACATTACAAACTAAACTTTAAGTCATGATGCCATTCGGCAATTGGTATGGTTTCATCCAATTTTGACAGCACGAAGGAATTAAACACGAATGATCTGCTGGATAGCATGTACTCCCTCTGTCAAAGAAAACATGAACTTTCGGGTTGTGTAAGGATAAAATTGATTGACGTTTACCAAATTTATTGTGAATAATTCACATTTATTACTTAAAATTAATTATTAAATAAATAAATTTTGTAATTAATGATGTTTATTTGATGTCATAAATATTGATATTGTTTATATATACTTAATAAAACTTAAGATTCTAAACCATGGCAAATACTATAATTGCATGTTTTTCTGGACACAAGGAGTAGCAGGGTCCTCTCTCCTAGCTTGCGGGCGATGCGAGCCAGAAGGCTCCTGTGGCGTCTACGTATCCATCCAGCTTCTCCTACAATGCCTTGCAGGCAGGTAATCCATGCTTGTGGACTCCTACGGGATGACCAATCATCACACACACTTGTTGCAGGTTCGTGCTGGCCGCCTGTAGACTGGCCCTCTTTGATCCCTACAGCTGTCGCCTAGAGGGGCCTCCCCTCTTGCTCCACCGAGCAATCATAAAACAGCCCACACACAAATGCAATGCGAACTCTGTGGATGTATAGCTTTTCCTAGTTCCTCTCCTTCTCATCAGTGTCTTATATTCTATGTAAAAGTAGTGCCATCATTGTGCACACACACAAGCATATATATATTCATGAATCTACGAAAACTAGAATACCTTGGTGATATATAGGCTCGGGCACTGCACTTATGCATGTATCATTGTTCAGTTTATTATACTGTATTTGTTCACAGCAGCGAAAGGCAAATTATTACTAATCCGGACCAAATCCATAACCGAAGTTGGTAAGCCTTTCAATATCTAGAAAAGCAGACCACAAGTGGAATCCTTCCATTCTTCCTCTTCTTAATCTGCTCAGTGCTCACACAAGCCTTACAACGAACTATAAACTATTTGACAGATAGGCCAACCAAGGGACGCTAGTTTTCATCCTTCAAATTGCCCAGCTGCAAATATAATTGAACTTTACATGCCTATTATCAAAATGTTCAAAATTCAAGCCAACAACAACTTCAATTCGCTCTTTTTATGAATTTGAAAAGGTTTTCCTTAGTTCAATAAATCCTATCAATCTATTTCTTGGTGCAATTAGATTTATCATCTGTATATACCGAATTTCTGGTAGTAACTCTTGTTCATAGGATTCCTTTAGTTCTGTTGGGTAGCTATAGCTAGCAAAACACAATACTGCATCACTCTAGCTGCATGCGTTTGTCCCAATATTGGTGAATTTGTCATGGAGCACGCATTTCTACCCATTCCTTTAGGGCAGATAGACGGTCACTCAGACCTCAGGTAGGATGCATCTACAGCTTGTCTGAGAGCATCAAGGACAACTCGCCAAACCAGTATCCCTTTGAAAATGACCTCACCATGTGAACCATCAATGTGCCCACTGTGTTTTCCGGATACAACTCATTCTCATCTACTTAATTTTGAACATAATGTCACCCATATTGTGTGATGATAAATAATTAGGTAATGGTCTGAGCCATGGAGCACACATTTCTGGAGAATTTGTCATCAGCTACGGTTCGATAGGACTTGTAATCAACAGTAGTCATCTTTGGTTAGAATATCAATAGGTTAAACACGATGCTAGGGTCAAAGAGATAGCAGAGGAGCATGCAATTTTTGACACTAAGTGACGACTTTGACCTCTGAACTCAACGCTGTACTAGCATTGGGTAGCCTGCAAGGTGGGACGTGAATTCAAGCGTGAACGGCGGTTTGCAGTCCAAGTTCAATTGTGTGTTGATCTATTCACAGGGTCACATACGAGCCCATATATTTTTGCAATCCTGTTTCATAAAACCTGCTTTCCATGTATAATTGTGTACTGATATATGCATAAATGAATCTATGTCTCTCTTCACAGGACCATTTTTTTGTTACTTGCTGCTGCCACCAAATCTCCAGTGAAACTTGTATGGAATACTGGAACTGACGAACTGAACAACTAATTGACGGAGAGCACCTACTAGTTCCTACATGCATGATGCTTGTCGCGATGGCATTCGTGGTAACCATGATGATGTTGATCTGCGCAGAATGCAGCATGCTTATAAGCATACTTGCTTTTTAATCCAGCAAGAAAGCATATTGGCTCTACAAATCATATCGAGCCAGGTTCCTTTTTGTACACTCGACATAGGAGTTCTTCACAGATCATCTAATTCTAGTGTGGGCTTTAGGCCGTTGTAGATTTGAGGGGCTTGGGCCCAACTGAGTCCGTTATCCTCCATTCTAACTTATATATTGCTTTGAGTTTTTTTGTTGATCCATTTTGCCACTACAAAATGACACCCCCTTTTACAACGCAAATAAGTGTTGCTGAAAGTTCATATATACGTTAGCGGGGGTCTATACCAACGCATCAATATCGTTGCCTAAAGTGGCGTTGCAAGGATCTATTGCAACACTTATTTATGCGTTGGTAACATGTGGTAATAAAGCGTTGCAAAGTTGCAACGCATAATGTTTGATCATAGCAACACTTATATGTGTTTGTATAGACCATGTGTGAATAGCCTCTATGGTTTGTTGTAGCATTATAGGTTTGGTTTATTGCAACACTTATATGGGTTGTAAGGAATAAACCATTCGTTCATTAATATTATATAATTATTTATTTTTGAGACAACAATAGAAATAATATTGTACAATTTAATAAAAAATGCAATACCATCAACATAAAAATAAGCACACTAAGCCATATATATATATTATAAATAATTTGTCGCATTACAAAGTAACATCCAAATTCATGACACAATTTTTTGTATAGAGCACACGTTCCTATGTGAGCAAATATGAAACATATAAAAGATCCCTCTTAGCATGCTAGCTATCCTCCTTTCTCCTTCCTTCAGCTCAGTCAAGCGTTCCTCTGCTGTGATCACATATCTATCTTCTGGATCTGCAAATAAAATTTAAATTAAATAATATGACACACATGAGAACTGAAATCATATTGGGTTATAGAAAAGACCGTACAAAAGTTGAAGGCCATGCAACATGGACTCCTCCTTCTACATCTCTAAGAACCTTGTAGTTTTTGTATGGTCGTATCAATGTTTCATCTTCTACCATTGCAAAACTAACAGAAACCATCCAAAATTCTTTGCCTAGCTGAACACCATCAATTTTCTGTCTTGGATCATACCTTCATTGTATTGCCGGTTGACAAACTTGTTGTGCCACGATGATTCTTCTACAAAAGTATATATGGGGATTCTTAGACTCCAGTTGTAAGAACAATGAAGAAAAGGATAAAATGAAGTTTTTAAGAGATGTGTCTTATACACTAGCAGGTACTGATGCACTAGGCCTTTTGAGATCTTATTCAGCTGGTAACAAGTCAAAACAGATAACTTAGTTGTGGAAAATAAGCTAACAAAAATGTCAATGCTGGAAAGATATTTACTTTGTACTGAGATGCTTCAAAATTTGAAGGAGTAGCAAATGTTTCCTTTGAGACAACCTGTAGTATGTGCTCGTTTAATACAACAATTTGATAAAGTTCATAGAACAGTATACTGCCATTCTGTTAGGAAACTCAGAAAGCAGTTCAATAACGGTATTTAGCCACATGATCAGAATATATTGCTTTGCATCCATGTGTTAAGTTTGGTGCGCAAACCTTATCGTTACTACAATTATCTTTGTAATGTGCTGGCAGATCCTCATGCTCGACATAATCATCTTGCTCTGTCTATAGTGAATAAGAATAAATTAATATATTCTTTCACCAACAAAATGGAATAGAATAGAGATAGGTTATTAAGGCCAAACACAACATGAAGTAAACACCAACAAAATGGAATCAGAGTAGAGATAGGTAAACAAGAAAGCACAGCACGAAGTAAACAATAATGAATAAAGTTCAAACAAGGATTGTTGGAACTTGTGTAAAATAAAATCTACAGGCAGTGCTTCATGAATACATATAAGCTAATATTTATTGTGGCTGGGGTAGATGAGTCCGAATTTGTGGTTCCATATGAGTGCTCAGCCACCTTCTTTACAGAGGAACCAAAAGAATCTTTAACCAAAATACCTAAAAATGATTCATCATTGAAAACTAGCTTCCTTACCTGTTTCTTTGATCTAAGAACATCTATTTTTCTCTGCATCATAAGATTCTGCCTCTACAAGCACAAGTCACAAGTCACAGTTAAAGGACAACATAAAATTCTAGTTAACGCGGCAACCATTACTAGCTTTCCAGTGCCAAACATAGTAAAACACTCTCATCCATATTACTGTCATACCTTCTGTACATGACTAAGGTATTCGTAATCTGGCTGCAGATCATCATCCTCTACATTTTCAGCATGCCCATTCTGCGATGAAATAAAACAAATAAATCGTTGACATAAATCTGGTATGCAAAATCCAATTCAATTGTACCATTGTATCATTCAGTGGTGCACCCATGCTAGAATCCTGGAAATTATGAGGGTCACTATATACTCGCTGTCCATCCATGCTAGAATCTTGATTTTGAGGGTCACTATATACTCGGTGTTGATAGACAAATGACTACAAATTAGAACCAACTATTAAAAAAAAATTACAGTATATTGTTTTTCTTGTCAATTTTTAGAGGGGTACGTACCTTTCGTTTAAGTATTTGGCACATCAGCACAATAGCCATCTTTAGGTGCATAGACAGGATCACCTAAACATATATAGTCAATTGATGTGTACCCATAATGCCCAATCAATTCAATCAGGTTGAAGTAGCATATCTCATCTCTATCCATTTCCGTCTGCACACGTTTCTCTCCTTCATCTGCCCCATCGCATACAAGATTTATGGTCCACATATCCACCGCCATGGTACCACAACGCACAATCTAAATAAAATTTAGCACCAATAGAAAAGTAAGAATAAAGCATTGGATAATTCTCCAATAAAAAACAAGTGTAATAGAATAATGTAGCAATCATTGGAGAAAGCTAGCGGCAATGCAAGTTTTGTGAAAAATAGATCCCTGCAGCAGTCCACTGAATGCAATCAAAAGGATGCTACTGCAAACCAATAAAGTTGGAATGAGAAAATGAGTGCAAAACTGCAAACCAATAAAGCACCTTTTAAACCATCCATATTTTTTATACTTGGTTCACTGCATTTTTACAGGTATAAGTGTGCACTGCAATTTAGGATGTGTACCTGCAAATTTGACACACCTCCTTGATTTTTAGGACGACATCTTGAGAGGTCAGCACAGGAATTGCCTAACCTGAATAGCAAATACAATTGACATTTTCAGAGTAGTTCATATGTTGTGGCTGCACCTACTGTATATGAGAATAGGTATCTTCTTATGATTTAAAACTATCATAATTCATAAGTCCTTGAATTAAATCGAGAATTCATACTTGATTTAATTTTAGCAATGTAACTTAATCATGTTTAAGAACAATTCGCCAAGTAATAAATCTATCAAAATACATTCAGATTCAGTTAAGTTTATAGATCAGCACATAAATGTCAGTTGGTTATCGAACTCAAAAATGTAGATATTAAATAAATTTAGTAAACCCACACAAGGTCAGTTAAACTCAGAAGGAACAGAGATGAAATGCAAAAGCCATGATTTAGTCCCCTTTCAATACAAGCATCGGATAGCAACATCCAGAGAGGTTAGGACTTAGAATAATTAGAAACACGACTTCTTAATATATGCAGGTCGCACGTCATGCCTTCTTCTTACAGGATTTCCGAGCAGGCACAACGACGGCGGAATGGAGCAGCACGGTGACGTGCGTGGCGGCAGCGGCGGCGGGGATCCAGCGGGTGACGTGCGTGACGGCAGCGCGACGGGGATCCAGCGGGCGACGTGCGTGGCGGCAGCCGCGGCGGTGAAGTGTTGCCGTAGGGCGCCAGGAGGCGGAGCAGACCGGATCTGGGTCGGCGACGGTGACTCTTGAGGCGGCGACAGGGACCTGTGTTGAGTGCGGCCGTTGCTGCGTCGCCCTGTTTGCAGCAGGAAGAGGAGAGGTATGGACTATGGACTATGGACTATGGAGTGCTTGTGCGATGGCAAAAGAATAGAAAATGGACCATGTTTCAGCTGGGATAACTGACGAGATCCACAAATCAGGGGTGGTTCCCAGGTTGTTTTCACACGGTCCAGTCCAGTTAGTCTCTATGAACGGTGGGGCCACTGTTAGACTTCTCAATAATTAGATTACAAGTGTGCGGGAAAAAGGTACCAAATAAAAAAAAAAAAGGGAAACAATGGCGGGAGAAGGTTACGGATGCGAATATATTATAGGTCTTGGAAAAGATGGCGGGAGCCACAAAAAAAAAAAAAAGTGATTACGCTGAGTTTAAATTAAAAATATGGTTATTAGTGTTAGATCCAAATTAAATGAATATTTGGGACTGTACACAGATTCAAATGAAAAAGTTATCAATTACAAAATTTTATAACTTTTCGAGATCTACAACTTTGCTTTTGGTCAATTACCCATCCGAGGTAAATGCGAAAAATTGGAATTTCAAATGTGAAGAATTCGGCCATAATTTCATTGGATTAATGATTTTAAATGAAAACATTATCAAATATAAAGTTTCTCAACTTTTTTGAGATCTACATTTTTGTTTCGGGTGTTGGGGGAATGATCCATCGGACGACCTCGACCAGCTCGCCCAAAGCCCCAACCCCGCAAGATGGGGTTTTAAATTGCACCTCAACTAAAGGCGCAACAGCATGGTCATCCCCGCTAGGGTCAGCACGTTAGCGATGGTTCCACCCCTCACGCCTCCCCCTTAGTCACCCCGCTACGGTCAACCTGTTAGCAAGGGTGACACCCGTGCCCCTCGGTCACCCCGCGAGACCCTCGTTGCGGGGGTGCACCGCCCGATTTGTCTTTGGTGTTTCACTTCTTTCAGGTACCCCTCGGGCGTACCGGGGATCTCGGCGGCGGTGTTAGCTGAAGTAAGCCTCGCAAAGCCTCCCGGTACTCGCAAGGTTTCGTGATGTCATTCATCTCGTCACCTAGCGGCGGCCAGGAAACCCTAGAAGCTCCTCTCGGCGGTAGTTGGAATTGGACTTGTGTTTGTACCCCTTTGCCCCTTAGGGCCCATTTGGTCATTGTAATTGTATATGTAACCCTAATGTAAAAGGCCACTTTGCCTCTTGGTATGTCTGTAAATACACGAGGGGTGCAATCGTAGAGAGGAGGACCCCTAGTTTTAATGCCATTTACTCCACTTTCAGTCTTGCCACACGTGTCACTCTACTCACTGCTTGGACCCTCGCACGTATCGTGACTCATTCCTACTAGTTATTTTGCGCGGCGCATGGGCGCGCGAGTCATGGCCATGGTTAATGTTCAAACACTACATATGAAAACAAATAAGGCAGCGGGTGCCAAAATATCTTGATTTTAAAAGCAGGTTACTTGATGTTCGAACACTAAATATATATTGAAGCCTGATTTTAAAAGCGGTTGCAAGATGTTTTTAGACACTAAATATATTACACATGGGACATGGAGATTGTCCGAATAGCACCTATATTTTACGAGGCGGTCTAGATAGTACATAATTTTACATTTTTGTGGAGGAAGTACATAATTTTTCATGAAAAGAGCGAGAACAAAAAGGAGACATAGCCTCTTCGAGGAAACACGGCATACCACACATAGCAAAAGTCACGGTGGCGGAGTTAATGATTTGTTCTCTTGTGCTCATGCTTGATGATTGGCGGCATAGATAATGACACGTAGACTCGAACAATTATAACTTCAAGCATAGCGTATGGCGAAAGCAACCACTATTTTGCCTTTTTGTCACGCTTAGCACTTTGCACATATATACGGTTACGAAATACCAAATAGATTCCAAAAAAAAATCAACATGGTTAGTGACCAGCCATAACAATTTCATTGGACCAAAGCATGCAGGTTATAAAGAGGGATGACTTTTTTTCGAGCATCCACCGAGGATGATCAAGGATGAATCATTGGCGAGGCAAAATGTAAATGATGAGATCATAATACAAAACTTCGGTTGCTTCTAGGTTATTAGCTATAGAGAAGCAATAAGAAAAAAGAGGAATGTTATTTTACAAAGTAACTCTTGACTTTGGGTACAAAAGCCTTATTCATTCTTTTTTTCTTTATAGAACGATCGGTGTAAATTAAATCTAAAACAAATTATGGATAGCTAACAATTGTTCATTTTAAGCGAATTTACATACCATAGAAGGGATTTATGCTATATCCAAAAACATAGCGGAACATTTACACCGTTGTGGCTCTAGGTAGCACAAAAGCTTGGTCAAGCGGAAGCAACGACAAATGAGAATGGAAAAGCTGGCGGTAAGCAAGCATAGGAGTTAAAAAAAAACAGACCAAAATTGCTATCTACGAAATTGCTCGGACCCCTCTCCTTTTCTCGACCGCCCGGGAACCAAACCCTACAAGGGTATAATAATTAATTGAAGTTATTCATACATCATGATAATGCCAAATCTATTCAAGCACCAAGGGCTCTATAGAAGTGTTAGTTGTAATCAAGGGTCAATTGAGAAAAGAGATCTATCGGCACAATAAGCAAACAATAAAATTACATCCATGTAAAATGTTTAAGCCTATTGAAGCAATAAGCAAGAGGAGAAAAATTGGAAACAACAGCGGTAACCAATTGTCGGACATATAATGTAGATTTATAAGTAAGCCGACCCACGATGTTGTGCATCTAAATTTATAACAGCAATATTAATTGAATATACGAGACAAATGAAGCCCAAAAAATATCCAAGCAAACTCTGTTTTTGTAGAATTATCCCACACTTTGGACC
This sequence comes from Hyparrhenia diplandra, assembly GCA_015847255.1. NCBI lineage: Eukaryota > Viridiplantae > Streptophyta > Magnoliopsida > Poales > Poaceae > Hyparrhenia > Hyparrhenia diplandra. The sequence goes on from JADLZK010006017.1 coordinate 475,934, forward strand.
ATGGTTTGGCGGTGCCTGCATAATTCGGTGGTAGTTATACGAGTTTAGAGGAAATGGGCACAAAGGAAAGGACACATATATGGGTACATCGGTACCCAACATTGATTGTATTGTGAAATAATCTAATCTAACATCTAACAAGGGCGGAGGGAGAGTATAACTCACCTGAACTTGAGAAGGTGCCCCGAGGTTTGACAAAGTGTTGCCGAGCCCAACCTAGAAAATATGGGAAGGAGGATATTTTCTGGCCCTTGATGTGGTCATCTAAGGCGACATGTCATTCGAAGCATCACCATGAAAAGCGAGAAAATTCTTCTTGCTTGGATTAGTTCATGACATTCTTTCCAACCGAAGAATACCACACTACACCGTTGGGGCCCTGTCTAGTCTAAGATATAAGCTATCCCACCATCTTCATTTATAAAACGAGAATACATTTGAATGTTAGCCATAATCGTCTATAGACACAAAGTGACCTTTTTTCCTTTGTATTGATATTTAGAATAAGCTAGAAAGTATCCATATTTCATTTCATTTTAGATTAACCGTCTTCTTTTGGCGAGTCTACGAATCACGGTGTAGAACTAAATTTTCCATTTCGGTGCGAAGCAATGATACATCAATAGAAATTAGTGCATACAACAAAAAAAAAATCCGGCCGACTTCGGTGACTTGCTACACCTCCTCGTTACCTGAATCTTCCGAAGATGGCGAGCCCAACCTTCTATCGAGGCAATCGGCTCTGCGCTCACATCGTTTTCATTGGCCCTGTGCTGGTTGCAAGCCCTGAAACCGGAAGCAACATGACAGATGGTCGTTAACCATCCCGGCGACCTGCATGAAGGAGTAGATCGTTGTTGGGCCAACGCTGACTGGAACCCTCGGGCGCATCAAGTCCTTGCTTATGGCTTCGACTTTCGGCGTCTTTGTAGGTACTTGGCGAGCATAGCGGAAGCCGTTTTTATGGGCCTGTGGTTCCTGAGCTCCAGCAGTAGTTCTTTGAATGATCCAAATTCATTAACCACCTACGGTATGCATTTCAAAAGTTTTAACATATGGAATGCTGAATTTATGAAACGTATGGTACTACCGTTCTACATCTACACATAAGATGTTTGATCAAACCCTTTGTGAACTTCAAATCATGTATAGAAGAAGCCCATGTATCACATTATCCAGATTCTCGAGAGGGTACATGATGTGGCCCATGTATGAAACGAGGTCTACGCCTCTTGGGATTTCTGTTTGCTTATTATTATGGACAGAAAATGGTTGTTTTAGTCTTTGTGTGCTAGCCAGACTTATCATTTGTGTTGCAAAAGCTTAAAAAGTAAGCTGAGTGTGATCTCACAATTATCTTTTATATGCATTGAACAAATGCTCAAAATTTCTAATGTGGCCAAATTTCTGAAACTATTTCCACTTTTATTGTTAAATGCCAAATAGGTAAAAAAGCAAAATATTAGCATTGGGCCTTATCACAAGAGCGATAAGAAGAATAACACATTGTGTCCTCATCCATCGAGAGATAAACTCAACAAAAAGATTCGATGCAAATGCAAATAAGCGAGTAAAGAATACAAGACTACTGTACCTTCTGCATTTGCTTGGCATTTGTTACAACTGCGCGAATCTTTGGCTCTGACAGAAGCATGATTCCATTTGATCTCAATAAGTTTATCTTCTTTTCCGTTAATTCAGATACCAATGCAAAGTTGAAGCCATAAAAAATCTCCCTGGTACAAAGATTGAATCTATCAGTGCACATCGTAACATCCTCTTCTATGAACAGAGTTTCAGTTTTGAGCAGCACACCTGAATTGCTCCCTCTTGCTCAAGATACAAGGCCAGGTGAGTTCACCTAAGGCTTGCGAAAGTGTGAGCAGCTCGAATAGCATTTGGTCATCATGAACGGGAACTCCCCATTCTTCATCACGGAATGCGACATAGAGGGGCTCTGAAGAAATGGAGGTTACCATACCATACCACCAAAAAATATGATATTAGTTGATAACAGCGATTCTATACTTTCACAAACTGAGAAGTCAAGCACAAAATCAAGCACAAAACCAGTGCTGAACCCTAACCCTAACCCTAACCTAGGGAAAATCGTGAGGGTTACCTGCGAGGAGCTGTACGGGAAGGAGCCATCGAGACAGAGAGAGAGGGGGGGGAGGCGGGCGGCACCGCCGGGACGCGCGCTGCCCCCATCGCGCGGCCCAGCCCGCCGATCTTTGCCCGCCCGTCGCCGCACGCCCGGCCTGCCAACGCCGCCCGGGAGGAGGAAGCGAACCGGGAGGCGGAGGAGGGGTGGGGGCGGGAGAGGCGGAGGCGCGCGGGGGCGGGCCGCGCCTCCGGCGATGTCGCCGCACCGGGAGAGCCGTTTTTTACCGCGACGAGGCGGGGAGAGAAGCGAGAGGTTCGGCTTTTTTTTTTTTTTTTTTTACCGTGAGGGAGCGTATATATACCTGGGGCACTACAAGATGGCGAGAGAGATCCAACCGTCGGCCGAGATCGAGCGATCAAAAATAATTTTGCTACCGTGGGCCGTGGGTCGACGATTTACTCCCAGTCAATATTACTTTTTAAATGGTAAACCCTCGCTCCTCGATTCGACCCTAGGTCGATGGTTGGCAAGCAGGAGTGAGCCCCACACCGGGATCCATAATTTCATTGGATAAATGATTTCAAATGAAAACATTGTCAAATTTGAAATGTGAGAATTCAATTGCAATCTCGTTGGATCTTGAAAAGTACTACAACTTTGGTATAATGTTTATCTTCATTGCAAGTCATATAAGAAAGTTACGAAGTTTTTTTTGTGCACCATATAACCAAGGTTCTGAAATAAAAAATGTCAATGCCCTACTATTAACACAAATATGTGTGTAGTGTAATGGTAGAGAAGAGCTTAACACGTTGGGGATCGTGGGTTCTAATCCTCATGATGGTTATTTTTTTTTTTTTATTTTAGAAATCAAAATTTTAAAGGCGCATTTATTTTGTTAATTACAAATCAAATCTTTACAGCCTTTTTTTTTGTTTTTAGAAATCGCACCTAAACTGGTGAAATCTTTATAGCCTTTTTTTGTTTTTTAGAAATCCGGCCTTGTTCTCAATAAGTAAAAAGTTTAGTGAGAAATTAACACAAATGGGTGCTTGTTCAACTGGTTACGGTAGAGGGCATGTTCCTATTCTGTGTGCAGGAGGTAGCAGGTTCGAACCTGTATCGCACCTTTTGTCGCTTATATTAATTATTAATTGACAGCACCTATGTACAATGAAAGTGCTTTTGTTAAAAAAAAACTAAGTCCCACGAACAGAACCTGCGCTGCGCACAAGCTTGGTTTCATAAACGTTGCTACCTCGCTTTCACAAAGCTCGATTCATAAGCGTTGCTACCTCGGCTTCATAAACGTTGCTTGCAACAAATAAATTAAGCGTTGCCACCAATTCGTTGTAAAAGAGGGGTTTCTCTTGTAGTGTGCTATGTATCTGGAGATATTATTATTTGTAGTAAATGGTTGTACCAAAAGGTCAAATGGAGGGAGTATATATAGGGCATTCAGATGCCACGATGCATTCCCATCGCAAGTTGCTTGAAAGAGAGGCAGTTTCTGAGCTCCGGATATAAGCAGCCAGTAGCTACTGTTCAATTAACTAGTTCGTGTTGTGGCAATACTAGTAGTTTTCATTGCAATAGTTGCTTGAAAGATACTGCTAGCTGACTATATCCGGACCTTTGCCAAATATGTATACACCTCTGTCCTCAATCTGTGTCATTTAGCAATGTGGGTATTGTGGTCAGATAGATGAGACTGAGTGGCAACAGGAAAACTGAGTAGAGAGACAGACGATGGTTCACAACCAAAGGGCTGCTTGTCGCGAGAACGCAGCCTTCAACTCGATGAGCAGCATGACTATGTGGCCAGGATATTGGAATTGGCTTTGGTAGCAGTACATTTTTGTGGGTCTGGCCTAGTTCAGCCTCAGTACACACTAGTATCATACCCGTCGTTGCTACGGGGTAACTAAACTTTTGTACTAAAAAATACACGGATCGCATGATAAAATAACAATAGCGTGAAAATTAAATACTAACATTAAAGTATTATTTAATAAAAAAAGTTTGTGAAATTAACATTACTTAAAAAAGTGTGTCCTCTTTGAACCGGATAAAAACAAACGTTTACCTACATCAAGAACTATTCCTGCAAATATGAAATAAAACCACTAGACTAAAACCACTTCTGCAGTCAACTCTCTCATATCCAATTTTAGGGCCGAATAATCAAACCACGACAATGTAAAAGCTTGAATAAATTATTGAAGCACATGATTTAGCAACAAAATTACAGCGAAAAGTTCTGATTCACGAACAAAATTACAGGGATCAAAAGCATATGATTTGATAAAATATCACATCAGGAAGTTGGTCATCTACTTGAGAAATGTACATGTAAAACCTGTCATAGCTTTAACCCAAGTTGCAAAATGGAGCCAATATTTCTTTAAGTTCTATGCACACAAAGTAGGGCGATTACACATCATCTACAAGCCCCATCTACCTTTATCCTAAAGTGGTTAGAAGGTGGGTCATTTTTCTTGAGCTACAACAGTGGAAGCTAAAGACCACGACGGTCAAGAAAAATATGAGAACTCTCACAATAGCCAATTACAATTTTTGTTCTCTTGGCAAGAGTCATGGTATGACATCTGAGTTGTAATTAATAATCACACCTATAACGAATGTAGAGGAACTTCACATCACTCAACTAATTCTAAGATGCAGTTCAAGCTCCCTTGATGCTATGATATATCATGAAAATTTGCATGAAAGATATCACAGTACGAAAAACAAAACCCATGGTCAAAGTCAAATAGATAAAAGTAGCAACATAATTGTATTGTTCAAGTGGCACAATGAATGGTGCGACAGCGGGATGGTGTCCAGTGGAGTCGGCGCATGGCGATTGGCGCAGTGGCGTCCGACCCGGTCGACACATGGTGGCGGGACGCGACTCCTCGAGAGATCTGCAGCGGGTGCTCGGCTCTGCCTGTCACGTTGCTGTGCCTGCGCGATCGTGGCGCCGCGACAGTCTGGGGTCTGCGGATGATCGCAACGGAGTCGAGATAGGGGAAGAGGAGAACGGGCTGAGATTTTTTTTTTTCTGCATGACGTGCAGAGTAGGAGCATGCGAAAAAAATTCCTGACATTTCTTCCTTTTTATCCTAAGAACCACAGGCAGTGGAGGTGCATGAGCCGGTAGATTTTTTTTCCCTAAGGATATATGGATGTCAATGCGTGGGGATGTGGGGAAGAGGAGGGAGAAGGAGTCGACGCATGGCGGCATGCGGCGCGGGCGGATTTGAACGCCAGGATTGATTCCTATGTTGATTGACTGGTTTTGTTTCCACTTTGGCGGTTGAAATTGCTGCACGGGAAAGGAAATGCCATGCGAGTTGCATGGGGCAGGACCCTTCCTATTTTGTCTCCAAAACAAAAGGAAGGATCACATGCGGTTTTCCTTATCTAGTGCTGATGGAATCGCATGGGGCGGGGTGGGCAGAGTCAAGATGAAAGTCGCACCAAAACAATGTCTTCTTATTATTCTTTTTATGTTGTAGAGATATACATATACATGTCAAGTAATCTTTTGCTGCAGCGATTATATATGCTTACCTATGTTTTACGACTAGACTGTAATGAAATTAATGATACAAGTTAAAAATCACTACTACCGAGACCATTTTGTTGTATTAAATGGCCCCGTGCTACAGCAGGGCCAGGGCAGCGTGAGCGGTGTCTTGGCGCCGGAGGAAGCACAGGGTCAGCTAGGGGCTAGACTGAGGGTGATAGAGAGAGAGAGAGAGAGAGAGAGAGAGAGAGAGATAACAAGAGCTTTTCGCTCTTTCTATTACTTAACTCAATTCGTTAGATCTCCATTTGTATTTATAGTCCTCAAGGGACTTGACTCTTATGAAAACTAAAAACCCCTTATCGAATTCATATCTTCCTATATATCTTAACAAACTCAACATCCTATTCTTAACCGACTTATTCCAAAAGCTACTAGGACCTAACAAGGTAACAAGATAACAATAGTGGGGGCGATGGCAGGCGTAGTGGCAGGATCGATGCCTCCTATGCGCGGCCCAGGGCGCCTATGTCTTGGGCATACTGCTTGGGCCCTTGTTGGCCCGTTTTCTCCACCGAAGGATACGACCTCTGTTGCGCATGTGATACTCCAACTATTGTGAACATTTTTAGTTCGCGTAAGCATTCATATATATCATAATAATCTGCTACCGATATTTTCTGAGTTAAAATAATATGACAATGCATGAATTTCAAACAAAACTTGAGAGAAATTAATGAATTTGATTACCACAAGAATGTTTATACAGGTGGGAACACATGAAGCTAGCAAACAGCGAATGATAAGAAACCGGTCCATCAATATGGCACTCAGTGTTATAGAAATAGCCAGCGGAGGTGTAGGCGTAGCATCATGTACGTGGCAGACCATAGTGTGGCTGCGTTGGCCCAGAGCTGTGCTATACTCATGGGTACAGTGGAAACAAAGGCGGTCAGACGTCAATGCCAACGTCTGGAACCTCAGTCCTACTATTTATGATGGGTGTGTAAATTAGCGCTCGAGCCACAAAACGGTTGCTTCAGGCATAGACCATCCAACAAATGTAGGACTATATATATATACACTATGCTGTGGTTCTCGATCTATGTCAGGAATACAGTGGACGTGAGGTTCGTAGCTCATCATATATGCTGCCTGCGACCTCTTGGTTCAACTTAACTAGTTCCTGACCCAGTTAGTAGCTAGTGTTGATCGTGGAACAGTTGTTGTATATATATGATATTGTACAATCACACATATTCTCATGTCATCAATCGCTAAAAATAGCATTGTGTTTTAAATATATGAGAATGAGAGGAATCTGGAAAGCAGAGATCTCTTGCTGTCCATCTTAGTCACCACGCGAGGTCATATTTCCCTGAAAACAAAATTCGATAAGATGACTTGCTGATCATAGGAAGTGTGTATATGCAACTGATCTTGAGGTCTGATTCGGGCAACGAGATATGCTGCAAACACCCAATAAGCACTTTGTTCTAATAAGCTAGTCCTTTGGGCCAATTAACAGCACGTAAGTTTCCTGTTGCAGCATCACTTCTACTCACATGTACTGCTAGTGCTAAGTGAAAACCCTGGCATACCTTTGCAAATATATACAGTTGCCTCAACAACCACAACAGATGAGATTATGGTTCAAAATAAATAGTTGGGTACGGGTGGCATAAGGAAAATAGAGTGGGTAAAATAATGGTTCACTTGGTGATCGAGGTCATGTTTCTGGAAAACACATCAGACTAGATAGCGTGGGCAAATGATGGTGCAGTAATGCTCAAAGCCTTAATGTTCTGATCAGACAAGATGAATATTTTAGTTATAAATAAATTACATTTGTTAATGCAAGACATACTCCTGCCAAGTCTGAGTCAGGAACAAGATGATGGCCTTTCAACCTTGCATGTGGACCCCTCATGATACGCCTAGCCAAAACGTTATATTTTGTGATAAGATTTTTGTTTTTGAATTTTCCAGAAGATAAATATATCTTTAAAATTTCAAGAACTCATGAGAAATGCTCAGCAAACAACTTGGATATCTGTCTTGAATAGAAGCACAATATTACTTGAAAACAGATTTGTCAATGTTTTAATGGTCTCATGGGAGTAGGTGCTGGATTAAGAAATTACTAGGACAGCCACGGTGTTCCAACGGATTACTGTATCCCAAAAATCCATGGTCTATATGACATCAATCAACCCCCTGCAGCTCCCTCCATTTTATTTGTTGGCCGTGGCATGAGCACCTACGGTCTCAGGGCAAGATGGTGTGTCATGGAGATGGTAGAGAACACAACGTAGTGAATTGGAGCGAAGACATCAATCGCAGTGCTGTCTTGCCTAAGAACACAAGCCACAAGGCCTGAAAGCTACACTATGCCGAGCTGGTGCTGCCTCTGATGTTGTGTAGAAAAAGTTTGCAGGACAGATAAAGGTGATGGACATCGGCACAAGCAAGATGCAATAGAATATAAAAAAGTTGGAAGCAGAAACTAATACATTCATGTATATATAAAAAAATAAAGTATTGGCTACCGAAGAACTTCACGTGGTCAATATACATTGCTACTCCCTTGGAGACATTGTATTGAACATGCAACCTCATGGTCAATCATGAAACCTCTCTACCACATAATAGAGTCATTTGTTACTACATATAAATGATAACTACTTAATATTTTCACTATATATGTTACTCCGTTTTTTGTACCTCTGTTAACATGTGCTTCTACTTTTGACCTTGTATATACTCAATACATAAAGTATGCGAGGACTTAATCTGCATCAGCTGGGGTTGGCCCTAAATCTCAAAGTGTTTATTTATTTGTAGGCAGAGCTTTCGTCCTTCATGAGTCTGTCCTCTTTTGACAATAGCCCAGCCTATTGCCTATATAGGAGCCATATAGCTCCTCCCTCATGCATCGATCATACACCCTTGTTTACCAGTTCGGTGAGAACTAGGCAGGACAAATATTACATTTATAGAAGTCCGGAAGGCTGTGCTGTACAAGTTTGGACATTGTGGGAATGGGATGCATCACGGAAATAGGCAACAACTGAAGCTAAGAAAGATGGGTTGTGCTAGTTTCAATGGTCTGATGCTGGCTGGGGCAATTTCCCGACCGGGTTTGTTCACCGAGCACCAGCGCTCGACACCGTGCTCCCTTTGCCGAGCACAGGTCTTTGCCGAGCGCCGGGATCAAAACACTTGGAAAATTTGACGTTTGCCGAGCTTCTGTGTTTTGGCGCTCGGCAAAGGCAGCAGTGCTCGGTAGCGAGGTATCCTCCAGTAGTGGTGTTGCACTGCGGCCCAACAGCCTTAAGTCCTAATTGTAGATGGGTGCTCAAGCCTGAATCTTGTGTCGTCTTTGAGGATTCGAGCACTGGTGATTGTCCCTATCAAAACAGAAAGCAAACATATGTTATGCGTCCGTGCAACACTTTAGATATCCATTGTGTGCCACTCTGGTCGGATCACCAGAAGATGAGAGGATAATCCTCGGAGGCCGCGCAGCAGCAGCTTAAGGACATAGTCAACTAAGAACGTGGGAAGAGAGAGACCCGCATACTACACATATGTTGTTGTATTTGCCTATATGGGCTATAATTATGCATGCGTTCTAGCATTTCAATTTACTTTTTATTTTGTAGTGTTCTTCACATCGTTCACTTCAGTTGGAACCAAATTATTACTCGAAATGGGGATGCGGATCACACGGTTCTCTAAATGGACGATTCAAATTTGTTATTGGGCATTATATAAAGACTTGTTGTTTGAATCTCCTCTACTGCACAACTTTGCTGCAGATATGCGAAACTTAAAATTAAATTATTCAACTACAAGAATAATAACACGGAAGCCATCAATGTGGATAGGATAAGGAAGACCAATATCCAGAAGAAAAAGCATGTTTCACCTAGGACATTAATCTATCCTCTCTGCTTCCTTGTATATATTCACGATATATAGGAAGTGCGGATGACATAATCTGCTCGGGGTGGCCAGACATCGATAAATAGAATTTATACATTATGTTGACACCCAAAAATGGCGTGGGCTAAGTCATGGTAAAAATCCGGTCGAAGGGCTCTACGGAATGCGATCGGACTCACGGCCGGACGCCGCGAGCGGCGTCGGTCCAGCGTCCGGTCACCGCGCGTCCGGTCAGGTCGGCGCTGCAGACCTCTACGCGGGCCAGCGGTGACGGGCGCCCGGTCACTTGACCCGGCGTCGGTCGGCGCCCGGTCGGCCGGGCTTCAGCGCTGGTCGGTTCGAAACCGACTGACGCTGGACACCGGTGCGTCCGGTCAGCCTGCCCAGCGTCGGTCAGCCCGATCTCGGGCTGATCCGAATCGTATCCAACTTCGGTTTGTTTCCAAACTTGTTTGGTGCGATTTTTGGTGATTGGAAACGTCCTAGGACGCCTTCCTAAAAAGGATAAGACCATCCTCCCCTATATAATGAAGGGGTTCATGGCGATTTGATCCCATCTACATCCAATCGACAAACACATCTACTATCGTCTTGCTTGTAGGTCATCTCTCTCCTTCTTCTTCGCCGCCGATGCCATGAGCGGAATATCGGCGACAACAACGCCCCTAGAGCGGCCAGGCCGGCTAGGGCAGCCCATAGCTTGCGCGCCCTCACGGGTCCGCCCCGGCGTGTGGGGTTTCGGGTTTCAAGAGACTTCGCCGGCGTGTCTTATGCGCGTGCCGCGCTCCCGCGAGGCTCCTCTCCGGCGGCGTGTCTTGCGTATCGCTCATCGTTGGAGGCACACGGTCCCAGGTGTGGATATCCCTAGGCGCTTGCCGATCCTGATTTTCGGCTTGCCCTACGTAGAGCGATCTAGCTCTTTATTTTGGTGTGTTACCGATTTTATCGTCAACACACTTTTTGGCGACTCCGCTGGGGAAGAGAATTGTTTCGGCTCTACTTTGCAGCCGAATATATCTTTACCCTAGCCCTAATTCTTCATTGATTTATCAATTTGTCGCTTGGTGTTCATCACGCGTGCAGTGAAGGAAATTCAGGCGTGTTGTGTTGTGTTTTCTGCGGCTCCAAAGATTACAAGAATACATGGAGGCGTATCAAGACACCACATCTCACTATCATTACTCCACGTCTAAGGTAAAACTTGCAAATTCATATGATAATTCTAGTAATTATTTTGCAAGTGATATAAATTCCCATGATAGTGTTGCTAGTTATAATGATGATAGATATGTTCCATCGGCGATTTACGTTAACAAAGAGCCGATGTATGCTAAGAATTTATTGAGTTTTAATTCTTCTAGCAATATGTCACATATGCGTTCATCGGCTATAAGTTCACAACGTGACATGCCGATTTATGACAAAATAAATTGCTCTCCAAAATCAACATCTTATGCGGTATTGATACTCATGATTCGCTACGGCGTAATAACCATAGCGAATCAATAAAAAATCAGCGCCCTATGATAGTGATTATTCTCGTAATTCGGCTTCAATTAATTCTAGCCGAATTAATGAAAATCCAACAAGATACGGGGAAGATGTTGATTATCATTCAGCCGTATTTGACTTCCTCAAAGCAAACTTTGCTAATCAACAGTCAGGTCATGCTTAAATCCACCTGGATCTTCTAAATGGAGAGTACCCGCATATCACGGACCTTATATGCTATATTATGATTACTTGGAGTATCCTAATGATTGGCGGGTGCCTAAATTTCATATGTTTCATGGAGAAAGTGGTAGGACTGCCATAGAGCATATTGATGCATATCTCTCACAATTGGGTTCTGCCAGTAAAGAAGACTACATGAAGATACGAAATTTTCCTTTATCTCTCACTGGTATTGCCTTTGCATGGTTTACGTCTTTACCCGAAAATTCTGTTTGGTCATGGTCTATTCTAGAGAAGTTGTTCTATGAATTCTTTGGGAGAAACATCGAGAAAAGGCCAATCAAAATTAGGACAATGGTTGAGGCAGGATGGCTAATTGATTATCAAAAGGCATACCTCACTAAAGAAAAGTGTGAGCAAAATCGAAACATGTTACTCATGACACCCACGTTGAATCGGTTAAACCGACTTGTAAGTCGGCTGAACCGATTGCTTCTAATAATCAAACCAAATTGGTCTCTTTGGCACCCAAAGCCGATAAAGCCAATTTAGAAGATTCGTTTTCTATAATGTGCAGGAAAGGACTTCATGCGGTTGAGATTGCAATAAGAGAAAAGAATCGAAAGTGCTAGAGAGGGGCGGTTCTATGGTGCAAAAAACCTATCCAGCCAACTTGTAAGAAGATACCTTCGATGTCTGAAATTCTAGAGAAAAATAATCCGGCTATTTTAATTCGACCGGGGCAAGCCGATTCCGCCATTGGAAAAAATGTCATAATCGGCGAGCCTAGAGAGCCTAAGAAGAGAAAGCAAATCTCGGATCGTGAGGTGGTGCTACAAAAATCTAATGATAATCGGGAAAGCCTCAAGATCACCATCAAGTCTTCGGGGCTCGGGGGCAAGCTCATGTTCCCATACATAGCAGAGATCAACCACTAGCATTATCATCCAAAAGGATTGCTGGACTCGATTCTAAAAGTTGGTCAAAACAATTTTAGAGGTAATGGACAGAAAAAATCAGCAAGACCGATTGCTCAAATCGGTCAAGCTATTCATAAGAAAAAAGGTGCAAACACACACATAAAGGTGGAGTATTGGTTCCTCGCCCATTAATGTGTCAAGATCTTCACCAAAAGAGGGTGTGTGCTAATGAAACTCGCGGTGGGCAGCAATACTTATCTCGTAGCCGATTGAGCCATAGCCAATCGTGCCGATAAGAAAAGAGCCAACTAAGTCGGCTAGGCCAACTACCTTACTTGAGATGGCTAAGCCGACCCGGAGGAGGCAACCGAACTGGCTAAGGTTGCTGCCATTAAATATGAATCGGCATTGGCGACTTTCGAAGTCGGCTAAGTCGATTCCTATTGTTGTAGATGTTTCCGCGGAGGTGCTTGAAAGTTTCGCCACTACTATGGTGGGCGTCGGGACACAAGAAGAGCCTGAGGAGGAGGAAATTAGTGGCGCCGAGAGAGCACACAAACTCTTTTCAAAAAGTATTGCTAACGGTGAGATCATCATCGGCTGTAGAACTTTGGTTGCTACATTTTTCGTCGCTAAGGTACAAGATTGCATCGGCCTACATGTTGTCTTCAATTGGAAGGCCGATGATAATGTTTCAAAGTTAAAGCTTTTCCCAATGCTTAATGTGAATTATACATATATGTGGATTGCTTTACTTATTTTAAATTCAATTCATACTTGGTCCCGAATGAGATATAAATTTTGCAATTACTTCGGGTTTCATGATTCGGGGCTAAGATTGGAGAATATTGCTCATGCCGATGTTTGTTCTACATTTAATTCGGCATGAAAGATGATTGTAAAGGTGCGGCCGAATGGATTAGTGTTAAAGATAATCTTTTCGCTTGCCAAGCATTGAAGCCGATTCTACAAGAAAATCGGTTTACAAATTTAATGCTCACCTTTGGTTCTATCTGTTGTGATCATGTCTTTAACATGTTGCTAAAAAGTAAATTTATTGGGCATATTGATCACAATGCTTTGCCATCAATCTGAGAACTTAGAAGAGCTTATATATTGCAAGTTATGTAATTCATTTGATCATAATACTCATAGTTGCAATGTATTTCATCATGAGGTCCAATTGGACATTGATAATGACCGATTGAGGTTTTTTGAGGCTCAACAAGTGGACCGATTAGATTCAATCGGGCCCGATGGCAAACGAGGTTTTGAATCGCTTGCACTACTAGCCGATTCACTTGAAGATCAAGGCTTTAACGCTCAAGAGAGAGATGGAAGACCCTCAAGTGAAGGCAAAAATATTATCCACAATATTCAAATTGAAGATATTTCAAAAGATAGCAAAGTTGCTCCAATGTTAGAGAACAGCGGGGGGCAAATAAAATCTCTCCATCTCCACCAAAAGCCGATTGATTCCATTGAGCAAGGGAATCGGCTGGAGGTCCTTCTTTGGAGCATGTCCATCAAGATGAAGGAAAGGAGGATGCTCATAAAGCTAGTGGAGGCAAGGAGCATGACAAAGAAAAAGGCAATAGGAGACAGAAGCTTAGCCGAGGAGCTCTTAGCCAAATATACAAAGATAGGGGAAGCGAATCGATTAAAGAAAACCCAAGCATCAAAGTTGCCTCCAAAGCGTAATCCTCAAAAACAACATTGGCAAAGGAAGGTGAATGTTCCATCATATTTAGAGCCGCAACATGTGAAGTATGTAGCTCGAAACGCTTGAAAGAGTCATCTTACAAAGACCGATTCGATCAAAAATTGGTCCGGAACTATGCGAAAGGGAAGGTGGTAAAGCAAGTTTACCGCGTGAAGTATGATGGACGGAAAAGTAAAAGATCAGATCTGAATATTTACCATTGAAAAGCCGATTACATTGTTGAAAAATCCGCTATTAATGGTAAACAAGTTGAAAATTCATCTATTGATATTGTAGGTACTAAATCTAAACAATGGAAGGTAAAGGTACCTAAGACCAAGAGAGAATTTCTGCTGTCCACAATGGAGACTAAACCGATATGCTCAATCGGTTTACCAAGGTGGCAGGAAAAAGAATTGCAAAAGCTCAGTCTTGCGAGAAGCTAAGAGAAAGGGGCTTAGCATGGGTCCCTAAAGGAAGCATTAAAGATCGAAAGGATGATGATCAAGCAAGCGGTGCAGCGAAGACAAAAGATAGAAGGAAAAGATTCAAGACACGATTGCCAAGTTGGAGGTTTGCACCAAATTATCAAAATCATTGGTCATGGCATCATCCATTTTCTCTGCCTATGCATATGTGGAATTCATCCTATGGTATGTACGGTTATACCTCATCTTATTATTTAGATCCGTGGTATGGGTCTTTATATTATGGAAGGTTGCCAAATTATTATGATCATCGATGATCCAGAGCCGAAATAAATATTTTGGCTATGCTCATTTTTATGGATGAATTTATATGGCCGATACTTTATTATCGCCCTCAGCATGCAATATAGCCGATGAATGTTTAGAACCATCGTGCTATATGAAAGGCCCCTAGGGAATTTTATTTCGATGACTTAAGGCCCGGGGGCAAGAAGAAGATCACTTGCATGTAAAGTATATGCAAAGAGCAAACTTGCTTGCTCGAGAGGCATCCGGCTTTGAGGTAAAAAGAAAATATTTTCATTTACAACATTTGCCGATGCATGAAAATTTGCTTGTCTCAGATTCTAGTAAAAGTTCGGTTCAACCAAAATTAATTGGACAAACCGATGTTGCTAATAATTTGGGACAGCAATGTAAAAATTCTTTTAAATCGGTCTATTTCTATTTTGAACAATGGTAGTACCGATTTGGAAGATTGGAGAACTCCTCTCTTGTCTTTTTTGCAGGATCCTAGTGCTAAAGTTGACAAGAATATTCGGGCGGCTTGCTTTCAAGTACACATTATATAATGGTGAGCTTTATAGGAGGATTGCCGAAGACTTGTTGCTAAAGTGTCTAGGGGCTGATCAAGCAAAAGTGGCAATGGAAGAAGTACATGAAGGCATTTGTGGTACGCATCAATCGGCTCCGAAGATGAAGTGGTTGTTGAGACGGGCTGGTTTCTCTTGGCCTACTATGATGGCCGATTGCTTTTCGTTACTACAAAGGTTGTGAAGAGTGTCATTGGTTTGGGAATATTCAGCTAGTGCCGGCTGCTATGCTTAATCCTATAATCAAACCGTGGCCTTTCCGTGGTTGGGGCTTGGATTTCATTGGGCAGATTCATCCTCCATCTTCGAAGGGGCATAAGTTCATCTTGGTTGCTACCGACTACTTCACTAAATGGTGGAAGTAGTTCCATTGAAGAACATGACACACAAGGAGGTAATTGAGTTCATCCACAGAGCACATTATTCATAGATTCGGCATTCCTCAAACATTAGCTACGGATCAAGGAACATCATTTATGGCTAAGGAAGTAAAGGATTTTGCCGAATCATATAAAATTAAGATGCTCAATTCAACTCCATATTATGCTCAAGCCAATGGTCAAGCGAGAATCAACTAACAAAACTTTGATCAAGCTTATTAAGAAGAAAATAATAGAACATCCAAGAAAGTGACATGAGGTCTTGTCCAGGAAGCTTTGTGGGCTCATCGCATATCAAGGCATGGTGCAACTAAAGTTACTCCTTACGAGTTGGTGTATGGCCAAGAGTCGGTGTTACCCGTTGAGGTAAATTTGGATGCATATAGATTTGCTAAACAAAATGACTTATCTCCTACTATGTATCATGATTTGATGATGGACAACATCGATGAGGTAACCGACAAGAGAATACAAGCTCTAAAGGAGATTGAGAAAGACAAAGCCCGTGTTGCAAGAGCTTACAACAAGAAAGTCAAGAGCAAATCGTTCCAAATCGGTGACTTAGTTTGGCAAACTATATTACCGATAGGGTCGAAGAGCAATCAATTTGGCAAGTAGTCACCCAATTGGAAAGGTCCTTTTAAGGTGGTCAAAGTGATATTTGGGAACTCCTATGTGCTTGAGTCAACAGGTGATGGAAAACGCCAAGATAAGGCGATTAACAGGAGGTATTTGAAAAAGTATTTCCCTAGTGTTTGGCAAGAGGCCTAGTGCTCTCCAAACAATGGCCGATGCATGCATCGCCCTTAGAATAAAAATGGCCGATACATAGTATCGCCCTTAGTCACTGGACAACCGATAACGATGGGCATTCGTGTTGTTTAGTTTTTCTTGTTTTGTTTTCGAGGTTCGTGCACTTCTCACCTGAAAACGAGGGGGCATGTGTTGACACCCAAAAATGGCGTGGGCTAAGTCATGGTAAAAATCCGGTCGAAGGGCTCTCACGGAATGCGGCCGGACTCAGCGACCGGACGCCGCGAAGCGCCCGGTCCAGCGTCCGGTCATCACGGCGTCCGGTCAGGTCGGCGCCTGCGGACCTCTACGCGCCAGACGCAGCGGACCGGGCGTCGGTCACTTGACCAGCGTCCGGTCGGCGTCCGGTCGGCCCGGGCTCGTAGCGAAGTCGGTTCCGAAACCGACCTGACGCTGGACACCGGTGCGTCCGGTCAGCCTGCCCCGGCGTCCTGTCGGCCCGATCTCGGGCTGATCCGAATCGTATCCAACTCGGTTTGTTTCCAAACTTGTTTGGTGCGATTTTTGGTGATTGGAAACGCCCTAGGGCGCCTTCCTAAAAGGATAAGACCATCCTCCCTATATAATGAAGGGGTTCATGGCGATTTGATCCCATCTACATCCAATCGACAAACACATCTACTATCGTCTTGCTTGTAGGTCATCCTCTCTCCTTCTTCTTCGCCGCCCGATGCCATGAGCGGAATATCGACGACAACAACGCCCTAGAGCGGCCAGGCCGGCTAGGGCAGCCCATAAGCTGCCGCGGCGCCCTCACGGGGTCCGTCCCGGCGTGTGGGGTTTCGGGTTTCAAGAGACTTCGCCGGCGTGTCTTGCGTACCGCGCTCCGCGAGCTCCTCCGACGGCGTGTCTTGCGTATCGCGCTCATCGTTGGAGGCACACGGTCCAGGTGTGGATATCCCTAGGCGCTTGCGATCCTGATTTTCGGCTTGCCCCCACGAGAGCGATCTAGCTCTTTATTTTGGTGTGTTACCGATTTTATCGTCAACACATTAGATATACGCACACCTTAAAATCAAAGTGTTTATTTTATTTGTAAGCAGAGCTTGTGTCCTCTTTCCGCATCACCTGCATGTGTTTTATGTAGTCACATTAGCTAGTATTAGTCCTTCCTCTTCTCACTATTGCCGGTCCCTTTGCAGATATATATAGGAGACTCATCCTCTGCCCTGTCAATCGATCATACGCCTTTGTTTACCATTACATCCGGTAGCCTTGTCTGTACAAGTTTGCTCATTATGGGAATGGGATGCATCACGGAAAAAGGGGACAGTGAAATGTAGAAATGCTGGTCTGTTCCTGATTCAATGGTCTACTGCACTCATAACTCTTGTCCAACTCGTGCTGATGTCCTGGAGAATTACACAGACAACGGTCAGGGCCACTCGTGCTGATATCCTGGAGACACGCCATCAGAGAAGAGATTTGTTGGCTTGCCAGGTTTGAGGGCAAGTCATAAGAGACACGCTGTCGGGTTGTACAGAACACATCAGTGCTGGGCTAAGAAGGTGGACGGCCCCAATGCCAACATTCGGAACCACATAGCTCTCTTCCTATAGTCCATGCTCTAGCCACAGCAAGGTTCAGGGCATATGCCATGGTTTTGTGCAATGCATAGGAGATACGCTGCAGACACTGAGCAGGTGCTGGTTTCCGTTCACAACTATGTGTGTGACACCTACTTTCCAGTGTCCATGCTGTAGCTACAGCAAAATCTGCAAGATGGACAATGGGGATGCACATCAGCACAAATGTAAAAAAGCTGAATAAGTAACTAATTCCATTCTTGTTATATACAAAGATAAATAGTTGCCACTAATAAAGAACATTGTGAGATCAAATACCACCCTGTAGCCTGATTAACATCAGGAGATGGACGATTACTCGATAAGGTGGCATATAGAAATAATAACATCACGGTCACATACATTGTATGTCCACTAGCGTCAATTAACAACAGTGATTGTAAATGTTTATATTGGAGGTTTCTGTACTTGTACCAGAAGTGTAAAGACCCACAACAAATGATATCCGAAAGTGAGATGTCGAATTTATTAGAGCCACATGATCTATCCCATCTGTCATAATAGATAGCCAAACAAAATACTAAAACAACCCATTATTTGTTATCTAATGAACGGTTGGTGTGTGTGGTGTTAAACAGTGCGCTTAGCCTTGGACGAGTCGACAAGAATGAACGGTTGGGTGGTAGGGAGTACAACTGAGGCTGCTTTAGGCATCTGGTATTTTCTTCATGTCCAGATGTCCAGATTTGAGCAGTTCTGCTGCACGGAAGTTAAAACAGAGTACACTTCTATTTAATTTCCTCTGATCTCAGTCATTCACTATATGTAAACTACTTCCAGAAGAATTCAATGTACTTGTGTTGCGTCTCAAATAATAAAATAGTGAACCGATTTATTACAGAACATAATGTTGTTTTACATGCCCAATAACTCAAAAGTAATCATCGGTTCCCATAAGCACATCGTGCAATTGTTAAGATGTTCCGTTTTTTTAAATACACATGGTTTGTTAAGGAGCTGAACATGTTCACCCTACAAATGAATGTCCAGGCCGGTCAGACTGCAACATGCAAAAGGATGCATATGGATCCATGTGTTTTATGTTCGACTCACGTAGTAAGATGAATGGTTCCATGTACTGCTAATTACAAATGCATAATATATTTCCATATAAGGGGGTGTTTACTGTTGAATCAATGTATAAAAAATAGTAAAAAAATGGCAATGCCTCGAAACATAAAGCCCTTTGAAACCTCAAGATACCCCTAAAAAGTTGAAGTTTTATTCTTGCTCATAATAATAGGAGTGATTTTAACAAAATACAGTCTTTTGGAAAGGTACGTAATGAAACGTGTTGTTATTGTAAAAACAAGGAAACCATTCAACATTCAACGAAATAGGCTGCCTCCAACAAAGATGGTGGCCGCGCCCGGCTTCATGCCTCACCAAGCGGCGTCGCATGTCCTCGAATTCGATTTTCAATTCTGAGTGATTTCCACATAAAAATAGGTGTGGCAGTGGTGTACTCCCTCCATCCCAAAAAAAAGTGTCGTTTTTAGGTTTTGCAAACCTCTTATTTGACCGTTAATTTTTTATTTAATTTTTTATGTAAAATATAAAGTGGATAAATTATTATTAAATATCTCTAGTGATTAAATAAGTCATAACAAAATAAATAATATTTATACAAAATTTTTAATAAGATGGATGGTCAAACAAGAAGTCAAAAAACCTAAAACGACAATCTTTGGAAGAGAGACAGTATATATAAGCAAAGGGAGCTAGTCAGAACCAAGAACTAGCTCTTAGTAAATGAGATAGTCTTAAGCGAGGGTGCAGGCCCCATGTGGTTTTTTCACGCATGTTAACAGAGTTTCAACTATTGACACAATTCTATCTTAACAGTGGGAACTTCATTCTTCCCACTGGTCTTGCTAGACCAAGAAGAGCAAATGGAGAATAGTTAACTTTTGGACTTCAGGAGCTTCGCCAAAGAGTTAACACGTGTGCTATGGTCCTAGTTAGCTAGTTTGTGGATGATTTTCCACTCGGTTGTTACTATAGACTTCTCAGTGTTTCATGCTAGTAATGGCTAATCATATATGTATATCTCAGTGAGTGTTTGCACTTGATGATGAATGAATCTATTTGTGTTACCAATGTACACAATGATGTTAGTTTTGGGTTAAATTGCAACAAAATGGCCATTTTTTTTCTAAATGCAGCCAAATGGCCTCATCAAACCATGAAGCTAAAAAGAATTTATAATGTCAAATTGTTGGGCGCTATATAGCATTCGCATGTTATCTGATGCTATAGAGTACTGGCATGCTTATTCAAGGCAATAGATTGTCTAACGCTAAAAGTCTAGTTTGACGCTAAAACTTAGCGCCATGACTTACAACATCAGCTGAAATCTGACGCTAGATAGTTTTTGCGCCATACCACATGTTGTTGTAGGTGGCTTTCGGCGCCAAATCATCTGGCGGCAATTCTAGTGTTGGGTTGTAGGTGGCTAAATATTTTTGCGCCAGACCACATGCTGTTGTTTGTCGTTACCATCTACCAGGTCTAATCGTTCTTCATTGATCTAGAGAGAGAAAGAGAGAGAATCCGAGAGCAAGAATTGGATCTGAGATGTCATTGTAGCTTGCACCAATGCTGTGCTTAGGGCCAACCAGGGCACGATTTTCCCTTTTAGTGGCAAAAATATGTTGCACCGCACTCCCGCAACAATGCACTATTCATTCTCAGGCACTCCGTTTTGGGCTAACAATGCTTTTGGATGCTTGTTTTGACGAGTTAAATACTCGAGCATGCTACACACCACACAAGAACATGGCAACACTTTTATTTGCGCACAGCAGGATGGTCTGCTTTCCAAATATTATCGATCGGGTTCACTAGTAAACTAATATATGTTTTCTTCTGGAGGGGTAACCATCGAGGCTAACACGTACGCCCCGTTCAATACTCCTAGAGATGAAAGAAGAAAAAAAGAGTTAGACATACAATATAATAACCCATTTATTTCCGTCAAAACAAAACCCCTTTCATCCTAATCCGCCGTGATCAAAAGATCATTGCCTAGTGTTTCTTGCGAGCCGGTTAAATTACACAATGCTATTCGTTCGATCTGCTGTTAAACGAAGAAAATACTACCAGCAGTTCTGTTGCTTTTTGCCATGGTATGAGATAACAGATAAAATAGAATAAACAGCTATCACAGGCACTATGTTCAAGCCATATGAACCTTAAGTTTAGCGAGTTTTCTCTTATTGTCCTTGTAGTGCACACTAAACTCTTGTGCAGCTTATGCCATTGGTCATCATGCATGATTGTCCTACAACACACTAAACATCAGGTTTGCTGTTAGCGGCACTTGTGGAGCTAATTGGTCTACGCTTAGCTACCAAAAGCAAGTTATTGGCACTTAGATGCACTAAGTACTCGAGCTTATTCGCACTTAGATGCATAAAAGATCTCAAAATGAAAAGAGGTTATCGGAACTTAGATGCATTAACTACTCGAGCATGCTACACGCCACGTGCAATGGACAGATATGTTATTATTATCAATGCTTCTGTACATACTTAGCAAACTATTTCAATAAATTGAATGATCGAGTTCCACCAGTAAACCAAAAGAGTTTTTTTTTTTTTCTCAGAAGACTTGATCATCGAGGCAAACGAACCTTAAGCTTGGATTTCCCTAGCGACGAGCAGAGCTAGATACCGAGTCCTTTCACTCACGTACGTAGTGATCAAACGAGATGATCATGTCAGCAGGGCAGCTGCAGCCCCCCCACCTACTAATATGAATACTATGTCAATGGCTGGGCAAGGTGTGGTTGACAACCAGATGAAACTTAGTGTTCTTCCTGTCGGCTGTCACGCTCTCACTCATGCATGTTGTCATCAGGATGATTACTTGATCCGACAGCTTCATCGAGGGGATTGGAGTTTGGCATCCGCATCTCCTAGGACGTGGTGCCTATCTCACTACTTTGGCATATTTTTGCTCACCAGGCAGCTCGGCATGTTGTTGTCGAAGCAAAAGAACCCAGAGGCTCGATCGGCATTGTGCGTTAGAAGAGTGCTGGTGTGCCTAGATAGGTGGGCATTTTGTGGTAGCTTCATCCTAGACAAGATCCTAGCTAGGCTCCGTCTTTCCTTGGGGAGTTGTGGAAGCTGCTGTGAATGTGACATTCAACTATTTCCAAGAATCAAAGGGCCCTGCTGGATTGGTGTATGCACAAACATCCTGACGATCGAGAGGGCCGTGTGATCCATTGGTCGGTGCACGTGTTGCAGAGCTCCCAATAGTGGGGAGCAGAAAGGGATGAAGTTTGAATTGAGATAGAGATGGGAATGTAAATCCTAGGTTTGCCCTATATTGAATATACTGAATTACAGATTTACTTCTTTTCTTGGAAAATAGTAATAAAGAAAAATGCAGAAGCTACCCACACATTTTTGGGCCATTCCCATCCATTTGGTACATCAAATTAAGCACATTCATATGATTCTCCTATTTTTGTACTGTGCGATCTCTCCTACAAATTATCCATATTTCTTCAAACATTATTAAACTTCTAAGATTTCATTCCTCCAAAGTCAAAAAGAAAAGAGGCTAAACAATATGATCTTCATGATCGAGTCAAACTGGAAAGTGGCTTGAACAACACTAGTGAAGCTACTTCAACAGATTAAGCTGGGACAAGAAATACTAGAGGAAAGTGAACAGGGACTACAAAAGACTAGAGGTAAGCGAACAGGACTGCTCTCGACGTGAATTCCCATTGCGTCTTATTCCCGTCAGTCCAAGAACGTGACCCTCAATCAAAGAAACACCCCTCAGATCTATATATGTTTCAGACCATCTCCACCTTGATATATTTTTCTTATTCATGTAAGCGAATGCTAGGCACACAACTTTCATGTTCAGGTACCTCCTTCATTTTTCATGCCAGAGATGAACAGATCGCCCACCAAACCTGAAAGCCGTCTATCATGCCAGAGATGAACAGGAGGTAAGTGAACGTCACTGCTCTCGACGTGAATTCCTAATGCATCTCACTCCCAAGAAGCCAAGAACATGACCCACAAACACATAAGTGACCCTCAGATCTATATGTCCATGACTATCTCCACTTAGATATCTCATTCTCGTTCTGGCAACAGAATGGTAGGCACACTGCCTTCACAATTTTAAGCGGAGAAACTAGCTACTTATAGGCTGGATGATGCACTACTCTCTCCTCCCTTCGTATTTACTCACTCTGTCCTCCCTTTGTATCTGTGGTCACTTATATTGTGGTGTTCCCAAAGGTCGAAATTAAAACAGGCTTTTGGCACTAATAAGACGTACAAGGTTACGATCCCTGCAGATGACCTAGCTCGCTATGATCCCACGCAAAACTACATACTCACTGAGAATATTTGTCTTAACTCTTTCTGTTCATCAGCACATTATAGCTAGCACGAGTGGATAACTTTTTCTGGCTTAATTGATTCCCATGCGCACACTGCATCACATGTAGTATGTACCATTAGAGTTACGCATGCATGCCCGTCGTAGCAGATTGATGAAGAAGTGAGCTTCAGCTAGATCCTTGTTTTTTCACAGTTGAGCACATTTGAAAAACACAGTTGAGCACAATGTGTATTCATGGTGCATCCGCCAAACTTGTCTAGGTCTAGACAATAAAAGGGACTTGAATCGCTAGGTGGTTCGGATGTAAAGATTGTAAACAAAAATATTGAGCCAATTGATGAGATGATGAGCTGAACAATTGAAGTCTGTGGGTGGGCACACTTGTGGTGTTTATGAAATGTGTGGATCAGAATTGAATAGACTTGATTTAATTTCATATACTGATATAGCAGTATTGGTACGCTTCGTTGGAGCTGGGGGATCGACGACCACGGATGTGTGGCTTGGGGATGATAGTCCCGCGGTGGAGAGTTTCTGGTAGCTGTTTGGGCTTGCAGCGGGCTGCGGCTTCGGGCATGGCACAACGTTGGTGACGACGGCGCAGGTTCCGATGGGCTGCTTTTGGCTCCTCTCCCGGGTGGTGGTGGTGTAGAGTTGTGTCATGTGTTTTGTGTCGAGGTCCCAATCCGACCGGCCGTTGTGGATGGAGGCTCAAGTTGATGACCCAATCCAACCGAGCGGAGCATCATGTTTATTTCTCCCATCTGAGTTGTTAGTTTGTGTTTGAGTTGCTTTAGTTGGGTCGTTTCGACCAAGTTGAGTGGGCGCTAATTGTGGCACGAGTTGCGCATACTTGGTACCTAGGTGTGCAAGTGGAGTAGGGTACCCTCTACATTTGTATAGTTTTTTTCTGGCCCGGTTTCGGTCAAAAAACTGGGCTAGCACTTGTCTTTTTTTCTTCTAATAGAAATCACGGCAAAGCTTTTGCCGTGCCTTCTAAAAAAAATTAACGGTCTGTGCCAGGAATATCGAAAGGACGTACATGGTGCTAAGCTGTGCCAGGAATATATCGTGAGCCACTCATGGTCCACAGTAGGGCGGCTCATACCACAGTAGGGACGGCTCAAATTAAAACTGCCACTACTAAAAAAAAAGGTGTGTGTGTGTGTGTGTGTGTGGGGGCGTTCGTTAGTTAGTAAGTTTTTGTAGTATTGATGCATGGGGAGGCTAGTGCTCATGTGAGTGGCTTCTGCGAGGGTCCCGTGCAGTCTAGCTGTCTCGGTGAGGGTTACACACCCGACCAACCCTCACCCGTCTTTTCATCCTTTAGCCAGAGGTGAAATCAGAGGTGAGGGCGTTAAGACAAAGCCACGATGCAATGGGGCTGGCATCGGCTTTCCTTCCAGCGAAGTTCTGCCCCAGTAGTTGTTGATACTGCAGACGCAGGTCGATGGTGCTGTACAGAAGAAACAAGGGTCGTGGGGCTGATTGGGGCTCCCTGACGCATGTGGATCTATAAACGTGGATCTATAATGGAGTGCATTCATCTTCAATGCAAGAACCTAGTTTCCTCTGTGTGTGCTTGTTAATTCTTCAGGTAGCTGTTTCTTTGTATCCTTTACAGATGTATGTATTACATAATCTTTTTCAAAAAACAAGTGATCATAGGAGTGGAGGAAGTCCCAACACTGGACACAGTTGCTGGTCACCTGAAGAAGGGTATGCAACTAACGGTGCAAGGCATCCTGAGTTCCTTGGTTTCCCGTGTAATCATTGTTATTCAGTACCATCGATGAATGACGGGACATATTATCATCTGTTGTATTGCGCATTATGACATTACAGACAACACCCATAAGAAACAAATTGCCATGTTTTCGAAACTGAGTGATGGTCCTTCACTAGTATTACAGAAAACACATATCTGTCTGTTTTTTTTTAACGAGAGATTCAGATGCAGTGGTAAGGCTGTATATATTGAGGAATTTTAGGGAATGAGCCACATTAGACGTTGTACAATCTTTACTGGAGCAATAGGGATGTTGATATTTCAGACTACATTAATTTTCAACAAGTTTTGCAAGATCCTACTATACTAAAAGTTTGTAATGCAGTTCTTTGTTTCACTGCTGTGGGGAAAATTTCACTGCTCAAATGTGCATTAGTGTTCAAGTGATGTAGCATAATTTTGAACTGAAATTAACAACTATGGATAAAACTATGGTTGCTCAAGTAGCTATCACTGGTGAAGATTTAAGTCTCCTGGAAGTGGCTCATCTTGAGCCATATACTCTTCTGGAGCAGATTGAGTTGTCTTCCATTCTTCAGGTGCAACATGTGACTGCTCCCTGTTTCCAAATAACAAGAATTTAAAACCTCTTGCATCTTCGTTGTTACGACACACCCTCCTTTCTACCAGCACGCTCACCCCTTCCTCATTCCCTTGCTGTTCCCCTATGTTCTGCAGCATGTGCTCCATCTGTTGTGGTGTTTGCCCAAAGGCAACGACTACAACAGATGGAGCATACCTATAGGTAAAACAAAGCAGGGGTGCCAATGGTTGCGAAATGACTTCTCCTTATTTATAATCATTGCATATATATAGTACTAGTACATCAATGTGATTGAATTTATTCTGGTTGTAGGTATTTTCAACAGAAATAATTTAGCTATTTACTATAGTACACATCTAAAAGGACAAAATGGCTTATTTACTGTAAGCAGGCATCTCCCGCTCTCAATCAATGACCTCCAGGTGTTGTAAGGGCAGCCTCCTTATTACAAAATAAAATTCTATGCTTCCGCATAACTAATAAGATTGACTTACTGTGCTTCTACTCTAGCACATTGCATATATATAAATACGACTTTGTCTTCTACATCGACGCTACACACTGGCATTTCCTCAAGACATGAAGAACAGCTATGCGAAAAATCATTATACAGATTATATATATAGGAATCGGAGGCATCATGGAAATAGGGTACATTGTTTATCAAAACAATCCTTCTTGTTGATGTTTTCGTGGTCTAAACCTTGAAGATGATTGGCAAGGCCCTGGACACATGGGAAGTTGTTCAACGGCACGCGTTCCCCGACCACTGAGAACTGTGACTAGCTTGTTCCGATAGCTGCCAGCGTCGCGATCCAGGGCGGAGCTAGAATTTTACGGCTGGGTATTCCGTGTACAGAAAAAATTCGAAAAAAATGTGCGTTGGTAATAAACAAAGTACAAGCAGTCATGAGTACAAGGTCGAGCATAGTGGCATAGTGCCATTGTGTCAGGAACCCGCTAGATTGGGCGGAACTGATACGTGCTCGTCGACCGTTGGGGCGATGAAGGTGGCGTAGGGGCTGCAGTTTCTCGATGATGGGCGGCCGGCGGCGGCACGAGCAGTAGCGAGGAGCGGAGGAACCGTGATGGAGGTGGGGGGGGGGGGCAGCGGTGAGGGCGGCGGCGCTGGCGGGCGAGGGGAAGGAGGTGGCGGCGGAAAGACTCAAAGCTGCTACCATCTAACTCTACGATGCCCCTTTTGGAATTCATTGATGATATCATCATCTCACTTGACTGAAGAATTTCTTTGTCGATAAATGTGACAAAACAATTATTCAAAATTCATCACCCATTTTATTCCTTTGCTTATTCTTCACATATTTCATCATGGAAAATACTCTAGCCGGTGGCCGGGACGCTACTCGCTAGGGTTGGGCGGGCGCCCGCTGCTGGGGAGGCAGGAGCGCGAGGTACCGACGCGCTTGCTGCAAATCTGCGATGCGAGATAGGATCGGGAGAGCCAACAGCCAGAAACATGCGATGGTGGGCTCAAATTTGCAGCTTTCTGTTGGGCTTTTGAGCCAGATTTGCAACATAAAACAATATGTATACTTAATACATTTATGCATTTGTGTTTGCTTGTAAAATTTTGGGTCTTCCATGGAATACAGGGGAAGACCCCTAGCGCCGCCCATGGTCGCGATGGCAGACATGGGCAAGGGCGAGTACTTGGGGTGCAGTACAGACTAGAGAAACTCGTCGCTGATGTCATACAAGCTCGAGATATGAAGCTCACCGTGCCATCGTCCCATCGAGTTGCTGTACTTTTGTAGCATGAACAAAATCAGAGCATGTATTGCAATTAAATTATTGTCATTGGAACAGTACATGGAACCTGCTTATGTGCTTATTTCTAATAAAGCCTCAATTGCAATTCATTGTTGTCGGTTCTGGAATCCTGTCCATTAAAGAAATGCGATCCCCACATTATGCAAGCTCATGGTGGACTACTATAGAAATGTTCTAAGGTTCACCAGGAGTAGTTTCTTGAGTGTTGGCAGAAAAATCCGAGTGGACTAACGTTTGCATGTTATCGATGTGCACCGACATGGCCATTGCCAATGGTGCCAAAAGAAACACTACACCTCATCTTTCCAGGTGTAATTTTACAGTCTGGATAAGCTCTTAAGAAAAAAAAAGAGTAATAACCTATCTGCAAAAACAGCACACTGTGTCATAAGCTGAGGACAGTGAGCAGTTTCTCCATATTTTTTGTCAGGTGAAGAAGCACACACTACTACACAACTGATTTTGCACAACATTTCCAAATGATTTTTCGTGGCGGTTATCTTAAAAACCGCCATGGTTAATATAATGATTAACCGTGGAGGTTATTTTCAATTAACCGTGGCGGTTATAATAACCGCCATGGTAAATCGATTAACCGTGGCGATTTTTACAAATAGCCTACCACGGTTAAAAGCCACTAGCCCACTATGGTTAGAAAAGCCCAATTCGCCCGTTAAGGCGTTCACGTATATATACCACCTCAAA
This sequence comes from Hyparrhenia diplandra, assembly GCA_015847255.1. Lineage (NCBI taxonomy): Eukaryota > Viridiplantae > Streptophyta > Magnoliopsida > Poales > Poaceae > Hyparrhenia > Hyparrhenia diplandra. The sequence continues at coordinate 504,101 of JADLZK010006017.1, forward strand.
CCCTACCTCAACCTCACTCTCTCACCCCTGCCCCCGACAAGCCTCCACTCAACCAAGTGCCCGAGCCGACGCATCTTCGCCCAAAGACCGGCGCATCTCCCTCCCTCCCTCTTCACTCCTCACGCTTTGAGCCCGGCCGGGTCTCCTTCCTCCCGTGGCGTGGCGGCTGGCCATCTCTCCCCCAAGTTGCGCGTCACGGCGGCGCTGGGCCGACGGCTGGCTGCGTGGCGGAGGCGGCGCGGGCTGGTGGATCCGGCGGCGGATCCGCGGCTTCCCTCCGCCTTCAACTCCGGCGGCGGTGCGAGGCCGGATCCGGCCTCCCCAGCGGCGGTGCAGCTCCTCCAACGGTGGATCCGGCGACTTCTCCTCCCCTTCGACTCGTGGCGGTGCAACCCCCTCAACCACGGATTGGCGGCTTCCCCTCCCCCTTCAACTCCGCGACTTCCCCTCCCTTCCAAAAGCTCCTCGGGACGGGGTCCGGTGGCGGCGATGGCTGGATCTAGGCAGTAGTGGTCGAATCCGTCCCCGGCGGCGGATCGATCCAGGCGAACTCGCGGGATGACGGGTCGGTTGGGCCTAGATCCGGATTTTTGTTTTTTTTTTTTTTTATTAAAGGTGGCGGGCAAATAAAACCGCCACGTAAGTTACTCCATTTTTGGTGACCATATGTGGGTGGCGGGCAGGGAAAACCGCCACCGAAAATCGATTTTGCCCACCACGTAAGTTCTTTTATCTAGTAGTGACAACTGTTTCATCGCTCTTTCGGAGCAATAGCGGCTCATTGATCTTTCCTGGGCGCTGGACACACAGTATTACCGCACGGACAAACATGCTACCACAGGTCCTTTGTGATTTTCCTTAGGTGTTATCCAACACTCTTATTATCGTTTGTGGTGGCATGAATTGGTGTCTATATCTTCTACTTTTGCGACACACATAGCCCGGTGAGCAACACCATGACCAGCATATCAAGGTAGGACTTGAGCCTTCTCCTGGTGCCCCTCTTTCTTAACATCACTCCTCTGTGGAATCAGTGCCGTGAACCAACTCAATGGATCCATGAATTCGCAATTCGAAAATCCCATGTTTGGCCTTGCACACATATATATTTGTGTTTTTCTCTCATACGACCACTATTGAATGGATTCATGATTTGGCAACTGATATATATAAGTTTGGCATAGATGCATACATTTTGCAGTATGGCTCGATGTATATATTGCTTCATTTCCCATAGCTATATAAGCCAGACCAGCACTCGGAATGAGGCCAGGACCAATGCTATTAGAAAAAAAATGTGGGAGAATGTGCTCACTCTATGTTCAGCTTCTGTCTGGATGAGTACACTATTGATGCTAAGATTCTGTTTTAGACCACGATGTTTCAGCGGAATATGGGTTTTAGTAGAACTATAAAAAATAGCACAAATGATGTTGTGTCACAAACCGGTTAGATTGGGCGGTTGTGACATGTTAGCAGCAGCTTCTCTGGCGGCGGTGACAGCAAGAAAGGCAGAGGGGCGGCGGCGCCCTGCCTAGCGGCCGGTTGGGAGCAGTAGAGACGGTGATCGATGGCGTGGCGACTTAGGGGCGGCGATCGGCGGCATGATGAAGTGGATGACGCAGGCTGATGAAGAACGGAGAGGTAGAAGACAAGGGCTTCTACAAATAGATACATACATACATACATACGTACATACATACATACGTACGTACATACATACGTACGTACGTACATACATACATACATACATACATACATACATACATACATACATACATACATATACATACGTACATACGTACATACATACGTACCTACCTAAATACATACATACACATACATACATACATACATACATACATACATACATACATACATACATACATACATACATACATACATACATACATACATACAATCAAATGCTATAGATAACATTAAGATTCAAATAGATCAGAATGAGTGGCATTGGGAAAACAGAGTAGACAGAACGATTGTTCACTCGGCGAGGTTATATTCTCACGAAAACTTACTCTACATGATGACCTAGATAAATACAAAGATGTTGTAGATACAGACTAGAGATCTAAGTTAGGCACCAAGCCACCAAGGTAACAGAACTTTCGGAGGTGCGTTGTGGGGGGCATGGTCATATTTCGTAACAATCTTTTTCTTGTCAATCTTGCGCGGCTTCTACCCCTCGTCGACGACACCTTGGTCAGGTGCTTGTGACCGATCGCAACCAACGTTTCAGAACAGAGGAGCACATTAACAACTATTGTGAAGGGAAACCATGTTGCCCTTGGCGTGACATGATGGAGCGAGCGTCTACTCCAACCCTAGGATATGATGCGTGCCAACTGAGCTACAGTCTCAATCCACATATGACGTGCTTGTGGATGAGTTAACAAGGTTTGTTTATCGAATGTTTACTATAGTAGCTCAATCACATGGCAGTGGCTAGAACAGAGAAAAACGCCTGGCAGAGTTTCGATCAGGATGCGGACAGAGCGGCACGGAGGTAAATCCATGGATCAGTGGTGCATTTTACTCTATATATAATCACTACATGCTCTACGAGAACATGAGTGAGCTTAGTTTTGCATAGCTTAGTGAATGTATTTAAGCAATTTTCGATTTGCAGAGAAGAAACCAATAGTAATGATTATGAGATCATGTATAGTGTATATGTACAGCTGCACCCCATTCAGATATATTGGACACACACAGCTGCACGTGTTGTTCTTATCTTGTCAGCATTGGCCACAGTGTGATGAATATATAGGAGTTCCTAGCTTCAGCACATGGATGCTACACCCTACCATTTGATCATGACATTGAGGCTGATTGTGTAATGCTAGCTGTACTGGATCGTTATTGTTGGAATGGGACGCATCACGGAAAGGGTGCATGGGCAACGAAGACCCAGTCACCTTGCACACAGGACATAGTGGTGGCCATGGCCTCGGAACACAACCCTGGCCAAGGATCCAAACACCACACCCTCGTCGTCAGCATAGATATCCACCACTGTAGACTGAGATACCAGATTTGTCAATGCTGCTTTCTACTCTGGAGACAGTTCACGAGTCACAGCAAAGGTTACAGAGCTCATGATGTGCAAAATGTAACAAATTTGTTCATCCCCGGTGATCCATGTTTAAACAAAATATGAAGTTGGAGTTGTCCTTTACATAGAAATAATGCCGTGACTACAATAAGGAGCTTCCAAGGCAGCCAACTTGTATTTACAAATGCCAAAACTTCAGCTGCTAAGAACCAATAATAATATCTCTTGTATATCTTAGAATATCAGTTAAAAATAAATAATTCCATGACTATAATTAATAAGGAGCTTCAGAGGCAGCCAAATTGTGTTTCTAGAGGCAAACAAGGAGTCTGCCTTTGCCAAAACATCAGTGTAATTTAGGATTCACAGAGGCCATAAATGAAATCCATGGAATAAAAAGCAACATGGCGATCCTAGCACAGAGGCCCATTGAGCCCACTATGGAGGCCCACCGGGGCTATCAGCCTGTCGTCTTTGAGGATTCGAGCACTAACGGTATGTCCATATGAAAACTGAGAACAGATATACAACTAGGAACATAGGAACATAGGACTTGAACCTTTTCAAGAACCATTAGCATCTTGCATTTACATGTTAACTTATCTCATATGCATCTTGCATTTGCATGTTTCTCCCGTCCACTTTGGCTGGACGGATCCTCCACTCTTGCATTATGCCGTGCTTTCATTTTGATTCAATTTATTGTGTTCTTCACATCGTTAACTTGAGTTCAATCCAAATTCTTACTCAAAATGGACGATTCAAATTTGTTCTGGGCCATTATATAGGTCTTCTTGGAAACTCCTATACTGCACGTACCGACTTTGCTGTAGATATCCGACACTTAAAAACAAACTATTCAACCATAAGAACAATAACACGGAAGCCATCATTTTGGTTAGGATAAGGAACACCAATGTCCGGAAGGCAAAGCAAGTTTGGTTGAGCACCTAGGACATTAATCTATCCTTTCTGCTTCCTTGTATATATTCACTATATATAGGAGGTGCGGATGACGTACGCTGCTCGGGGTGGCTAGACATCAATAAATAGAATTTATACATTGGAGATACGCACACCTTAAATTCGAAGTGCTTATTTTATTTGTAAGCAGAGCTTGTGTCCGCTTTCCGCATTACCTGCATGTGTTTCTTACTTTTATATAGTTGCATTAGGTAGTATTAGTCCTCTCTCTTATTACTATTGCCCGCCCCTTTGCAGATATATATAGGACTCTCATCCCCTGACCTGTGAATCGATCATACGGCTTTGTTTACCAATACATCCGGTAGCCTTGTCTGTACAAGTTTGCTCATTATGGGAATGGGATGCATCACGGAAGAAGGGGACAGTGAAATGTAGAAATTCTGGTCTGTTCCTGATTCAATGGTCTACTACAGATATAACTCTTGTCCCACTCGTGCTGATATCCTGGAGAATTACACGGACAACAGTGATGCCCACTCGTGCTGATATCCTAAAGAATTCGTGGTTCTGATGACTTGAGTCCGCCATCAGAGAAGAGATTTTTTGGCTTGCCAAGTTTGAGGGCAAGGCATAGGAGACACGCTGTCGGGCTGCACAGAACTTCAGTGCTGGGCTCACTAAGAAGGTGGAGGGCTGCAATGCCAATATTGGGAACCACATAGTACTCTTCCTATAGTCTGTGTTCTCACCAATCATTCTCACAGTAGTACAGGAGCCAGTACCTTGAGCAGCATCAAGTGACATTTCCATGAACTCATCACCAAACGCCTATGGGTGTTGTCTACTTGTCTGCATCTGGAAGCATGATCCACGAGCTGACCAAAGAGGACATTGACCTATCCTCTCCATTCTTAATAAGGACACATTGACTTTGCTTCCTGCATTTGTAAGGTCGGCTTGTATTAATGTCCATGTATGTATTCACTATGTATGGACGATTTACACATCAATAAATAATAAAATTTATGCATTGGATATACAAACACCTGAAATAGGTATGTATCTATAAAAACTCTTTAATCTTGGTGATCACTTTTACTGTACATTAACAGTAACCTACAGTTCCCCAACAACAACCGTAGATCACCCATCCTACGGTCCAGCCAAGATCCTCTGAAAGCGTCCGAAGCTGCGTGGCGGCACAACCCCCCCACCGCCGCTCAAAAAAAAAACCCCCCCGCTCCGCCGCCACTCGCCGTGCTCCCCCCGACACGGACGGCGCCTGTCGCCGTCCTCGCCTCCGCCTTAGGCGCTCCACCCACCCCCCCCCCCGCGACTAAAACGCTGTGCGGCCTGCAGCACGCTCTGCTGCTCCGCCCGTGGCGTCCACCCCTAACCGTCCCGTCCCTCACACTCACACCGCTGCCTCCTCTGCTCCGCCGCTCTCCACACTGGCTCTCCTCCCTGCACCTGCGTCCAGCGCCGTCTCCTTCCAGCGTTGCCCTGCAGCGGCGGGAAACAGTACACCCTTGGCCGGTGCAACGCGACGCTAAGTGTCCCCTGCTCGAAAAACCCGCTTGGCTGGCAGCCCCAACAGGGCAACATCACCACGCAGCAGCTGCGATACAGCCCCCCCATGTGCTGGTGCTGTCGACCCAGCCTCACCTCGCCGCCAGCCCTGCACAGTGACAACAGCGCAGCCGGTGGCCTAGGTCAGGATATCCACACGCCATTGCTCATCTGCACTCTCTTTCATTGATGCAGTCCATTCAGATCGACAGTGCAGAGTTCTTCATTACCCAGGTCAGGATATCCACCCGCATGCTTTATCACCCATGTTTGCTCCCTTTTGACAGTTCACAGTTCCTCTGATTAATGCTCTGTGCTATGGCCATCAAGACCACAAGTTGTCAATTAGTTCACGTCAGTTAAATGCAGTTGGTCTTATTTGTTGTAATAGCCATATGAAATACAAAAAAAAAAATCTATTTTATTTAGCTCACAAATTCATCATGTTATTCGAAAGGTCAAGTAAATTCAGAAGGATTAAGATTTACTGGACCTCTGTACTTTGGCAGGTCTAAAATTGCTCATAAATGAACAATTGGATCCTGTAAGGTAACTCTTGCATTCTCCATTTTTGTATTAAGTTTTTTCGTTGCTCCTGATTTACATCGGCACCAAGAATCCCTTTCTCTGGTAATTTGTTTACTGTTAATCTACCACAGTTTGTATTAATATGATCCCTGTTCTGTCACAACCATGGTTATATCACTTTTTGGTCCTCAACTGTGCCATAACATGGCACCAATCGATTCTTTTGTGGATTGGTTCCAGTCAGTCTTCTCCTTACGTGGTTAATTAATATACTCATGCATCCCTTAACAGCTATATCTACCCGCGCTGTGGACGGTGTCCGAAGACCTCGCACCCACCCTCTACAGCGCCCGACCCTTCACTCTGCTGACCGAGGTATGGCACAATGGCTCCCTAATCTATAACCCCTATAAAGAAGAAGCCCACTAGCGGAGTTCTCTCAACATGCAAGGGTGACACATCAGCAGCCCCACCATCCACTAGGGAGTTCTCTCTGGTGCATCCACGTCAAGCCTAAAGAAGCACAAAGGTCATGCATCCATTCGGTTCCATGCGAAACAGCTCCGTTGCCCTCCTTTGGCCTTCCTTCCATGAACCGTCATGAGTCATGACCACGCCGGCGAAGCACTACACAACTCTACTTGAATGCATGCCTGTTCATCAATTCACCACCGCATGTCAACTGCTATTTATAAGCCTCTCCATCCGTCTTCTACTCAGGAACCACAGGTGCTCCTCATCCCTCGCCCGCGGCCACGGGCGCCGTGACACAGCCACATGCCATCGCCCTCGGCGCCCGCCCATGCCGCCGCTGGTGGTTCGCCGGCGGCCTTCGCCACCGCGGCGGCCCTGGGTGGGGCATCTGCAGGCTCTCCATGACCTGTCCACCGCCTCCCTCGACGTTGACAACGGCGAGCAGCTGGGCGGGGCGTGTTCGCGCCGAGTGCGGTGCGTGGTGACGGGGCTGAGCTCGTGCTACATCGAGATCTTGCTCTTCTTCGTCAGCGGCGAGTCCTCATCGGGCTCGAGTGCTGCTGTGTCGTCATCAGCGTTGCCACACAATACATTACTGCTGGTGGCCATCCATGCTCGCCTCCGTCGGGTTCACAGCTGAGGTGGCCGGCGTTCTCCATGTCTGGGGTGGAAAACTGGGTGTTCATAATTCTCTCTCTTTTTTTTATCTTTTCGTTTCTAACCTGGACAATGAATCTAAGGAAAGTCGTGTGCAAAAATCATTGAGTTTGGCTGCAGAAGCGATCATTGAATGGTGGTGTATTTTTTTTTTTTTTTTTTTGAAATACGCCATCGATCTATTTAGTTCAAACGTTAAATTGTCTTGGATGAGAAGTTTGCATGTCCATATGTGCGGATGATAAGTGGTGATCAGTGGGAGCAATCGGTCATTCTAGATTTTCAATGGAAACTGTGGATTCGTCAGAAATCCTGTAGTTTGACCATGTGTATGATGCTTTTAATGTTCTCTGTAGGTTCTTTATTGGAGAAAACGCATGGACAAAATTCAGATGATTAAGTTATCAATTTGGTAGCACGTGCTGAATTCCAGAACATAACCTACTGGAATCATGAGACCATGCCATCAACAGAGGATTCACTCCTCCAAAGCTAATTGTAATTAAAATTCTTAGTGATTAAAATTCAAACATCTAATAATTTCTCCTTCATACCCGCGGCAACGCGTGGGGAATTCCCCTAGTTTTTTTAACGATTAAGACACTTAATTGTTTAAGTTAAAAATTTACTGTGGTTTAGCCACTGAAATCCTTATGATATTAAATGAAATTCCGTGGCTTTACCATTCCATTGTTTTTGGATAAAATCATAGTATACAACTGAATGTTTATTGCGACAATGAGGAATTCTCTATTTTATTGTAATATGAAGTTGAGCACAGAACATGACATTTGCTTCACATAGCTAAATTTCTGGCTTTGCAGGTTGTTGATCATACTACACACTATTTCAAGAAACATGATGGGATAACATTTGTGGTGGAGGACTAAAAAACATATTTTTACTCAGTTGTATCTTGGATTGCACTCTGCTAAAGTCATAACATTACCATATTTACTCTGTCCGACTAACAGTCAAACATGTTAGGTTGATGTTGTACCCACTCTGCATCTTGATTCATTTTTATTTTCATATATCCACAACAAATTGCTCTGTTCAACAACTTTCCCTTGACAACTATGTCTACCAGCGGGGCGCGGGGGCTCTGGCTAGTTTATCTGTAAGCAGAGGTATCTCTACATCTGCATCACTTGCACGTGTTGTAAGTCGTTGGTTTAATTAGTATGTGTCCTTTATCTTCTTTAGTGTAGCTAGACCCTTTGCATATAAATAGGATCCCCAACCCCTGTCTTATGCATGAAGCATACATCCTTGATACCTATCTACATAGAAAACATATCGAGCACGGTGAGAAGTAGACACGACAAATATTATGTTTTTATAAATGTCTAATAGTAAGCTTATTGTTGGCTGTACATGTGTGGTCATTTATGGAACTGGGAGGCATCCTGGGAAGAGGCGACACGCGAAGCTTGGAAAGATGGGTTGTCCCTATTTCACTGGTCTGTTGCATGAAACTGGAATGGCTGGACAGTGAGATTACATGGACACCCGTTGTGTTCAAAAGCACAATGATCTCAGACAACTGATCTTCAGATGACATCAATTAGCAGTTCGTTGTCTAGACAACTCTGAGTTGGTTTGTGTAGCCAGTCTTGTATGTCCAAGTAGCATGTGTGCAAGGCCATGCCCACATGATTGTTGTACGAGACTTACTAACGTCTCCATTTTCCTATTGTAACATTGCCTTCTCTTCTTTATATTGATCCATCAGTTCCAGCTCAACACTGCCGATGCTACTCTTGATCCCTTGATCACTACTACCAGCAACTTCAAGCGCTGGATGACAATATGGAGAGGAAATCTCGACATATACAAAGTGCTCATCGAAAGACATTAATTACGTCATCAGGGTCTTAAGTGACCAGAGGAGCCATGCATCATATACAGAAATATACCACTTATATTCAGACGGCACTCGACTACCATATATCACAGACAATGCTGATGAGCTTAATTCTGATGTTGCATGTTGCACTAGGTGTGGTAGTCTCCGTGCTGGTTTGTATGCACAGGGTATCAAAATATGTTGGTTCTCCTTTCTGGTGGCCACAGAATTGCACAAAGCTTGCTGCGGTTAAGTACAATGACCACATCAAGTTTCAATGCCATAATTGCACTGAGATCCTACCATTTCAGAACTAATCTTGAGATATCAAGAATCACAAGATCTTCAAATAATTATTAAACCCTGTCAACAAGTCATATTCGTAGTTACTCGAAAATTGCAGATATTACGCACGGGGCCAGGAATTGGCATGTGTTACAGTCCTTGGCTCTAATCACATTTAACACCCTTAGCTGAGTAATGAAATCTAGCGTCCGTGCACATAGGATGGACACTGCATGTTTTGCAGGTTCTCGTGTTGGCAAAATGGTCTCAGCCACAACATGACTGAACTGTATTTCCACCATGGTGCAAGAAGTAGCCTGTTTGGTACGCACACAGCTTCAAATAACTGGGACCAAGGTGATTGCTGGGGAGACAGCCTGACAGTGGTTAACGGGAGTTACAATTGTATGGGAATGCAAGACATGCGGGTGTAGGAATGTCGACCCAGACCAAATGCCTCTGGTTCCCAGTGTCATCAAAATTTATCTTGGAGGTTATCAGTTAAAAAAAAAGTCATTTTTGGCAAACTCTCCTATGCATATTTGTCAATTTCTTCAACCAAGCTTGAGTTGACTAGATCCATGTATTGAAAATAAATTTATTGGCTAAGCACTGATGCGTGCGTGGTGGCTCAACTTATTGTGTCGTTCAATGATGATCACTCCAGCTGTCTAGAGAGGAAGGCATTTTATCACTACAAACATCTCATCGTTTCACGATGTCCGTGACACATCTATCACCTGGAATAACATCTCTTAGCTAAGGCTATGCTATGCAGAAATCACCGAGGAGAAAACAAGCTTAGACGAGGACGTGAAAAATTTTGTGACGCTACTGTCCAGCAAACCACAAAAAATATAAAAATCTTTTAAACTGAAGAAGCAGCCAACGAGCCTCTAGTCCAACTGGCTAGAGCCACACTATATGGCACTTCACAGGTCCAGCGTTTGACTCACCATAGGAGCAAATATCCGGGCTTGTGGTTAAAAAAATCCCTTGTCTGTCCCGCGGCCAAAGCATAAGTAATTAGGTTCACCTAATTTTCTCGACCTGTGTGAAAAGGTCTTCTTCTTAAGCTTAATGCCCGGAGGCTGTCGAGTATTTTTGAAGAACGAGCAACAAGGTACAGTTGCCGTTCTGTCTCAGGCAAACCACCATCGCATAATATTGTCCTATTTTCTCAGGCAGGCAGAGGTAGGAACACGTGGAAAGTAATAAAACTTGATACCAGTACAAGAGGATATGCATGAGTTTTCCATCATTCGGTCGTCACGTCTCCATCCGACCTCCGTTTCTGACCACCCGAAGTGATGACGCCAGCTGCTGAGCACGATGTAATCATCGAAACTCTGGGCATCAGGGAAAAGAGGTAGCGAGATTTCCCTGAATGCCGCCTATTTCCAAATTGTACTTCACTCGCCATATAACATTCGACAATACTATTCACACAGAAATTGGTGATGTAGTCATGTATATATAAGCAAAGGGAGCTAGTCAGCACAGACAACTAGCTCTTAGTAAATGAGTCAGTCTTAAGACATCAGTGAGGGTGCATGAACGACCCCATGTGGTTTTCATGTTGACAGAGTTCCTACTGTTGACACGCTTCTATCTTTATTGCACTACGTACTGAAAAATAATTATTATTCATAAACAATTTCAGCTGCTGCGCTCGCATCGAAATAGACAAGCCATAATTGCCAGATATGGAAAGTAGAAGATGATCATAATAAAGCCAAGTGTAATTAGCTCAGGCAAGTTAGGGATGCACGGGGTAATTAATTATTTGCATGACAACTATTACCTGTGTAATTAGCGCAAGCAATTTCAGTTGATGGTCACTCGTTGCAGAAAATTTTGTATACTCACTTTTGTGACAACCTGCTCATAGTACGAGATATGATGTTTATTTATAGCAACTGTCCAGCTGAATACTTCATCCGTATTACACAGCTATTTTCTATATATACGCTATTGGGATGATAGGATGGGTTCCCGATCTCATGTTTCATCCAAGAGAAGTGAGGTTCCCAGCTCCCGATATAAGGAGCCTGTAGCTCTTGAATAATTCACTAGTCTTGTGGCCACACTATTAGTTTTGACCGTCGCAATGGCATTCCCTGCTATGGCATACATGTCCATCGTATCAATCTGTGTGAATTAATCATGTGATCCAACTACATGAGAATGAGTGGCACTAGAAAAACCGAATGGAGATACATTGGATTGTCTTGTTTTCTTTCAGAGTAGACCACACTCATCGAGTAGATGAACAACATGATTTAGTCGGAACAGAACTAGCATCTCTGTCTTGTCTTTCTGTAATCAGTTTCCCTGATAGCATCTGGGAAAAGAGGTAGTAAGATTTCCCTCAATGCCGTCCATATCCTAATTGTGCTTCACTGCTTCAGTCGCCATATAGCATTTGACAATATTATTTTTTTTGATGGTAACATTCGACTATATTATTACATTTCATTTTTGCGACTACCAGCTCACTATACGAGATATGATGTTTATCTATAGCAACTGCCCACAATACACTTCTTTGAGTAATCAGCTAGTTTTGGTTCGTGATTTTTTTTTTTAACATAGCTGCTTCATGATAATGAATGGAAGGTACGCTTCAACGAATTAGCAACTATTAAGAAAAATGAGATTGTCTGTCATTACCTTCTACCACGTCCAATGGTTCTTCAGTGATCCAGAGACAGAGAATACAAGGAAGGATTGGATCCGAGAGCTGATTGTAGCTTGCGTCCAACTCCTAATGACACGGATACAAATGCAGTACTACTAACAGTATTGGACATACTTCTTCCATGCAAGCTTAGAAGTCATGTTGATGTATGATGTAGTACTCATAAATCAGAATCGCACCTTACTTTTAATCTAGGAGTCGGTTTGTCAGAACAATTACAGGCTAACCTTTTTATGGGCTAAATTATTCAATATAAAATTTGTTTAAGTTGATACAAAAGGATAATAATACTATTGGTTCACAACAAGTCCGTTCAATCCATCGTGTATAGACAACGCAGTAACAAGAGTTGTCACTGATCGGCTGTCCGGCAAACCACAGAAAAATAAAAATCGTGAAAACTAAAAGAACCATCAACTGAGTAAACTGCCCATTCTATCTCGCGCAATGTTGTCCAGTTTTCTCTGACAAACTGAGGAAGGAAGAAGGTAGTGTTTGCATGCATGAATCTTTGATGGTTTGATTCACTTTGCATGCGTTCATGGGGGATGATGCAACGGTTTTCTGGTCACTAGAGATCTTAATCATTCGAAGGACCACCACCTCCACCTTTCGCTCTCATGGCTCTTGGTTTCCTCATTGGCGCATACTATAGTCTCAGCCACTACTACATAAATCATTTTACAAGACATAGCCTAAACTTAACCATGACCCGGCGTCAAGTTTGCCTGCCATGGTTAATACCCCTTATTAACGGTGGCAAGCGTTTTTGATTTATCATTGTGTATGATGTAGTACTCATAAATCATAATCACACCTTACTTTTAATCTAGAGTCAGTTTGTTAGAACAATTACAAGCTAAGCATTTTATGGGCCAAATTATTCATTATAAAACTTGTTTAAGTTGCTACAAAAGGATAATAATACTATTGGTTCACAACAAGTCCATTCAATCCAACGTGCATAGACAAGGCCCGCCCATGTAGACAACGCACTAACATGTTGTCAATGATTTGCTGTCCGGCAAACAAAAGAAAAAAATAAAGTTCATGAAAACTAAAAAGAACAAGGAACAGCGTACACTCATAATCTCGGACAATGCTGTCCGGTTATCTCTGACAAATAGTTGTACAATTAGCACACAATAGCCAAGGCCATCAGCAGAGGGTTGCATGCATGCATCCTCATGGCTTTTGTTTATATCATTCCGAGATGCTCGCCTGGTTGTAGGGTTGCATGCATGCATCCTTCCCACCTCAACGTCAGATGAGACCATCCAGCTACCGAAGGCAAATATGGTATTAGGATTTTCCTGCCTGCCTCCTATTTCTCAATTGTGCTTCACTCACCTAATAGAATTCGGCCACATATGGTGTTTGAATTCCCAACATATTTCGACTACATAGAAATGGGTGAAGTAGTGGCTGTGCATATATAAAGGGAGGTTGTCAGCATCTGTATATATATACTACTGCTTATATATACTACTGCACGTGATTTTCATGGCAACAACGCAGTGTTTTTCTGCTGAAAAATAACACGGATATTAACAACAAATGAATTATGAATAGTATCAGCTATCGTGACAAACTAGCACGAAAGTGGAGAAGCAATTATTGTCGGATATTAACAACACGGGATGAACAAAATCCACCAAATGTTATTATTATCTCAAGATATTGTTGCCGGATATAAATAACACACGATACACTGGGTTTCGGGTCTGTTTGGATCAGCCCCGGACTTTTAAAAACCAGTTTTGCCTTTAGTTTCTAAAATATGGATTCTGAGCAAAACCTAGAGTTGTTTTGGATCCACTAGGTTTTATTAATCTGGCATCATTTATTCCTCTATAAGTGACGAAAAAAAAATAGCAAAATCTAGGTATCAATAGCTTCCTAGTCTTCAGGATTCTAGCAAAATCTGACTAAAAATTAGGGGTGCTTGAGATCCCACGGTTTTTGTGCGGTGGTTCCAGTCATTAGGAGAGGTTCTCCATGCCGTAGGTCCTTCTTGCGAGTTCTGCGCCCGCCTTCTTCCCACAACCAGCCAAATGGCAGTGCCCCATCTTCAAGCTGTGACATCCAGTCATCGCGGCAGCTCGTGAAGAAGAAGGTGCTTGCACGGGCGATGCCTGCCATGTGTGCTGTGACGGTGTGGCGCCAGCTGTAGGGATCGCCCGGCAGGAAGTGGCCAAGATGGTGGTCGACCTCGGCAAAAGGTAAAGGGGATGCAACCTCGCCACATCGGACGACCACTAGCAACCGCGCCCGATCCACTGCTGTCTTCATGCGCGAGAATGTTGTTTTTGCTCTCGGCAAACTCAACTCTGGAGCAACAATAGTAGGGGATGTCGTTTCCTCTTTGTCACCAGTGGGGACACACTACATAGTTCCACTTCTGAAACCTAGGACATCACCACCTAGTATGAGCCAACGTGCTTCGAAACCTTCCCAAATTTTTTTTCACAGCCTTCACATCTCATGTCATGTCAACTCGACAAGTTTCACGATTTTTCACTTCGTTTGCATTTTATGAAATTTAAAAACAGAACACCTGCTAGTCGATGGTCATATGTTCCGTGAAACAAGATGTTCAAGAATTTTTGGGTCTATCCACCTTGAGGCCTCACATTGCGCTCACGAATGTGAATATCATTTTTCGTTATTGTATCCCTCTATTTGAATGCCTTCGGTTCGAATTTGACTTATTAAAAGAAAATTCATTTAAAAGAGATAAAATCAAAATATATAGTAAAAGAGTTCTAAAAAATCTCAAATTTGGACATAATTTTGTGAGTCCTTTGTAGGACACACACACAAAAATATGGTTGCCAAATTCCCAAAAAGGGGGGATATTTTGCCGAGAGCAAGCAGCACAAGGCTCTCGGCAAAAACGCGTTACCAAGAGCCCTGCACGAGGAGGCCCTCGGTAAAAGCGACCTAATTCTACCGAGGGTCTAGATGGCACTCGGCGAACCTTGAAAAATCGGCGAAGTGCGGGCCCCTCGAACAATACTTTACCAGTGTTGTCCCCATAAGTCACTTTCGGTAAAATCCTATCGAGCCGGCCGGACCTTATCGATTCGCGGCACACTTTCCTTCCACTCTCTCACACACATGCTTTCGCGATCCGCTGCGCTTCGCCCGTCCGGCGTCCCATTTGTGCTTTGTTTCGCATGCATGCGCTCCCGTCAGCGCCCCGCCGCATTGCGTGCCGCCCTTTTGCTCGCCCCCCCGCACCGCCACCGCCGTCCACACCCACCACCACCACCGTCCGTGACTCCGACCGTGCACCGTCATCTGTGCATGCCCGGCGCCCTCCACCCGCGGCGTCCACCACCGTCGCGATGGCGTCCACGCCCTCCACCGCCCGTGGTATATACCTATGATTTTTTTAACAATATTTGTTGTTGTACATAAGCGTATTAAATATTTCTACTTAACCGACAAAAAAACCAAACTAATTTCTATATCTTTTTGTTAGATGGATAGACATAATTTTCCACTTTGCTTTCGAAGTTATAGGTTTCAATGGCCACATAATGGCTAGGGGGATTTGACCACGAGAAGCTCTCGGCCACCATAAGGCCTAATTTTCTAGTAATAATAAGTATATTTGAATAACTATAGTTGTATAATAAATTTGTCAACTACATTTCTATATGTATATTTACCATTTATATGATTTTTAAATGTTTTTGCAGCCAATTGACCATACCGGTTGGCTTAAACACACTCTCTCATACTTTGGGGTTCATGAACTGGTCGTCCAGCACAAACATGATCGATAGTAAATTAGGTCCACAGATCCAATGTCGAATTAGCTTTTCCATCGCCTCTAGGGCGAAGTAGAAATCTTATATACGGATCTCACGGTAGCATTAAAAGCACGTGCGGACCAGGCTGCAAATGCAGAAAAAATATGATGTCATGGGATGTGTACAAAAGCTTCAAGAAAAAAGGTACACTCTATCTACATTCTCCTCATTGACTATGGCAGCTAATAGTATGAACATGAGTCATAATGTCATGAGATTCGCTGCAAACAGGGCTCAGAGAAACCAATATAATGTGGTAATCTCGATATGTTAATTTATCATATAGCTTATATCTACAAATGATGTGGCAATCTCAATATGTTCTAATATATTTTTTCGAATCATTTACAAGTTCAAGAGCATGACTTAACCTACGATGGGTGTAGTTATGCATCCATTCTAAGCCAAACATTGGCTCAATTGGGTTATCTTTGGAAATGGGCTAATCCGATTGCCAAGGTGGTTTGTCTATCGATTAATTACGATCAGAGACATGCCGGGGACGGTGCTTAACCGTCATGAGTACACCATGTCGTCGAAATTGTGAAGCAAAGGAGGATGCATTAGTGAGAATATTGTACCATATTTGAGGAGATCATTGCACTCAAGATCGGTGACCTATGTTGACATTTCTTAACGCAATCAAAGGAAAGCGGTATAAAACCCATCCCCAATAAAAGCGTCGGAATCGCGTGACATTCCCTAAAGCAGAAACCACCATGTCGGTGATCCGTAAGGGATTGTCAGCGGGATAGATCTTGCCATCTTAGATATTCATCCGTAAGCGCCGCGGATCTATCATTGTAGCATTTCACCGGAGAAGTATTCAGGGTATTGTTATTTATATTTTTCCCAAAGGAAGGCATGTGATTTAATAAGCTAGCATGGCATCTGAATAGAGGAACATGTGTTTGCTTAGACCAAATTGTTCATAACAGGGGTAAGCAATAATGGTTTTGGATAGTGTGACACACACTTAAGAATCCACCCGACAAAGGATAAAGAAAATAGATAAAGAATGAATGAATAAATGAATAACCTAATGGAGTAATTCTAATGTATCTAGTCATGGCCATACAAATGAATAGTTAGGATCATATGCAAACTGATTTAATCGTGGTTGGGTCTAGGATAATAGGGAGACTTCTGGATACCATACGCCCCGATAGGAAGCATTTACGAACTCCTACGGCACACACACACGAGCGTGGGGGATTTCAAGGGGCGGTCAAGGCTTGTCAAGACCAAACGCCTACCCCTCAACCGTGGCGTGCACTCATATCCGCCGAGGGTGTCGTAATACCGGGCACCATGCCGCATATCGAAGCACTACTCTTGTCCCCGGGATGCCCACTCGTCGAATGGGCCGGACTAGAACAAGAGCAAACCCGAAGGAACAACGAACAGTTATCCCACCTCTAATCAAGTTACGCATATGATGATCGATGAAGAACTGTGATGAACATGTCAAGATTATGATATGTAAACTATATGGTAGTTCATATACCAACACAAGAACATGAACAAGACTATACTCTAGTTCATAAGTTAGGCCAAGAACATAGATATAAGACTTGCAAATAGAAGAATGCTCCATAGAGAAGATATATTACCAAAGCACTTTCTTCTAGGAGACAAGCCCTCCTTGTAGCTCTGCTACTCCAAGTGCTAACCAAGAACTAAGAAGAACAAGAAAGAAGAAAGAAGGAGTAGAAGAAGAGAGAGAGAGGTAGAGGTGGTAGAGAGAGAGAGATTGCTGGTTTGCTGGACTCCAAGTGGTGTGTGTTGAGAGTGGGAGAGAG
Source organism: Hyparrhenia diplandra (assembly GCA_015847255.1). Classification (NCBI taxonomy): domain Eukaryota; kingdom Viridiplantae; phylum Streptophyta; class Magnoliopsida; order Poales; family Poaceae; genus Hyparrhenia; species Hyparrhenia diplandra. The sequence continues at coordinate 521,787 of JADLZK010006017.1, forward strand.
GGGGCCTACTTATACACTTGGAGGAGGGACTAAATGCTAAATTACACCAAAACCGACTGGTAAACCTTCCTAATCTGAGCAAACCGACCATCCGGCGGGGAAACCCCGTTTGGAAGGTGCCACGAACCGCCTCCCGAGGTTGGTTCGAAACCGCCTCGGGGAGAGTGCGGCCTTACCGGATGAATTGTAGCGCACCCCCACAGGCTTTCGGCCTGGCCGGGCCTCGGTGGGGGTGTCTTCCCTCGTCTTGAAAAGTTGTGGGCGGGCTTTGCTCGGCCCGGTTTAAATATTTTGGGTCGATTTGCTCCTAGGCTTGGGTTTTGCAATAATCGCTTCCACGAAAGGCGTACTTTGGTCGATTTTATTATAAAATCTGCAAAAGTTAAAATACAAGACACTACAAGTGGAATTTTATTAATGGTAAATGCATATGAGTATAAAAGGTATAGTTTTACTCCCTTTATGGTAGTAAGTTGACGGGAAAAAAATATGTCGTTGGTTCACGAGTCAACAACGTACTCTTCACCGAGTTATATGCACAATTCCGGGCGGTTTGCCGTAGAAGTTGCGATGAAGTTGTAGTTGGAACATCATTTAATTGTAGTGACTTGTTTTAAATTATGCAAGTTTGTATGTATTATGCACGTTTTAAATTATGTAAGTTGGTATGGATTATGCACACCTATTTCAGATGGTGATCTATAAAGTTAGACATTGTGGAAATAATATAATAGCTTCTGAAACTGATTGGGACAAAACACACTTGGTTATATCGAAGATCATAGAACCTAACCAGCATAAAACTTTGTTGTTGACTTTACGGTGCTCCGTAAAGTTAGACATTACCGCCCCTGCCTGCATGCCTACATGCAAATACTACCTATCAAACAAATAGCTCCATCAGTAGCATGCTAACAATTTACACCCTTTACTTGTTTCACTAACGTTGCCGTTCATAGTTTTGAAAAAAATAATAGCACCTAAACGAGAGAAACCACCATATCGAAGGTAGCTGTCACAGATCCAGGAGAACTAGCTAACGCACTTGACATAGAAACTGGGGAGGCCTAATCGGAGATCGAGTCCCGGCCAGGGGACACCCCGATACCGGCACGGCAGCTATCCCAGCGCGCCCGGCACCGGCCTCCTCCGTCCCCCTCCTCCCCACCGCTCCTGCCTCCTCCACGGCCCCGCTCTACCTCCTGGAGTCGCCGTGCTGGCTCGTCAAAGGAGGCCCGCATGTCAGATGCTGCTAGCGGCAGGGAGGGGCGTGTCAGCGAGATGGGCTCCTCGTCGAGGGCCTCGGCAGCGGCGACACCATCATCGAGAATGCGTGCTGGGACCCTGCCGCCGTGGCGCTGCCGTCGTCGGGGCCACGAGCCATCACCGGGAGAGGCCCCGCGGCGCTGCTGGGACCAGCCCGTCTCCGTCGCGTCGGGACGGGGGCGACCTCTGGATGGCCCCCAGCGTGCGGATCCTGCCCGCGTCGCGGCGTGGGCCTTCCTCTCGAGTGCTCGGCGTGGCGATCCGAAAAGCGCCCGGCACGGTGCGCTCTTTGGCTGGCGACCCCGACTCTGCATCTCACGATCCGGCGGCATAAAGCTGGATGCATGGCCTCCACCAGCGCATCGCCCAGCGCGCGGCGTCGCCCGGTGTGGCGCTCCGACGAACTCATCATCCCTCCCATCGTGATCCCGACGTTTTGAGCATCGATACGGGCGGCAAATAATTCCACATCGCTGCCTCACTTGGCCTCTGCCTCAAACTCAAGACGTCCGCCACCAACGCCCACCTCACCCTCTCCAAATCAGGCTTTCCAATAGCTGGGCGGCGGTGCGCGTCCTCCATTCTACTGAGGACAACGCTCCACGAAGATGGTTGGCGTGGGGCCCCTGTTATGCGTCGATGCGGTCATTGGGCGAAAAAGAGGCGGCGGATCGAAGGCAGTTCGGGTCTTCCTCACAAAGGATCGATGGTGGCTATTCGAGCGCCACCCCTTGCATCAAGGTGGATGGGCAACAGTGAGGGCACACGATTTCAAGCGTGGGCTGATTTGCTTGCTGCAGTGGGGGCAGTCTACATCCAATGAGCTTCATTCAAGATCATTTTGGTGCACGTTGTTCAAGGTATGGTGGCTGATTCGAAGACCATCATGAGCGACATCGATATCTTTACCACTGTCTTGAGTAGTAAACTCAATTTTTTTTTTGATGTGGTAGATCTTTAGTACATATATCTTCATGTACTAAAGTTTTTTAAATTAGTTTTTGTAATAAGTTTGGCTGTGTGTGGTCACGCAAAAAGCTTTTAGGCTGTGTGCGTTACCACAGAGGCGGAATATTAATTCCGTTATCTAAAAAAAAGTACACACTCTGTCACACACAATACTTCCCTGTTTTATCTAGCAGGAGAGGCAAGCACATTTAGAAAAGGTACTTTAGTTTTTTTTTTTTTTTTTTTTTGGACAATGGGAAAAAGTACTTTAGTTGTATGGTTAGAACTTAGTAGCCAAGGGACCAGCTTTGGTAGCATGCTTCTTCTGTGGCTTGTTTCACTTTGCCTGTGTACATGCAGGATGCATGATCCATCTCTGTTACCTGGTCATTTGAGATGGCCTAATCTATCAAGCTCAACGGCATGGCCAAAAGGAAGCTCTCGCTGAGTTTGAAGAGAGGAAGGCAAGAACTATTTGTTTCACTCAGATGCTAGGTTCTTGGTTACCCTACTCATTTACACTGCGTCTAGTCTTGCCACTCGTCACCTCCACGTCAGATGTGACCACGCCGCACAGGAAAACATTGTGACGTTGTCATCCAGACTCCCTGGCAAACAAGAACAAGGGGTAGTAGGATTTTCCTGGATGTCTCCTATTTCTAAACTGTGCATCACACGCCTAATAGCATTCTACAGTGTATATTATATTTGAATTCCTATCATATTTCTACACAGAAAAAGGGGGAAGTATTAGTGCGTATATATAGAGGGAGTTAGCCAGCAGTGCTGTAGACACTATAGCATGTGGTTTCAAGGCAACTGCGCAGCGTTTTCCCTTTTGTGAAAAATAAGTTATTCTTAGTGTCAGCTGTGCTGACAAACTGACGGATATTAATAACACGTGATGGACTGGAGCCACCAACTGTTAAATCTCAAGGAGGCTAGGGATACAGTGGGTTTATTTGGGCAACACATATTACATAAACCTTTTTCATTTTCGAGAAAACAAAACATTACGCAGCACAAATTTGCCCGCTCACCTTTGTATAATTGTTATTTACAGCCCTAGCGACGTTTAGATATGGGTTTAATTTAATATACCAGTTTCTAGGACATACTGGAAACGGTACTGTAGGCAAAGATGAAACATTCAACAACACCCTTAATTTGGAGTATGTCATGTCAGCTTCTTTAATGCCTGTTAAACTCACATGAAACTCCCACTGTGATTGGCCATATTGCTTCCAGTGAGATGTATGTTCTACAATTTTATAGGAAGAAGTTTATTAATTCATGTTGATTAACTCATAGAAAATACAATAATTTCAAACACGCGTCCAGCCATTTTGGCTTGGTTTGATCTCAGTATCGGCTGGAAGACCCAATCCACTTCCAGGCAACCTAACATATGTGACCTGAGCGGCTTGTCAAATTGAACCCTGATTGCCGCATCTGCATGTAGCACTTATTAAGCATCCCAAAAAACAATCCATAACCAATGCAGTCATGACGGTTTAGTACATCAGAAGCAGACCTAAGTAGTTCGGTCAAAAAAACCTTACCTAAGTTGTTCAATCTATATTTATCTGAGTGTTCGAGCACTCTTCTGCCTGACAACTTCTTCTACTCTAACACCCACATTTTGACTCAGAATTTTATTGTTATGGAGGCATGCATTGTGGTTAATATTACTATGTTATCCACCTTAGCTGAATTCTAAATGACTACTCCAAATATGGCGCAAACACTACTACATAAAACATTAACCGTGGCGTTTTTTTCATTAACCATGGTGGTTTTTGAAACTACCGCCGAGGAAAGGTCCACGGATAATATATGGATTAAACATGACGTTTTTAGAACAACCAAAGATCACCAGGCTTAATCCAAAAAAAAAAAGAAAACAGAAAAAACAAAAAAGCCCAAACCTAACCCTAACGTGTTTAGTTTGGGCCGTTGCGACAAGATTCGACCCGTCTCCTCGAACGGACCAGCAACCCCTGGTGAGCCCGCATGGCCGGTGTCCATCTGAGGGAGAGGAGGGGAAGGGAGATGGAGGCGTCGGGCGTTGGGAGGCAGGAGGCATCGGGCACTGGGTTGGTGAAGTGGAGGCGTCAAGCGCTGGGTGGGTGACGTGGAGGCGTCGGGTGTGGGGTTAGAGTGAAGTGGAGCTGGGGTTTGGGGATGGTATATATATACATGAATGTGTTAACAGGGTCGAATGATCTATTGTAACCAGAGTGTGCTGGCAACTCTAACCCGTGTGGGGGTATTTATAAAAACCACCACAGTTAATCTACTTACCGTAGCGATTTTTTTAACAGCTACCTTTAATTTTAAAAAGACCACCACCGTTAACTTTTAAAACCTGCCATGGTAAATCGAGCATTTACCATGGCGGTCTTTAAAAAAAACCATGACTTTCAATAAAATGGAGAAGAGAAAGCCCATCCAGGTTTCAACGAAGCGGAGACCTTTCGTGACCTGCAGTTGATTGCTCGACACCCTTTTTTGTATTTGTGCATCCACAGAGAATTGAGGTCTGTGTTAGACCATTTGATTTTGTCAACATGCTCTTTTGGCTGTTTATAACGATAAATTATATCTTTTGATTTCTACTATCTGGTTATATATGCTTATACTATGTTAAGCATCTCGACGGATCTAGTAACATAAACTATCTGGTGAAGCAACGATGGCAAGAAACAATGAGTACCTCAATATATCTTGTGATAGATAGCAATGATATATAAAACTGCTTTACAAATTTCAAATTTTTTAATTACGGGGGAAGTGTTTTAGCAACTATTTGCTGCTGCTGTCATCCAGACAGTTGTTCACACCCACACACGCCCGAGTCCATGTCATCCATGCCTCCATGCTTGGGCATGTCCACGTGCTGGGTCATCGCCCACGTGGGCTGGTTATATGTGCTCGTATTAAGTTAAGCATCTTAGTAAATATCGTTACATCGACTATATATATCTGGTGAAGCAAACTGATGGAAACATAATATGACTGTCAATATATCTTTTAATAGGGAGAAATGATATAAGACTGCCTGACAAATTACAAGGAAGGTGAACACACTGGATTAGCATGTCGGCAACTGCAGTTGGTAATTTCGGTCCCAAAAATTTGCATTGTCAAATTACAGGAAATTGAACGTACTGAATAGACTTCAAATCACAATGACAATCTAAAGTTGCTATGATTCAAGCGGCACCCAATTTTTGATGGAGCCAATGAATTAAGCGAGGACGATCTGCAGGACTGCAGACACCAGATAGCAAGTTAGCAACTCCAGTCGATAGTTTCTGTCGCAAAAGACAAAATGTGGCCAGAACTTCTCCAGATTGTGGGACGATGGACAGTGTGATTATTGTTTGAAGTTGAACTGCGATGGCATCGGTGCTCACCTGCTGTGTATCGATCTTGATGGAAGTAGGAATTAGGAAATACATTGATCCGTCGTTCCCAGCAGTGGCAGGTTTCGTCTTTCGAATTGGAGCTAGGGTCCCATTGTCTACTGCTGCCTTGAGTGGCCGACCAGCTACATCCCCCTCAGAGCTCGCACTAAAACAAGTAAAACACAATCACACATGCCGTGTGCACTGCAAATTGATGGATCTACGGTTTTGGCCGTTTCCTGGTGCCTCTCCTTCTCAATGAAATGTATTCTTCATAGAAACGGTGCACACACAATGCATTTTTCTTATCAATGCCTTGCTCGCTATCAATCACATGCATGCTTACCCCTTTCTCTCTTCGAACCATCACTTGAATGGATTATGCATTCTTGCATCTGGAACTGACATATATATATAGGCTAGGCACCGATGCATGCGAAATTATTGCTAAAGTTGACGAAAACAATGTTGGTAAGACATTCAATACCTCTTTGAAAACAGAGCACAAGCACACTCGTTCCATGTCTCCCTGTTCTTAATGTGCTCAGTACCTACGCCATATGTTGCAATTAACTATCTCCCAAGTAGGCCAACATAGGGCCTATTGTTTCTTTCATTGAAATTGCCCAGCTGCATATATAGTTGAATTTTACCAGGCCAATTATCAAAATGTTCAAATCCATGCCAACTATAAACCTTGTTGAAGCGAACCGATGGCAACAGAAAATGACTGTCAATATATCTTGTAATATGGAACATTGATATAGGACTGGTTGACAAATTACAAGGAAAGTGAACTTATTGATTAGCATGCTAGCAACTGCAGTTGGTAATTTGTGTCCGAAAAATTTGCATTCTGAAATTACAGGGAATATGAACATACTGATTAGACTTTTAGGTCGCAATGGAAATTTACAGTTGGTGTGATTCAAGCTGTAGCCAATTTTGACCGAGCCAGCGAATTAAACAATAATAATCTGCAGGACTGCCAATACCAGATAGCAAGTTAGCAACTCCAGTCAGTAGTTTCTGTCGCAAAAGACAATCTGCGGCCAGAACTCCACCAGATTCTATGATATTGGGACGTTATGGAGGGTCTAATATTGGTTGAAGTTGAAGGGCGAAGGCCAAGGCGGTGGCATGTTGGGTATGCATGGATCCTGATGCAAGTAGGAACTAAGAAATACGTGATCCATCTCTCCCGGCAGTGACAGGTTCCATCAGTCCACTTAGAGCTGCACTCCCATTGGCTACAGGTGCCTCTGGTTGACCGGCTTCATTCTCCTCACTGCTGGCATTAAAACGAAACCAACACAATCACACATATTGTGAGCACTGCGAATTGATGGATCTATGTTTATAGCCTTTTCCTGGTGCCTCTCCTTCTCAATGCTATAATTTCTTCATAGAAATGGTGCGAACACACACACCCCAATGTGTTTCATTTTCACCTTCTCGCTATCAATCAAATGCATGCTTGCCACTTTCTCTCATCTAGCCATGACTTGAATGGGTTATGCATTCTTGCATTTGGAACTGACATATAAATATAGGCTGGGCACGTAGAAGTTGGTAAGACTGTCAATAGCTTCTTGAAAAGAGAGTACAGACAGATTGAGTATATATATAGATGTCTCAACCGTTGTATATCAACCCTACACCCGATCGCTTCATCTGGCTATTATATTGGACTCTGTTACAATCCTAGAATGATTATGTGGTCTGTTATTCAGAAATCATAGGTATACGAGTGGGAGGCATCATGGAAACAGAGGACATTGTTCTAATACTGGTCTCATCATAGAAAAAGGTTCCTCGCATGGCTATTCGTAGCAGATTGCAATCCATGGTGTTGAAAAACAGTTGCCTCTCAACTTGAGACAATACCAACAAACCTGCTGTGTAGTCAGGCACATGCCTTCACTGCTCCTTTGTTGGTACTTTCTGGCTGACTTATGAATAGAAGACAAAAAATATAGTCTCTACTCCAGAGTAGGCACGTGCTCACATATGTCCACACATTAAACATGGCAGTGGGAATGAACTGCTATTTTAAAAAATGCTTTACAAGTTTGCACCACATATTTGCACATGGCAGTGACAAGGTCATTCTTATTAAAGCTATTTTTACATTTTTCTGTATCTCCTAGCATCCTCTATTCCTTTATATATGAATCATAGTAGTATGAAATGCTTCTGCTTGCTTATCTCTTTCACGTGATGCAGTTTCAGAATATATGAATAGAAAGGAGCCAATCCAACATGGCAGTCTAGACCAGGACTCTGGGCCAGGCAGGAGGTGCTCCCATCCTAGCCATCCGCACAAAGGCATTGGATCTAAGGTACCAGTTGATCCCTATGGGGAGGGTGGTTTGCCAAGGCGGTGGATCTGTAAAAGCCGAGACACGTGATAATTTTGAAAGGAGAGAGAGTATTTCCTTGATGTGGAAAACACGATATTTACTTGAGTAACTATGCTTCCTTTCATGAGATGTTGTGTCATTTGCAATTATAGTTGCTAATATATAAGTATATTTCACAACAAGAGAAACCCATTAACCCATTTTATCTTTATTGTACATTCGGTTTGTTCTTAAAACCGGGTGTTACACTAAACAACACTACTATGGTCTTTAATCTTCCTTGCTAATCTATCTAATGTTGCTTCCAATTGATTCTTTCAGAGACTGAGGTAGTATTTGTTAATGAGCCCGAAACCAGCCTAAGTGTAATTTGAATGTCAACACGAAGCATCACTAGGCCCATCATACTTACAGGAATGTTGTGGATTCCATAAGAAGTGGTCTCCTTTGAGTTTTGTGTGTTAAAAATTTGTCTCCAAAATTTGTCCACTGATCCACATTAATCTCTCATGTAGTCAGGGTTGCATTTTACACAACCTCTCTCTTCTGCCATGCTATTGGATACGTAATCGAAGCAACACTACTATGTTCTTTAATCTTCTTTGCTAATCTATCTAAAGTTGCATGCAATTGATTATTTAAGAGACTGAGGTAGTATTTGTTAATCAGCATAAAACCAGCCTAAGCGTAATTTGAATGTGAACACGAAGCATCACTTGACCCATCCTACAAACAGGAATGTTCTGGATTCCATAAGGAGTAGTCTCCTTGGAGTTTTGTGAAACAAAGTCATAGGAAAATCTAGATTTCGTCCTCTGAAAACAATTTTGACCACCTCAAATTTCTTCCTGAAGAAGTCATCAATTTCTTAGTTTTTCAACATATTGATCAAGAAAAAGGATAGTATCTAGATGTTACTGAAGAGGACAAGCTGTTCTTGTTTTCTTTTCTTTTGACCACACAAGATTATACACATTTTTATACGGCTTGCCCCATCATAATCTGCATCATCTTTTCTTTGGCTTTGCTTTTCGACAAAGATGCTTTGACAATTTACTACATCAGTACCCATCTGTATATTATTAATACGATGAGTGTTAATATCACCTTGTTATACAGGTCTTTCTTTTGTCAAACCACAACCTTTCACTCCGAGGCTACCAACACCGAGTCCAGGAGGAGGGAGTTATTGATCATGGACGCCTTCGCTACAGCTGTTGTTGTTGATCGATCCAGCGAGGGATAGAGCTCCCACTGCCACACCACGCTTCGCCCGCAAGGCCGCTCCACCATGCCAAAGGGAGAGTGGAGGGAATGAGTAGTGAGGAGTGCGAGCTAGGTGACGCAGAGAGACTAGTGGAGTGAGTAGTGAGAAACAAGTGTAGGGAGCGGGGGTCATGTCGTGCCAGTAAATGAGGGGTGAGGGAGAGGAGGTGAGAGAGCTGAAATCGCCTAGTTTTCACTGCTACTGGGATCGGGCACGTTTAACATATAGTGGGGATGGTATTGGGCTGTTTCGGCTCTTATCATTGCAAGGTTTGGCCACGATGAATATATGGCTAATTTTAGAGGCTGTCTTCTTATAAAGCTCGCCTTTGTTAATAGATTTTAGGTGACACTTATTTTTAACTGCCTTTATAAATCAATTTTCTGAGGCGGTTTCCACTACTGCCAAAGTTAGTAAAAAATGACCCCTCGGTTAGTTCGAGTCATTAGCGAGGCAGTTGAAAATCCTACCTGGCCATCGCCGAGACTGTTTTCAATATGTCACGGCGGTTCAAAACCTCCGTTAATAGGATTTTTGTGTAGTAGTGCTTTTGTCAGCTAGGTTTCGTGGTGGTTAAGCCTCTACTGACCCAGCCGTCAATGCTACGACATTGGATCTGAGGGACTGGCCAAACCCCTATGGGGGGACGGTAATTCACCAGGCGGTGGATAAAAAAAACTGACATGTCTTATACCTTGAGGAACTACTTTTGGTTTTGTGAGGTGAGGTGCCATATGCAATTATTCCGTCCAGACACTATATGTGTTATTCACAAAAAGGAGAAATCATGGGCAGTACATTTTGACCTTTAATTTCTCATTGAATATGCCAACAATTGCTAAAAATCAACACGATGTCAAATGCGGTTTGAGCACAAATCTGTTGGTGTCTATTTTATATATGTCATGAAATTAAATATAAATGACTAATTGATGCACAATGTCTTTCTCTATAGCTGATGTAGCTCAAGTCATTGCGATTGGTGATGGTTATTCATGCTTACAATACATTTTCCTTCTGTCGATCCCAGCCAAGCACACTGCCAAAGCTTTTCCTTCCGCTGGATGCCTCACATGAGTCAGCCAGCACGTACACACCTGTGCTCATGACTCGCTGCTGAGATGGATTCGCAATTGCACGAACTGAAGGTATAAGGTTTCATCCCGTCAGATCTCAAAACAAGTATCAAAACCCCTACATATGCTTCTAGCTCTCAGTGCATTTTGCCAATTGTCACCCAGTCCTAACCTCCGTTTTAATCGTTGTTTGAACCATCAGTAAATAAACAGGGCCAGCTCACAACAGCGATGGATACATCCAAATGATGTCTAGAAGCATCTCCTCATCTATGTCGTGAGACTGGCAAACAGTATCAACAATAGCTAGTGGTGATGCAGGGGGCTGCCATAGGCTGGAGTGCTATATATAGGCTGGGGGCTGCTAGCTGGTATGCGAATCTATAATGCAGCAGCTTTTAAAGTTGTTGCAAACAGAGGGAGCAACAAACAAATATTAGTGGTATTTGCTTGCAATTCCCTCTGTACAAAATTAAGGACATGCCAAAACATCTGGAGACTGTCCGCAAAAACAGTGATATATATACAGGTGTCCACTAGTCATGGGGAGTGCAGTAGATTGGAGTGCTTCGCTTCCTGTTCTGTATTGTGCCACCATACGAATTAAGAAGCATTTACTGAAATATGCATTCATAATTTCATATGATTAATTATTCTGTTGTAAGGTCAATGGCTGACAAAACATTTGGCACAGGCAAACCACCGGTTCCTCAGAAGCACTGTTACTCATCTCATGATCTGATAATGAATCGATAATCCATGCACGAGGAACTTTTATTTAAGGCAAAATATTCAAATAATATTTATCTTCTGAGGCAACATTGGCACAATTTTAGTCGTATGAAAATATTTATCATCTGAGGTAAAATGTTGTTAGAACATCTCGGTAACTGCTGTGTGGTGCTGCACCAACTTATTTAATTGTTGCTTCGTGTTTTTGTCATCCAAGCAACTGCAAATGCATCCACAGTTATGATTGAAATACTCTACAGTAGCACGTCACTTTGTCTAAATGACAGAATGTTATTGACTGATGATCTACGGCGAGTATGACACTGCCATTTGGCAGTATGACAACGGCGCACAAGACAAATCAATATCATGAAAAATATGAGAATATTCACGGATCGCGGAAATAATAAACATACAAACAGGCTTACCTAAGCTGTGGGAATTAGTATTAGTTGCATGGATTCGTTGCCAGCATCAACATATTCCAAATAATTGTTATCAACATAGATGACATCTAGCAAGACACTGCATACGTGAGGATTCTATCAAGTAGTTGAATTTTCCTGGATGTCACATATTCCCAAACCTTGTTTCTTCCCTCCCGGCCCTAAAATAACTGCATCCACAATTATATATCATGTTTTTAGTCCACTCATTTTAAAAAAGCCCATCTGGGATGAAGATGCAGATATATAAACGGAGCTCGCTGGCATGGACAGATAGCTATCTTTAATGTAAGTAATGATGAAAAGTTAAGTGAACGAACATTTTGTCACATGGTTTTCATGGCGAGGGAGATGCTGTTCCTAAAGTCTTTGCTGTGCTGGCTAACTCACACCAACATTAATAAAGTACATTTGCCGGAAAATATTAAGAGATAACCATAACGCATCCAAATTTATTGTCAAGCAGGGATACATGTTGGGAACTATATCGGCAGCAGGAATTGCCAGAAGGTTTCAATATATATGCTGAGTCATAAAACTTGATGCTTATTTATGGGCCTGTTGACACCTACAAATTTTTAATAAATATGAAAGACCTGATTAATTCGAGATTATACAATAATCATGAATCATGAATCTACCGCCTAAATTGAAGAGCTTTTACTTCGATCATGATCTGCGTACGTGGGTCATCACCCCCTTTCTAACAGATTTGACCAAGAGACGGATGAGTGAACGGATCAACATGCAACAGGTAAGCCTCAACTAATCAGAGAGGGTCAGGACACAACAGGTGAATCATGCACAACTTGCAATCCCTATATCATGTTGGTGCGCCTGTCTCTAAAAAGTCAGCTTTATGCTTGAATCTATTAATATAGAAACAAAAAAAAACAATAAACGGGTCAGCTGTCTAACATCAAATCTATATGGCTGCTCTGGACATGGATATAGGTTGATATGGGCCCCGGATTTGGGCTGCACTGGTCCTTCATCAGGGAAAGAAGAGTGGTGTATTTGCAAGTGGCCCTGTCACCGGCCGGTGATCATAGTGCAGCAAGCTAACATTGAGAAGTAAGCAAACTTTCGTTTTGTCCTATGCCACCATGCTGCGAATGGGTACGCGTGGAACTATGCATGGAGTATATTACCGCTAGTACCACGCGCCACCTCTCTGTGTCTTCAAGCCTGCTCGCTGCCCGAGCTTGCATCTTTGGTTTTTCATGGGGCAATTGGAACTACAAGCATCTAGCTTCACTCAATCCTGGCCCAGTTGACTTGGGATTTTGGTTCATTTTTCCTGATGCCTCACAGTTCTAATATGCACTTCACTCGTATGAGCCACTCATATAGCACCGGCTAGCAAACAAGCTGGAAATTTAGTAATGATATGTGGTGATGCGTACAGGAAACTATGGTATGCTGACGGAGTGGTATATATAGTGAGAGCACGCTCTAGCAACCTGCTACTAGAAATTAATTTGCTAGAGGTCACTAGGTATATCATTATTAAAGGCATTTATATAGCTCGGTTCAAAAGGTAGTACAGGTACTGCCGTGCTGCACCAACTTTACGCTTGAAAAGAGTCCATATATAGACTAAACAACCACAACTGGTCTAGGGATTTTGGAGAACAAGACCAACTAGAGAACAAGGGTGCCGTCGACAATACTTTGCTCAGAAATATAAGGATGAGAGAAAGAGGTGAGAGAGTTGGGACTAATGCAATTGAACTTGCTACTCACGCATGAATCGAGTCCTACATCCATATTAAAAATGTCCTGTTCTTCCCATCCTACTTCGTATCACGGTTCATTATTGATCAAATATTGGCTAAAGTTCATTTAATCAAAGCGTGAATTTGCTCATTGTTCTTGACTTCAAATCAGGCTGTGGTCAAAATACAGCAAAAATTTAATCAAAGCGTGAATTTGATGGACTGGTGAAAACGATTGAATCCCAACCCAAATTTTTTCAAACACCGCACATTTTAGTTGGGTCCAATATTTTTCGCTTGACGAAACAATTGTTATTTTTGGAAATATTATGTTCAAATTGAGGTTTATTTGAAGAGAAAGGACAGGCTATTTGTCATGCAATTATGGATCATGATTAGTTAGCATGATGCTAACGAGGGTATTTGTAGGAAAACTCAGACTCTAAGGCATATGTACAAGCAGCTAAACCTGCCAGTTATTATCAATTAGTGCCTGATGAGGCAGATATTCTTTAATACGGCCAGTGTAGCTCATGGTATTATTGTTGTTGGGAGCTAATTTTGACTGCCACTACCAACTATGTTGCCATAGACTGGTTCCCCCTGACTTCTTGCTTGAGTGGGCCAGATCATCGTTACTGTTCCCTGGATCTCACTCCACTTGTGCGTGGCCGATATGCAATAGGCAATGCGCGATTCCTGGATCTTCCCTAGAGCCTACGATAGTTTTTTTATATGGTTAAGAAACCATATGCTCTCAGATCGAGGTCCAACTAAGCTGTTATTAAGGACTTCAGTACATTTTTTCCTCGTGTAACCCAGTCCTAATCACAAATTTTACTCCTCAGTCATCAACAGACGAACAGAACCAGCCAGCTCTCTGCTCTCGCCACAGCAGCAACACACAGATGACGATAAAAACATAGCCTCTTCATTGTCATGGCAGTGATATAGCTGTGACAAGTAAGACTAGTAATGCAAATTTCAACAATGGCCCATGGCTCGCTGAAGTGGTATATAAAGGGCGAGGACTTTGGTAAACTGCTACTATAAATCTATAATTAATGGAGCAATTTATTAAATTACTGAAAACTAAGGGAGCAATTTATTAAATTACTGAAAGAGTAGCAGTCTATAATTTTCTAGAAGTTCCCTACAAATAAACCTAAAGGCACATCGGTAGCATTGATACATAAAAGTACAACATTTTAAAAAGAAAACTACGTGTACCGTGCAAACTTCTGTTTTAATACTATTTTTATTTGAAGTGAAGTGTTTATAAAAAAAGAGAACAAGCACATGTAGAGACAAAATCGTGACACACCTTACCCGATGTCCTTCAGCGGAGCTGTGGGGTGCTTGGGCTCGCCCTGGATCCTTCCAGGAGGTGCATGTGTCAGGATACTCGATTGGTACAGCCCCCGAGCGATCCATGGGTTTCATGGAGTTGTTATATGATGGATATCTGTGGACCTAGAAGGGCTTGGATTGAAAAGAAAAAAAAAAAGTTTTTTTTTGGGCAGATGTAGAGATATTGGAGTTCTCACTAACAGACCTTTTACTGTCGAATCCAATCCTACCTCTGGATCCATCCACCCTTGTGTTCTTCTCCTCCAACTTCCCATGATACATTTGTCACATTTTGGTCAAATTTGAGAAACTTTTGTTAAACTTGGGACAACTCTATGTCATTTCTTTATTCCGGACTTTTAGTCAAATGTTGGTCAAATTGAGCGAAAATTTCATTGAAGTGTGAATTTCACGCATCATTGAAAACATTTCAAATATATTCCAAACTTTTTGAACCTGGCTATTTTTTAGTGTCTAAATCATGGATGTCTGTTCATTCCACCCATGGAAGGTAGGTTCGTAACTCGTGTCTATGAGAGGTTTGTATATTAGGAAGAAATTGTATCCTCTCATATCTGAAATTAAATACTAAACTCAATCTCATTGTAGCTTTTAGTGCATTTCTCCTAGAGTTACCAATCCTTAACTGTTTTTCTAGTGCCGTCTCTATTTCTCATATCACGTTGAATATTCCATATATGAACACTTGCATCACCAGCACACTGTCCCGCTAAGGGATCTACTTTTGGGCAAGCAGGGCAACGGCGGTGCATTATTACAAGAACAACCCTTGGTGCCTTGACAATACTCTTAGCATGGCTTTGCTTAAGCATGACCTGTACACTACCCCACTGAGGGCTCTACTTTCAACTCCTTTCAGTGACTTAGATCCAACAAATATTACAAAATTATGTTTATGGTATAAGGCATATATATTATGAATATCATTCAAAAGCATATGCCCATCATTTATGACAACTGTGCCTAACTGAAAAAGGAGGCAGGGGATATGTCACCGGGCATCCTGGCGAATTATGCATGGAAAACAACAGGGTTTTGCACCCACCTCCACAAAACTTTATCTCCTAGGACACAGGAGACCTTGTCACAAAGTTTGGCACCGTTTCGGATGATATCTTTTTTTTGGGGTGGATTCAGCTCAACTTATAATTACCGGGAGAACTCGTGCGGAAATTTGATTAAACTGGAAAAAGTAACAAACCAATGCAAAAAATTCTCAAGCTTGGCGGTTCCTACACACAGGGCATGTGAAAGCGTGAAAAAAAAAAGATTCAGGCCAAAACCACTTTGGAATACACGTGGACCTCGGAATCTTGGAAAACCTAGGTGCGGAGACATGGTTGGTGAAAGGTTGCATATACCTATGTGAAGGATGTTGGGTCTACCGGGTGTTAAAATTGCTTGAATTTTTTTGTACTCATATACACCCAAAATATGACCCCACACAAAATCTTAGATTTTTTTCAAGATTATTTGAATTACTGCATTTTTTCTCCATGCCACTTGCGACAAACCATGGCGAATTACGTATTGAAAAACAACAGTATTTTGCACCCACCTCCCCAAAACTTCGTCTCCTAGGGCAATAAAAAAGACCTTGTCACTAAGTTTGGCACCGTTTCAGATCTTTTTGGGGTGGACTCAGTTCAACTTATAATTATCGGAGAACTCGTGTGAAAATTCGAGTAAAAAAAAAAAAAAAATACCAAACCAATTCAAAAAATTCTCAAACTTGGCGGTTCGACACACGAGGGCATGTGAAAGCGTGGGAAAAAGTTTAAGGCCAAAACCACACTGGAATATCATGGAATACGCAAATGTGTAAATAAACAAAAACGAATTCAAGTTCTAAAACGTAATTCTATATTACGCTAAGGATGTTGGTCGGAATATAATAAAATCTCGTGGTCCTTTTGTGCAAAAGTGATGTTGCCTCAAAAAAAAAAAAAAGATTTAGTCGGTTGGATATTCCAACCTAGAATAAAAGCTACGGTTTGGGCCTGGGCTGGACCCAACCCTAAACCTTTCATCCCAGTCCTACTCTTAGACTAGGATTAAAAGTTTGAGAATACAAACCGGAACTAAATGTCTTATTTTAGTCTAGGTTGTTGGCTAGAACTGGGACTCAAGGTTTCCGCCAAATGAAAACCGCCTCGGACATCGTTCCTCCAACAGCTTTACTCCCGGTTGGTAGTTTCAACCGGGACTAATATGAACATTAGTCCCGGTTCAAAATGAGAAACTCTCGCTTGTAGTGTAAAACACATCCGGGACAAAACAGCGTCTTTATAGTAGTGGGTGAGGCTGGAGTCCAGTTTGCCGCATTTACTTGGGCCGGCTGACAACTGCATGAGTCCACAAATTGAAAAAACGGTGTGTTGCGAGAGCGAGTGCATGAACCAGGGCCATAGCCACCATAGGAGGACGGCCGTCCAGAAGGGGTGGTGGAGCAGCAACCACGAGAAGCAAAAACCAACAGGGGGTGCTGCCGCTGGCCATAGATGGCACTATCACATATCACGCCGTCGGCCCACTAGGAAACTGCAGTATGCTGGTGCAGTGGTATATGTAGTGAGAGGACACTGGGAAGATGCTACTAGAAATCTGCAACAAAGCAATATAACGACCACGGTAGGAGCACACTAGTTATACACTATACTAACTGCATAGTATTAGGTATCGAGATAAAGTGAAACAGGGCAAAATGGTATAACAAGCATACACACTAATTAATAATGGATCAGTCCTCCAAGATGTAGCTTCACTTTACTCATTTCCTTACACACGTCTTACTGATTTGAATAGCACAATTCTGAAGAATAAGATTGTGATGCAGAATCCTATACTGGCTTTAGAACACCCTACCATCTGCATTTATATACGTGACAGGATAAATATACACAATTCCAAAGAATAATGATACTAACCACAGTTCTGCAAAGACTTCATGTTCATCTACATTTGGCGTTACATTTATATGACAGGATACTCACTACACCACAACACTTAATCAGCAACTGACTGCAGTTGCTAAAACTTTTAATCAGCGTTGGACGGTGGGTTGCTAAAAGATGGTCTCGGACAGGGCGTTGCAAAAACTGAATTCGGCGTTGGACTGTCCGTTGCTAAAATGATTCCGCTTTTACGTTGGAGGGTCGGTTGCTATAGATGAATAATAGAGTTGAATGGTCCGTCGCTAAACAAGTTTTGCATTGGCGGGATGTATTTGGGCCCTTCTCACGAGTTATTTTGGCCCAAAAACACCTAAACCCTAGGTTTCCCCCCACAGAACCCACACCCACGCTACCTCACGGGCATAGCCCCCTTCACTCACCCCTTTTCACGCACACGCCGCCTCAATCCTTTCCTGCACACCACGAGCGCCCGGCTGCCCACCTGCTCGCCGCCGCCGCCGCCCTATCCGGCGCTCTCGCCGCCCGGCCACCGTCCAGTCCTCGCTCCGCCGGCCCGGCTCGTCCTCGCCCCCGCCGGCGGCCTCCCAGTCCCCACCCGTCGAGGAGATTCTGGCTCCTCCCCAACCCTGGGGGCGCCCGGCTCGTCCTCGTCCCGACCCTGCCGCCGCCCGTCCGAGGGCCGCCCGGCCCGGGCCCCCCCCGCCCGTGCCGTCCCTGCTTGGCGAAGGTATCCTCTACAGCTCGTGACCTCAAATTAGCATTCTCTGCAGCCCGTGCCCGTCCCCTGCTAGGTATCCTCTACAGCTCGTCGTCACCTCAAATTAGTTTCCCCTGAAGCAGGTGCAGCTGGCCCCCTGCTGGGTCTTTGTAGCCATGGATCCTGTCTCTCAAGACAACAAACTGAAGAGAACTGGAACGTATTTAGTGCCTTATTATCAGTGAGTGTATCCTTGCATCCTATTTTGGTTTTGTTCAGATCAGATCCGTTTCCAACTGTAAAAGTGGAAGTATCATTGCTCCCATTGTTTTCAAATATGCCATATCAGATCTGTTTATAGGATAATAAGTTATAGACTTCGATGCACTAAGTATATGTAATAACTAGCAATTTAGCATTCTCTTGAGAGAGAATATTCCATCCAACAGTTAGTGGAGGCTGATGCCACTAGCTCCAACTTTACACTCAGATATGGTGCAGCTACAGCACACTACTGCTGATTGTGAATATTGCCCAGGTACTCCTCAAATGCAAACCCAATTTGGACCAAAGACACTGTTAGACTAACACTTTACTGCATCAGGTTGCCTGCGATGATGCCATTGTAAGATACCTCTCCTTTCAATGATAAATTGATCCATTATTGTTTTCCTTCAAGCAGCCAGAGTCTACAACAAGTAGATGGCTGCTGATGTTTTAAGTTTTAACATGCTGCTGAACACCTGTATCTTATTCACAGCACGTGCAATGGGATACCCATGTCCTTTGTATTTATTCATGCTTCATGGATTTAGCCAGGCTAACTGACACAGAAATATGAACCCTGAGAGTTATCTACGAGTACAGTTATTTGCCTCACCGCCATGTATCATATGATGAATTGGACTAGTTAACTGCAATTGCAAATAAGCCTTATGCAGAAGTGAGATTTTCGTTAATTGATCACAATTTGGCTTGAGCAAAACTGTATCACAAGTTAACTGCAATTGTATCTCTTGCCATGCATCTAAACTAGTAGTTTTTACACTCGCTCTATTAAAGCTGCAGTATAATCGTGTTCTTGTGACTTGTACATAAAGCTCATATTTGATTGTTGTATTCTTTGATTTGCAATATTCTGCACGCCACTCTGAATGTCAAACTGCATTGTGTTATATGTCATCCAAAATCTGTGCAATATAATTTCATATGTACTCATTTGATATTTGAGAGTATGAATGATGTGGTCATTTGTATATGTCATCTAAAATCTGTGCAATATAATTTCAATATTGTATTGGACCTGTTTTATTTTTTTTGTACCAATTTAGTTGAGCTCGATGGACTGTCGGTTGCTATAAGTTCAATATTGCGATGGACCATCCGTTGCTAAATGCTCTAACTGATTGTCCGTTGCTAAAGTTTTACCATCGAACGGTCCGTGGCTAAAAGAGGGTCCGTGGCTGTATATATTTAACCACGGCTTCATTAGCATCTGCAGAGGTCCGTTGCTATATCTTTTAGCCACGGACCGAAAGTCGGTGTACCCCCCATATAGCAACGGACCGAAAGTTGCTGATTAAGGGTTGTGGTGTAGTGACTACACAATAATTTGATCACATATAGCTCTATTAGACATGCACCAAGCATGCTGTGCACTACCTACATTCGGTGTTTAGCCTGACCTCTTCAGATCTTTTGCCTCTAGTGCACCCTCGAGAAATCACGCCACCCTACACTGCTGCTCCTTCTACTGGACAGTTGGTATCATTTGCTTCAAACGGATTGCTTGCACGCGCCAACAAGCTCCTAGTATCCACCGGCCTTGAGTAGCTAGTGAGCTTGCGATGTCAGCCAATTTCTCTGACAGCAGGACTGACATCTAATTCAGGACAATTGTCAATGAATAGTACTGGCAATTCCACTAATGGCAAACGGGATCAGGGATCACGATCAGGGCTCTTATGTACCAAACTTTCCCTTGCCCGAAAGAAGCTTTATCCTATCTGATCTCAAATAAAGTACTAAGCCCCCAAATATGACTCATGCTTTGCATTCATTTATCCTGATGCCACCCACTCCTGACCTGTAACTCACTTGTTGTCAGCCCCACTCAAACAACACCGGCTGAAACAGGAAATTGTGTCTCAACAAAATTGTGAAGCAACAAACTACAGTATGGTCTGCTGGTGGAGTGGTATATATGCTGAGAGACCTCTGGAAACCAGCAATTGGAGAATAAAATAATATCAAAAAATTCATGGTGCCGCGAACAAAAAGTACTGGTCTTAATTTGCTTGGTGGCCACTAGTGATAACAATATTTAGGAAAGTGGGAACCACAGGTGTAGTGCACAAACTTTTATAAGAAAGTGGGTATTGGTCTTCAGGTCGGATATCCACTACAGTATATGAAAGTAGGAACCAAACGTTACTATGTCCACGAAGCGTATACACAAATCCTAGTCTAAAATATCATTAAAAAGAACACACAACCAAAAAGAGGTAAAAAAATTATAGCCTCGACATATCCCTTTTTTTCTTGACATCCATCCTCACCTAAAAAGGCTAGATCCAGCAAGTGGAAATCGTCAAGTAGCCGTTGCCCCCAAGTGCGATATTGCTGCGACCTACATTGGTGCATCTTCATCCACTTCTAGGCCATGGCCACAAATGCACCACCTAGGTTTCCGGCAATCTTTACGGTGTCCTCCGGAGCCGCCCGCCAGCTCTTGCTAGTGCTTCTCTATCATTTATTTAATAGTCGTCTCCATCAAACTCTAGTTTAGTTTCACAGTTGGTTTGAGAGCACCTTCACAAAAATATACCATTGTTTGAACACTCATGTAAATTCATAACCCTTATGGAATCTCAACTTTGTTCTAGTGAGAGACTGGCGGTGTGGTTGCTAACTGTGCATCTGTGTCGATAGGGATGAAAAAACAGTTAGAAACGATTTGAAGTAGGCCAAATTACTTTCATTTGCATTTTATTTTCTCAAACACGAAATCAATACAATATTTTCGGAAACAAATATGCGTCCGGTATTTAGGGAATTTCGAAGATGATATAGTTAGTCGGAAAATACAGCGATAACGGTTGAAATCTATGATAACGGTATCCTTGTCATATAGTTAGTTTCCAAAAAAATATTTGCAACATCACCACAATTCTTGACAATGACACAAATAAACAAACAAGTTCTAAATTGACTTGACATAGCATTATTCTAAGTCGAAATATATGATAACGGTATCCTTGTCATATAGTTAGTTTCCAAAAAAAAATATCTGCCTTATGTGCATGTTGGTGGTGTTCGGTAATTACCAATGGAAAATTTCGCTTAAATGCGGAAATCTTCGAAACGATCGGAAGAGGGCAAAATTGTTTCCACTTTGATTTCAATTGCTTTTTAGCATTATCATTTTAATTTTTTTGGTTACCACTTCCGTTTCCATTTAGGCAACAAAATTGAAAAAAAAACTTGAAAACGACTAAGGAAAATCGGAAACTATCATTTTCACTTTTCATCTCTATGTCTTGGTGTCACATTCTGTGATAGGATATTACTCAAGTTTTGATCAGATATAGCTCCATCAGACATGAACGAAGCAGTGAACTGCTACAGGAATATTGCAAACTAGGCATGTTCGTGAACAGCCATGGCCATTCTTCAGCACTGCAATCATGCTTCAGCTAGATAGTAGCCACTAGTAGCCACGAGTCGCCGGCGGTAACGAGTAGGTGGTCAGGTTTGTTCTGTTGAGATCATTTCTACCACCTTAAGCCTGTCTTGTCCTGCAATCACTGTCTGAAACAATGGCATCTAGTGTCAATCAAGCCCAGTTGATCGATCTGGGAGTGCAGTGCTTGAGGAAAGACTTAACTGGGTAATTCCACCAATGGAAATCATGTTTGAGTCTCATGTTTCTACGTTTCCATGCATAGGGCAGAAGCCTTATTCCTTCAGTTCAGATATTAGGCCCTAAGCATGTAAATCTAACCCCAGCTTTCGTTTCATTTTTCCTGATGCCACACAGTCCTGTTCTGCATTTCACTCATTGTCTAGGCCACTAAAACAACACTAGCTAGGATAGCCAGATTGGTATGGCTAATTCTACGTGGCAAACAATATCAACACTCCCTTACACTTGCTGGAAACTACAGTATGCTAACCGAGTGGTATATATAATGACAGGGGTTTGCAAGCTGCTATAGAAATCTCCAATTTAAAGACCAAGAAATGTCACAAGCAAAAACGTTGCTGCGTGCAGCAACTAAAACTGATCATTTATGCAGGAACATGGGTACAGACTACTCCCAAATGCTTGCCGCAGACTGAAATAAATTATACTAACTGCTTAGTAGTAGGTATCGATACAAAGTGAAACAGGACAAAATGGTATGACAAGTGTCACACCCCAAGGCAGCCCCGGCGCCTGGAGCCCAGGGCTCAGTAGCGTCATTGTCATCTACTTCGCAATTAAGTAATAGATATTTAGGAAATAAAATAGGAAATTGAATGAAGGATTTCTTTAGATGCAAGTCTCCCGGACTATAAATACAACGAACTTGTAATCAGTTGAATCAATCAGAAAATAATCAAGGGATAAAACCCTAAGATTTTAGCTCTCGGTCTCTCTCGCTCCCCCACCACTACTGTCCACGCCCGTCCACATGTCGCCCACTTGCGCGCCGCGCCGCCGCCGCTCCCTCGTCGCCGATCACCGTCACCACACCCCCTCGGAAGCCAACTGTGACAGCTAGTATACGGAGACCAGGTCGATTCCCACCACCGCTGTCAAGATTCGATGGCAGCTCCACTGTTGTCCTACTCGGAGATGATCATGGAGGCACTCCGCGCGCTCAGATTCAAGGACGATTCCGACAATGCTGCGATCTCCGACTACATCAACACGAGGTACAGCTCCGGTTCCTCGACCAGCACAACACCATCCCGGCTGGCCACCCGCCCACATGAAGGTCACCGGCGAGCTTGCCCTCCTCGGGAAGAATTACCTCCTCAACCTCGATGACACGCCAGCAGCAAGACCGCAGCTCGTGGGTGATGATGTCCGATGCGCGTGCCTCACGATGTCACCCAATGACACGGGCGCCCACGCCAATGCAATCATTGGCGCCTCAAGCGATGAGCATGTCATGCTGGATGATGCTCCTACCACGGCGCCACCGACGACAACAAGTGGTTCCCAGGGCGCGCCGCCCGACGCCGTCCCCCTCCACGACTATCGACACGGCGCGCACCGAGCACGTCCACCCCAAGGATGCCCCCGCTAGCAGGTCTGATCGGAAAGCCTACCCAACTAGGCCAACATCGTAAGCCTCCAACAAAGGTCCAGATAAGTTCCTATAACACCAACAACAACATCCCTAACATCAGCAACATCGGGGAACGCCAACGTCACTATGGGAAACACAGCGAAGTCACCTAATGTCGACATCAACATCGTTGATAATGACGCCCTGGACGACACCGGCACCATGGACACCAACGGCATGAACACCCTCACAAATTAGAACACCACCCACTCCACAATAACCAAGCAAGTCCATGTTACCCGACAGGGCAACCGCTACCTCTATCATCAACTCGCAACGACGCCACCCGATGTCGCCATTGACGCCGCCACCACAACGCCCTCGACATCGACGACACCTCCAAGGAAACAAACAATGGAAATTACGCCCCTCCCAAGGGCGCCGCCATCGACCACGACGTCCTCGACATTGCCATGCCTACCATCAACAACATTGGCTCCATCGACAGCAGTCTCAGCTCATCAAGGGAACACACGCCAATGTCGACAACACCAACGACACCACGAGCTCCACTACTGGCGTAATTGCCAACTCATTGAACTCCAACAACGGCAACAGCCTGCCGGACAACCCTCGGACACCCACTATGGAGGAGAACGCCGACAAGCAAGCTACAAACCCTATCGTACCTCCAACACCGGCAAGTACATCACGGGCACCCACATTCGCAGCAATCAGCTTCCTGATGACACAAGCGCCAGCTCCGGCGCAGAAGGCGCCCCATCAACACCACGACAACGGAACATCAACTCTAACAAAGACATGAGATATGCCGCTATCCACCTGACAATGGTGGTACTTCTCTGGTTCATCTGCATGCCAAGTAAGGCACCATGGGAGGACTAGAACACGTCCACACAATGTCTCCTTTGCCGCCTTCAAGTTGCCAAGGAACGATGACATTACCAAAGCAACCTCACGTAACCTTGACAGGGCGACAAGTTGATCGACTACATCTACGGCCTCAACACGGCACCCGACCACGTGCGACTACATCGGCACTTTCGGGTTCGGCCAACGGGCGCCGGGCTACACTATGGGAGATAGTACAACAGGAGGCGCCCCACACGATGGACAAAGAGATCCAACTCACTCGTCAACTCGACATCCTTCCGCCTCATTCGTCGCATGCCTCAGCGAAACACGACGAACACAACACCATCTTTGATTTGGCAACGGCAAAAACGACTTGAGGGCCGATACAGCCAGCTCCCTCGATCCTCGACGACATCAAGGCCTAGTACGACTACACCCTCAAGCCCGCCAACGAGCTCCGCAACATGCTTTGGGCTGTGGTGCACTAGGAGGCGCCCTACATGTTGGGCACGGAGATCCATTTCGCACACCAAGTCAACGCCCCAGTCTCCTACGAGGTCTTCAACAAGCTTGAACTTGTGAGCTCCACCAACGACGACATAAGATACACGCCACCCACACTGATTCCCTACCTCGTCGACCTCATCACTACTCCGGAGGCTCACATCTAGCTTCACCGCACTACGCCCGTTCGACTATGAGCTCCATCGCATCACCGAACCATCACACACGCCAAAGCGGAGCACGGATTGACTCTACTCAAGGACATCATTGGTGACTGCGTTGTGGGATATTCTCCAACTAGCAGCCTTACTGGCAAGCATCTTGCATATGGAGGAGCACCCTCACTACTTCGAGGAGGACATCACAACCCTGCTCTTCAACGACAAGCTACCTCCTTCACTGGCACTCAACACTTTCGAAAACTCCATCAACCTCGACAGCCGTACAACACCACAGCGTGAGGACGCGCTGTCTGGAAAAGGGGGAGGAAACGTCACACCCCAAGGCAGCCACCGCCGCCAAGGGCCCAAGTCCCAGCGTGTGCGTGCCTGGTGGCTGGCCGCCACTGCCGCCCGCCACCAACAGGTCATCGTCATCTGCTTCACAATTAAGTAAAGATATTTAGGAAATAGACTATAAATACAAGAGACTTGTAATCAGTTGAATCAATCAGAAAATAATCAGGCAATAAAACCCTAAGCTTTCAGTTCTCGGCCTCTATCTCTCTCCTCCCCACGTGCGCACGCGCTGCCGCCATCACCACCGCCCACGTGCCGATCGCCGTCATGACCACCTCCAACGCCGTCGCGCCGCCACAAAGGCCTCTGCCGACCCTGTCACCGCAGCCCCCTCAGAAGGCGACTGTGACAATAAGCATACATATACATACTATTTAATAATGGGTGAGTCCAAGATGTATCTTCACTTTACTCATTTCCTTACACTTGTCGTACTGATTTGAATAGCACGATTCTAAAGAATAAGATTATCATGCAGAATCCGATACTGGCTTTAGAACACCCTAGCTACCATCTGCAATTATATACGTGACAGGATAAATCTACACAATTCCAAAGAATAATGATAGTAACCATAATTTTGCAAAGGCTTCATGTTCATCTACATTTGGGGTTACATTTATATGACACGATACTACACAATTATTTGATCATATTAGCTCAATCAGACATACACAAAGCATGCTGTGCATTACCTAGGTTTGGTGTTGAGCCTGACCACTTCTGACATTATGCCTCTAGTGCACCCTCGAGAAATCACGACATCCTACACTGCTGTTCCTTCTACTGGACAGTTGGTATCATTTGCTTCAAACGGATTGTTTGCACGCGCCAACAAGCTCCTAGTATCCACCGGCGATGAGTAGCTAGTTAGCCTGCGATGTCTGCCGATTTCTTTGACAGTAGGACTGCCATCTAATTCAGGACAATTGTCAATGAATAGTACTGGCAATTCCACCAATGGCAAACAGTATCAGGGATCTGGATCTGGGGTATTATGTACCAAACCTTCCCTTCCCCGAAAGAAGCTTTATCCTATCTGATCTCAAATTAAGTACTAAGCCCCCAAATATGACTCATGCTTTGCATTCATTTATCCTGATGCCACCCACTCCTGACCTGTAACTCACTTGTTGTCTGCCCCACTTAGACAGCACCGGCTGAAAATGGAAATTGTGTCTCAACAAAATTGTGAATCAACATACTACAGTATGCTTTGCTGGTGGAGTGGTATATATGGTGAGAGACCTCTAGAAACCAGCAATTGGAGAATAAAATAATATCAAAAAATTCATGGTGATGCTAACAGAAAGTACTGGTCTTAATTTGCTTGGTGGCCACTAGTTATAACAATATTTAGGAAAGTACGAACCACAGGTGTAGTGCACAAACTTATATAAGAAAGTGGGTATTGGTCTTGGGGGTCAGATATCCACTACTGTATACGAAAGTATAGGAACAAAACGCTACTGTCCACGAAGCGTATACACAGATCCTAAGCTCAAATATCATTAAATAAACAAACAACCAAAAGAGGTAAAAACAAAATTATTGCCTCGACATATCCCTGTTTCTTGACATCCATCCTCACCTAAAAGGCTAGATCCAGCAAGTGGAAATCATCAAGTAGTCGTTGCCTCCAAGTGCGATATTATTTGCGACCTACATTGGTGCATCTTCATCCGCTTCTAGGCTGTGGCCACAAATGAAATGCCTAGGTTTCCGGCAATCTCACGGTGTCATCCTCGAGCCACCGCACTCTAGTTTGGTTTCACAGTTGGTTTGAGAGCACCTTCACAAAAATATATCTTTGCTTGAACACTCACATAAATTCATAACCCTTATGGAATCTCAACTTTGTTCTAGTGAGAGACTGCCGGTGTGGTTGCTAACTGTGCATCTGTGTCGGTAGGGATGAAAATAGTCAGAAACGATGGGAAGTGGGCCAAATCACTTTCATTTTCATTTTATTTTCTCGAAAATGACATCGATACGATATTGTTGGAAACAAATATGGTGTCGGTATTTAGGGAATTTCGAAGATGATATAGTCACTCGTAAAAATACAGCGATAACGGTCAAAAATCTATGATAAAAGTATCCTCAAAAACGATAAACAAATCAAATTGTAGGAAATGAGAAGATCCATATAAATCGCAACATCAGCACAGTTGTTGACATAAACACAAATAAACGATCAAGTTCTAAATTGACTTGACATAACATTGTCCTATGTCAAAATCTATGATAACGTATCCTTGCCTTATAGTTAGTTTCCAAAAAAATATTTACCTTATGTGCATGTTGGTGGTGTGTGTCTTTGATTCGGTAATTACCAACGGTAAATTTGCACTTAAATGCGGGAATCTTCGGAAGTGATCGGAAGAGGGCAAAATTGTTTCCACATTCATTTCCATTTCATTTTACCATGACCATTTTCATTTTTTCGTTTACCACTTCTATATCCAGGAAGGAGTGCAAGGACTTTGGGGCATTCTCGCATGTCCCACAAGGGCAAGGCGACGTCCGACGTAACCTACAACCTGAACGACTTGCCCGAGGCGTACACCAACCCAATGTGCACAAAAATATCCACGACTACATGGAGGCGGCAAAGGAGGTCCATGGGCCAGACTTTGATCCGTTCAGTCAGGACATCGATGCAGAGATCATGATGATGGTGGGAGGAGATAAGAAGCACGGGCGGTTGTGCATTGCTGATGGCTGCATCGACAGCTCTGGACTAAGAATTTTACAGATCCGAGCACTGAGCACTAGCAGTAGCCTGCCTATATGCCTGCATCCTAGCCTTGCACAGTCACGTCTTGAAGAACTCAAGGTTATTTCTTTATCAAACAGATTTCTTTACGCACCTTAATTAGGTTTGCATCACCTCTCATGGATTGAAATATTGTGAGGCCCGGCTAGAAGAGTCGAGCGACACCGGCAAAGCGGCGGAGGCTGCGTTTTCGGCCCAACGGGGAAGCCCAAGCGGCAGCTATCGAGCTCATGAACTACCTCCGCACCACGGGGCCCCGCCGCCTACGCTACTACGGGCGTTTGCTCGCCCTCAACCTACCCCCGTGAGTATGAAATTGCCGCCAATTTTGTTTGCTTGTGGATGCGGTTCACGCCTAACACATGCAACCTATTCTCCTTTGTGCAGCCGGCTTTGATAGGATCGCCATGTGCCGCCTCCCTGCCCATGATGATCAAGGGTCTCGCCGCTGACTCCTTCGCCCGGGCGCATAACAACAGCCCCCCTCGCCTCTTTCACGACGGCTCGATGAAGTTGACGGTAGACCCGCGTTTGTATGCGGGCAAACGGGGTGTGAATTTTTACCGAGGGCGCTGATTTGCCGAGGACCGACGCTCAGTGAATTACATGTCTACCGAGAGGCTTGTTTTAGCGAGCATTTAGCTTGATCTCTACCGAGCACTTGGCTTCTCCGAGAGAGGCCGTCGATAGACGGATATTCTACTGAGGGCTTGGCCGTGCTCTCGGTAAACGAACCTGCTCTCGGTAGAGGTCCTCTCAAAGGCGGTAATGACTGTTAGCAGTTTTTGATTTGTGTTGGCGTTGTATTTATCACATTATGTCAACGTCCATCACAAACCTATTTTAGATGGTGATCTATAAAGTTAGACATTGTGGAAATAATATAATAGCTTCTGAAACTGAATGAGACAAAACACACTTGATTATATCAAGATCATAGAACCTAACCAGCATAAAAACTTTGTTGTTGACTTTACGGTGATCCATAAAGTTAGACATTGCCGCCCCTGCCTCCATGCCTACATGCAAATACTACCTATCCCAACAAATAGCTAATTCAGTAGCATGCTAACAATTTACACCCTTTACTTGTTTCACTAACGTTGCCATTCGCACTTTTCAAAAAAATAGCACCTAAACGAGAGAAACCATCATAGTGCACACTCTGTCACACACAATACTACCCTGTTTTATCTAGCAGGACAGGCAGGCACATTTGGAAAAAGTACTTTATTTTTTATTTTTTTATTTTGACAATGGGAAAAAGTACTTTAGTTGTATGGTTAGAACTCAGTAGCCAAGGGACCAGCTTTGGTAGCATGCTTCTTCTGTGGCTTGTTTCACTTTGCCTGTGTACATGCAGGATGATCCATCTCTGTTACCTGGTCATTTGAGCTGGCGTAATCTATCAAGCTCAACGGCATGGCCAAAAGGAAGCTCTCGCTGAGTTTGAAGAGAGGAAGGCAAGAACTATTTGTTTCACTCAGATGCTAGGTTCTTGGTTACCCTACTCATCTACACTGCGTCTAGTCTTGCCACTCGTCACCTCCACGTCAGATGTGACCACGCCGCACAGGAAAACATTGTGACGTTGTCATCCAGACACCCTGGCAAACAAGAACAAGGGGTCGTAGGAATTTCCTGCATGTCTCCTATTTCTAAATTGTGCATCACTCGCCTAATAGCATTCTACAGTGTATATTATATTTGAATTCCTATCATATTTCTACACAGAAATAGGGGAAGTGTTATTGCATATATATAGTGGGAGCTGGCTGGCGGGGACAACTGCGCAGCGTTCCAAGGCACAAATAAGAGAACCGCAGTGCTGTAGACACTACAGCATCTAGTTTCAAGGCAACTGCGCAACGTTTTTCCGTTTAGTGAAAAATAAATTATTACTGACGGATATTGATAACAGGTGATAGTCTGGAGCCACCAAGTGTTATTATCTCAAGCAGGCTAGGGATACAGTGAGTTTTCCAAGTGTATTTTTTTGTGAGGGAGGCAAACAAATTAGTCGTCGTATATTTAGTTTTCCAATTACTGAAGTTATGCAACACTTAACTAGATAACGGGCACGACGCTGGCACAGTAGTGATGCAATAATCACTACCGGAACAACTTATTTGGGGAGCGTATGGAGGTTTACCGAGTGGGATCCATCGGGGACTCGACAGGCATCCACTTTGTTGAATAAACAATCGGCGAAACGAAAGCACTCTGCCCTGAATTAAACACCCGGTAAAGAAACTAATACTTTGCCGAGTGTTTTTACCTTGACACTCAACAAAGCCTAAGTCTTTTCCGAGAGTTTTTACGTCTTGGCACTCAGCAAAGCCTCCATAACTGTCTTCTCACCGTCCATGCTCACCGGTCGAGCACTTGGCAACGTCTTAGCTGAGTACCCAACAAAAAGCATTAAGCAAATAGTTGTTTGCCATCAGAATTTAGGTTGAGTGAAGCTTTGCCTAGTGCCAGCGGTACTTCGTAAATTCACTGTTTCTGGTAGTCAACATTGCACTAAAAATTAGTAACCAAAATTGGCAATTCTCATTCCAAATAGACCTCGCATTTATTAGCTACCAAGTCTAGAGTGGCTAATAAGTACTAATAGTTGGCTTAACTCATTCACACAGACTGCCCTCATTCACTTAACTCACTGGCCTGTTGGCTTATTTCTTAGACGATTCCAGCAGTGCAGTGCTAAGATCGCCGCCCGGCGCTTATTAATTTATTGTGCTGAATATATTGGTGCTTCATCCTGCGACTGTACCAGAAATTGAAGATTGAAAGAGGCAACAGGAGTGCAATTGGCAACCAAATGTGAGTTTGCCTGTAAAAGGACAGCGCACA
Organism: Hyparrhenia diplandra; assembly: GCA_015847255.1. Lineage (NCBI taxonomy): Eukaryota > Viridiplantae > Streptophyta > Magnoliopsida > Poales > Poaceae > Hyparrhenia > Hyparrhenia diplandra. Next base: position 552,808 of record JADLZK010006017.1, read on the forward strand.
GGTCATGGCCGTCACAAAAAAAACAGCACGGCGTACACATCCTACAAAAGAAGAGACAAGCAAAATATTAGTAGACTGGCAGGGTTCTTCATCAGAAAAGATAAATTGTAGTGTATAAAATTGTGAACAATGAAAAGAGTGATATGCGAAAGAAGTTCATAACATATTATATTGTGAGTTCATTCAAATAAGATGAAGCTATTGATATCAGCCCCACCCCTCCACCTCCTCCTCTCAAAAAATAAAAAATAAAATAGCACCGAAACTAAGTAATTTAGGCAGCACATACTAATAGCATACTACTATTGTATATAACTAGCAGAAAAAAAAATGAAATAGAAATCAAACTGTTGGTTTTAACTACGTAGCTCAGAAAATCCTTTCCCTTGTTTGTGTGGATCTGTGAACTAACTGGTGTGGGTAAATAGGAAGAATCAAATACAAACACATAGATCTGAGCGCAAAGAACATCAAAATCCTCACCAGTATGCCCAAGACACACATGTCCTTGAGATGTTTGTATCGATGAAGAGCCTTCTCCTCCTCCTTCAGCCCGGTGATGCCTTTCTCCTCCTCCTTCAGCACCTCCTCCTTCAGCCCGGTGAGGCCTTTCTCGACATCTACGCAAGGATCCGACATCTTTGTTCCTGCTTCCCCGGCTCGCGACAACTACTTCTCTTCTTCGATCTGATTGACGAGAGGCCGGGGCGGATCGTATTGGCGGCGGTCCCCTACAGTTAGAGCCGGCGGAATTCTTAGGACGGAGGAGACCGGAGGTTGCCGGGTTTTATGAGGGCAGAATACGTTTAGTACAAAAGTCGGTCTCGGTCACGGGCCTGCCCTCTTCTCTCCCCTGCCTGTATGGGCTATGGGCCCCGCCCGGTCCACGTCATATTGTAAACCATTTACAATTCAGTGAAGCGTATTCTAGTTTTCATAGCAAAAAACTTTAAACTAAAACATGTATAGCTGCATAGATCTACACACAAAGATTCCATAAAATCATCACTTGCTATTTTATGATTATTCCGTTTTTTTTTTTTTTTGAGAATTGCTATTTTATGATTATTCTACAATTTTATATGAACTCATCCATAATTATGCATTACAGAAAAATTAAAAAAAAAAACCAGCTTTGCAACGGGACCGTTAGACTTCTGGTGTGACTATGCACCGCATGCCCCAATTGTAAAACATAGGCATCATATTGTAGAGACGTGAAACTGTTGTCAGCGCTAGTGTTTATACATGTTACAATAGTATTGAAGCAGTGGCTCACCGCGCAGGGCGCCATGACCGCTTCGTGGTGATCGTGGTCACCATGGCATCCAATGCCAAGGGCATGCAATGCCGTTAGATCAGCTAGACTAAATATAGTACTCAACACCCCCTCCTCAGTCTGATGTGTACTATCGACAACACAAAGACTGGAACGGAAATTCTCAAATGTTGAAGTCGGTAGGCCTTTAGTGAACACGCCTGCATACTGTTCTCCTGTTGGAACGTGGATAACAGCGCATCTCACCTGCCTGAACGCGTTCTTGCACAAAATGTATGTCGAGCTCGATATGCTTGGTCCTTTTATGATGCACCAGATTTGCAGACATGTAGACAGCGGAGATGTTGTCGCGAAAACGCTACTGTCGCCTTGTCAATCTTGCAATGAAGCTCGCCTAGCAGCTGCCGTAACCAAATGCATTCCACCGTGGCGTTCGCCAGTGCACGATACTCGCGCCGCACTGGAACGCGACACGGTCGGTTGCCGCTTCGAGACCAGGACACAAGTGTATCCCCCGAGAAATACACGAAGCCGGAGGTGGAGTGCCGTGTTTCCAGACACCCGGCCCAGTCCGCGCCGGAGTACGCGGTGATGTTGAGCACAGAGGAGGCACGGAGAAGCAGCCCGTGCGGTTGCCGCTCCACGCACGAAGTAAGAACATGCTTCAGCAACGCCATGTGTGGTGCCCGAGGATCATGCATGTGCAGGCATACCTGTTGTACGGCGAAGGCGATATCGGGGCGTGTGAAATGAGGTATTGAGAGCACCGCTAACTGACGGTAGGTTGTGGCATTGTCGATCTTGGCACCATCAACGCCCAGCTTGCTCTTGGCGCCGATCGGGTGGGAGACGGGCTTGCACGACGACATGCCGGCGCGCTCCAGTATGTCATTGGCGTAGCGTTGCTGAGAGAGGTAGAAGCCCTCCTTGGAGCGCCGGACGTCGATGCCGAGGAAGAAGCTGAGGGCGCCCATGTCCTTCACAGCGAACTCAGCCTTCAGTTTGTCGACGACGAGTTGGAGCAGCGGGATGGAGGAGCCGGTGAGGACGATGTCGTCGACGTAGAGGAGTAGATGTACGGTGGCGCCGCCTTGACGGAGGATGAACAACGACGAGTCAGAGCACGTCGCGGCAAAGCCAAGGGTCTTGATGAACATGGCGAACCGTTCAAACCAAGCCCGTGGCGCTTGACGAAGTCCGTACAGCGACCTGTCGAGAAGACAGACGGCGTCGGGGCATTCTTGATCAACAAACCCCGCCGGCTGTTGACGAAGACCTGCTCCTTTAGATGGCCGTGCAGGAACGTGTTAGACACGTCCAGCTGCTTGGTTGCCCAATTGCGCGATGCAGCTATGGCGAGCACTGTGCGGATCGTGGCCGGTTTAACCACGGGTGTAAATGTTTCGCCGAAATCCACGCCCGCACGTTGTGTGAAGCCGCGAACGACCCACCGTGCCTTGTAGCGCTCAAGGGTGCCATCTGGGCGTAGCTTGTGTTTGAATACCCATTTGCCGGTCACGATGTGTGCGCCCGGGAGGACGACGATCGACTAGGCGCCGTGTTCGTTAGAGCCGGGCGGAATTCTTAGGACGGAGGAGACCGGAGGTTGCCAGGTTTTATGAGGGCAGAATACGTTTAGTACAAAAGTCGGTCGGTCACGGGCCTGCCCTCTTCTCTCCCCTGCCTGTATGGGCTATGGGCCCGCCCGGTCCATGTGATATTGTAAACCATTTACAATTCAATGAAGCGTATTCTTGTTTTCATAGCAAAAACTTTAAACTAAAACATGTCATTTTATAGATCGACTGCATAGATCTACACACAAAGATTCCAAACAATCATGATTTGCTATTTTATGATTATTCTACAATTTTATATGAATTCAGCCATAATTATGCATAACAGAAAAATTAAAAAACGAAACAAAAAAACAACTTAAAATGGCAACGTTAGACTTCTGGTGTGACTACGCACTGCATATGCCCCAATTGTAAAACGTAGGCATCATATCATAAATATTGTTTGGCCATCTCTTGCAATCACGATTAAATCTATCTTTGACGGCTAAATCTGCTAAATCGGTTGTTTACCTTATCCCAATTGTACATAACACAAACATTCAGGGCACGCTTAGATCTTGAGTAGAATCATTAGTTAATGAGATCACTAACAATGTCATTTTGATCACGATTTCGGTGAGAAATCCTGGCGAAAAAAATCCAGACCGATGTGATTACAACAAACTGGTGGTAATCACACTTCTCAGCCACGAAATTCCATCTTAATTTCTCCTTTGTTTGCCAAAAGGAGGGACCTAAAGTTATGCGCCTAGATTCGTCATGCAGATGAGCATTCTACCGTAGTCACTTAGGAGGAATCTGCTCTAGTCAGTATCATCATGTAGGAAGCTGGGCACAATCTTTTCTGAGGATACTATCTCCTGAGACCTCCCATGCTCAACCATTTATCTAGTAATCGTCCCAAGAGGATGAGGTCAACTGATCAAGAATACAGAAATATGTGGAGGCAAAACAGAAAATGAAATGATAAAAGAGCTCAGTCATGTAACACGCTATGCTTAAGAAAGGACGAGAGTATATATGGACAGACCGAAGCTGAAAGGTAGCAGTACCAGTCACTACTACAGATTCGCTCATCACTACCCCGGTATCACAGCCGAAATTTAGTCCACCGGCAGCGATGAACCGTGCGGCGCAGTGATGAACCGTCCCAGCGCTGGACAAACCAGAATCTCCATGGACTCGACCAATACCGGCAGTGAAGATTTATATCTCTACCGGTTTGAATCATTCCCGACAAAGGGTCTTGATGGACACAGATCACTGGCGGGTTTGAATTAGAACCGATAGCGATTCGACGATTGACACAACCGGGTTGATTGGAACCGATAGCGATTTGGGAGGGGAAGCAAAGGAACAGTAAAACAAAAATCAGAAACTGAAGATTAACACGCATCAGATTAACAAATGACCGATCCATTAACAAACGACACAAACCAAATTAAATTGTCATAGAAACAACTGATACAATAAATTAACATAAAAAGAAAGCGGCTGGCCTAATTAAGCCGCCTTCTTGGCCTTCTTCTTGGCCTTCTTGGCCGCCCGCCCGCCTTCTTCCTGGCCTTCTTGGCCGCCATCTCCTCCAGCTTTGGCCGGTATCCCCTCGCCGAGGTTATCGGCCAAGTACTCGATCCGGAGGGCGATGATGGACTTCTCCTCCAAGTGGTGATTCACCGCTGGCAGGCCAAGTTGGTCGGCCGGCTATTGAGCTTGTTGCGGGGCGGCGCCGAGGTGATGCGGGGATGGACTTCTCCGCCTCGGGTCGGCAGCCATGTCGATCGTCGGCGGCGTCACCGACCCGCCGGCTTATCAGGAAAACGGGTAGAGAGGGGAGTGTGTTTGGAGAGCGGAGTGTTGGAGAGCGGACCGGAGACAGGGGGGGTTATGTACGTATAAATAGGACTCACCGCGGTTTCACGAGGGAACAGCTTGAACACAAATGATAGAAAATTAAGATTGACACGCATCATAATAAATAATAAACCAATTCAAGGAAACAAGAGTACCCAAATTAACGAAAGATGAAGAGATTACCATGCAACAGATTAACCAACAACCGAACCATTAGCAAATTAACCACACGTATCATTGTATCTTACACATCCACACAGATCGGATAAACGTAAATTAACATAAACAAATAAAAGAAGAGAACCTAGGCCGCCTTCTTGGCCTTCTTGGCCGCGCGGTTGGCCGCCTTCCTGGCCTCGGCGTGGTCGCCTTCTTGCCGCCTCCTCGGTTTGGCGGTATCCCCTCGGCGAGGGTATCGCCGAGAGTCGATCCGAGGGCGAGAAGTTGGCCCTCTCCTCGAGGGGCAGGTTCACCTTTGGCAAAGCCAACGCCGCCGGCCGGGCCGCTCAGCTTGGTGAGGGCGGCGCGGAGGCGCTCCACGGCGTACTTCATCTCCTTCTCGGGTGGCGGCCATGTCGACGATCATGGGCGGCGGCGAGTCCGGCTTTCGTGTGCGGTGCGGGCACGAAAAGAGAAGTTAGTGTTGGATAACGGGGGGGCGCCGGGGACGGGGTAGAAATGTGGCGTTTCCAAAACACGGTTCCTCGGAAAACGTGAATCGCGACCGCTGGCGCCCAATGGCCGTCTCCCTCGCCACTCAACGCCGACCGTGTTTTCCAAAGCACAACCGACGATTAATTATTTTTCCAAAGAACAAGTTAAGATTCAAATCAAAATTTAATTTTAATCGCTCTTTGAACCGCAAACGAAAACATTCAGGGACAGAGGGAGCAACACACAACAATAATATATATAATTTTTATTTATTAATATATAAAAACAAAAAAACATAACATATAATAAAAATGATAAAAACCAAAAGAAAAGAGGAAGGCCGCCGCCTAGTCCTCGCCCCCTCGTCCTCCTCCTCCTCCGCTGCCGGGCATCGCCGTCCTTCTTGGCCAAGGCCTTGAGGACGATCCCCGCCACTGCTCCACCTTGGGGGCGTAGTGGTTCATCTTCTCTTCCAGGGGTGGATCCACCCTTGGAAGAAGACCATGGCCGTCTGCCCGGCCTCTTCAAAGATCCGGGAAGGCGGGGATGGAGACGATCGAGGGTGAAATCCCTCTCGATCACCTCCCGCATGCGGCGGCGACCGCAAAGGTCATCGATAGCCGCCTCTAGCCGGCGGGCCGAAGGTCCATGCGGCGGTCCCGCTTAGGCGAGGGCGGGACGTAGTCGGAGTCGAGCGAGCCGGGGACGTCGGCCATCGGCGCCTCCACCACCGGTTCCTTGCCCTTGTCCTCCGCCGCCTCCATCTCCTCCCCCCGGTGCGCTTTGTTGGATCCCGAGCCCGAGGCAGCCATGGCGCCGAAGAATGCAAAGAGAATGTGGCTGGATGATCGAGAACTGGAATGGATGAACACCATGATCGAGGAGGGTGTGCTTAAATACTGCAGTTAGCCCGGCTGCTCCACTTCCCCATGATCGAACGCGGCGTCAAAGCAACCGCTTGGAATTCCCACGATCGCGTTGGAATTCGCGACGATCTCTGGCTGGCCGAGCGTTTTTCCCCGCCCGCACGGTTTTTGGCGCCAATTCACGGGCTGCGTTTCCAATGGCGCACGGACGACAACAGAAGTCTCCACCTTTATTGATCACCGTCGGGCCCACACATGAACCGGCAAAGTGATTAACAAATCCGTGAAACAAATAGTTATATCTGTAAATAATCGATTTATTGAAATCATTAATTTTATCTCAGCGTTAATGCATTGAGATTTCAACTAACCCCCGTCGGCCGCCACGCGTACACTCCGTATTATAATTTTTCATTTTAGTAGTACGTATATAGGCCGCCGAGTAGGTCATGGCTCGCGGATACGCCACGGCCGCAGCCTTGAGAATCGTGTTGCTCTAGTCTTCACTACCGGTTCCGCTTTAATTAAACCGACAATGTCTCGCTTCCCATGAGAAAAGGCCGAGCACCCCCCCGCCGCTGGGCCGATGGGTTATATCAATGTCGCAATAACACCGCTAGGGTGCACTTTCAAAGACCGGCAGTGATCACATATATCATCGCCGTGTACCACTACGCCGTAGTGTTATGGAGTATCACCGCCGGGTTAAAACTAAGAACCGCAGTATTTTGCATTGTCAATGGTCGAATAGTACCGACGGCCCGACCACCGCACCATTGCGTGAAGGAGCACCGCGTTGCCTCATTCTCCGTACCACGGCCACGGTGCTTGGTTTATGCCGGTGCCAATTATCCGGCAATGAACTTCCATATCACCGCCCGGGGTTTAGGGTTGAAACCGGCAAAGATGATCGGGCCCATACCACGGCAGATCCGGCCTATAAAAATGGCTAGTGCGGCCCTTAGGTTTGCAATTCAGTTCTCTTCGCCCTCTTTCTTGATACTCTTGATTCAGTTGCTTGTTCTTCTTCCTCGATCTTCTTTGCTACTCTCCACATACATATCTATGGCCTCTATGGGAGAAAGCCCTCCACATCTGAGATATCATTCTTATGCATCTTAGGCCACCAAAATGGTTCACACACAAGAGGTGCTACAAGAGTCTTATTGAAGATTGAGCAACGCCGAAGGTTAGAACCGTTGTGAGATTCACGGAGCCATCCGGTTCTCGGTGCTTGAGAGGCCGGGCAGTACCGGATTTACATGTCCATATAAGAGACATGGCATTCTCCGGATAAGATCATATCGATTTATGAAAATTAAGCTTCAATGAAAATCTCCTTTGGTGATCAAAGCAGATTTTCATAGATTAACATGATCTTCTCTTGCGAATGCCCGTGCATGCTTGTCATTGGACGCAACCACGCCTTGGCCATTACAGATAATTATCTCGTAAGGCATCCTTGCTATGGATTCAATGTAAATCCGAGTTATGCCCTCCTTTGTAAGATGGAGCACAAGAAACCTCACGAGCACCGATGGGACCTCAACGGGCACCGATGGGCTTTCAAAATCCCATCGGAATTTCATCGGCAAGAATCACATTACCTTCGGGCGTTTTTTTTGTTTTAAATGTGTTTGTACACTTTGATGATAACATTGATCTATTCGTGGAAAGGTCTTTGTTATCATATATGTAATTTTTCAAGGTCTTTGTTATCATATATGTAATCGGATATTGTAAACGGTTTGCTCATCTATAAAAACATAAATATATATAAATGCTCTATGTACTAACCGAACATAAATATTGTAATCGGATATTGTAATCGGTTTGTACACTTGGCGCAGATTCTTATTTTTTCGACGCCCTTCTTATCTTTCATGGACGAACATAAATATATATAAATGCTCTATGTACTAACCGAAAAGTTGGTAAACATCATTGAAACGCTCAACTCGGTGAAAAAAGAAAGGTCCAAGTAATCTCACGCAAAGTGAAAGATAACTGTCGGTTTGAAATATATCACCGCCGGGTTTTAAAAAGAACCCCGACAAAAAAGAGACAACACTACTAGTTTGCAAATAGGAAACCGATAGTGATCAGCCTTCTATCGCGTTTATCACGTAGGAAAATCTAATAATAAAAATATGGATCAGAAAGACCTAAGATCTTGTGTGGGGGCATAATTTGGGTGTACATGGTTGTAAAAAAAAATTCAAGACATTTCTACATTGTGGGAGTAGACATGCTTCACAAAGGTACATGACCCCTTTCATCGGAAGCATGACCGACAATTACATCCATAAGCTATCTTTGGGTCATCTTTGTTCCGGTGTGGTCTCGGCCTCAAACTTTTTTTTCTTAGACGTGCACATGCCACGTGTGAATGAAGCACGATGTTTGAGATTTTTCGGACAAGGTTTGGTATTTTTTCAATTAAATTGAATTTCTACGCGGCGACTCCGAGTAATTATAGGTGGAACTGGGATTATACATACTTCACAAAAGCATTACAATTAATTGATTACAATTGACACGGTACAATAATCAAAGTGTTCAAACACATTAAGAAATAACCACCTCAAAAACACCCCTTCTAGCACCTATGCCCGAGGTGGTTACAATGCTACACGTTATGGTTAATGATCTATGTAGGGCGGATGGGACTGTGTGTGAAGAACCAATGTCTCTCCGTGCGGCAAAAGGCCCGGCAGAGACGTGGCTCTCATCTCCGGGCGACGGCACAAGAATGCACGCAACTTGGCTCCTTTTCGTCTTTCTTCCAGTCCATGCAACAATGGCGTTGCACGAGCATCACACCCGGCTTTCGTAGCAACGTTGTAGCTTAATCTTCAAAAACACCCTTCTAGTACCCGGCTGTATACACTTTGTCTACACATGATAAAAATGTTTATGTGGAGGGCTTTCTCCCAAATAGAGGCCATATATGTGGATAGGAGAATTGGCAAATAGAGAAGAGGTCGCCGACGCACGGTTCGCCATACATGGCTCTTCTTTTGGGGGCTGTTTTATAGGCGGTAGTAGGTGGGAATGAGCGGTGGTAGGTGGGAACAAGTGTGATCTTATCACCGTGAGCGGTGGTAGGTGGCAACAAGTGTGGTCTTATCACCGTGAGCGGTGGTACCGTGTGGCGGTGGCAACAAATTAACCGATCACTATCGGTCACCCGACGTTTATACCCGGCAAGGAACCTATAATTTAACACCGCTGGGCTACTGTTAAAACCGGTAGTGATTAACTATAGAAATGGGGCGCGAGGTGAAAATTTCACGAGTCATTTGAACCCCGCGCCATTCGTTCCAGCCTCAAAGATATATAATAGCCGGGCGCGGCGAGCTGAAATTTTCCTGTGTCATTTCAACCCCGCGCCCCAATCGTTCCCCACCAGCGCGCCGACGGAGCACCACCACCACATGCCGCAGCCGTCCGTCGCCCCTACGCGCCCCTCCATTCTCTTCTTCTCCGACTTTTCCAAATGACATAGCATTAACATCCTATTTTTGGCTGCACGTATAGGCAAACCATGGCGTGGTATGTAGTGCATGTTGGTCAAGTGCCAGGATCTATTGAACCTGGGAAGATTGCTCGCTCAAGTCTCTCGGCTACCCTAGTAATTGTTACAAAAAATACAAGACTGAAGCTGAAGCTTTTAGGGCCTACTATGGTGAAAACTTTGACTATCCACCAGCCCACGGAGATCGATGAGAAGCCTCTCTCCACAGATATGAAGGTTAGGAGAAGTGCGACCGGGCCTATGAAAGATGTTTTGATTTTGTCATGGCTATTGTCATTGTTTTCCTTATTTGGAAGTTGATGTCCTAGGCTCAATTTCGTAGAACATTAGGTGCAGTTAGTTGTATGTAACCTTTGAACCATGTAATGTATCTATGATGCTTTTATGGGTTTAAAAATAGCTGATTTTCATGAAAAAAATTTATAAATTATAAAAATTTGAAACAAAAATGCCGGGTGGCAATGGGCCCGATAAAGTGAATGACATACAAACCGTAGTGTAACTGCACCAAACACTATCGGGTTTGAATTACAAACCGTCGTCGATGATAGAAACATCACCGCCGGGCCGCACGAACCAACCGATAGTCTTCACTCTAATAACGCCTGCCGGGTTGAAATCAGCCGCGATGTTCACGTGAAGTTCACCGACGGGTTCAGAGTAAGCCGCCATTGTTAGCTCTTTCGATACACCGCCGCTCAGTCTAACCCGATAGTGTTATCCCCACAGCTCGCCGGTTCGTTAAAGCCCGACGGTGCTCCCAATATCAACTCTGGCCGGCTGACTTCCGAACCTCGCATTGCTTGATCAAAAATGCTACCGGGTCGTGGAACACCCGACAGTGTTCGGTGACGTGCGCTGCCGGTTCGATATCAAACCGCAGTCTCTCCGCATCACCGCCGGTGTTTTGACCCGGTAGTGTTTTGAACCCCACATCACTACCGCTATGGTCCTGCCGGTTCAGTTTCGGGCAAAGGAAGGGGGTTGGAGCCCGGTAGTAATGGACAATTCTGTAGTAGTGACTGAGCACATGTATATATATATTAAGCTGCAGAATTACAAACAGCTGCATTAATTGTTGATAACAATTGAAAAAAGCATTATACACAGATGCATTATAATAGGCTGCAGCATATATTATACGCAGCAGCGCTAAGCTGCATTATATCTCAAATATCCGGCTGGGTTGACTGTCATTACCTCTAGTGAAAGTGCATCTTTCAACCGATGGTTTCTCATGTTAACTGCTAGTGGAAATAAATCTATTTCTACTAGCTGTTTCTCTCGATGGAACATCTTCCAAAATGGTTCTCCACTGACAGTTCTAGGCCCTGAGGCCATAATCCGGTTTGCATTGTTTTTTTCATTTTTGTGCCACCAGTTTTGAAAATTGTGTGTCAGAGCTAAAACTATTTTTGTACTAGTGAAAACTGATGAAATGAGTTGCAGGGCAGCTTTCTTCCCCAAGGTGTCAGCCTCGCAAGCAGCTGCATGGCTTGTTTCTTCCCTACATCTCTAGTAAAACAAGTTGTTGCAAAGATTTCCTTTACTTTTTGCAACCTTCAGAGGATGCAGCATAGCATTTGTCTGTGAAGCAATTGAGTATGCTGATATTTGAGACTATATTAATTTCCAACAAGTTCCGCAAGACTCAGTTATACAGAAGGTTTAAATGAACTGCTTTGTTTTCAGTGTTGCGGGGAAATTTTACTGAAATCTGAAACGTGCATTACAATGTTCAAGTGATTTTTGCATAATTTTTAACTGAAATTAAGAACTAAGGATAAACCCGTGATTGCTCAAGTAGCTATTCACCCGTCACGAAAAAATACTCCGCCACATCCTGTTTTTTTTTTTTTCCGTGGCGGGCATCTTTTGGCTGTCACAGAAAATAGATTTTTTGCGTGGCGGGCGTTTTGTAACAAGCCCGCAACGGAAAACATTTATTTTCCGTGGTGGGCATCTAACCTGCCCGCCACGCAAAATGGATTTTACGTGGCGGGCATCATATTCGCCCGTCATGAAAAAGATCGCAGCCCAATTGGCCCGGCAAGGCTCGATAGCATTCATCAACTATAAATACAAAACCCTAGGGTTTTGGGTTCACTCGTGCATCTGCCCTCCACTCGCCTCCACTTCTCCCGATCCCTCCCCTCCCGAGTACCGCACTTCAGTTTCAAAAAAAAAACCCCGATACCCACCCCACCGCACTTTCTGCCGAGAGCCCAGCGCGCGAGGTCCAAGGCGGCGACCGGCAGCGGGGCGCTGAGGTCCAAGGCGGCCACCAGCGGCGCGAGCTCCAAGGCGAGGCGGCCACCGGATGACGACGGCGCTGAAGCTCCGGGCGGCGGGATCCGAGCTGTGCGATGGGATCCGGCTCCAGCGGCGGCTTGGATCCACGCGAGGGAGGCCACCGAGCGGTGGCGCGATCCACGTGAGGTAGTCCACCGAGCGGCGACGGTGGCGGATCCGGATCGAGGATGACGACGGGCGGATCGAGGATGGATCGAGGATGAGGAGGGCGGATCGAGGACGACGACGGCGGGATCCGGCTCTGTGCGCCTGTGGGCGCAATCCGGCTCCAGCGGCGGCGCGGATCCACACGGTAGGGAGGCCACCGAGCGGTGGCGTGGATCCACGCGAGGCAGGCCACCGAGCGGTGACGGTGGCGGATCTGGATCAAGGACGACCACAGCGATCGAGGACGGATCGAGGATGAGGAGGGCGGATCGAGGACGGATCGAGGATGACGACGGCGGGATCCGCTCCAGCGCTGTGGGCGCGATCCGGCTCCAGCGCGCGGCGCTGATCCACACGAGGGAGGCCACCCGGCGGTGGCGCGGATCCACGCTGGAGGCGTGCCACCGAAGCGGCGACGGTGTGGCGGATCCGGATCGGGGGCGGCGACGGGCGGATCGACGACGGATCGAGGACGAGGAGGGCAGGTCGAGGACGGATCTAGGACGACGACGGCGGGATCCGGCCTCAACGGATACATCACCGCCCGGTGGGATCTAAGCGAGGGGAGCACGGCGGCGGCGGATCCAGCGTTCTCGATGGCGGATCCATGCGGCGGTGCTCACGGATCCAAGCGGTGGCGGCGGGCGAGCTCCATCCAGCGGCGGCGGGCGCCGGTGCTGCCCTAGATGGGCTCGGGCGGGCCCATGGATGCGCTTCGGGCGGGCCTGTCTAGGGTTTTTATTTTATTTTTATTTTTCTTGGCCGCGGGCGGGCATCATAATCTGCCCGCCACGCAAAATCGTTAAGCGTGGCGGGCATCAGCCCGCCACGGTTAATCACGCCGATTAACCGTGACCTTTGGTTGGTGACGGGCAGCTGTGCCCGCCACGCCAAAACCAAAAACGACCGCCACGGAAAACGTTTTAGGTACTAGTGATTGCAGGTGAAGATTTAAGTCTCCTTGAAGTGGGTCATCTTGAGACATGTACTCTTTTAGATCAGATTGATTTTTCTTCAGTTCTGAAGGTGCAACATCTGATTGCCCTCTGGTTCCAAAGAACAAAAATTCAAAACCTATTGCATCCCCCGTCGTGGCCACTCATCCCTCTTCTTCCCTCGTTCCTCCCGTGCCTCTTGTTCATCATCACACTCACCACCTTCCCTTCCCTTTGGTATTACACTACATTCTGCAGCATGTGCTCCATCTGTCGTGGTCTTTGCTCAAAGGCAAAGACTCCTGGTAAAACAAAGAAGGGGTGCCAATGGCGACAAACTGACTTCTTCCAATTTATAATCTTTGCATATAATACTAGTACGTCAAGGTGATTGTCTTTATTCTAGCTGTAGGTATTTTCAATGCAAATAATTTAGCTATTTACTATACACAGCTAAAAGAACTTATTTACTGTAAGCAGGCATCTCTCACTCTCAATCAATGACCTACACGTGTTGTAAGGGCAGCCTTCTTATTACAAATTCTCTGCTTCTGCTTCCATTATAGCACACTGCATATATAGGAATAAGTCTTTCTCTTCTGCATCGATGCTACGTGACTGACATTTTCCTCACGACATGAAGAATGGCTATACGAAAATCATTATACAGTTTACATATATAGGAATAGGAGGCGTCATGGAAATATGTTACATAGTTTGTTGTTTTTCGTGGTCTCAACCTTTGAAGATGATTGGCAAGGCTCTGGAAACATGGGAAGTTGTTCAACGGCAACGATTCCCGACCCTGACCACTGAGAACTATGACTACCTTTGCTATGACATCTGCCAGTGAGGCGATGATGGAGAAGGACAAGTGCTAGGGGCGCAGTGCAAACTGGTAAAACTGGTCGAGCCACTCTTCCAATCTGTTAATCAAGCTGCGTGAGCACCAGTCCAGCAGGGACAGTAGATGCTCGAGACATAAGTTCACCGTGCCATCATCCCATCGAGTTGTTGTACTTTTGTAGCAAAAACATACCAATCATGGTCCCCGCAGAGATCGCCTCAACACTCAGCTGCAAAAACGCCAGGGGCCTTGCAAGATGAGCTCGAGATCAAATGATCTCTCATCCCGTTGTATTCCATGGAGTTACAAACATTCAAATTTAATTGACTATTCTCTGATCCCATTGTATTACATGGACCCAGAAACACTTAGTCCGTCAATGGCTGATATGGCAGAGATCACCAAAACAAAAACGGGTTCGACCATTGTGGGATGTACCCTGCTGGTGGGCATGGCATGTGCGGCTGATGTGGCCACAGGTGACGGCATCGGAGGGGTTTGCCCTCTGCTGATATGGTTTAGGAGCCCATGGTTCACATTCATGGCACTAGAGGACCTGCCCTAGTTTGGTATCCAGGCATATATAGCACGTGGAGCTCAATGCAATTGACTCACAAGTTACATGTCACATGCAGCCTTTCTTGAGCTTCATTATATTAGACTAGATCGTGCATCCATGGATGATTCAGTTTTCTTGAGACCACTACGTTTCATTAGCTCTAGCTCGTGGGTGTCTTTGGCTCTTACAGTGGTTATGCACGAAAGAAATACGGAGTGCTCCTTCATGGAAACACGCCACAAGTTTTTGCTTCTAAATAGACTCCTTGTCAACGTACTTGGAACCAGCTTACATGATTATTTCTAATTAGGCCTCAATTACAATTCAGATCGATTTTGGAATCCTGTCCATTAATGAAATAAGACGAGCCCCAAATTATGGAAGCACATGGTGCCACTGCTATAGAAATGTTATGAGCTTCCATCACAAGCAAAAGAAAATCCCTGTGGACTAAAGTTAGCAAGTTACAATACTAATAATGCAGTATGGATGTGCACCGAGATGGCAGTGCCATTAGTACAAAAAAGAAAAAAAAAAACAGTACAGCTCATCATTCCAGGTGTAGCTGTACAATCTGGATCGGTGCTTAAGAAAAGAAGAGTAATAACCTCTATTGTTTGAGCAAAAAAATTATAGTTGGAAATTTTCTGATTTAATATCTGTTATGAGTCAAATATTGATTACCGGATTGGGACACATTAGTACAAAATGGACAATATCACTCAGTGTAAAGACTACTAGAAAAAAATATGAGTACACGGTGAAAGATAAGAAAACTATGTCAAAGTTTCATAAAAAAAACTCAATAGCTAAAATTTGGACAACTAGTCCATGCCACAATTATTGTATAATATCGTTGACACACAATTCATAGGATTTATTTGTTATTTGTATGGACAACTTATGGAACTAGGAAACTCATTGTACAGGTTGGTAGTTAGCTTGTCTTAATATTATGAGTTTCATACAATATATTGATGTTTGAGGTGGCTTGTCAGTTATATCAGTTCTTACTGCTTATTAGTAGTGTGTCTTCGCGTGATGACACTGTCGAGGCCATCAAGACGGTTATTCCTAAGATGTCCATGATTAGCATCTTTCGAGAACTATAATGTTTTTGTATTTGACCCAGAGTTCAGCGCCCTTTATCCTCCAAGGAATCCATTTATCAAGATAGGCCCTAGGTTTCTGTGCTACAGATAAAATGCTTTCTTTGTGAAGTGAATGTCGAATGCTGGATTCACATTATTCTTGGGTGAATGGATTGATTAAAACACGATATTTATATAATCAAGTATATTTCTGATATATCCATCGCGAAGAGATGGGGACTGAACATATATAAAAGGCACACATGCTTATGATGCTCAGCTTACAGATTTGTCAATTGTTATGGATGGAAATGGAAGGCACATCACACGATTTTTTGTTGGCTTTTTGCAAGATGATCATCTAATCCTAGCTATTAGTAGCTACAAGTAGATGCACATTGGAATTGTTCTAAGCTTAGTGACGTGGCTCAGCGCAGAATGCAGCGAATGCATAGTAGCTGTTTATTTGGCAGAAAAATAGTGGCTCTCTGTTCAAGGGAGTACTATACTACTATATATGCTGTTCTGCAGTGGTCAAGGGAGTTTTTCATGCATGGGCTGAATGCAATATAGGCTTTGGGCTATCGATCGTAGATTCAAAATTAAATGGTTCGGCCAGCCTGAATACTTCATCCGTGTTACACAACTATTCTCTATATATAAGCTATTGGGGTGGGAAGATGTGTTCTGAATTACAAGATGCATGCAAGAGAGGTGCGGTTCTTTGCTCTTGCTATAGAAGCAGCCTGTAGCTCTAGGTTAACTATCTACTCTTGTGGCCCTACTAGTAGTTTGGATCATCGCAATCATATCACTGCTATTGCATACATCCATGTCATCAATCCTGTGTCAGCAAACCATGTGGCCCGAACACATAGATGAGAATGAGTGGCAGCAGGAAAACCGAGTAGAGAAGCATCAGACTTTGGGTTTCACTTTCAGAGGGCATCATCTCGAGCAGCACGGCATTGCTAGTAACTCCAGCTCTTGAGCTCCGATTTGTGCTGGCAGAACATCTCTCTTCCAATGTCTTGTGGTTGGAGTGCGACCATGATTTTCTTCACAGTTTGATGTCGCTATCTCTCTAACAAGCTGAATCCTAGGTAGTAGTTTCGGTGGCCCTGCTAGACACAGTTTGACTGGCCCTAATAGACACAGTCCATTTGTGTGATTCTGACCAAGCTCAATCCATCGTTCCTAATATGCAGATATCACTGAAATGGGTAGACGTACACAAAGAAAATTATGTTCTCACGATGCACGAAAAGTAATGTTCCCAGGATGTGAGAAGGAAAGAGCAACCTTTAGCCAAGGGGTTGATTACATTGCTAGTCTTTTTCATCCTGGGTAGTAGTTTCGGTGGTTGAATAGTTGTTAGCATACCTTTATTCACAAATGCTCCAAGCTGAGCTCCCACATCCATTTTGTCAAATAAATGCTTCTGGGAAATATAAGGTCAAATAGGCGGTGTTAGTGTGCGTGTGTTGCTGGACCATGTCTCTGATGGAGTATGCATGATTCAGAAATTCGTGTAAATGTTGTATCTTGATGCAATGAAGCATAGTTAGCTTGTGTTTTGGAGAGAAAAAGTCCAAGTAGATTATTGAAGTTCCTCTATATAATTTTCTAGTATTCTGCATATGTGGCACCATAGCTAGTTGCACAAATGACCATATACCAGTCTCATCTCCTCCCTCGCTAAATTACTGGCATGTCGGTACCAATATATTGGTGCCATTTTGTATTACAACCACTAGTGTGTCATCCAGGCAAATTAACTCGAGTTATCATTCTTTTAGATACCAACATGATTTATAAAGAATCCCTCTTCATAATGTGCATTTTAGATTTAGGGTTCTAGATGGCATGTGGAGCTAAATATATATAGTGCACGACAGCATGAGCAGAGCTGCACTTGTCATTTTTGTCATGTTAGGATTGCCCATTGCATAATGCATATATAGGAGTCCCTATCCCAGCACATCTATCCTATATGATACCATTTGATTAGGACACTGAGGCTGATATTGTTATGCTCACTACTACACAACTGATTTTGCACAGGGTTTCAAAATCATTTTGCATGGTGGTTATTTAGAAAACTGCCACGGTTAATATCTTGGTGGTTATTTTTTATTAACCATGGCGGTTATGTAACCGAAACGGTAAATCGATTAACCGTAGAAGTTTTTTTTTTTAAAAACCGCCATGGTTAATGTGGCCCAATCACCCAGCCCAAAAAGAGCCCATACCAGCCCGCTAACAGGTGGAGCCCACAAAATAAAATCCCCACACTCCACTCCGAACCCTAACCCTAACACTCAACCCTCTCTCTCACCCCGATCCGCCGCCTCCCTCCTCTCATATGCCGCCGGTCCTCTCTTCACCCCCCGTCGGCTTCCTCCCTCCCTCCCCATTCCTCCCCATTCTTCACCCCGACAGCGGAGCTGGAGCGGCGCCCTAGAGCGGATGCCGACCTAGGGCGGCGGAGCAGCTGGAGCGGTCGCGGGCGCGCCTCCATCGGGCGAGGGCGACCCCGATCCGGCGAGGGACGGAGCTCCTAGCGGTGTCCGGGCGGCGCGGAGGCGGCGTCGGTGGCGGATTCGGGCGGATCCGTTGTCGACGGCGCGGCTTGTGGTGGCACCACGACGCCGATTCAGCGGATCTGCCTTCCTCCGATGTGGGATCCGCGGGCTGTCTCCATCGACGCGTCGCGGATCCGCCCTCCTCCTGCGGCGCAACGAGATCTCGGCGACGCCCTGATCCTTGGATGGGTGATATTACGTGGAGACGTGCTGCAGCTGATGCACGCTACCAGGCGTGTGGACTGCTTGATATTACGTGGAGACGTGCTGCTGCTGATGCACACACAGATGCTTGATTGACAAGTTCAATGAGTAGAACTTGGCAGCCTCTATATTTCCCAGTGTCTCTCATTCCAAATCTGTTATCACAGAAATGACAAAACACTACGACAAATTAATCATGATCTTCTGTGTTCCATCAAGGCAGGTCGGCTGTTCTTTACATATTACAACTCAAGGTGAAGGCCTAATTTATATAACCAAGGCAGAATGCGCCAGGGACAACACTACTGTTGTTTCTGATTACATCTGTCAGCTCTTTTTTCTGTGGTGTTAATAGTATGAAATAAATACAATGTTCCAGTACTCAGTTTTCCTAATATTGTGGCCCCTACAGGAGAATGAGTTGATGGAATAGTAAATGCAATTCCGGTATTAGCTATACAGATACCAAAACGAAGAAAGTGCTTAATTACTTGTCATATGCAGACAGAGCCATCTCTGTCTCCGTGACATGGGGTTTCATATATAGAGGCCTGTACTCTGTCACCTATCCTCCTAGACCCCATCCATTTCATCCAGACAAACCGAGCACGCATAGGCCAACACTAGGCACATGTATCAAATCCTGGTATCGCTCTTGTTCCCAGCTGTGTGCATGGCAATGGGAGGCATCACGGAAAGAGAGGACTGACCAAACCTGGAATGAAGATTTGTCCATGTATTAACGGTCTACTGTGCCTATGTGCATTGGTTAGATGAGAAGATCCAATGGCCCTACATGGTGCTTGGCTGTGCTAGGAATTTATCATGAGCCGGTCATTGATGGTTCACATGGAGAAGTCATTTTTAAACGAATACAGGATCAGCAAGTTGACCTTGAAGATATAAGCAAACAAGCTGTAGATCCATTCCGCCTGAGGTCTGAATCAGGCAACAGGATGAGCGTCTATCTGACCTGCTTGTAGACCTTCCACAACAGCTTCCTACACCCTTCCATTTCGTCTAGACAAACCAAGCATATATAGATCAAAAGATCAACACTAGCTAGGCACAAGAATCAAATCCTGGTATCGTTCTTGTGCCCAGCTTACAAAAACCACTGTTGTAATTATAACAATGGGAGGCACTAGGGAAAGCGGGGACAGATGAAGCCCGTAATGAAGATGTGTTCTTGTATTAATGGTCTGCTGTGTGCATTTATTGGCTAGATCAGAAGATTAAAAAAGGACGTACATGGTGCTTGGCTGTGCCAGGAAGTTGGCATCAGCCATTCAGTTTTTGTTTACTTCTTTTGATGGGGAAATGGACTTTCTCTACGTTTGGGAAATGAGTTTCGATGTATTGGATGTATCCGTTTTTATCGAAGCTTCTGGCATGTAGGATTCGTGGCCAAAGGGGAACAATGACCAGAAAAAGTGGAACCTGTGGTGCCTTCTAGGTAAAATTACAATCGAAGCATCAAAAAAATTTTGGAAGCCTAGTCTAAGATGAGAAACATGTTTTTTCACATCACTAATAATCCGGCAATGGGAGGATTCTTCGGAGTGAGAAACATGTCTTGGAAAAAAAGAAACACCCTTGGTTCGCCGTTGTGGCTGACACCATTGCAGTTTGTCACTGAGCCAACTGGTCACACAATACACAGTTAAGTGCAGTGTCTTCTTTTGCGCTACATATTCACTTATTCAATACAGAGAACTCAGGGTTTAGTTGCTCGGGTCTGATATTTTTTGCATAATAATTCTAAGCTCTAGTTTTGGTCTAAAATTAATGGTAACTAAATGATAACTGAATTATAATTTGGTTTCTCTTCGATGATGGTCCACCCAAAACCTCCCACTCAGCCTTTATACGACTGCCTTTACAAGGCCGAAACCCTTACTCGGCCACAGGCCGGCAATTACAGAATTAGGCCACGGCCCACTTGTCGATACTTAGCCACTTGATGATGCTGGTTCAGTACCTCGCGCCTTCTTCCTGACACAGGGTGGCAACAGCAAAACGAGCAGATCTCGCTGAGATTTGGCAGGTTGTGCTTGTGGAGCAGTGTTGCTGGATAGTGGAGGGGGGCCATGAGGAGCACTAATGGTCAGAGGTTGGACGTCGCGAGTTGCACTGTCGCGCTCTTGATCGTGGAAGTGCTTCTCCCACTAGGATTCATGATCCTCAAATTAATGACTGTATTCGTCCAGAACAAGCTTCAAACTGTGCACGCTGCCAGACGTATGGACTGCTTGATATTACGTGGAGACATGCTGCTGCTAATGCACAAACAGATGCTTGATTGACAAGTTCAATGAGTAGAACTTGGCAGCCTCTATTTCCCAGTGTCTCCCATTCCAATTACGTTAACATAGAAATGACAAAACACTAAGGCAAATGAATCACGATCTGCTCTGTTCCATCAAGGCAGGCCGGTTGTTGTTTACACACTACTCATGGTGAAGGCCCAATTTATATAAGCCGGGCGAAATGCGCCAGGCACAACATTACTGCTGTTTCGGATTACATCCGTCTCCTCTTTTTTCCATAGTGTTAATAGTATTAAATACAATGCTCCAGTACACATTTTTCCTAATATTGTGGCCCCTACAGGAGAATGAGCTGATGGAGTGGTAAATGTAACTCTACTATTATACAAATACCTAAAAGAAGAATGTTCTTATTTAGTCATATCCAGAGCCATGGATCTCTGTCTACATGACATGTGGTTCCATATATAGAGGCCAATACTGTCACCTATATATCGTCCTAGACCCATCCTTTTCGTCTAGACAAAGCAAGAATGCGTAAATCTACACTAGGCATCCTGGTATCATTCTTGTGCCCAGCATACATACTACTTTCATTATGATGGGAATGGGATGCATCATGGAAAGAGAGGACAGACAAAGATGGAAGTCAAGATTTGTCCATGTATTAGCAGTCTGCTGTGTGCACGTGCATTGGCTAGATGAGAAGATTGAAAGGACGTTCATGGTGGCTCGCTGTGTGCCTGGAATCTTCCATCAGCCGTTAATTTTTTGTTTTTTGACGTTATAAACGGTATTTCTCTATTCTTAGGCAATAAGTTTTAACGTATCTCTACTATAAGGCACCACTTTTTTCTATTTTTGGACTGACAAACAACAACCAACGGATCTACGAACGGAGGGCCAGGATGAAAAGTTTGTCCAGAGGTCTTACAACCTTACCGTCCTCACAATCCCGCACATGCATGCCAAGCGAAAGTTCTACCACCCGAGTTCGATTCCTGCCCCACTCTCCCCCGACCCTTCTTTCTTTTCTTTTTCTTTTTTTTTTTTTTGAGAGAAAGGGTCTGATCCACTAAAAATCACGGGTCCTGCTGTAACACCCCAAAATTCACAGACACCCTGGGATGTTACTAAAGACCGACAACAAGAGCTGCTCATAACAAATAAAAAATTTGGCAGCACTTTTCGCTGTATTTTTAAGGAACCACAGGTAACCAGACATACATAAAACCAACGGAAGCAAACTAGCATTAATAAACATCTTAACACAAATATGCGGTATACCGTTAAGAAATTTAACAATGACTCTTTAAATGTTTACTTTCAAGTCTAATGAACGAAACCAAATTATTTATTATCAAAATATGATGACTCTAGGAAGTGAAGTGCGTGACGTGCAGCTAATCCCCTTCCCTTCCAAGCAATCATCGAGCACCTGGATTGAGTAAAGCAAGGGTGAGATGAAACATCTCAACAAACAAACTTGTTTTGACTAGCTATTTAAATCACAAGTTGAATTAAACATCAATTTAATGTAGAGTTTGATATGATATCAAATAACATGAGAGACTTCCAATATGGAACATAGCCAAAGAATATAAAGCTTCATAAAACTATGAACAAGTCACTTCATAATATACTTCAGAATGCATATGAATGCAATGCAAATGTCTCCTGCCCTGCACACCCAACAAGGTGTGGAGCTGCATCCATGATGATGTTGTACGGGTACGGTCGTAACCATAGGTCCACGACATAACTTCCAATGCAAATGAATGATGCAATGCACTTGGCATGCTGCAATAAAATTAATATATACCACCAATGATACTTCAACTTCTTCTTCATGGTTGTGGGTTAACCACAACAATAATATGGAATAACAATATCACCATGAGTAAATAAATAGGACCACAATTAAATCAGGTTGAATAAAGTAAGATCACAAGTTTCAGATTTAGTTCTATGGCATTCTTAGAGACAATAATCTGTAGGTGATAAAAATAACAAGTCAAAACGGTAGCAAACCACCGCTACATTTACTTGCCTTCAACAAAGATCAAAAGGTCAGAGCTAAGCACGATCCGGAGGTGCACCACCTGACCATAAGCATATCTCAGAACCAAGCACAAACATACCAGCACAAATAATAACAAATTCGCACTATAGCGCCTCAAACCCGACGTTCAAGCATCTACCGTTTCTCTACCGATCAAGACAGCAGCGCTAACTCTTCTCTTTTTGTATACTTTAGACAACATGTTCAAAAATTCCCAAAATTTACCAGGTTATGTAAAACTCCATTATAAACAATTCTCGTATTGTAAATTTTTGCATAGCAAGCTCCCAAAATGGAGTAATTGCCTACGGAACATGACTGAACAATTCTGCCGACCAAAACAGAACACCAAACTTCAAAAATTCATAACCGAAGATTTACTAAATACAAAAAAATATATAAGTTACCAATCTGGAAAGCTTAATAAAATTCCAAGACTTGTTGTTCACGTCGAACATCAGACTAATTCATTTGAATAGCCAAAAACAGCCTAGATCTACAACTGTCCAGATTTTCGTCATTGAAACATATCCTACTTCAGGCAGCGATATCTCCCAAAATATAAAGGCTATGATAGTGTTCTCGGTGTCCAGAGAAAGATATTGAAGTCCTCTACAATTTTGTCTACTGGGCCAAAATTTAATAAAGCCTCTAAAATGCCCAAACATGATGATGAACAGGGACTGCTCGGTCTGACGAAAATTCCAGAACATAGGCGACATTGATTTCGAGATTTACTCCACTAAAACCCCATCCAAACAAGCGTTTTGATCCATGAAACCTGATCAAAATAATGGGATTAACATTTGGATTCTCACCTAGGGAACCACAGCGAGCACGATGACGAAATCCCCCGACGGCTACTCCATCATCTCCTCTCCAACCTCCCGTCCAACTCGCAAAGATTATCGCTGCTATCACCGTATCCGTTTCAATCTATACCGGACATGGCAAAATCCTCATGAACAGCGAGAGAGGCAAGGGATTTGATGGGAAACCAAAGGTAGGTGATAGATCCCAACCAGTTTTCGCAGGAGAAGAACGGGCACCACGGACGACGTCGATGACGATGACGATGACGATGACGACGGTGGCGGCTAAACCCTACTCTCCCTTCCTCTTCCCTAGTCCTTTTCTTCCTCCTTCCTCTTCTCTTCTCTCCTCTCTGTTTCCCGTGAAAAGAAGATGGCGGCGGCTGCTGGTCTGTAGGTCACGGTGGGAGGAGGAAAAGAAAGACACAAGGCTGTCCACATGAAGGGCCTTGGGCCGTTACTGTAGCAGCGCGGCTACTGTAGCGTTTTTTATTTTTTATTTTGCTTTTATTTCATTTACTAAATTTAGGACTGGGCGTTACACCTGCTCGCGGTTCATCCGTGGCCGGTTGCCTCCGTACGTCGGGGTCTCACCGTGAGTCTGGCGCCCGCATGCGTGGAGTTCGGCCGCCGCATGGAGTCCTTCAGGCGACCCGACGCCGCGACGCGACGACGCTCCTCCTGCCCCCCTCCTCCACGCACGTCCTTCTGGCGGCGCCGACGCAGCGACGCACGACCTTCTGGCGGGGATCGGGCGATCGGCGACGCGGGTCCTGCTGGCGGCGTTCGGCGATCGGGCGACGCACATCCTTCCGGCGCGCGACGCAACGCACGTCCTTGTGGTGACTTTGATCTGGCACTCTGATCCCGGCGACCTGGCAGGTGAAGTACGTGCTTGTTTTGTAGTAGAGATATGATGTCTTCTATAGGATGCGATGACCCTGCGTGCGCGCGAGGTGCGCGGTGTGGAGCGCCGGCGTGAGGAGGAGGCATGACGCGACGGCGAGCACAGCATGGTGCACAAGCACGGCCCGGAGCGAGGCGAGCGTGAGCGAGGCCACATTGAGGACGTCAAAGCGCCTTGGCGGCGCAGTCGAGGAGGTCGGTGGCGAGGTGGTCGGGCGGGTGGCCTTGCGCAGTGCGCGGCGGCTCTGGGAGAGCGCGAGGACGCCACGGAAGGCGGCGTCGCGGGAGACGGCGGCGTCGAGGAGCTTTGAGAGGAACGGGAGGGAGAGGAGCGGGCGCCCGGTGTGGCATGCGCCGAGAGCAACGTGGGACTGGAGGGCGTCAAGGGCCAGGAGGCAGGAGATCTATCTCTTTGTTTTTGAATGACAGATTCAGATGGAGCGGCTAAGGCTGTATATATTGAGGAATTCTGGAGAAAGAGATACAATACATGTTGTACAATCGTCATAGGATGAATGGCATCCAATTTTAAACGTGCACATACTGAATGGCATCCTATTTATTACTTGATGTATAATAATCATAACTGAATGAGTGACTTCTGGACAAGAAGGTGACAGACTATTTTCTGCGAGTAGCAGAATGAATAAATGAATGCTTGTTTAAGTGTAAGCACAGAGCTACAATTTCATATTTACTCACGAGCACCCTACTTATAGTTGCACATACACATATAACAGCTGACAGTCAGCTGTTATATGCGGTTGACTTAGGTTGTCTGCAAATGATTCATGGCCCTTGCTTGCAATCAGCTGAGGTGTAAACACAAAATGTAGTATACTAGCGATTTGTCCAGAGAGTAGATCTGGATTTCAATTTGATTAAAAGAAAGCAGTGCGTCTCGAAATAACAGGATTACTTTGTTTTATTCTTATTTGAATTGTTGCTTCTTGCTTGACCTGCTTCTCATTCTTTGCTGCAAATTAATTGTGTAACTGAACTCATAGGGACAAAGATATACGACGTGATGCTGCTTGTAACCTTAGGCCGGGAAGCAAGCTGCCAAGGATATCCACGGACGTTGATGATATCAATAATCTCATCCCCATCACCTTGGAGAGGACAGGCCTCATGTGAGGTGAATCAAAAGTTAATGGTTTCTCAGACAATGACGATATCAATAATGTCATGCATTCCCATCATCTGAATGGCATGTCGTTTGCATGCGCACTACAAGAGAAGCCGAGGGAGATGCTGCAACTTCAACTATCAGCATAACCTACATATGGGAGAGGTTGGTCTTTACAACTTCTACGCACCAAAATGAAAGTTAATTCTTGAATTGTACAGGGTCAGATACAAGATATTGGGAGTAATATGTGCAGACAGCCCTAGTCCTTGTATGGTACGTGGATGCAATTTAGTGAAGACATATATAGAAAAACGATTCAATTTATTATTGTCCCTGGTATATGAGGTTCTTAATCTGGATGCATGCTCAAGCAATATGCATTGCATAATTTACTTTAAAAATATGTTAGACACTCCATGTCATCTGTTTGAGCTCAAAGTATGTCGTCCAATGCTTCTTGTAGCTTGCCAGGCCGGCCACCTGGGGATTTTTTAGAAAAGGGAATATATTAATATTCCAGCCTCTGCATTGATCAATGCATATAGCTGTTCCTTATTACAAACAAGATTATTGCAGTCCACACAAACTCAGATACATATTTTGACCAAATAAAATGAAGGAAGAATTATAAGACTCGCCACCTGTGGATGGTGTCTTTGGAATGCGTCTTTCATTCCATCCATGACTCTTGCTTCAATCCTCATTATATTGTCATAGCAGACCATGGATATAGGTGCATGAATGATGGAAATTCATCTCTTCTTCCATCAGTGGTGCTCACCTCGATTTATTGATGCTTGTGTCGCTGTTGTAGTTAGTCATTGAGCAACTGGCAACGCAACACAGTTAGGTGCTCAATTTTTGTCTTCTATATACACAATACTCAGCAGGGAGGTCTCTGGGATTTATTGCTCTGGTCTCAAATTCTATGCTCAAAGAATTTCTCAAGTTTTGCTCTCAAATTAATGTTATCCTGAAATTTTAGTGCCTGGCCCAAAGTTGTATTTAATGATTTTTGCACCGAACAAAGATTCCATTGTTACGATCATGGATGAGTTGACGAGTCTGTGTCAATGGATTTGGGTGGGTTTCATATTGTAATTTGATAGAAAACTTTGTTGTGTTCCTTTTTAGAATTTTGTTGGGTTCATATCGAATAGGCATAGCACAGTAGAGATTAAAATCTTAAACCCCAGACATGCAAAATCAGATTCTTATGGATGTCGTCTGCATCATACAGCACGGACCAAGACCTAACCAAACAGGTCATTAATCTATCCTCACTGTTGTTAACATGTACAAAGCGACTCTGATTATATATGTCACATGAGTTGGCAGATTATATAACTTTATATGCATAGACCCAGCATGCTATGCTTCTGCATCTCAGGAATACAGTGGAGGTTCTTAGCTCGTTATATAAACAGCCAGTAACCTCCTAGTTCAGTTTAACTAGCTGCTGTCCACGATCATTGCATAGTTGCAGTATATTTCACCGTCACAAATATACTCGTAGGTGATGACCCAGGCCTTTGTTGCAAACACATACATAAGTGTCATCAAGCACTACAAATAACATCATGGTTCAAATATATGAGAATGGGAGGCACCCGCAAAACAGAGTAGGCAAGACTCTGATTCATTTGGTGAGGTCATAATTCCTGAAAAACAAATTCAATAAGATGACCTTGATCATCTTAAAACTACTGCAGATCAAACTGATCTCGAAGTCTGTGTCCAGCAATAGGGTGATGGTGTAAGCACCCTGTAAGCACAAGGATTGCCTAATGCAGTAGTGCTAGGTGATAACCCTGGCCTTTGCAAATAATACAGTTGAGTCATCAACCACTACAGCTGACATTATGGTAAAAACTGCTAAATGCTTGAGTATGAGTGGCTTCATGAAAATAGAGTGGGCAAAAATGATGGTTCACTTGGTGAGCTCATATTTTTCAGAAAACTGATTCGACAAGATATAGTGTTGCCAAATGATGTTATAGTAATGCTCAAAGCCTGAATGTTCTGAGAAACAAGCTGTCCTTGGCGTGTGGAGTTTGCTCCGTAGGCAGCATTTGTTGACCATGCGCTTGGTAAGCCTCGGTGACCATTCCCGTTCCCCTGCAACATCCCCATCTCCTCAATTAGGTTCCATAGCTCGAAATAGAGCCTCTCCCTGATATCTGGCCATATGCCACATTTGGTGCCACTACTGCCAGCTCTGGCGAATGCGAATGCCCAAGGGCGTCGTCCTGCACCGCCGCCTGTGGCTCACTGGGTGCATGCTCTGTTTTGCTCAGGCCATTGTTAGCTTGGTGTTGTCACCTTGTTCTCAAGCCGACACAATAAACATCTAATTTCCTTGAGAAAAAAATATATATCCAAATACAACATAAATACAATTTTTTAAAAAAAAAGAGAACAAAAAGATCCAGCCTCTACCACAGGACATCCTATATACATATATATTCTGAAGAAGCATTGAGCTTCTCAGCATGGGACAACAAGAACTTGCATGGAAGGCCCAGCCTATGGACTCCTGCCTGTGTTTTCAATTTCGGAAACAAAGGAGTTTGGGAAACTTCGGCCTAAATTGAAAACCCTCTCCTGCAATCACTCCTCCCT
This sequence comes from Hyparrhenia diplandra, assembly GCA_015847255.1. Lineage (NCBI taxonomy): Eukaryota > Viridiplantae > Streptophyta > Magnoliopsida > Poales > Poaceae > Hyparrhenia > Hyparrhenia diplandra. Next base: position 581,064 of record JADLZK010006017.1, read on the forward strand.
TGCCCCTGTTTTACAGCAGCACCGAGAGTCCCCGAAGCTTGCAGTGCGGGTGAGCTCCGGGGCCGTGGAAAGGCAGTGACCACGGATGTCAGAGGACCTAGGCGCAGATGTCTCTAAGAAGAAGGGTGTAACACCTTGTTTTTTAGATAATAATAATAAAAATAAATAAATATTCTTGTTGACCGGGTGGACTTGGATAGGATGAAAATTTGACTTTTTGAACCATAAGTCGTATGGACGATCAGAGACCGTGAATGCGTAGATCTTGTCGAAACGAATTTGTTTGACTACCAACTTGTTTCATTTGGAGATCGGATGAGTTTTGGTAGAGCCATTAAATATGGACCGTTGGTTGTGACTTAGGTTAATCCCTTCTCCCGTTCAATGAAAAAAAAAACTTTCTTTCACCTTCCGGCTCCTACCAGCGCCGCCACCCTTCCGGTCCTTTCTTTCCCTCACGCGGCTGCCTCTGTTCTCATCTGTGCCGCTCCCTCCTTGAACACCACATCTTTGGCGCAGCTGCTGTTGCTCCCGGCTGCTGCTGGTGGTGCTGTCCCATGCCTGAGGCTTCGCCGTTGTTGGAGTTCAGGTGTGTACGGCATCTCCCTGTTTCTACCTGCTTGTTGCTGCCAAGGCGTATTGGTTCTTGCTGTTTTTTCCCTCGATCTGTACCCCTGCTATTTTATTGCTGTCCTGCTGCTGTGGCGCATCTTCTACTGCCTCAGTTCTTGGACTGGTGGTGCTGCTGCAGGTCTGCTGGTCATCACATCCAGGGGCAACGGATCAGGGAAGCAGCCCAGGGGAAAGGGGTCATGGCTGCTGCTTGCCTCTAATTTGGTACAGGTTGATTCAAGATGCATTAATTTAATTGCCCTGGAGATTATTGTCTCACGTAGGTGTTTTTACTAGTAGATGGGAGGTTGAATACTTTATTCCTAAATAGCACACGATCTGGGTGCTAGTCGTTCCTATAGGCAAGGTTAGATGAAGCAACTTAATTTATTTGGTGGAAGTGTATAAATTGGATTTTGCCACAGTTGTCTTTGGGCTGAGATTCAGTAGATCTTGCCGATCTGTACAGCCTAAATAGTGATGACAGTGAAAAAGAAATAGATTAATTCTTTAGAAGCCAATTAGTATGTTGGGAAGAATTCAGGTTTGTGGTTTTGAATTGAGTTAGCTATGAATTAACTCGTGAAATGCTAGTGTTAGCACAACTCCGTACGTTCTGGAGGCTGAGATTGAGAGGCTACGCTGTATCATCCACTTAGTATAAATTAATGTATATTTGAGTTGCTTCAGTTCAGTTCTCCTTCAAGCTGTTTTTTTGAATCTGTGAACCATGACTGTATAGGTGGTGGTGAACCAGATAGCAGGACCCAAACCACTTCCCAAAGCACTTCGTTCCATCGCTAAGGCAAGTACATGATGAACATTTGTTTGGGCTTTACGCCTATTGTTCGAGTTTTTATTGCTCTCCAATATTCAAGTGATATATTTCTGGTTCACGTTCAAGTTTCCAGTTCATGAGATTCAAGTTTCGAGTTTTCATTTACATTCAATTCTGGTGCCGGTTTATCCGGAAGTGCAATCTGGTTCTTATATTCAGGTTCCTGTGAGTAAGTGCTGGCCCCACTTACTCGGCTTTACCGGTAAATGCTAAGGAGTATTCAAGTGTGTCCGTTTCAGGGCGGAAACTACTATTTAATCGATGTTCTAGTTATTTCTCTTGGATTTCTCCATGACATTCGTTATTTTGGTTCTAATTGTGCTTTTGAGTATTTTACTCACCCTTGTTTTATTTGGTTATTAGGTAATTGTATGATCGTGACATGCATGGGAATACTTGGGAGTAGCTTCTTCATGAGCACGAGCCTTTTGTCTTCTCATACTTCACTGTTTAAAACCAAGTTTGGCAATCGATAATAACTTAGTTAAATGTCACCTATCGGTTGTTTGTAGCTAGTGGTGTTTGTGCTTGGTTGGTTTTTTGGTTTATCTCGGGCTATGATGTGATGCATATGATCTTTGTATGATAAATGACTGTCTATGAGCGGTAATATATTTGTCCCGGATGTCTTGTTTTTTAGTGAAAAGTTTGCCGAAATTTTTAATATTTCCCTGTTTAGTAGAAACTAGGGGTGGAGTGGTAGCCCAAGTGGTTTTCCTAGTGGGGCGTTACATTTGGTATTGAGCTTAGGTTAGTTAGAGTAAAAGCCATAAAACTTAATATAGACTAAAAATTGACACACTTTGCACTATAGGATGGGCTGCATGGGTTGCATTGCATTTATGTTTTTGTTTATTTTCCTTGTATCTCTTTTGTAGATATGATAATATGTTGATAATAATTGTGTCCTTATTTTGGTGGATTATAGCTATGCCGCCAAGGAGGAGTGCTCGTGTAGCTAATCGCGGTCGTGGTAGAGGTCGCGGTGGTGGTAGAGGTCGTGGCCGCAATGACCATGAAGTCCATGAACCTGTTATTGATGAAAATGAAGTAAACGAGGGGGCTATAGCAGAGTCAATTGCTATTGCTCCTGGTGGTGGTGGTGGTGAAGTTCCTATTGTTCGTCTTTGTTAAGAAGATGACTTTCACCAAGTGGACGTCTATGCAAGTTGAGAAGTTTGATGGGTCGGGGACACCAACCGATGCGACAAACCGGCTCCGCAAGGTGGAGAAAGTCATGAATGGGTGTATGTTGACTCCGAAGGAGAAAGTTTTCTTTGTGCCACACCAGTTGATAGGCCTGGCTGATATCTGGTGGGGTGGTGTTTCTGAGGCGTGGCCTGATTCTCGTGGTGCTATTACTTGGGAAGTTTTTCGGAACAATTGAAAGCCAAATATTATCGAGAATCGTTCAGGGGATAAGATGAGTGATGCATTAAATCATATCCAACAGGGAAGTAAGACGGTGGATGAGTATGAGAGGGACTTTAGCAATATGGTTCGTTTTGTACCTGCTGTGGCCAGTGATGAGCGTGAAAAGGCGAGGAAGTTTTTCAGAGGGCTTAATGCACGATATAGAGAAGTGATGGGAAGGAACCCACCCACTACATACCTTGCCGCAGTGGAGGAAGCTAGGGGTATGGAATCCGAAATTCAGCTTACTACACTCCAAAGTAAAATCATTATGGTAATGAGAGTGGAATAGGCACAAACCAAAAGAGGGCCCATCGGGGAGGGTGGGCCGGTCCTCTCGGCGACCCCCATTCAAGAAATTCAAGTCAAATCAACACAATCGGTACTCTCGGTCATTCAAGCCAAAGCGGTCGGGGGACAATCTTCAAGTTCACGGCCTACTGGATCTCAATTCATGCGCCCAGTGCCCGGGCAAGGTTTAATTTGCTTCAAGTGTGGGAAGTCCCACCATTCTTCAGGGTGTGGTTTTTCTGGAACTTGCCGCATGTGTGGTAAAGATGGACACATGTCCATTGTTTGCAAGAAGAACCCAGATTCTATTATCAAGTGGCGAAGTCTAGTTCTTCCCCGTTATCTACAACTAGCTCTCATGGGTCAGTTCCTTCGAGTTGGTGGTGGTCGAGGTTCAATTCAAATGATGGCTGCTCCTTCAGGTTCTTATCAGCAGTATCCACAATAGTATACGCCTCCCCGGCTACTCATCGGCCTCCTCCCCGATTACTGTTCCACATGCTCATACTTGAGCTATCTACTTCATATGCTCCACCACACTTGATCGCACCTTATGCTCCACTTCATTTGCTCGCACCACCTATTTGTTCAAAGACCAGGCATCGGGGCATGTTCTAGTGCTATGAATCCTTACGCAATTTACACCATGCCTACTTCTCTTGGATGTCCAGATGTGGTCTCGTGTACTTTTACAGTTGATTCACATGAAGCTCTAGTGTTATTTGATTCCGGTGCTACTTTCTCGTTTGTTTCATTGGAATTTGCAAAAAGGGCAAAACTGTCTAGTCAAGAAATTTCTAAGTCGCGTTTCGTGTGAGTTCACCGGGGGTCTAATATCTAGTTCGGTGGTCCGTCCGGTTGTGTGATATCCATAGATGGGGATGATTTTGTTGCTAACCTAATGGTGATTCCTCTACCAAATTTCGATGTGATCCTTGGCATGGATTGGTTACATCGTTATCGGGCCATTATATCTTGTTTCGAAGGCAGGTTTCCTTAGAGACTCCCTCAGGCCATACCATAACTTTCCAAGCAAGTGCTCCCTCATATTCTCTATTTTTGTTGGCAAGCTTATTTCCTGGTCGCCGATCTTGGAAGACTGGATTTCTTTGGACATTAGCTGAGAAGCCAACCATATCCAAAGTGATTGAAGAAATTCCTATTGTTCGAGAATATCCCGATGTTTTCCCGTAAGAGCTTCGGGAATGCCGCCCAAGCGAGAGGTAGAGTTTCGTATTGATATTATACCGGCACGAGGCCTATTTCCATAGCGCCATATCGTTTGTCTCGTCCTTTTCAAGATGAATTGAGGAGGCAATTGGATGATCTGTTGTCCAAGAAGTGTGTCTCCTTGGAGAGCTCCTGTTCTCTTCACTAAGAAGAAGGATGGGAGTTGGCGCATGTGCGTGGATTATTGGGGCTTGAATGCAGTGACTATCAAGAACAAGTACCCATTGCCACGCATTGATGAGTTGTTTGATCGGCTACAAGGTGCTAAGGTATTTTCCAAGATTGATCTACGATGCTGGGTACAATCAAATTCGGTAAGAGAGGAAGATATTGAGAAGACAGCGTTTTTGCGACCATGTATGGCCACTATGAATTTAGAGTTATGTCTTTTGGATTGACAAATGCACCTCCCTACTTTATGGAAACAATGAATAACATGCTATGCAAATTTGAACAATTTGTGGTGGTATTCATTGATGACATACTCATCTTCTCTAAGTCAAATGAAGAACTTGAGCAACATATAAGGGTGGTTCTTCAAACCTTGAGAGACAACAAGTTTTATGCCAAGTTGAAGAAGTGTGAGTTCTGGCTATCGAAGTTGGTTTCTTAGGGCATGTCATTAATGAGAAAGGTATCTCAGTTGATCCCAACAAGGTTTCGATGTAGTCGATTGGGGAGACCATCTAGTGTCAAAGAGGTGAGAAGTTTCTTAGGAATGGCTGGTTATTATCGAAGATTTGTGAAGGATTTCTCTATAATTGCTAAACCTTTATCTATGCTCACTCATAAGAATGCAAAGTTTGAATGGACTAGTGAGTGTGAGCGTAGTTTCAAGTATTGAAGGAGAAGTTGGTTACGACTCCTGTTCTCACCCTACCCGAACACGGTAAGCGATTCTTTGCGGTATTCGATGCTTCACGAGTAGGCCTTGGGTGTGTCCTTATGCAAGATGGGAAGGTTGTAGCCTATGCATCAAGGCAGTTGAGAACACATGAACAGAATTACCCTACTCATGACATAGAACTTGCTGCAGTTGTGTTTGCCTTGAAGATATGGAGACATTACCTTTACGGTGAGCCTTGTGATATCTTCACTGACCATAAGAGTTTGAAGTACATCTTCACTCAGAAGGATTTGAATCTGAGACAAAGGAGATGGCTTGAACTAATCAAAGATTATGATCTTACCATCCAAGTACACCCAGGTAAAGCCAATGTTGTGGCTGATGCTTTGAGTCGTAAGGCTACCCCCTGCTACATTGAATTATTTGATAACTGAATTTGAGTGGATGGATATATCATACTGTTATGTGGGAGTTGCAGAGACCGAAACAAGGGTTATCCTTAAGTCTGCCTTACCAAGGCGACTGTTGGAGGCACAACAACATGACCGGCTATTACAAGATGTGAAGAAGCGCATTATTGAAGGAAAAGTTGGGAATTTCAGCATGGATGTTTCAGGTGCCATTCGATTTCGTGGACGCCTTTGTGTGCCACAGAAGGCTCAAGTCAAGGATGAAATTCTTCGAGAGGCACATCGTACCCGATACACCGTGCACCCTGGTGAGAATAAGATGTATCAAGACTTGAAGAAAAGCTATTGGTGGAAGAGGATGAAAGTGGATGTGGCAAAGTATGTGGCATCATGTGGGGGTATGCCAACTGGTTAAAGCCGAGAATCGGCGTCCCGTGGAAAAAACTGCAACCACTAGAGGTTCCTGCGTGGCCATGGGAGGATCTCACTATGGATTTTGTGGTTGGTTTACCACACACTCCTAAAGGGAAGGATGCTATTTGGGTTGTTGTAGATCGCTTGAGTAAGGTAGCTCATTTTATTCCTTACCGTTCTACCAATTCAGCAAGTGACTTAGCTCCAATCTATATGCGTGAAGTTGTGAGACTTCATGGGGTGCCAAAACCATTGTGTCGATAGAGATGCTAAATTTGTTTCCAAGTTCTGGGAGAGCTTGCGGGATGCGTTTGGGACTCGAAGTGATACTTAGCACTGCTTTTCACCCTCAAACGGATGGTCAATCCGAGCGTAAAATTCGGACTTTAGAGGATATGCTGAGGTCATGTGTTACGTCATGGAAAGGAATTTTGGGAGGAGCATTTGCCTCTTGTGTGAGTTCGCTTACAACAATAGTTATCATTCTAGTATCAAATGTGCACCTTTTGAAGCCCTATATGGAAGGAAGTGTAGGTCACCACTTTGTTGGGAAGCTGTGGGTGAAAAGGTAGTCCTAGAACCAGATTGGGTTCTAAAGACGACTGAGCGTATTGCTGAAATTCGACAACAAATGCTAGCTGCACAGAGTAGACGAAAAAGCTATCTTGATATGCGAAGGCAAAGTGCGGAGTTTCAGGTTGGGGATCAAGTACTCTTGAAGGTTTCTCCTAATAAAGGTGTCGTGAGATTTGGAGTTAAAGGAAAGCTTAGCCCAAGGTATATTGGTCCTTTTCCAATAGTGGAACGTGTTGGGAAGCTGGCTTACAGGTTGGAACTACCTAATTCTATGAGTGGAGTGCATAATGTATTTCATGTTTCCATGTTAAGAAAATACATACGAGATCCAGAACAACATATGACTTTGGAACCAGAAACCATCGAGGAAGTCTTAACCTTTGAGGCACGCCCCGTAAGAATTCTGGAGGAGTCGAAAAAGTTTTGCGAGGAAAGACACTCAAGCAACTTAAGATCCTTTGGACAAATCAGGCAGCGAGAAGCAACGTGGGAGCTTGAGTCGCGAATGCGGGAAAAGTACCCGGAGTTCTTCTCATCTGGTAAGAAGCTCAGTTTATTGATCACTATTCCTTTCAAAGAGTAAAGAATTCGAGGACTAATTCTGTTGAAGGAGGGAGACTGTAACACCTTGTTTTTTAGATAATAATAATAAAAATAAATAAATATTCTTGTTGACCGGGTGGACTTGGATAGGATGAAAATTTGACTTTTTGAACCATAAGTCGTATGGACGATCAGAGACCGTGAATGCGTAGATCTTGTCGAAACGAATTTGTTTGACTACCAACTTGTTTCATTTGGAGATCGGATGAGTTTTGGTAGAGCCATTAAATATGGACCGTTGGTTGTGACTTAGGTTAATCCCTTCTCCCGTTCAATGAAAAAAAAAAAAAAACTTTCTTTCACCTTCCGGCTCCTACCAGCGCCGCCACCCTTCCGGTCCTTTCTTTCCCTCACGCGGCTGCCTCTGTTCTCATCTGTGCCGCTCCCTCCTTGAACACCACATCTTTGGCGCAGCTGCTGTTGCTCCCGGCTGCTGCTGGTGGTGCTGTCCCATGCCTGAGGCTTCGCCGTTGTTGGAGTTCAGGTGTGTACGGCATCTCCCTGTTTCTACCTGCTTGTTGCTGCCAAGGCGTATTGGTTCTTGCTGTTTTTTCCCTCGATCTGTACCCCTGCTATTTTATTGCTGTCCTGCTGCTGTGGCGCATCTTCTACTGCCTCAGTTCTTGGACTGGTGGTGCTGCTGCAGGTCTGCTGGTCATCACATCCAGGGGCAACGGATCAGGGGAAGCAGCCCAGGGAAAGGGGGTCATGGCTGCTGCTTGCCTCTAATTTGGTACAGGTTGATTCAAGATGCATTAATTTAATTGCCCTGAGATTATTGTCTCACGTAGGTGTTTTTACTAGTAGATGGGAGGTTGAATACTTTATTCCTAAATAGCACACGATCTGGGTGCTAGTCGTTCCTATAGGCAAGGTTAGATGAAGCAACTTAATTTATTTGGTGGAAGTGTATAAATTGGATTTTGCCACAGTTGTCTTTGGGCTGAGATTCAGTAGATCTTGCCGATCTGTACAGCCTAAATAGTGATGACAGTGAAAAAGAAATAGATTAATTCTTTAGAAGCCAATTAGTATGTTGGGAAGAATTCAGGTTTGTGGTTTTTGAATTGAGTTAGCTATGAATTAACTCGTGAAATGCTAGTGTTAGCACAACTCCGTACGTTCTGGAGGCTGAGATTGAGAGGCTACGCTGTATCATCCACTTAGTATAAATTAATGTATATTTGAGTTGCTTCCAGTTCAGTTCTCCTTCAAGCTGTTTTTTTGAATCTGTGAACCATGACTGTATAGGTGGTGGTGAACCAGATAGCAGGACCCAAACCACTTCCCAAAGCACTTCGTTCCATCGCTAAGGCAAGTACATGATGAACATTTGTTTGGGCTTTACGCCTATTGTTCGAAGTTTTTATTGCTCTCCAATATTCAAGTGATATATTTCTGGTTCACGTTCAAGTTTCCAGTTCATGAGATTCAAGTTTCGAAGTTTTCATTTACATTCATTCTGGTGCCGGTTTATCCGGAAGTGCAATCTGGTTCTTATATTCAGGTTCCCTGTGGTAAGTGCTGGCCCCACTTACTCGGCTTTACCCGTAAATGCTAAGGAGTATTCAAGTGTGTCCGTTTCAGACGGAAACTACTATTTAATCGATGTTCTAGTTATTTCTCTTGGATTTCTCCATGACATTCGTTATTTTGGTTCTAATTGTGCTTGCTGAGTATTTTACTCACCCTTGTTTTATTTGGTTATTAGGTACTGTATGATCGTGACATGCATGGGAATACTTGGGAGTAGCTTCTTCATGAGCACGAGCCTTTTGTCTTCTCATACTTCACTGTTTAAAACCAAGTTTGGCACTGATAATAACTTAGTTAAATGTCACCTATCGGTTGTTTGTAGCTAGTGGTGTTTGTGCTTGGTTGGTTTTTCTGGTTTATCTGGGCTATGATGTGATGCATATGATCTTTGTATGATAAATGACTGTCTATGAGCGGTAATATATTTGTCCCGGATGTCTTGTTTTTAGTGAAAGTGCTGCCGAAATTTTTAATATTTCCCTGTTTAGTAGAAACTAGGGGTGGAGTGGTAGCCCCCAGTGGTTTTCCTAGCTGGGGCGTTACAAAGGGACACCATAACTCTGGTGCCCTGGCGCGGAACCGGAGCGATGAGTAGACGGCAGGACACGATGAGTGGGGCGGAGGCCGGGAGCAAGCAGTGGTGAGGGGGGCCGCGGAACCCTTTGTATTGAGATTTTGGCTACAAAATAAAATCATGTTAAAAAAGATTTTGTTGGGAGCAAAGTGACAAAAAGAAAAGATTTATCTACACAGTTTAAAATATTGTCGAGCACTACAACATCCTTGTTCATTTCCAGAAGAAGCACAACTTTCTTATCTCCAAAAATTCTTCTTGCAGTGGAGATGTTTCATGTAACACGTACTGCGCCTCTGCGACCGCAGATGATGCATGATTGACATGCCCAAAGGGTACAACCTGGCTGCCTCTTTTTTTCCTGGTCTCTCTCAATCCGAATAGGATTATCATGGACGTGAAGAAACATTGACAAATTATTCATGATCCATTGTGTTTCATCAACACAAACAAAACATGATAGTTGTGGCTTAAAAAGAAGATTAGACGATACAAGTTATTTGGTGGAGTGAATCTAGGCAGGTCGGTCTGGTGTTGTTTACACATAGGCTACTCCTACATAACGATGGTGTGTGATACCTGAAGAAGGCACAATTTATCTGGTGGAGTGAATCATATATGTCACACAATTTATCTCTGCTGACACCCGTCGGATCTTTTTTTTTTTCCATGTGATGTTGTACTTTGTCATCAATATTAGACAATCAATGTGTGAATCAATCCTAGTTAATATATAGTCTCTCCAATATTAATTTTGATCCTTCTAGTAGTAGTTCCACACTCGAACCACCGTGTGAATCCAGCTTTTTGTATATGTTAACTCAGCCATCTCCAAACATGGCCCATTTTACCGAACTGTCCGAGAGCTGCCGGCCCCTAAAAATGGAATTGGTCCGCCTCTGTTAATATTCATTTGTAGTAGCGTGGTTAAGTACAACTGCAGGCAGATCTCCATAATCATTCCGTTCTTTGTCTTCAACATGATTTTACGTGGAGACGTGCTGCAGCCGATGCACAAACAGATGCTTGATTGACAAGTTCAATGAGTAGAACTTGGCAGCCTCTATTTCCCAGTGTCTCTCATTCTAAATCCGTTATCACAGAAAAATGACAAAACACTAGGACAAATTAATCACGATCTGCTGTGTTCCATCAATTCAGGTTGGCTGTTGTTTACATATTACAACTCAAGGTGAAAGCCTAATTTATATAACCAAGGCAGAATGCGCCAGGGACAACATGACTGCTGTTTCTGATTACATCTGTCAGCTCTTTTTTCTGTGGTGTTAATTGTATGAAATAAATACAATGTTCCAGTACTCATTTTTCCTAATATTGTGGCCCCTACAGGAGAATGAGTTGATGGAATAGTAAATGCAATTCCGGTATTAGCTATACAGATCCAAAACGAAGAAAGTGCTTAATTACTTGTCATATGCAGAGCCATCTCTGTCTCCGTGACATGGGGTTTCATATATAGAGGCCTGAATTCTGTCACCTATCCTCCTAGACCCCATCCATTTCGTCTAGACAAACCAAGCATGCATAGGCCAACACTAGGAACATGTATCAAATCCTGGTATCGCTCTTTCCCAGCTGTGTGCATGGCAATGGGAGGCATCACGGAAAGAGAGGACTGACCAAGTCAGGAATGATGATCTGTCCATGTATTAACGGTCTATTGTGTGTATGTGCATTGGTTAGATGAGAAGATCCAATGGCCCTACATGGTGCTTGGCTGTGCTAGGAATTCATCATGAGCCGGTCATTGATGGTTCACATGGAGAAGAAAAATTTTAAAGGAATACAGGATCAGCAAGTTGGCCTTGAAGATCTAAGCAAACAAGCTGTAGATCCATTCGTGCCTGAGGTCTGAATCAGGCAACAGGATGAGCGTCTATCTAACCTGCTTGTAGACCTTCCACAAGAGCTTCCTACACCCTTCCATTTCATCTAGACAAACCAAGCATATATAGATCAAAAGATCAACACTAGCTAGGCACAAGAATCAAATCATGGTATCGTTCTTGTGCCCAGCTTATAAACCACTGTTGTAATTATAACAATGGGAGGCACTAGGGAAAGTGGGGACAGATGAAGCCCGTAATGAAGATGTGTTCATGTATTAATGGTCTTCTGTGTGCATTTATTGGATAGATGAGAAGATTGAAAAAGGACGTACATGGTGCTTGGCTGTGCCAGGAAGTTGGCATCAGCCATTCAGTTTTTGTTTATTTCTTTTGATGGGGAAATGGACTTTCTCCACGTTTTGGAAATGAGTTTCGATGTACTGGATGTATCAGTTTTTATCGAAGCTTCTGGCATGCAGGATTCGTGGCCAAAGTGGAACAATGACCAGAAAAAGTGGAAGCTGTGGTGACTTCTAAATAAAATTAGAATTGAAACATCAAAAAACATTATTGGAAGCTTAGTCTAAGACAAGAAACATGTTTTTTCACATGTCTTGGAAAAAGAAACACCCTTGGTTCTTCGGAGTGAGGATTCTTCGGTGTGAGATAATCCAGCAATGGGAGGATTCTTCAGAGTGAGAAACATGTCTTGGAAAAAGAAACACCCTTGGTTCGCAGTTGTGGCTGACACTATTGCAGTTTGTCACTTTGCCAACTGGCCACACAATACACAGTTAGGTGCAGTGTTATGTTTTGCGCTACATATTCACTTATTCAGTACAAAGAGCTCAGGGTTGAGTTTTTTTCGATAATGGATAATAAAATCCGGCTCAGGGTTGAGTTGCTCAGGTCTGATATTTTTTGCTTAATAATTCTAAGCTCTAGTATCGGTCTAAAAAAATTAATGGTATGCTGAAATTTGGATTCCTGGCCCATGTGTTGCCTTGAACAAAAAGATTACATAGTTGAGGCCATGATTTGATAGATGGATGGGTTGGGTGTCAGATCTGTTCGTAGCATCTCATATTGCTGTGTGTAGTGCTATGCACAGGTACCATAGAAACAAGGTAGGTAAGACATGCGAATGCCGCTTGATCTGGAACTCTCAGTCCACATGGCTTTCATGTATGAACCTCTATTCACTGAGCCTTCAAAGCTACAATTTTGGAAGCAAGCGTGTCAAGCCTGTGCTGTACGCGATGCACACAAATCAAGTCAATCCAACAAATAAAGGCCTCAATTCATCCGTCATGTGAGTTGGCAAGTTATATAACTACATAGTACACACCAAGCTGTGGTTCTCAAACGTCAGGCTCCAGATACTTAGCTCATGATATATACCGATTACATGCTCTTTGTTCAAAGTTACTGGTCGTTTGTTCCAATTCTCCTGTTTGTGATGGGCAAACTAAAAATTTCTTCGTCGGTGCAACTGCTCCCCTACTGTATTAGGTGCATGTCTGAACACAACTATACATCATGCATATTTGTGTTTTCTATCATCAAACCAGCTGTAGAACGGATGATGATCGGTTGGGGGCTGATATATAGGCTAACCACGCCACAATTTATTGTTCTACAATTTATTGGGCAGTACATGCATGTTCACAGTAGCGCTGTACCAAATTATTACTTAGGATGTGGACTAAAGCCACTATAGAACTACGACATACAGATGGAAAGCTTGCACATGTACAGGTTTAAACAAAGTTTGTGATGATGTTCTCTTTATATAGTACACCAGGAGTTGCTTTGCATCTGCTGGGGATGGACCGGCATCAATGAAAAATTATACATTGGACAAATGGAGACATGAAATTTGAACTGTTTGTTTATTTATAAGCAGAGCTTTTGTCCTTTCACATGTTGTATGATTCCATCCTCCTCTAACAATAGCCTGTCCCATTGCATATATAGGTGCCTCATCACCTGCCTTATGGATTGATCATTACACGCTTGTTTACAATGCTATATAAAAACATATTCAGGCACTTTGACTCCGTGAGATCTTGACAAGAGAAATATTATGTTTGTAAGTCTGGTCGGCTATACAATTCTATTCACCACAGGGATGGGACGCATCATGGAAAGTTGTGACATATGAAGATAGGAATGATGTTTCAAACCTGTTTCAAGGGTCTAATGGAAGTACCGGACATGGCTAGACCACAAGATTACATGGGCAGCTGTAGTGTCTACAGGTACGAAGGCACTATAGTGTTCATGGTTCAGATGACTTGAGTCTCCCATTAAAGTTCAGGATTGTTGGGTGTCCAAGGACAAGGGCAAGGCAGAGGAGACACAGTGTCAACTTGAACAGATCTAACCAGTCATACCCCAAGAAGGCGGAGGGCCCAAATGCCAAGCTTTGGAACCTCATAACGCTCTGTGTTACATGAGAGACAGATCTCGAGCTGCGACCATCCGATGGCAGCAGAGACATGATGCGACCAGCAGCGAAAAGCGCACTGTCGATGAATAGGAATCTGGCTGTGGAAAACGGAAGGTGAATAGGGTGTATTCACCATAATTATGCATCACAGACAAAATAAAATCGAAGAAAAAACAACTTTGCAAAGTGGAATCGTTAGACTTCTGGTGATCTAGCTTTGATGTCTAAACCTGCTAAATCAGCTGTTTACCTTATACCAATTGTACACAACACAAACATTCAGGGCACGCCTAGATCTTGAGTAGAATCGTTAGTTAATGAGATCACGAACAATGTCATTATGATCACGATTCCGGTCAGAAATCCTGACGCAGAAGTAGTTGGTAATCCAGAGCGATGTGGTTACAACAAAATGGTGGTAATCACACTTCTCAGCCACGAAATTCCATCTTCATTTCCCTTTTATTTGGCAAAAGGAGGGACCCAAAGTTGTCACGCTCATATTCGTCAGGCCGACGAGGATTCAATTGTAGTCACATTGGAGGAATTTGCCCTGGTCTGTGTCATGTAGGAAACTGGGCACAATCTTTTCTGAGGATACTATCTTCGAGACCTCCCATGCTCAACCATTTATCTAGTATAACCGTCCCAGATGATGAGGTCAACTGATCAAGAATACAGAAATATGTGGAGGCAAAACAAAATAATGAAATGATAAAAGTGTTCAGTCAGGTAACACACTATGCCGCAAAAAGGAGGGGAGTATATATGGACAGACCCAAGGTGAAAGGTATCAGTACCTCTGAGCACATGTATATAATAAGCTGTAGTATTATAGGCAGCTGCATTAATTGTTGATGACAATTGAAAAAAAAAGCTGCAGCATTATACACAGCAGTATTATAACAGGCTGCAGCATTATACGCAGCAGCGTTAGGCTGCATTATGTCTCAAATATCTGGCCAGGTTGATTGGGATTACCTCTAGTGAAAATGCATCTTTCAACGGATGGCCTCTTAAGTTAACAGCTAGTGGAAATAAATCTATTTCTACTAGCTGTTTCTCTGTTGGTGGAACATCTTGCAAAATGGATCTCCACTAACAGTTCTTGGCCCTGCGGCCATAATCCGATTTGCTGTTTTGTTTTCATTTTTGTGAGGACAATTTTGAACATTGTGCGTCAGAGCAAAAATTGATGAAATCAGTTGCAGGGTCTTGGCCTTGCAAGCGGCTGCATGGCTGCTTTCTTCCATACATCTTTAGTAAAGGAAGTTTTTATCAAGATTTCCATGGTTTTTTGCAACCTTGAGAGGGAGATTGAGAAAGAGCAGTTATACTGAAAGTTATACTAAAAAAGAGCGTAGCTTTTGTCTATCAAGCAATTCAGGATGTCGATATTTGAGACTATATTAATTTTGAACAAGTTCTGCAAGACTCAGTTATACTGAAAGTTTGAAATGAACTGCTTTTTTCACTGCTGCGGGAAAATTTTCACTGAAATCTGAAACGTGCGTTACAATGTTCAAGTGATTTTGCATAATTTTTAAATGAAATCAGGAACTAAGGATAAAACCGTGATTGCTCTAGGAGCTATTGCAAGAGAAGATCTTGAGTCATGTACTCTATTAGAGCAGATTGATTTGTCTTCAGTTCTTCAGGTGCAACATCTGACTGCTCTCTGGTTCCAAAGAGCAAGAATTCAAAACCTCTTGCATCCTCGTTTTTGCAACGCACCCCTCTTCTTCCCCTTGTTCGTCCCCTGCTTCTTGTTCATCAGCACACTCAACACCTCCCTCTTCCCTTTGGTATTCCACTACCTTCTGCAGCATGTGCTCCATCTGTCGTGGTCTTTGCCTAGGCAAACGCTACAACAGATGGAGCACACCTACAGGTAAAACAAAGAAGGGGTGCCAATGGTTTACAAACTGACTTCTCCCAATTTATAATAATTGACTTTATACTAGTACATCAAGGTGATTGACTTTATTCTAGCTGTAGGTATTTAATTTCAACGGAAATAATTAAGCTATTTACTATACACTGCTAAAAGAACAAAATGGCTTATTTACTGCAAGCAGGCATCTCTCTCTCTCAGTCATTGACCTCCACATGTTGTAAGGGCAGCCTCCTTATTACAAAATAAAATTATCTGCTTCGGCTTCCATTATAGCACATTGCATATATATAAATAAGTGTTTCTCTTCTACATCGATGCTACACACTGGCATTTCGGCCATGGGAGCCTGTACGCCGGTGGTGTGGGCATGGCACGCCGGCCGATGCGGCCACGATACCCATGGCATGGGAGGAGTTTGCCCTGCTGCGGCTATGGTCTGAGGAGCCCATGGTTCCCATTCATGGCACTAGAGGACCTGCCCTGGTTTGGTGCCCATATATAGTACACGTAGCTCAAGGCAGTTCAATAATTCGAAAGAGCCACAATCACTAATGACTGTCAATGCTAAGACCACCATGCACCCGCGAAAAAAAAAAAAACACTTTGGCCACCCGCTCCAAGAACTGATATGCCGCCACAAGAACCTCTTGAGAAGAAGGCCTGAAGCAATAGCTGCTTATTAATCTTTTTCCTAGACTCTAGACACACGTTATGACCGCACCGACAAACATGCTACCACACGTCCTGTGTCATCCTCCTCAATGGCCGTGGTTCTGTGATCCAGCACTCTTATTATCTTCTGTGGTGGTGGTGCCATGATTTGGTTGTACATGTGCTCCTGAGTTATATGTGGCAGTCACATATCACGGCCAATTGTTGTTCCTTTATTTGTGATGTACGTTTTTTGAGGAACACCGTGAGAAGCATATCAAGGTAGCACTTGAGCCATCTCCTGGAGCCTCTCCTTCTTAGATTCAGTCCTCTGTGGAATCAGTGCTGTGAACCAGTTCAATGGATCCATGAATTCGCAGCTGATATATAAGTTCGAAATCTCATGTCTTGACTTGCCTGAACTTGTACACATATATATTTGTGTCTTTGTCTGATACATCCTCTGTTTAATGGATTCATAATTTGGTAGCTGCTATATATAAGTTTGTCGTAGATGCATACATTTTGCAATATGACTTGCTCTATATATTGCTTCATTTGCCATTGCTGAATAAGCAAAACCAGTATTTGGAATGGGGCCTGAACTAAACGCAGTTAGAAAAAAATGTGGGCCAGCCTATGTTAAGCTTCTGCCTGAGTAGACCGTTGATGATATAATTCTGTTTTAAACCACAATGTTTTAGCAGATTGTGAGGTTTAGTAGTACCATAGAAAATAACAAAATTGATGATGAGAACATAATGTTATATTTTAATTACTCCGTGCGTCCAAAAAGTGATTGCCAGTTCCAACAAGCAATGTGCGTCAAATATTGATTACAGGACTGGGACACATTAGTACAAAAAAACAACAATGTCACTCAGGGTAAAGACAACTAGAAAAATATGAGTACACAGTGGAAGATAAGAAAAATATGTCATCGTTTCATGAAAAAAAAAACTCATAAGCTAAAATTTGGGACTACTTAGTCCATGCCACAATTATTGTATAATGTCGTTGACACACAATTCATAGGATTTATTTGTTATTTGTATGTACAACTTAAGGCACTTGGAAATTCATTGTAGAAAGAGATTGGTTGTTAACTTGTTTAGTATTTTGAGTTTAATACAGTATATTGATGGTTGAGATGGGTTGTCAGTTATATCAGTTCTTACTAAGATGACACTGTCGAGTCCAACAAGCTTGGCTTTACTGTCTTTGACCTTGAGTCAGCGCCCCTTTATCCTTCAAGGAGTCCATTTATTGAAATTGGCCCGAGCTTTCTGTGCCTCAGATAAAAATGCATTCGTTGTGGAGCGAATGTTGAATGCTGTAATCAAATTATTCTTGGGTAAATGATTTAATTGGAACGTCATATTTGTATAATCAAGTATATTTCTGAGATATCCAGCACGAAGAGATGGGACTGAACATATATAAAGCCAAACATGCTAATGATACACAAGTTTTTCTTGGCTTTTTGCAATATGACCATCTATCAATTAACCCTAGGTCTTAATTGCTACATGTAGATGCAAATCGGAGATGTGGTTTAGCACAGCATACAGCGTATGCATATATAGTGGCTGTTTATTTGGCACAAGCATAGTGGCTCTCTGTTCAAGGGAGTAGTACTATATATGCTGTTCTGCACTGGTATTGGGGGTTTTTCATGGATGGACGGAATTATATATAAGATTTGGGCTATTGTAGATTAACAAATGGTGTGTAAATGCTGCTAGCTGCTCGGGATGCACTGCACGAACCACGGCAGGAAAAAAATAACTAACTTCATCCTTGGCGATTTATACTTGTCAGAAAAAAATATAAAGTAGGATTATATATATATTTGTCTTGGAAAGCTCTTGAGAACAAAATGATATCGTTTACTATACAAAATTCCTTTACAACTCATGGAAAGGAGGTGAAGACATAAACGCCAAACTCTGGAAAGTCAGTACACTCGGCTACATGTCACACGGAGAGCTACACATTATCATGCGTGTGTAAATGCTGCTTTCATTTTTCTTGGCTGTACTCAAGCCATAGCAGGGTTGCAGCAGCCTGCAGCTGATGCTCACAGATCAAGTCCATCCAACAAATACAACCATCTCGTAGGTAAGTTGGTGGAGGTCAACATATATACAGCACGCTGGGATTCTTAACATCAAGATATAATGGATGTCAGTTTCTTAGCTCATGATAGAAACAGCCTATAAGCTCTTAGCTTGGTTCAAAATGAACTTAACATTTTGTTCAACTAGTAGTTGCGATCGTTTCATAGTTACTATTGTGCCATCACAAAAACTCCTAGGTGATAGACAGGGCTTATGCAAATAGATGCTTACGTACCATCAAATGCTATGGATAATATTAAGGTTCAAATAGATGAGATTGAGTGGCGTAGTGAAAACAGAGTAGACAAAACCATGGAAAACATATTTCACATGATGACCTTGATAACGTCAAAGATCTAGTAGATGGACAATCGGTACCTGAGTCGAGCAACTGGATCCATGTTGTCAACCACTTCTCAAGTTTTTAAATATTGTCAAGCAATACATCTTTCTTGGCTCCAAAAATCCTTTGTTTTGTGTAGCACACCTCTACGACCTACAGACAAGGGTAGTTCCATGGCAACGACCAATGAGTAGAGCTCGAGAGGCGGCCATTGGAGTCACTTTGCAGGCTCAGATGCTCTTGCTTCGGAAGCTGGGAGAAGAGGTGCCGGTTGGAGGGC